>OY728150.1:1676499772-1677749772 GCA_963277665.1 Viscum album | reverse complement strand
TCCATTCATTTATTTTTCTTATCCACCCATAAAAATATATTTAATATATGTTTATATAGTAAATTAGTATCATAAATATACTATGATGTTTTATTATAAAAATTCATTACTACACATACACACACCTCTGTCTAAGGGTGAAAAAACATATTGATTCTATGTACGATGAAGAACTTCCACCTGAAATGATGATTGTTTGTTTTTACATTACCAACTATCATGGTGGCAATTGTGATAGAAAATATATTTATATGTAATATATATTATTTATTTAATATTAATTATTCTTTTTACACCACATATCATTTTACTTTCCATTTTGTGTTAATGAAATAATTTCGTTTGAGGAAGTGTGGATTATCGTCCAATCAAAGAGATGTCATTAGTTCACACACTACATGGAATATAATAAGGGAGGATTTAGTGAATACATATAATATATATGATATAATAAATATACCTAAATAATTATATATATATATATATATCTTTTACTTTCTTTCTCTCAACATGACAATGAAACAGAAATAGTGTTAATGCGTACGTAGGGCCTATATTCTCCAAGAACAGAGTATTCCATTTCATAATTATTCATTCATTAGATTTTTAAAATACACATAAAATTTATATATTTGATAGTTATATCATGTTTGAAATTTTGGAATCATGATAAAAGTATATGTCCTAACTATATAACAAACTAAGACACATACAAAAAATAAATCAAATATTACTTGAAGTGAAAACATAACATAGGATGTAGAATAATAGGGTAACATAAAGACATAATATGTAGAGACCCGAAGCTTAATGTACATAGACATTACATTACTTTTTCAGAATACTTAGTACATAACAAAAACACACACACAAGGACCGTAATAGTTTACTGTCTTTGGAAACTTGGAACGTAATCTTCTAACTATGGTGAAATATCTTCAACATCTCCCCTAAAGATCTTCCTTTTTTTATACCTAAAACCTTTCTTTATATCCTAGGGAAACGAAATCATAAAATGGTGAGATCAAATGCTCAGTAAGGGTAAACAAAATAAATATCAATCACATCATATTCATAAGAACATAACATTTTGGAAATCATAACCTGCAAAAGAGATCATAATATCATAACATGGGATAAATCATAGTAGTGAAATGTAATCCCAATAATCATAACATAAAATATGAAACTTTGTGGAATACACACATAATCATAGAGAATCATTTCTTATTAGTCAAGACTCACTGCCAAGACTATCTTAGTGGACAAAGTCCATTTCTGAACCGAGTTCACTCCCCATTTCAGTCATGTTTCACTGAACCGGTATAACCTACCGTTCCAGCCATTTTTATCTCATGAGATATAAAATCTTTACCCAATTCATTGGAGGGAGATATTGGTCCCACCCATATCATACTGATACCATTCTTATGTGTGCCACAAAATCATAAATCATACATCATTGCATAACCCATGTAATAAAAAAGGGAATCTTAAACATCGTGACATCATCAAACAATTCATATAAGATAAAGGAATTCATAAAAAAAATTCCATCACAACATAATCAAATCAGTGTAATAATAGGGATATAAACAGAACCCTATATTATCATATATGGAAAATAATGTTGATAAAACACTTGAACTCCATTCTTGAGGAAAATATCCTTTGAAATTCAAAAAAACATTTCCCTTTTTTAACATGTCATAAAATTTTAAAATAAAGAAGTTGATTAAAAATAAACATGAAAACTTGTAAAGGAATCTTCTTGGAAATAATTTTTTAAAAATCGGTTCATGCCGTATAAGTTAAAAAAAACATTCTTCTCATACTTTTTTCGGAAAAGTCAAAAAGTACCTCGTACGAAAAATGACAAAAGATTCCTTTAATATCTTTTACTAAAATATCACCAAAGGGTATAATTTGATTTAAACAATTGTAGGTGGATGGAAATAACATTACATATTGAGGAAACATGGATGTGGATGATAAAATACACCCCAATAAATTTCAAAGTATAAAAAATCTCGGATAAAAATGACATTGTGATATTTCCCTTACCCTAGGTCCGATTTGCTTCGTAAGTGTCCGAACCTCATGTATAATGATTTAAATAATGTCATTGACTTATTACAGAATCATATTAATTGTTATGATATCATATATTGTTCAATTATGACTTTATATTACCCGTTCCTTTGTAAATTCCATGTTAAAGAGCGTTTTGTGTAAAATTGTTTCATTTGTCGTCCGTGTTTTGACTTGTAATTATTCATATGATTACATAGATCATGATTACTTAATTCCAGAATATAAAACACGGTTTAAATATAATATATATTCAGAATATACATATATATAATAAATCAGAAAATGGAAAGAAATACACCGTTCATCGAGACGGTAGGCCGTACGTATGCATGGACGCTGTTTTCGTTTCCTTATTGAGTTGAATGGAATTAAGTAGATGAAATACAAATATATACACATAAATCCAGTATCATTATTATGTCATATATTTCATGATTACTTATTATATATACTTTATAATCATGAATGGTTAATTTGGAGAATGAATCTAATCGCATCGTGGAGACGGTAGTCCGTACGTACGCATGAGCGATGATATCATTCTCATGATCGTGGAATTGTATATGAGTGTATGTATACTATTTCAGAATCAATATCACTTTACAATAATCATATATAGTCATTATTTACACCATTATAACCATCCAAGTAAGGTGGTGGTGGAAAATAGATTACAACACGGCGTGGAGACGGTATTCCGTACGTACGCACATGCAGTGATTTCGTTTTCCATATGATGGATAGATGGTGAAATAGGGTTGTTTCATACCTATAGTAACATATCATTATATGAGTGATAATGATGTTATTACTTCATAATGATACAACTAAATAAGAATAAGTGGAATAAGAAATAAAGTTGAAAGAATCGGTAACGGACATTACCTCTTCTTTGATGTGTTTCTTTGAGACCTCCTTTTAGGGTACTAAAATAGGTATTTGAAGAAGACCAGAACCTATAAGATTTTTCTAGGGAAGTGGAGAGGAGAAATTGGAAGGGGTTGGCCGATATTGAAGTCTCAAAGTGATGTGAGGAAGAGGGAGGAGGAGGTGCCCTTTTATAAGGGAGGAGAGGGGTACCTTTGGAATAACTAAAACTATTATTTTATTATAATGTCAAATTAGGTTTTAAATAGCTCTAAATTGATTTATTTTTAAGCTATGGTGGGGATGGGTCAAAATTATCTCATCCAATAGAATTTAGACAAGTTTAGGTTCCTATTTTAACCTTATCATTTTGATTTAACATTAAGTTAAATAATTTTACTTTTACCTTGTCCTCTTGTGTTCTTATACTATAAGGTTAATAAACATACTATAAAACGCCAAACGAACCGCAAGTAGTTTATTATAAATATATATAACCTTATATATGTCATTTGTCCCATACTTATATTTTTTGGAATAAAATAACAATTAATAATATAATATTTTTTTTAAAAACTATTTTATGTCAATTTTGACAATATTTAGTAATTGATTTTTGTGAAAATCATAACAGAATGATTAGTTCAAAAAAAGGTAATTAGATCAATACTAACATGTCATATTAACCTATGAAATTAGTTTAATTCATAAAAAGTATTAAATTACATTTATATGGGTATTTATAACATCATTTATGTCAATATTTCATTAATAAGACGATTACTACATCATCTTTGTGTCATAATAAATGATAATTATTTAATACCTAAAAATTCTAAATAAAATCCAATGATGTATATAATTGTATAATATTTGTGTAGACTATTCATGCTCGATGTTTCATGAAGTGTATCACTAAATTAAAATTATTATACTTATAAGATTTAAGAAAGTGACATGTTGTCACATTCTTTGGTTTTAATAATAATTAAATTATTTTAATGGAAAAAAGTCCATTAAATGAATATAATCCGACCCTTAGGTGATATGGGTAGACTTTTCGTCATCCAATAGGATTTTGACATGTGTTAGGGTAATTTTATAATATTATATTTACCCTTAATTACCTGATTTATCTTTAACTATGGTAAATAAAATTTACCGTAGTTACTATTCATAATTCAATAAAATAAAACGTAGCATTTTAACATAATTTGGATCCACTGATTCCAAATATGGAATAATTTTTTCCAAATTCAATACACAAAAGTTACAGAAATTAAATTAAAATTAATCTCGTTGTCAAAAGAAAACAGGTTTTTCTTTAAAACATTGCATAAGATTGAATTGATTTATCCTACGAATTCATGGTTGAATCAATGATAATGAAATAAATTCTATTAAATGGTAAAAAAATATTCTATTTATACTTTAAAACCATTCAATATTATAATTTAACAATATAAATTATTGCGATGAAAAAAGTAGTTTTTAATTAAAATATAGCGCGTTTTTACTATTCATAATAATATGAAAGTTACCAGAATGATATGAAAATTTATCCAAAGTAAATTTTTATTTCGTTATTCCAAAGAAGAATTTTATTTTTTCAAATTTAACTTATAAACATGTCAAAAACTAGATTTGAAGAGGGTGCGCCATCAAAAGGCGGAAAACTGCATTTTTTAAAAAATACTTATTTTACACGAAATTTTTTTTTGTTCTTATACCATGTTTTAGAAAATCTGCAAGATAAATAATAATGTTATAATATTCAAAATTTAGTTAATACTATTCATAACGGCTAGTTACTTAATAATATTATAATAATATATCGTTGTTTAGTAAAACCCGGTATTGCATACAACACACGATATCGAGGAAGGTCACGATTGCGTGTAATGCAAGCCAAGTCAGGGTTGCGTGTTGTGCAAAAATCCTTCGTTGTTTCGTATAACATACTCCAACCATATTTCATTTATACATTGAATATATATATATATACTCAATGTTGCATAGAATAACTATTATCAAAATTGTGTGTAACACGATCCAAGAATAGTGTTGCGTATACTGAAAGCTAATACGGTGTAGCGTATAGCGCAATGTAATCTTGGTGTAGCATAAAAAACAAGACATTAATGAAATTAAATGAATATTTTTCATAAAATCTAGGGGTGTTACATTCAACCCCCCTTAAAATGAATTTCGCCCTCGAAATTCGTCGGGGTTATAAATGGTTTACTATTCGAAAGTTTCTTTAATATAAAACCACATCGTAAAAAGGAATATCAAAGCCAATCTTTAAAATCAAAATTTTGAAATGTAACGGTTACCCAAATAAACTAATCACTGGGTTTCCACATAGGTGAAAATATGGATATGGAAGAGAAATCTAACCATCATATTCTGATGGAGAGTGGTAGAGAACATGGCTATGGAAAAGCCAGCAATCACAAAGCCATCAATTTGTGACGATCTAAGGTACCATCTGATTTATCAGATATAAGAGCACTAGGACAACATTTTTTGTTTTCAAGATCATTTCCCTAAAGTTGATGAAATTGGAATTAGAAGAAATACATTCATGATTTTGGTATAGTCTCACCGTTTGTCATTCTTTGGACAATTTTCACTTCATCTCTTAAAGAAATGAAGTTTAATTTGTCATTTGTGATGTGTTAGCAGATCATGTGATAGAATAATGGGTCATTCCATCAATCTCAACCAAAAGGTTAGAAAAGTTATCAAAAAATACATAAGTCCATCTATAGTGAGATTAATCATATATGGTTCCTAAAATGGACTTATACTTCATATATCATACTTCTTAATATAATAAAACTATTTTCTACTAAACAGGGACTTCCTGTAGGCTAGTGGTAGGCGATAAAGGCCAGTCACACTTCGGTTGTGGGTTTGATTCCCACAGCCCTGTCCGACGCGATGGGCTGTCGCCCATCCTATAGGTTGTCCTTTTTCTAAAGCTATATTACTATGACATCCCATCAACAATATCAAAAAGTTTTATCCTTAAACAATACTAACTTATGTCCAACATAATCCATTCCAATAATTAGGCTTATCTAAAATACTTCGGTCCAAGCTCATAGTATAAAGAAAATGATCATGTGAATTCCATCATTTATCCCCCATATATCATAAGATATATCTTGTTGGTCAAATTAAAAACATGTGAATACCTTAATCATGTATTCTCTTGAATAATGAATATCCATTAAACCTTATTGAAAACATGAATGCTGTTAAAAGTTAACTCATTCCACATACCAAAATCCTCAAAATTCTATATACTCAAACCATGATATCACTTAGTCCTTATATCAATCATGAGCTCGTGAATACTATCAAATATTTCATTTTCTCGTTTTCCCTTCATTATGCGCATATCATCTTTTCTTTTCCAAAAATATCTCAATCACTTTCCATGGTTATTGGTACCATAAAATTATTGAAAACCACAATAGACCAATACATAAATATTCCAATATTCCACGATACTATATACAACATTATTTTGGAATCCCATTACATAAACACTTAATCATTCCACCACATCGTTTTCATATTCAACGTCTCCAATGGTGATCGCATGTGACTTCCCTTTGACCTTTGCCTTAAGTGGTTGCTCATGTCGATCATCACTAACCCTTGGATTATGGAATTTATTAGGATAATGCCCCATTTCCTTTCACTTGAAGCATTGAAGTGTAGTAGGTTCATTTTGTGTATCCCTTCCTTTGTTTTCATCATTAGACATCTTCTTCCCAACATTGCGGCATTCAAATGCCCGATGACCTTCCTTTCCACATTTGAAACATTTACTTGTCCCTTTAAGACAATCTCCACCATGCTTCTTTCCACAATTTGAGCATAAGGAAACATTCATATTCGTTTCACCATTATTCTGAGATTTCTCCTTGAACTCCATCTTTCGTTTCTTGTCAAAACTATGAGATGGATAAGTAACACCAACTTCCATTTCAACCTTGATAGCACAACACACAATTTATTCATAAATACTAAAGTCTCTTATAGCTAATTCCATTCGAAGGTTTGGTTATAAGCCACTGAAGAATCGATCAACTTTACTTTCAGGTTGGATGATAAATCCAGATGCATACCTTGCAAGCCTTGTAAAACTCGCTTCGTATATACCAACAGATTCATCATCCTTTTGCTTTAGTTCAAGAAACTCCTTCTCCATCTTTGTTCGAAGAATATGAGGGAAGTACTTATTTAAAAATAAGTTCTTAAACTCATCCCATTCCATGGACTTAATTTCATCTCATGGCCTCGTAATCTTAATAAGATTCCCCCATTGATCAGCTTCACCTTCCAAACGATATACTGCTAAGATGACTTTATCATGTTCAGAACATTGAAGAACTGAAAATATCTTTTCAGTGGTACTGATCCATTGTTCAGCAAAAAGTGGATTAGAAGACCCACTAAAAGAAGGTGGACATTGCCTCATGAAGGACTCAGTAGAATGATGTTCCCTTCTCTGCTCATTTTGAAGTCCAGAATGATTCATAGCTTGTGTATGTATAACAATAAGATTTTTCACTCCATCTCCCATAACATTTGTTTGTTCAGGAGTACAATCATTGCATTTTCCATTACATTGATCAACACGGTTCTTTCGGGTTCCAGCCATCGTCTAAAACCCAAAAAGAATAGTGTGAGAGGAAAAAATCATGCTAGGGAAAACAACATAATAAATGGGGAGTATCCTCAATATCTAACATCTTATATTAAATTATATGATCATTACTGTAGTTCTAGGACTGTATCCTATACGTATACTTATCCTTAGGGACATCCCTAGTCATACCTTAGAAATATCTCTAGGGATCTCACTAATGTTTTCGCATCCTAGTTTCCAAAGGTTGACTAAACCTTTCCTCTGATACCAACTATAGAGACCCGAAGCATAACGTACATAGACATTACATTACTTTTGCAGAATACATCGTACATAACAAAAACACACACATAGGGAGCGTAATAGTTTAGTGTCTTTGGAAACTCGGAACGTAATCTTCTAATCGTGGTGAAAGATCTTCAACATCTCCCATAAAGATCATCCTTTTTTTATACCTAAAATATTTCTTTATATCATGGGGAAAAGAAAACATAAAAAGGTGAGCTCAAATGCTCAGTAAGGGTAAACAAAAGAAATATCAATCACATCATATTCATAAGAACATAACATTTTGGAAATCCTAACCTGCAAAAGAGATCATAATATCATAATGTGGGATAAATCATAGTAGTGAAATGTAATCCCTATAATCATAACATAAAACATGAAACTTTGTGGCATACAAACATAATTATATAGAATCATTTCTTATTAGTCAATACTCACTTCCAAGACTATCTTAGTGGACAAAGTCTATTTCTGAACCGAGTTCACTCCCTGTTTTAGTCCTATTTCACTGAACCGGTATAACCTACCGTTCCAGCCATGTCTATCTCATGAGATATAAAATCTTTACCCAATGCATTGGAGGGAGATATAGTTCCCACCCATCTGATAATGATACCATTCTTATGTGTGCCACAAAATCATAAATCATACATCATTGCATAACCCATGTAATAAAAATGGGAATCTTAAACATCGTGACATCATCAAACAATTCATATAAGATAAAGTAATTCATAAAAATAATTCCATCACAACATAATAAAATCAATGTAATAATAGGGATATAAACAGAACCCTATATTATCTTAGATGGAAAATAATTTTGATAAAACACTTGAACTCCATTCATGAGGAAAATATCGTTTCAAATTCAAAAAAACTTTTGCCTTTTTTAACATGTCATACAATTTTAAACTAAAGAAGTTGATTAAAAATAAACTTGAAAACTTGTAAAGGAAGCTTCTTGGAAATAATGTTTTAAAAATCCATCAATGTCGTATAAGTTAAAAAAACATTCTTCTCCTACTTTTGTCAGAAAAGTCAAAAAGTACCTCGTACGAAAAATGACAAAATATTCCATTAATATATTTTACTAAAATATCACCGAAGGGTAAAATTGGATTTAAAAAATTCTAGTTGGATGGAAATAACATTATATATTGAGGAAACATGGATGTGGATGATTAAATACACCCCAGTAAATTTCAAAGTCTAAATAATATTGGATAAAAATGAGATTGTGATATTTCCCTTACCTTAGGTCTGATTTGCTTCGTAAGTGTCCGAAATTCCTGTATAATGATTAACATAATGTCATTGACTTATTACAGAATCATATTAATTGTTATGATATCATATATGTTTCACTTATGACTTTATATTACCCTTTCCTTTGTAAATTCCATGTTTTAGAGCGTTTTGGGTAAAATTGTTTCATTTGTCGTCCGTGTTTTGACATGTAATTATACATATGATTACATATGTCATGGTTACTTAATTCCAGAATATAAAACATGGTTTATATATAATATATATTCAGAATAAACATATATATAAAAAATCAAAAAATGGAAAGAAATACACTGTTCATGGAGACGGTAGGTCGTACGTACGCATGAACGCTGTTTTTGTTTCCTTATTGAGTTGAATGGAATTAAGTAGATGACATACATATATATACACATAAATCCAGTATCATTATTATGTCATATATTTCATGATTACTTATTATATATACTTTATAATCATGAATGGTTAACGTGGAGAATGAATCTCATCGCGTCGTGGAGACGGTAGTCCGTACGTACGCACGAGCAATGATATCATTCTCATGATTTTGGAATTGAATTTGAGTGTATGTATACTATTTCATAATCAATATAACTTTACAATATTCATATATAGTAATTATTTACACCATTATACCCATCCAAGTAAGGTGGTGGTGGAAAATAGATTACACCACGGCGTGGAGACGTTATTCTTTACGTACGCCCGCGCGGTGATTTCGTTTTCTGTAGGATGGATAGATGGTGAAATAGGGTTGTTTCATACATATAATGACATATAAGTATATGATTGATACTTATGTTATTACTTCATAATGAAACAACTAAATAAGAAGAAGTGGAAGAAGAAATAATGTTGAAAGAATCAGTAGCGGACATTACCTCTTCTTTGAATTGCTTCTTTGAGACCTCTTTTTAGGGTACTAAAATAGGTCTTTGAAGAAGACCAGAACCTATAGGATGTTTCTAGGGAAGTGTAGAGGATAAATCTGAAGGGTTTGGCTGAGCTTGAAGGCTCAAAGTTGTGTGAGGAAGAGGGAGGAGGAGGTGCCCTTTTATAAGGGAGGAGAGGGGTACCTTTGGAATAACTAAAACTATTATTTTATTATAAAGTAAAATTCGGTTTTAAATAGCACCAAATTGATTTATTTTGAATCTAAGGTGGGGAGGGGTCGAAATTATCTCATAAAATATAATTTAGACAAGTTTAGGTTCCTATTTTAACCTTATCTTTAAGAGTTAACATTAAGTTAAATAATTTTACTTTTACCGTGTCTTCTTGTGTTCTTATACTATAAGGTTAATAAACTAACTATAAGAAGCCAAACTAACCCCAAGTTTTTTATGATTAATATATATAACCTTATCTAAGTCATTTTGCCAAACTGTAGATTTTTAGAAATAAAATAACAATTAATAATATAATATTTGTTTTTAAAACTATTTTATGTCAATTTTGAAACTATTTAGTAATTGATTTTTGTGAAAATCATAACAGAATGATTAGTTCGAAAAAAGTTAATTAAATCAATACTAACATGTAATATTAACCTATAAAATTCTTTTATTTCATAAAAAGTCTTAAATTACAATTATTTGGGTATTTATAACATCAATTATGTCAATATTTCATTAATAAGATGATTACTGCATCATCTTTGTGTCATAACAAATGATAATTATTTAATCGCTCAAAATTATAAAAAAAATTCCTATGATGTAGATAATTGTATTATCATTCTGGAGACTATTCAGGTTAGAAGTTTCATGAAGTTTATCACTAAATTAAAATTATTATACTTATAAGATTTAAGAAAGTGACATGTTGTCACATTCATTGGTTTTAATAATAATTAAATTATTTTCATTGACAAAAGTCCATTAAATGAATCTAATCCGACCATTAGGTGATATGGGTCAACTTTTAGTCATCAAATAGGATTTTTACATGTGTTAGGTTAATTTTATAATATTATATTTACCCTTAATTACCCGATTTACCTTTAACTATGGTAAATAAAATTTACCGTAGTTACTATTCATAATTCCCAAAAATAAAAAGTAGCTTATTAATATAATTTGGATCCACTGATTCAAATATGGAATCCATTTTTCCAAATTCAATACACAAAAGTTGCAGAAATGAAATTAAAATTAATCCCGTTGTCGAAAGAAAACGTGTTTTTCTTTAAAACATTGCAAAAGATTGAATTGATTTATACTATGAATTCAAGGTTGAATCAATGCTAATGACATAAATTATATTAAATGGTAAAAATATATTCTATTTATACTTTGAGACCATTCAATATTATAATTTAACAATATAAATTATTGCGATGAAAAAATTAGTTTTTAATTAAAATATAGTGTGTTTTTACTATTCATCAAAATATGAAAGTTACTAGAATGATATGAAAATTTATCAAAAGTAAATTTTTATTTCATTATTCCAAAGAAGAATTTTATTTGGTCAATTTGAACTTATAAACATGTCAAAAACTAGATTTAAAGAGGGTGCGCCATCAAAAGGCGGCAAAACTGAATTTTTTTTAAAATACTTATTTTACCCAAAAAAAATTTTTTTATCTTCTACCATGTTTTTGAAAATGTGAAGGATGAATAATAATGTTATAAGATTCAAAATTTTGTTAATACTATTCATAACGTCTAGTTCATAATAATATTATAATAATATATCGTTGTCTAGTAAAACCTGGTATTGCGTACAACACACGCTATCGAGGAAGGTCGTGATTGTGTGTAATGCAAGACAAGTCAGGGTTGCGTGCTGTGCAAGAATCCTTCGTTGTTTCATATAACATAATCCAACTATATTTAATTTATACATTGAATATATATATATATACTCAATGTTGCGTAGAATAACTATTATCAAAATTGTGTGTAACACGATCCAAGAATAATGTTGCGTATACTGCAAGCTAATACGGTGTTGCGTATAGCGCAAGGTAATCTTGGTGTAGCATACAAAACAAGACATTAATGAAATTAAAAGAATATTTTTCATAAAATCTCGGGGTGTTACATTCAACCCCCCTTAAAATGAATTTCGTCCTCGAAATTTGTCGGGGCTATAAATGGTTTACTATTCGAAAGTTTCTTTAATAGAAACCCACATCGTAAAAAGGAATATCAAAACCAATATTTAAAAACAAAATTATGAAATGTAACAGTTACCCAAATAATCTAATCACTGGGTTTCCACATAGATGAAAATATGGATATGGAAAAGAAATCTAACCATCATGTTCTGATTGAGAGTGGTAGAGAACATGTCTATGGAAAAGACAGCAATCACAAAGCCATTAATTTGTGACGATCTAAGGTACCATCTGATTCATCAGATATAAGAGCACTAGGACAACATTTTTGGTTTTCAAGATCATTTCCCTAAAGTCGGTGAAATTGGAATTAGAAGAAATACTTTCGTGATTTTGGTATAGTCTCCCTGTTTGTCGTTCTTTGGACAATTTCCACTTCATCTCTTAAAGAAATGAAGTTTAATTTGTCATTCGTGATGTGTTATCAGATCATGTGATAGAATGATGGGTCATTCCATCTGTCTCAAACAAAAGGTTAGAAAAGTTATCAAAAAATACATAAGTCCATCTATAGTGAGATTAATCATATATAGTTCCTAAAATGAACTTCTACTTCATATATCATACTGCTTAATATAATAAAACTAGTTTCTACTAAACAGGGACTTCCTGTAGGTTAGTGGTAGGTGATAAATGCCAGTCACACTTCGGTTGTGGGTTCGATTCCCACAGCCTTTTCCGACGCGATGGGCTGTCACCCATCCTGCAGGTTGTCCTTTTTCTAAATCTATATTACTATAACATCCCATCAACAATATCAAAAAAAATTTATCCTTAAACAATACTAACTTATGTCCAACATAGTCCATTCCAATCTTTAGGCTTATCTAAAATACTTCGGTCCAAGCTCATAGTATAAATAAAATGATCATGTGAATGCCATCATTTATCCCCCATATATCATAATATATTTCTTGTTGGTCAAATTAGAAACATTTGAATACCTTAATCATGTATTCTCTTGAAGAATGAATATCCATTGAACCTTATTGAAAACATGAATTCTGTTAAAAGTTAACTCTTTCCACATACCAAAATCCTCAAAATTCTATATACTCAAACCATGATATCACTTAGTCCTTATATCAATCATGAGCTCATGAATACTATCAAATATTTCATTTTATCATTTTCCCTTCATTATGGGCATATCATATTTTGTTTTCCAAAAATATCTCAATCGCTTTCTATGGTTATCGGTACCATAAAATTATTGAAAACCATAATAGACCAATACATAAATATTCCAATATTCCAGGATACTATATACAACATTATTTTGGAATCCCATTACATAAACAATTAATCATTCCACCACATCATTGTCATATTCAACATCTCCAACAGTGATTGCATGTGACATCTCATTTTCCTTTGCCTTAAGTGGTTGCTCATGTTGATCATCACTAACCCTTAGATTAGGGCATTTATTTGGATAATGCCCCATTTCCTTGCACTTGAAGCATTGAAGTGTAGTAGGTTCATTCTGTGTATCCCTTCCTTTGTTTGCATCATTAGACATCTTCTTCCCATCATTGCGGCATTAAAATGCCCGATGACCTTCCTTTCCACATTTGAAACATTTACTTGTCCCTTTAAGACAATCTATACCATGATTTTTTCCACACTTTGAGCATAAGGAAACATTCATATTCTTTTCACCATTATTCTGAGATTTCCCCATGAACTCCATCTTTCGTTTCTTGTCAAAACTATGAGATGGATAAGTAACACCAAATTCCATTTCTACCTTGATAGCACAACGCACAATTTCTTCATAGCTACTGAAGTCTCTTATAGCTAATGCCCATCGAAGATTTGGTTTAATCCATTGAAGAATCGATCAAATTACTTTCAGGTTGGATGATAAATCCATATGCATACCTTGAAAGCCTTGTAAAATTCTCTTCGTATATACCAACAGATTCATCATCCTATTGCTTTAGTTCAAGAAACTCCTTCTCCATCTTTTTTCGAAGAATACGAGGGAAGTACTTATTGAAAAATAAGTTCTTGAACTTGTCCCATTTCATTGAATCAATTTCATCTCTTGGCCTCGTATTCTAAATAAGATTCCACCATTTATTAGCTTCACCTTCCAAACGATATAATGCTAAGATGAATTTATCATGTTCAGAACATTGAAGAACTGAAAATATCTTTTCTGTGGTACAGATCCATTGTTCAGAAAAAAGTGGATCAGAAGACCCACTAAAAGAAGGTGGACGTTGCCTCATGAAGGACTCAATAGAATGTTGTTCCCTTCTCTGCTCATTTTGAAGTCTAGAATGATTCATATCTTATGTAAGTATAACAAAAAGATTTTGCACTCCATCTCCCATAGCATTTTTTTTGTTTAGGAGGACAATCATTGCATTGTCCATTACATTGATCAACACGGTTCTTTCGGGTTCCAGCCATCGTCTAAAACCCAAAAAGAATATTGTGAGAGGCAAAAATCATGATAGGGAAAACAACATAATAAAGGGGTAGTATCCTCAATATCTAACATCTTAGGTTAAATTCTATGATTGTTACCGTAGTTCTAGGACTGTATCATATACCTATACTTATCCTTATGGACATCCGTAGACAGACCTTAGAAATATCTATAGGGATCTCACTATCTTTTTTGCATCCTAGTTTCCAAAGATGACTAAACCTTTCCTCTGATACCAACTGTAGAGACCCAAAGCTTATCGTAAATATACATTACATTACTTTTGCGGAATACTTAGTACATAACAGAAACACACACACAAGGAGCGTAATAGTTTAGTGTCTTTGGAAACTCGGAACGCAATATTCTAATCACGGTGAAAGATCTTCAACATCTCCAATAAAGATCTTCATTTTTTTATACCTAAAACCTTTGTTTATATCCTAGGGAAAAGAAAACATAAAAAGGTGAGCTCAAATGCTCAGTAAGGGTAAACAAAAGAAATATCAATCACATCATATTCATAAGAACATAACATTTTGGAAATCCTAACCTGCAAAAGAGATCATAATATCATAACATGGGATAAATCATTGTAGTGAAATGTAATCCAAATAATCATAACATAAAACATGAAACTTTGTGGGACACACACATAATCACATAGAATCATTTCTAATTAGTCAAGACTCACTTCCAAGACTATCATAGTGGACAAAGTCCATTTCAGAACCGAGTTCACTCCCCGTTTCATTCCTATTTCACGGAATCTGTATAACCTACCGTTCCAGCCATGTCTATCTCATGAGATATAAAATCTTTACCCAATGCATTGGAGGGAGATATAGGTCCCACCCATCTCATAATGATACCATTCTTATGTGTGCCACAAAATCATAAATCATACATCATTGCATAACCCATGTAATAAAAATGGGAATCTTAAACATCGCGACATCATCAAACAATTCATATAAGATAAAGGAATTCATAAAAATAATTCCATCACAACATAATAAAATAAATGTAATAATAGGGATATAAACATAAACCTATATTATCTTAGATGGAAAATAATTTTGATAAAACACTTGAACTCCATTCTTGAGGAAAATATCCTTTCAAATTCAAAAAAACATTTCCCTTTTTTAACATGTCATAAAATTTTAAACTAAATAAGTTGATTAAAAATAAACTTGAAAACATGTAAAGGAAGCTTCTTGGAAATAATGTTTTAAAAATCCATTCATGCCGTATAAGTTAAAAAAACATTCTTCTCGTACTTTTGTCAGAAAAGTCAAAAAGTACCTCGTACGAAAAATGACAGAAGATTCCTTTAATATCTTTTACTAAAATATCACAAAATTGTAAAATTGGATTTAAAAAATTATAGGTGGATTTAAATAACATTACATATTGAGGAAACATGGATGTGGATGATAAAATACACCCCAGTAAATTTCAAAGTATAAACAATCTCGGATAAAAATGAGATTGTGATATTTCCCTTACCTGAGGTTCGATTTGCTTTGTAAGTATCCGAACCTCCTGTATAATGATTTAAATAATGTCATTGACTTATTAAAGAATCATATTAATTGTTATGATATCATATATGGTTCAATTATGACTTTATATTACCCGTTCCTTTGTAAATTCCATGTTAAAGAGCATTTTGGGTAAAATTGTTTCATTTGTTGTCCGTGTTTTGACTTGTAATTATTCATATGATTAATTAGATCATGATTACTTAATTATAGAATATAAAACATGGTTTATATATAATATATATTCAGAATATACATATATATAATAAATCAGTAAATGGAAAGAAATACACCGTTCATGGAGACGGTAGGCTGTACGTACGCATGAACGCTGTTTTTGTTTCCATATTTAGTTGAATGGGATTAAGTAGATGACATACATATATATACACATAAATCCAGTATCATTATTATGTCATATATTTCATGATTGCTTATTATATATACTTTATAATCACGAATGGTTAACGTGGAGAATGAATCTCATCGCGTCGTGGAGACGGTAGTCCGTACGTACGCACGAGCGATGATATCGTTCTCATGATCGTGGAATTGTATTTGAGTGTATGTATACTATTTCAGAATCAATATCACTTTACAATAATAATATATAGTCATTATTTACACCATTGTAAACATCCAAGTAAGGTGGTGGTGGAAAATAGATTACACCACAGCGTGGAGACGGTATTCCGTACGTACGCACGCGCGGTGATTTCATTTTCTGTAGGATGGATAGATGGTGAAATAGGGTTGTTTAATACTTATAATAACATATCAGTATATAAGTGATACTTATGTTATTACTTCATAATGAAAAAACTAAAGAAGAAAAAGTGGAAGAAGAAATAATGTTGAAAGAATCGGTAGCGGACATTACCTCTTCTTTGAAGTGCTTCTTTGAGACCTTCTTTTAGGGTAATAAAATAGGTCTTTGAAGAAGTCCAGAACCTCTAGGATGTTTATAGGGAATTGGAGAGGAGAAATTGGTAGGTTTTGGCTGAGCTTTAGGCTCAAAGTGGTGTGAGGAAGAGGGAGGAGGAGGTTCCCTTTTATAAGGGAAGAGAGGGGTACCTTTGGAATAACTAAAACTATTATTTTATTATAAAGTCAAATTCGGTTTTAAATAGCTCCAAATTGATTTATTTTGAATCTAAGGTGAGGAGGGGTCGAAATTCCCTCATAAAATATAATTTAGACAAGTTTAGGTTCCTATTTTAACCTTATCATTTAGATTTAACATTAAGTTAAATAATTTTACTTTTACCGTGTCTTCTTGTGTTCTTATACTATAAGGTTAATAAACTAACTATAAGAATCCAAACGAACCCCAAGTTGTTTATTATTAATATATATAACCTTATCTATTTCATTTGGCCGAACCTTAGATTTTTGGGAATAAAATAACAATTAATAATATAATATTTGTTTTAAAAACTATTTTATGTCAATTTTGACACTATTTAGTAATTGATTTTTGTCAAACTCATAATAGAATTATTAGTTCGAAAAAAGTTAATTAAATCAATACTAACATGTCATATTAACCTATAAAATTATTTCATTCATAAAAATTCTTTAATTACATTTATTTGGGTATGTATAACATCAATTATGTCAATATTTCATTAATAAGACGATTACTGTATCATCTTTGTGTCATAATAAATGATAATTATTTAATCCCGAAAAATTCTAAATAAATTCCTATGATTTAGATAATTGTATTATCTTTCTGGAGACTATTTAGGTTCGAATTTTCTTGAAGTGTATCACTAAATTAAAATTATTATACTTATAAGATTTAAGAAAGTGACATGTTGTCACATTCTTTGGTTTTTATAATAATTAAATTATTTTCATGGACAAAAGTCCATTAAATGAATCTAATCTGACCCTTAGGTGATATGGGTCGACTTTTAGTCATCAAATAGGATTTTGACATGTGTTAGGGTAATTTTATAATATTATATTTACCCTTAATTACCCGATTTACCTTTAACTATGGTAAATAAAATTTACCGTAGTTACTATTCATAATTCCCAAATATAAAAAGTAGCTTATTAACATAATTTGGATCCACTGATTCCAAATATTGAATCCATTTTCTCAAATTCAATACACAAAAGATGCAGAAATAAAATTAAAATTAATCCCGTTGTCGAAAGAAAACGGGTTTTTCTTTAAAACATTGCAAAAGATTGAATTGATTTATCCTACGAATTCAAGGTAGAATCAATGATAATGAAATAAATTATATTAAATGGTAAAAATTTATTATATTTATACTTTAAAACCATTAAATATTATAATTTATCAATATAAATAATTGCGATGAATAAAGTTGTTTTTAATTAAAATATAGCATGTTTTTACTATTCATCAAAATATGAAAGTTACCAGAATGATATAAAAATTTATCCAAAGAAAATTTTTATTTGATGATTCCAAAGAAGAATTTTATTTTGTCAAATTGAACTTATAAACATGTCAAAAACTAGATTTAAAGTGGGTGCACCATCAAAAGGCGGCAACACTGCATTTTTTTTTAAAAACTTATTTTACCCGAAAAATTTATTTTGTTCTTATACCGTGTTTTAGAAAATGTGAAAGATGAATAATAATGTTATAAGATTAAAAATTTAGTTAATACTGTTCATAAAGGCTAGTTCATAATAATATTATAATAATATATCGTTGTTTAGTAAAACCCGATATTGCGTACAACACACGCTATCGAGGAAGGTCGCGATTGCGTGTAATGCAAGCCAAGTCAGGGTTGCGTGCTGTGCAAGAATACTTCATTATTTAGTATAACATAATCCAACCATATTTCATTTATAAATTTAATATATATATATATATATATACTCAATGTTTCGTAGAATAACTATTATCAAAATTGTGTGTAACACGATCCAAGAATAGTGTTGCGTATACTGCAAGCTAATACGGTGTTGCGTATAGCACAAGGTAATCTTGGTGAAGCATACAAAACAAGAAATTATTGAAATTAAAAGAATATTTTTCATAAAATCTCGGGATGTTACATAATCACACCATATATGATATTAGATATAATTATATGGTTCTGTATAATATATATAATTAATTTATATATATTATGTAGGTTATTTGAATGGGTATTATGAGATTCAATACACAATGTATGGGGATTTCACCTCACTTTTTATTTTTGTGAGATACATGCTCTGTTTTTCACTCCTTACTTTTTGTGGTGTGTATATACTGAACATGATTTTATTATATGTATAATATTAGTAAAATTATTTTTATTGACATTTTTTTTGACTATTCTTTTATGTGGTCTAACTTTTAACAGTAACCAAATCCAAAAAATAGTTTTGTCTCAGTTTTCCTTATTGAGGACTCATGTTTTGTTATAGAACTATAATCAATTTTAAGGTGTATATTCCTCTACATTACATGTTATATAATTAATTTAACTTCATTCATGATATTTTAATCATTATTTAATTTAATTTTTTTGCATTTAGAATATGATTCTAAGATAAAAAGTTATAAGTGTTTACTGTGACAATCTCATTGCATTTCAAGATTATTTATGTTTATGCTTTCTTTGATGAGATATTATAATCCAACTCTAATTAAAATTCATAAAATTTCATATCCTCTATTTATTCATGATATATTCTGGTATTGGTATCACAATTCAACTCTCTGATATATAAGTTAACTGTGAACATTTTTATGAAATCTAGACATTACCGTCTCTTCAGTTAGAAATTTGTGTTCCTTTAAAACCATATATTCCAAAAAGGGTTTCCATGAATTTTCTAATAATAATCTAAGGCCATTAATACAAATTTTTACCCATTATGTCTTTAAATAATTTTTCAATAGAATTTTCTTGTTGCTTTATGAATGAGGCATTTTTCTAACCTTTCTATCATGAAAAAAATTAATTTTAGTTTACCACGTATGGCATGTATAGATTTATCCCTCGTCAATACTTTAAAGATTTATTTTCATGTTTAATGGTTTATTTTTAATAAAAAAATTTAAAATATATTTTAAAATAAATAATTTTTAAAAAATAAAGATTTTTTTTATGTTTTCAAGGATGTTTTACAAATGTTTTCAATCTTCTTTTATATGTTTTCAAGGAAAACTATTTTTAAAATGATTTCAAACCTCATTTTTAGGTTTTCAAATTATTTTTATTGATTTTTTTCAAGAATATTTGAATATTATTTCATATTTCTTCATGTAAATACGTTTTAAAAACATTTTCTATCTTCTTTCATAATATTTCATAGTGATTTCAAAGAAAAATATTTTCAAAAATGTTTTGAATCATATTTTATAATTTTCCAAGGAATATGGTTTAAAAATTATTTCATGTATTCATTATAATATTTAATGGTATTTTCTGAGAAAACTATTTTTCAAATATATTTATGAATTAAAAATTATTTTTCAAAAGAGAAAGGATATTTTCCTCAATAATAATTTTTGAACAATATTTCAAAATTTTATCCCATCTATGATGAACTCCGTTGATGTTTCTCATTAGCTTCTTCGAAATGATCTAAAAGTTCCATTAATATTCTTTATATGAATTGGTTATGCTTAATGTCATAGTCTCTTTCAAACCCATTTCTCTTTCATGGGTTATATGGTTCAGAAATTAGTTTCTCTTTCATGGGTAATATGTTTATGAAATATATTTCTCTTTCATGGGTTATATGTTTATAAAGTCCATTTCACAATCAAGGGTTATATGTTTATGACATCTATTTCACTTTCATAGGATATATGTTTATGAAATACATTTCTCTTTATCCAGATATGCTTTAGATGAAATGGTTATAAAACCTATCTATTATCATATAGTTTATAATATGTTTACATGTTTATGATATCAATTTAATTACTTGGGTCATTATATGAAAGTTTACGATTTTGTGGAACATGTATTTATTATTTGACTATGATATGGGTTTGACATATATTTCCCTCTAATTAATTGATTAATGATTTATAACCCCTTATTTAGACATGGATGGAATGATAAATTATATTAGTTCAGTAGTGTAGGGTTGGAACAGGAAATGAACTTGGTTCTGTAATACTTGGATGGATTGAGTGGTGAACTCGCTTCCGTAATACACAGATAGAACAAGGGGTGAACTTACATCAGTAATATAGGGATGAAATGGTGTATGATCTAGATTTAGTAAAGGAATTTTTCCACTAATATGGTTTCAAAATCAATTCCTTGACTACTATGTAAATCAATGTATATTTTTCTGTTTCTTTCCTAATTCCATGTTTTATTTCTATGTTATGCTTTCATGGTTTTTTTCTTTATTTACATAAAATTAATGCCTTTTGTACTACCAAAATTTAATCTATTATTCATGTATATGATCTTTTATATGAAGGGTATGATTTTTTATTTTCATGATCATGTTATTATACCCTAATTCTCTTTATTATGCTTACATATCTCCATTGTTTACCCTTAGTTAGGATTTGAGCTCACCCCTTTCTTATATTTCCTTTCCACATGTTGGGAAGAGATGTTTTAGGTGGATGTAAAAAAGTTAGAGATATTTATGGGAGATATTGAATATTAGTCACCATGATTGAATAATTTGTTTCAAATTTTCCAAGGACACTAAAATATTATCGTCCTCAGAAATGTATTGTTTAAATTTACTGAATATTCATCTAAAATGTTGTTAAAAACCTGTATGTTAAACTAGGGTTTCTCTACCAATGATGTCTAAAATATTCCAATATCGGGAAAAGTATTGAAACTTCCTTTATATTTCTATCTAGTTCCCTAGAAGAGTATGAAGCATCATCAATGTGGGAAATGATGTATCATTTAATATAGGATAAAATTCATTCACTTAGATAAAAATTAATGAGAAAAAAACGTGTTGAATAATTCCAATGAAATATTTTTGGGTTCTAGAATAATATATATAATTATACAAGATCATTTATACTCTTCATTAGTAGATACTTAAGCGATATACACTCGTCTAGAACTCTGAAGGAAATCCATAAGTGAGAATCTCACCATATTCAGCTATGTTAAGGACATGTATCTATAAATACCCCATAAACCTCCATGAAATGGTTTCATTGAGTGTTTTTATATACCTAAACATGAATATATTAACAATTAAACATGAAATACCCAGTTCACATGAGGTTACAGGTCAATTCTCATAAAGACAATTTTCTTGTAGCATATCTGAATCTGTCCATTCAGATCCCAAAAATGGAACTACATTACTTCAAAGTTACAATTTTGATTAATAATTATGCTGATCACAAACCAATGAAACTAAATATATGTCATTTTTGTTCTATTATATGTAGCTATGGTACATTATTAAATTCAATTGTGATATGAACATCATATCACATCATTTATCAAATGCATTTGGATACTAGAAGACCTATAAACCAATGTATGATTTCGAAGAAATATAACCATTGTATATATTCTTTTTGATATTATGTTGGTGATAAAAACATTACATACTACTTATGTGAATTTAAATGAAATATAAAACAAAACATGAGTCTATAATGGATTATTCAATCTTTTTTCAATGTATCACACCAAGTAACCCTCGTCCCAACTCATATATGGAGAAAAGATAAGAACATCATTAAATTTCATGACATTCTCGATAACAGACATATGTCCCTACTTGAGATCAATAAATTCTCAGTACATTACCCAATAGAAACTTCCTAGGTAGAATTCCTCAAATAATATCATCAATAGGTTATTCAAAGTATGATTAAATCATCAAGGGTCACATGTTAAAAAAATAATGATTATCCATTTATCATATAAGTGTCCAATCAAAGGTTATATTTCCATGAGTGAGTGAATATTAAATCCTTAAAGAAAATATTTCTTTATATTATATAGATAATATATTTTAGAATTATATTTTTAAATAATTAAGACAAAACTTTTACTAACAAAATGCATAAATTTTTCAACTAATGGAAATGTTTATCACTATATAAGTGAATTATTAATCCATAAAGAGTATTCAAACTCTCCCCTAAATGTTCTCTATAAGATTATATTTTACACATTACACATGTATTAATTTATTTATTTACCTAGGGAAATGAAACATAAAAAGGGGTGAGTGAAAACACGTAGTACATGTAAGCATAAGTGATAACTATCAAATATCATATGTGAGACTAAAATAAACATGTGGGTATGAGAATATAAGTAAGGAAAATGAGCATAAAATATTAAATTCATACGCAATAACATAGGTATCATGAGCCAAAAATAATTTCTTGAGATCTTTGTATAAATACACTGATATCAAAGGATATTTTAATCTTAATATTTTTACCTCTACATAATATATGACATTATAGACATATGCCAAGGGTAAATCTCAAGACCTTCATCATAAAGTGTAAAAAGTCCCATGGATGATTTGGTTAACTCCAAAATATCATACGTAAAACCTCATGAGATATTAATATTTACCCAACAA
Source organism: Viscum album (assembly GCA_963277665.1). NCBI lineage: Eukaryota > Viridiplantae > Streptophyta > Magnoliopsida > Santalales > Viscaceae > Viscum > Viscum album. Next base: position 1,677,725,911 of record OY728150.1, on the reverse strand, counting down.
TTTGGAGGGATTATAATTCTTAGACCCCTTGTCACATCATATTATGTACATGGATAATTGTGCCTCATATAGAACATATATAATTTCATAAAAATATTAACCTGATAAATATTCTATTTTATGATTATTTATAAATCATTACTATAAACCATTACAAAAATAATATGGATAGTTTCTAAATAACATAACACCAATAAAAAATAAACATACAATAAAGTTTACATAGATGGGAAAATAGAATTTCAAAAATAATACTTCAACTAGTACCTCATAAAATATTAAGAATTGGGTTTATTTGATATAATGAGTTTAATTCCTCCATAAAGTATTAGATAATTAAAAAAATAATTAATCATAAATCTCATGATTGTATTTACTATTTAATATATAAATAATAGTTTAATGAAAAAATGTAAAAGTGTTTTCATAAAATACTTTAAAAATTATTGTAAAAGATGATGTTAAAGTTCATTTTTAAAATTCATTTTCAAAAGTTGGAAAGGAAATCCTTTGTCAAAATTTATTTTAAAAATACATATCAATACTAATGAAATTAAATAAACATTAATGATTATATTGAAGAATTGTGAAGTGCGAGAAATAAATTTGATTATAAAGTATAAGAAAACCCTCTTTCTACACAATTATTAAAAACCAACAATATAAAAATAATAAAAAATAATGTTTTTGAAATGGGGAAAATATAAGTATTAATCGAATAGGTAATAAAACAAGTTTTTTATTCTATAAATTAAGCTAAAACATTATAGGGAAATTAAAAACATGGACATTGAAGATAAACCATCTTTTAAGAGTGAGAATTTTTTTTGCATTGTTTCATTTTCAAAAAAATTATATAATTCTTCATTAAGAAAAATTTTATAGAAAAATAGATTTCCAAATATAAAAATAAGTATTAAAATATGAAATTATTAGGTAGAAACGTTATAACTTAAGAGATAAGGTCGTGTTATAAAAAACCCTTCTATTTAGAAGAAGATATCAATTATAGTCTAAATAATGGAAGATAATGAATAGATATGACATTTACATGGTCAACCATAATTTAATATATTAGAATTCAATAGGTAGTAATTAAATTATAAAAAGGATTTTTTTCCTTTAATATTGAAATATACCTAAATGAATAGTTATAGTGATTAAAGCCCATTTGGTTTTTAAATTTTTTTGATTCGAAATCCCAAAAAGAGATATAACTTTCAATTATACATTGAATGTAAAGAAAAATAATAGATTCATTATTCAAAAATATTACATTATAATAGATAAGAAATTAATATTTTAAAATAGTGTATAATAGTATATATGTCTTAGGGGGTGAATATTGAGACAATGACCCCTTACAAGTAACATTACTTTTCAAGTAAGAAACATTTTAAAATGTTGTTACAAGGAGGAATTATAAGAAACCAAAAAATAATGAGTAAATTAAATAAAAAGTATTCATGACTATAAAAAATCCAACATGAAAAAATATATTTCAATAAGAGTGTTTGTAGCTCAATGGTTTATTATTAAGTTATCACACACATTTAACTTGTTTTTGATTAATTTTGTATATGCAACTAACATTATAAATAATAAAATTAAAATTATTAGATATCTTATTTGGAACCATATTATTATATATTTTATTTAATAAGGACCATTTATTATCATTATATATTGACCTATTATATTATTTTCACTTATGTTTATGTGAATATTTAATAGTTTTTTGTTTGTTTTAGTAATTTTAGTAATAAACGATAGTAGTTTAATAATTATTTAAATACATAATATTACCTTTAAATAACAAATGCTAATTAATTAATACTTATTAACTTATAATAAAATTACTATTAGGTTCTCATAGTCATCCATGATATAATTTTATATTATTTATCATATATGTTGTTCAACCTATATAAACATGAACATGATATATCATGATTAGTGAATATGGTTAATGAAGTCTAAAATATCATTATAATGGGAAAAATTATATTATTTATGATATTTTACTTTTATTAATATATTCTAACTGGTTTTTATAAATAATTAAAATCATTATAAAAAATGAAAAACATTACTTCAGGGAAGCGGTAGTCCGCAAAATGCAGAGTTAGTATTATTTTAATTTTCTAAGTGGACAGAATAGAGTGAATAATTATTTTTCTATTAATATAAAAAAACATAATTACATTTATGATACAAATGAATTTTTAATACTTTTTATAGGGTAGGATTGGAAAATAAATATTATGAAGAAACTTTAAGGAGTATGTTATACTCACTTTGGTGCATTAAACTTTTTATTGAATGTGTCCTTGTAAATAGAAGTATTATCATAAATAAATATGAAAATATTCTTATAAAATTGCAATTGGAATATAGGAGGAAAAATTAGGATGGGTTTTCTAAAGTAATTTGATGTAATGGGTGTGTCATGAAGGGGTTGATGTTTCCACTTTTATAAGTGACTAAAAGGGCACCTTTATGTATACCCAATTAGTTTTAAATGATATCATTACCCTTTTAAGGGGTTAATTTCTCTAAAATATAAAAATAATGGATTCATTTGTGATATAAGTTATAAATACTCAAAAACAAATTCCCCACATTTTTTTATAAATGAATTTAGTTATTTACCATTTGATTTTAATATTTTACCAAATTTGTTTCTACCTTATTAACTAATTTTTAACTAAATAAATTATATATTATTTTAAAATATAAGGTGAACCATATTAAAATATTTGGGTAGTATAAATGAAAATTTAATCTAATTCAATTTCTAATTAGTAAAAATTTACTTTTAGCATAAAACCTTTTTTATATATAATCATTTTTGTGTAGAAAAAACGTTATTTTCACCATTAAATTTTTAATCATATTTAATATTGATTAACAATTGAATGAGTTTTTTTAAAAAGTATTATAAATTATATTAAAATAAAATTTTAAAATATGTAATCTTTTCATTAGATAATAATTATATAAGAATGAAAAAATAATTTTTGAAAATAATAGTTTTTCAGTTATCATGGTTGATAACAATAATATATATAATCATAGTAAAATGAATAAAAATGAAATCAACGATATTTTATAATATGATAGTATTGATATAAAAAATTAAATCATTTTTTGGATTTAATTTCTATAAGTGATGAAAATTATTTTTTTAATAGAATCGAATAAATTTGTTTTTAGTGTTAAATAATATTTATGTTTCGAAAACAACATATATGGGTTTGGTACTACATTTAAATTTTAATTGATTTATTTTATATATAAATGTATATAATTTATTCTAAAAGGTAAAAAAATTAATTCATTCTTATATTATGTTAATGTAATAAATGTTAGTGCATTATCAATATTGATTTCACTCTAAAATTTTATGATATATTTCTGTTAAAATAAATTTAATTTCTTTGATTTCTTCGGATGCTTTCAATCCTTGATCCAAATGTACTATAAATGCAACAACCCAATTTTTTATGAATATTTTCTAAAAAAATTAAATTTCATTGATGGATTTTTTTGAACACTAAACAACTTATGCTTGATTTATAGACAACACCATATTATTCACACACTACATGAACCACCAAGATAAGTTGAATTACACACAACATTGAGTTTCTAAGAGACAACACATTATTGTTATTATTATTATTTTTTAAAAAAGAATATTATAACCTGGATTTTAAATATAGAGATATTAATTTTAATAAAAAATTATTGACTATGATTTATTATTGTTTTATATAAATAAATCATATTCATAATGAAATATAAAATTTTCAGTAAATTCATTATATTTTTTGAAAATAATATTTTTTACTCAAGAGACCTAATTTTTAAGTCCTTCTATAAACAATTGTAAATTTAATTTTTGAAAATTGTAAAAATTTAATTTCTTAAAATAAAATTATTTTTTAAATGTATAATTTCAACATTATCATATGGTTAATATTTTTTATTTTTATGAAATTAGTTATTTTTGGATAAATGGTGAAAAATTATAAATATTAATTACAAATCCTTTTTTCATCTTATTTATTTATATAATTATATTATATATAAATCATTTTAAAGAATAATTAGTCAAATTATACATCAATAAATCTAATTTCTTTCATTTTAATATTATTCAAATCAAAATTGGATATAAAAAAACATCCATTTTTTTATGATTTTCACATTAAAAACCCATTGTCTCACCATGTCTACGAGATTAATTTTAAAATAATTTTTGTGGCTTTTATTATATGATTTTTAAAAAAATAGATTCCATATTTGAAACCAGGATTATTTATAATGAATAATAAGTAAAAATTAATATTTTACCAATGCTATTAGTGACAATACATAAAATGAATCGTGATGAATACGAGAAAATCAAGTTTACCAACACAATAATAGTTAAATATAAGTGGGAAAGTGAACTAGAAACTTATCTAAAACCCATTTTATTTCAAAATTTTCAACATATATTTTCATTTATCGATATTGGTCTAATATTTAAAGCACAAGATGTAGAAAAAAAGTTGTTAGAAGTCTCTCTTTCAAAAAATTACAAGTTTTCCTCCCAAATCTCTTATATAAGGCCCCCACTTATCCCATATCATCACACCTCTAATTATATTTAACTCTAAAAATAATAGTCTAGGTATCTTCTTATCTTCCCTCAAATAGTCCAAGAATTCCTATTTTTTGTATCAATCCAACCATGGTAGTTTTTGGTGAAATCCAAATAGAGATACCAGAAGAATATGTAATATTCTTTAAATAAAATTTTTGTTATATAAATCATCAAACCACATAAATTATTTTTATATAATGAATATATAATAAAACAATTAACATAAATATAATTATATTTTTTAAGTTAATGTGACAACCTATAATTACCCATACGTTTATCAAATGTGTATGAAAATCATTATTTCGGTGTATGGAAGACTTCCACATCGTGAACCGATGTCGTTTGTTTTTCCATTACCACTATCATAGTTGGGAATAATGTGTCAAATTGTTATTATATGTTATAATTATTATTTTTATGATTCTATTATGATATATTCATTTTAATATGACACATAACTTCATTGTTTTCATTTTTTGAATATGATAACGCCATTCATGTGTACAATGTACTCAGACTTCACGAAGCAATGTGATTCATTCATGATTTACATGGAATGTATTATTGATGGGTTTAATAAAAACATATAATATATCTGAAAAAAATTATTATATAATGATAATTTCACATATGATTTTCTTTCTTTCAATATGAAAATATGGAAATAATATTAATGTATATGGATGATCTACAATCTCCATGAACGATGTATTTCATTTATTATTTATATATTTTATTGATTATTGGAAATAAATATATAATAAATATATATGATATTTATATCATTATTATAATTTTTGAGTTAATAAATTTATAATTAATGTAATAGAACCAAACATATAAAAAAAATAACCTATATGAAAACAAAAGTGGTTATTACTAGAAATGTTACAATAACATAGAATATTTAATAAAAGATTAGTAACATGTCATAATAAAATAATATATGTTATAATATATATGAATATTATTCATTAATATATTTATAATAAACTTATATATATTATACAATAATTTTCTTTGACTATGATGGAATTGAAGACTTAGGGTAAGGTATTTTCGTCTCACTTTTATTTTTCCTGAGACATAGGCCATGTTCACCACCAATTTATTGTATGTTGTGCGTAAACAACCCATTGTTTTACTTTACTATTCTTATACAATGAATTATTGGGATTTATATATCCATTTTAGGATCTCATTTTAATAGTTATTATGGATGAAAAGTCACTTAATCGTTAAGGTTATTTTTTTCTCAATTTTCCTCAGGGAGAATAAGATATATTACAAACCTATATAATTTAATGAGGTGTATATAAATCCCATTTTATATGTAATATCATAATTTTTTTCATCCCCATGATATTTTATGTTTCATTTTATGTTCTTCCTTCATGAGTTTTAGGTTTCAAAGTTATTAAAGTGGTCTGAGATTATTACAACCACCTCATTTTTTATCAGGATTGTTTATGATTATAACTCCATTGATGAAATATTATTATATATATCTCAAGAACTATCATAAATGTTAGTCCCATTTTTTCATTAATGATATATTCAATTAATGGTACAATTTCCCCAATTTTTTGTACTTAATAAAATTAAGAATATATTTTAAAAAATCAGACTTTATTTCTCTCTTCGATCGAAAATTTGTTTTCTTTCAATTAACTTTTTTCAATTAAATAAATAAAAACTATTTTTATCATTTTAAAAATGATTTATTTATAATATTTCTACCCATTTTTTACTTGTAAAAAAATTCAGTGTAATTTTATAAATGTTTTTTGATCAATAAATTTTTGTTAACATTTTACAGTGAAGAAAGAATGTTTGTTTCACATATACAACATGTCTGGGTTACCCACTTTCATGACCATCATTTACTTGAATATTCAATAAAAAGTTTATAAGGATATTTTTTATGATTTATTTTTCCCCAATACTATTTAAAATTATTTTTTATTTGGTTTTAAAATTAAAATGTTTTCAAAAATATTTAATGTTATAAAAATATATTTTTAAAGTGGGAAGTATATTTTTTCAATAAATGATTTAAATGATCTTTCCAAAATTATTTATATCAAATATGGCATAAATTGTTGTTAGTCCTTACTTACTAGGTATATTACCCAAGGGTTCAATTCATATTGTTTTCCTAAATGGTTTATTTTTTAATTACATGATGTTTATGAATCTTTTCTCTCCACGTGTTATATTCTTATGAAATTAGTTTCTATTAAATGGAAAATATTGTTATTAAAAAAAATTATTTTAATGGTTTATGATATACTAAAATGAATATAAAACTTTTATCTCATTGAAACATTAATATTTGTTGAAATTTCTATAATACCCATTGAATTTCATGGGTTATGATATGATGAATGTTTCAGATCTTGTGGAACACAAACGTGTAATTTCATTATGAGATGGGTGGGACCTATATATCCCTCCAATTTATTTGGTAAGGATTTATATATCAAATGATATATGCATTTTTTTAACTGGGAGTGAATCTGGTATAGTAATACAGGGCTACAAAGAGTGAAATCAGTATAGAAAAGGACTTTTTCTACTATGATGGCCTTTGGAGTGATCCAAAAACAATATGGAAAGTATTTTCAATTCTTATATATATGACACAAATTGTTGTCTCATGAAAATATTATTCTCTCACGGCTAATGTTATCTGATTACATAATGAATAATGTCTTATGAACTACTAATACTTATTTCATGACTCATGATTATAATAATTGATATAAAGTATATGGTTTTAATATATTATTCTTGAATTATAATTCCCTAATGTTCATGTTATCCTTATGTATCTACATCATTTTCCCATACTGTGCATCTGAGCTCACCCTTTCTTATGTTTCCTTTCCCCGTATTATAAAGATATGAATTATGTTTTATGTTTCTAAAAATTTTAATAGTTATAAATAACATAGGGGGAGATTATGTAGCCCTCTTTGACCTGTATATATTTTTCCATGTTTCCAATGACACTAAACTAATACAATATTGGGTGTGTGTTGTTGTAACATAAAAAATATTCCCTAAAAATGATTTCAAGTCAATATATGTGAATTAAGGTTTTCTATAGTTATTATCAGAGTTAATATTTAGTTAAACAGTGTAAACTAGGATGATAAAACCCTACTAAGATACCTGAGGACATGTCTAGAGTCTCATATTAAATATAGGATAATGTCATGGAATTTTTGTAAAGTATAGAGCTAGTGGTTATAATAAATTACATCCATGTATAGATACTATAAGTGGATGATTCCCTATCATTGATGTAAATAGTGTAAAAACTCTGAAAAAACAATATTGAACCCGAATTAATATGGAACTATTGCCTGAAAACGGGCCTTACTACAAACCTGGTTTGACACTCCTAGTGGATACTCATTTGAAATTTTTATCCAATGTATGAAATATCATGAACGATTTAAATAAATGATTAATATAAATGAAATATTATAAACCTAAGGTGTGATATATTAAAAAAGGTGTCATAATTTAGGTGTCCTATAAGTGAGTTTTTTGATTATGTGGTTCCTAACTTTGATTATTGTTTCACACTCTATGATTTTTTTTGTTTTAGTTGATGTATGGAACCTGAAGGAATCATGTCAATTCTGAGTGCGACATAAAATGTAGTGATTATCCTCTTGAGAATCCCAAAATTATCAGATATGGAATGAAAAATATTGTTTCTATTCTCATACATCTTTATCGGGATATGAATCGTGATGTACTTATAAATGAGTAATATAGGGAACAACATTTTGATGAGTCCTTAATGAGGCCACATTCACTATATTTTAGTGTTTCTTCTAATACAATAGTTGCAAAAATGGATCATTAACACTAAAAAGGTAACTTCTATTATTCAGTGTGCGAAACATGAAAAAATCATTTTGGTTTTCTAGTTCATCGAAGGTGATGAAGAAAAATGGTGGAGTGTTATCATGAATATAATGAAAAATAATTAAATGGAATCCATGGATTGGGATGAGGTCAAGAACATATTTTTCAATAAGTATTTTCCTCATTTCCTTTATATAATGATATAAAAGTAATTACTTGCATTAAATTAAAAGTATGATCAATATATTGCTATATATAAAGATAATTTTACAATTCTTGGGAGTTATAATTTTGGTATTTTAATCCAATAGAAATTTAAGGTTGATCATTTCTTCAGTGCATTAAAAATTGGTCTTAGAGTATAGTTGTCTATAAGAGTCTTCAGTAGATATAAAGATATTTTTCTTTGATCTATAAAGGATGAAATGGATGTTGAAGTTACATATCAATCTCATGGGTTTGATAAAAAGGGAATATGGATTTCAATGAAAACATTAAAAAACATTGAGAGAATAAGCTGATATTTCATTTATGCTCAATGTTTGGGAAGAATCATGGATAAATTTTTATTTAGCGGACTAAGAAAGTGTGTAATGGATGGTTATTGGTCTATGGATTGATAATATAATGGGAAGAGCATAGATAACAATATGAATATAGAAAAATATTCACATAATGGACCTCTCCCACTTTAGTGCTTCAAGTGTATGAAGACTGGGAATTATGACAACCAATACCCAAACATAAAGATTAAGGATTATGGTTTAAATAGACATCCTATAATGGTGTGGGATAATGGTAAATATTATGTGATCACTATTTTTTATTAGTGATGTGATAATGACATGGTGAATGGTATACTTACCAAAAACTCTAGAATTTATAATGTATTATTTGACTCTCGAAATACCCATTATTCCATATATGATGAATTATTTGTGTATATCAATATTCCACTTAGGTGATTAAATGTTGAATTATTAGTGAAACCCCTTAATGGTATGATGATCATATATTAAGTATATAATTCACCTCTAGTTGTTTTGGTTGGATTTTTCATCCTGCAAATCTTTTCATTATTTATATGGTATAATTTGATGTCTTCCTTAGCATGGATTTTATTTCTCTACATAAATCCCACATCAATTTTCTAGTAATGGAATTAAAGATTTATATTAAAAACTAACCTATTATTTTAAATAAATTTCACGATATGTATGAGCTTCTAATGGAGGTTAAAACTAATGCATGTGTCTTAATACCCATTTAGAGGGGGTTTTATCTCAGAGAGATTTAGAGCAACATGACATTGAGAATATTCATATTATTTAGGATTTTTTTTTCATGAATATTTTTCTATCCTTACAATAAAATGTGATGTTGAGTTATCTATATAACTCATACCTAGTTCCACACAAATTTCAATGACACCCTACAGAATAGACATGACTGAGTTTTAGGAATTGAATAAAAACTCTAGGAAGACCATAATAATATAGTTGTTTGTCCATGTGTGTCACCTTGGGAAACACCTCTTACTTTTGTCAAAAAAACTGATAATGTGACTCCACGTTGACTATCAATAGATGAAAATGATCACGACCAATAATAACTATCATCTTCCTAGAATTTTTGAATTGTTTGATTAGTTTAACAGTGCTCAACTCATTTACAGGATTGAACTTTATTATAGATATCATAAATAATGGGATAAAAAGAAGGATATAACCATGATATCATTCCATACGAGTTATGGACACTATGAATAAATTGTGACTCTATTTGGTCTTACTAATTCCCATAGGACCTTTATTTAATAACTGGATTGATTTGTTAGAGATTAACTTGATCGATTTGTGATTGTCTTTGTATATGATATTACTATACATTCATAGAGGAAGGAAGAGCAATAATACCACTTGAGAATTATACTAAAGAACCTATGTAAGGATAAAATGAATAAATTTTTTACAATGTGTGAATTATAGATAAAAAATGTTTCATTTTTTTGTCACATGATATCAATAGGCGATATTTATATAGGCACATCAAATATAAAGGCTATTTAATGTTGTCTTAGATCAACCATGGGGACTAAGGTCTATTGATTTATTGGTTTAACTAGATATTATGGATGGTTTTTGTATAATTTCTCACAAATAACTAATAATATCACATTGTTTACTAAGAAGGGATCCAAGTTCCTATAAAAAGAAAAATTTGAATATATTATCAAGAAACTAAAGAGAAAGTTAGTTTTTGGACCTATTCTTACATTACCATGCAGTGGATAAAGATTTATAATATATAGTGATGAATTAAAGCAGATATTGGGATGTGTTATCATTCAAAATAACATGGCTATAGCTTATGTATCATGAAAATTTAAGATTCATTAGTAAAATTACCATATCATGATTTGAAGTTACATGATATAGTTTTCTAACTAATGATATTGAGGCATTGAATTTATATTGAAATGTATTACATATAGCAATCATATATGTTTGAAATATATATTTACATAGAAGGAGTTGAACACGCACCATAGAAGATTCTTAGAGATAATTTTGGTTAGTGAATACAAAATTCATTACCACCATGTGAAAGAGAATAATGTGGATGATGCTTTAAGTCAAAAGGATTATGTTAACTTATCCATGATGAATGTAAAAAAATATCCCACTTCTATGTATTCTAAATGTATATATTTGGAAATCATATAGGAAGGGGGAAAATATTATCTTCCCCAATTGAATTTTAAATCATCAATCCAACTAGAGATTTATAAGGTGCAGAATTAGATATTGATCTATAAAATATGGTTATAAATGTTCTGGTTTTAACATTGATCATGATGGAATGATGTGGTCCATAAACCATGTATGAATTCCTTCTATACCAAACATAAATAATGAATTTTTAGTGGATGATCATATTTATTTATTCTCTATTCCTCGTAGAATAATGATATTGTATTGAGATTTGAAAGAATACTTATTGTGTGATGGCATGAAGAGAGATATCACAAGTTTGTAACATGGTGCTAGGTGTGTGAACAAGTTATGGTTGAAAGAAAAATTAATAAGGGGATGTCGAATCCATTACCCATAAGAGAATGGAAATGGAAGAACAACAGTATAGATTTTTTCATTGGAATCAATTTACAAAATCATCGCACATAAGCATAATCTGAGAGGACATCTCTATATATCATATTTCCATGATATACTTTGAACAAGTGATAAGATTTCATAGAGTACCGCATTCCATTGAATTTAATCAAGATCCATGGTTTGCCTAATAGTTTTTATGAAGTCATCAGCAATCATTGGATATGTAGTTGAGTTTTATAATTTTGTTTCATGCTCAAACTGATGGTTTGTCTGAAAGAACAATTCAAACCCCAGATGATATGTTGGGAGATTGTTCTTTGTATTTTTAACGTGGTTGGAATAAACACCTTACTCTATTTTACTTTTATTAGAAAAATATCATTCAAACAAGAATTTATATGGTTATTTATAAACCCCTATATAGAAAAAAAATATTGAGCCCCAACGTGCCAGAATGAAGATAGAGAAACAAAGATATTGGGACATGAGATGGATGATGAAATGTTTAAGAAGGTTAGATATATTCAACATCATATCAGGCAGATTATATTTGTAATAAATGTTATTGTGATAATTTATTGTGTGATCTATAATTTTAATTCAGGGATAATTTATTTCCAAAAATTTCTCCATGAAGTATGGTTATATTTTTTGGAATAAAGGGAAACTAAAACCTTGTTATATCAGTCTATTTAAAATTATTGATCATATTTTTAGGGTAGCCTATCACATGGTTATTTTAATTAAAATCTCCCATGTACATGATTTCTTCCTTTAATATCTCTTAAGTAAGTACAAACCTAACCCTTCAAATATATTGAACTCACTGGCCATATAATGGATTCATGGTCATTCTTATGATAATCAACCAATGGAGATTCTCGATCAGACAGAGAATGTTAAACAAAACAAAAATATTAACCTAGTAAAATTATACTATTGAAACCAATAGTTTGATTAAGATTCATGGGGACTTGAGGATATTATTATTCATAGTTATCATCATTTTGTGATTCTAGAGTCTTTAATTTTAAGGGATAAATTAATTTTAAGGGAGGAAAAACGTAATATGTAGTGTTTTTTTGAACAATTTTTTTCAAATAAATTTAATTTAATTGATATATTTAATTTCAAAATAAAACAATTTAAGAATACGTTGTACATAACAACATTTTAATCTTTCACTAAATTAAAAACTGCCTTAACTTTAATTACACACAACACTGAGTTTCTAAGAAACATCATTTTACTATTATAATTATCTAAAAAAGACAATTACAACTATGTTTTCAAATTTTGTAATTTCAATAGTAATAAATAATGTCAAAATATGAGGTATAATGGTTTTATATAAATAATAAATTTTGATAATGAAATATTTAATTTTTTGTAAAGTCTTTATATGTTTGGAAAATACTTCTTCCTCAAAGGAGATTCTTTTTATTTCCTTTGATAAACAATACTTCGAAAAAACTACACTTATCATAACATTAGTTTGTTAAAATAAACATCATTTTTAAAATTAAAATGTCAATATTATCTATGTAATAATGCTTGGTATTTTTTCTAAAATATTTTATGCTTTGATAAATAGTGAATAGATGCAAAATTTTGTTTGAAAAAATTATTTTCATCTCATTTTTTTGGAAGTTAAATTATATTTTAAATTGTATTTTAAGTATAATTAGTCAAATAATATATTAATAAATTCATTTCAGGTAATTGGAATAAAATTCACATTTAAATTGTATATAATAAAAATCAAACATTTGAATATTGTCACTTTAAATACCTATTGTCTTATATCATCTATGGGGTTAATTTTAAATTACATTCTTCTACCTATATGAGTTGAATTTTGAAAAATGGATTCCATATTTGTATTCAAAAATTTATTCCATATTTAGTTTTTAGAAAAATATATTTGTGAAAATATTTCGAATTCATCCTCACGGTTAATAGAAAATTTTGTTTACCAAGGGACTAATCTTTAAAATTAATGGGTAAATGACCTGGAAAATAGTATAAAGTCCATTGGATGACTAGGTTTAGACCTTATAAATTATATATTACGTATTCATCCATTATTAGGACAAATCTACATAAAAAATGTGATATATTCTATATTTCTAAAATTTACTTGGTTTCTAATCACCTCCCTTATAAAAGGCCACCCACTCTTCCCCTCTATTCACACCAAAAAAGTAATTTGTATTGGACAATACCTATCCAAATTTATTCTAAAATTCTATCCACTAATTCAATATAGTCTAATTTTTTCTAGAATCCATCAAAGGAATTCCTTTGGTGAAAATCAAAAAGAGATACCAGAAGAAGAGGTAACGTTCATTAATGATTTTTTTTATTTATACCTCAACCACATAAATTATATTATAATTATGAATATATATTATCATCATTCTATTAAATATTCTTAGATGTTATTATGTTAATTTATTGACCAATAACCACACAAACTTCCATCTAATGAGTTACAAAATAATAATTCATTTGTATGCCGGACTCCGGACTCGCAAACTGATGTCGTTAATTCTTCAATTATTTTATAATAATTGTTTGTAATAATTATGTAAAAACTATATATATATATATATATATGATATTTTTTATTGTAATTATGTTATTGTGATTCTATAATTACTATATAACACATACCTTAATATAATCAATTTACTATGAATATGATAATGTTGTTCGTGTGTATGGAAGAATACCACCTCATATAGTTATGTGATTTGTTGACACCATACATGGGATATATTAATGATGGTTTTATTAAAAAATGTGATATATATGACAAAAAAATTATTTTTGAATGAAAATATATAATATGATTTTCTTTCATTCAATCCTAAAAAATAACAACAGAAACCTCATTCATGAAAACGTACGGCCTACCATCTCCATGAACTGTTTATTTAATTTCCTATATCTATATTTTATATATTATTATAAATAAATATATATTAAATATATATGATATTTATATAATTTTTATTAATCTATAGATGATGAAATAATGATTAAATAAAGAGGACTGAAAATATAACAAATCATAACATATATGAAAAAACTATGTGGTTATTTCTTTTTTTGGTGTGTATATATGACATATAAGTATTTTTAATTATTCAAGAGGGAATTATTGGGATTTACATATCATTTTTTGGATTTCTCATTCATGGGGTTCAGGATTACAATGTTACCTAATTATTGAGGGTATGTTGGTCTAAATATTCAATATTTGAAACATACATTATGTTATGCACCTATACTCTTAAGAGTTTTATATAAAACTCCTTTAAAATGACATATCATCCATTTTTTCATCATCATGATATTTTTTATTTCATTTTATTTTATTTAGTTATGGTTTTAATGATTAAAAATTACTAAATTGGTAAGAGTTTATTTCTACAATATCATTTTTCCAATAACATTACAAAAAATATGATAAAATCCCCAAAATTAACCTAAAATATTCAAACATAAAGAAATGTTTTAACCTCAATGTTTAGCACATACTTTCCATTTTCAATCCCAAAAAGTAATAATATATAATTAAAGAAAAAATAATTTTCTCTAAAAATATCATTAGTCACCTTCAAAATTCATAACATACATCCTTAAATAGGATTTATAATACATTTTTCTTACGATAAACATTAAAATAATAATATAAGGCCTCGGCCTTAAACCATACATAATATTGAATTAAATGAATAATTCACGTTGAGGATCTTTTCAGGTTTAGAGTTTTAGATAATTAGAACATAACTATTACATCTCAAAAGATTACAAAGTAGTCACTTTTACTAAGTTTCCATAAAAAAACTCTTCAAAGAAACATGTCTAGTTCCATGTTTTATATAGCATGACATTCCCTTGATCCAATCCATGACCTTATTCCACATTAAGTCCTGTGAAAAACATTTCAAAAAACTTGGGGTGAGCATAAAAAGCTCAGTAAGGGATACACAAAGAATGAAAACTGTTAGTTTTTCAAACATCAAGTAAACCATGTATATTCTATCAAAGTAATACCTTCACCTTCATGAAGTAGTAAAAACTCTTCACTGAATAAAGTATCATTACTTACCTTTTTTTAACCAAAGGATTACCATAAAACCCATATAAAGAACACATAACATATATAAAGGTAACTTGGCACATAAACATACTTAAGTAGAATAACCATACGGTCGACTTCCACACATATCACTTAAATGGAATAGCCATACGGCCAATTTCCATACATACTTAATTGAATAGCCATACAGCCGACTTCCATACCCAATGCATTGGAAGTTATAACGTAACCACCCGTCCTGGTATTCACGGCACCACCCTTCATATGGTTTATCACGTAACCACCCGTCAAATGCCCAAGTACCAATATAAAATCATAAAACATAAAACCAATATAAAGGAATGATAACATTTCCACATTTCAATCACAATATATCATAATAGAATCCTTTATCAAAACCATTTTCAATACCAAAATACATAAAAGAGTATATGGTATTTATTTCATTTTAAAAACATAACGGCTTGTTGAGGAAGCCAAAGACCAAATAATACTCGCGGCGGCGGAAAAGTTCGTTGTCACCGCGTATGTTAAAAAAACATTCCTTTTTGTCGTTTAGTAAAACGCTTTGTAGAAAAAGATTCCTTTTGTATAAAAGTAAAAGTCATAGGGTTTATACACCGTATAAAAGAAAGTTGTGTATAAAACGAAATATGCCTCAATGAAAGGAGATTGAGACGAAGTCCATTACCTTGGGTCTGACTTGACTCGATCGTTCTTTAACGTCCTGAATAATAAAGTTGAGTTAATTTATAATTGATTAATAACCTTTTTAAAGTTCATTATTCCTTTTATATCACTTATTTCCATGGTATAAACATTATGTAACCATTTAAGTTAATAATGTTTGTTTTGTCAATATTTGGTTCTTAAGTCGAAAGTGGACTTCTTACAATTACATGTTGTTCGTGTGGTCAAAGGTTCTTTATATCCAGAATCAAATTCCTGATTTGGATATCATATATATCATATATATCCCACATATACATGTATTTATAATATTACATAATCATTTAGAGGTAAGAAATGAAATGCACCGTTCATGGAGACGGTAAGCTGTACGTACGCATGAACGCTACATTCATTACTATTTCGTATTTTATAGAATGAAATCATAATGATATAAGAGTATATTATAATTCCAGTATAATAAAATATATAATATCATTAACTTTATCCTTTACACATCCCACATATGGTATTAACGAATCAAATCACTTTCAAGGGGCGGTAGTCCGCACTTCCTTAAATGAAGATATCGCGTTTACCCATAATGGAAACCATAAATGTATGCCCAAAATGAAAAAAACAGAAGCTTAAGGAAAGAATAAACATATTATATATCATATATAAATATAGTGACATCATAATGGCCACCTTTGAAGGTGTCAAATGAGTATTGAACAATCATCGTTTCGGGAGGCAGAATTTCGCCATCTACTAAAACCGTATGTTCTTTAACCATTTGATGTAGTTGTGTGAGAGTGTAGCTCGAATAAATCTTATAACAACATCCTAGTATATTGAAGATAATTGTGTTGTTACAAAAGAAGAAAATAAAAAGGGGTTAGGTGGTTGGAGAAGCAAAATAAAACAAATGAACAAAGAGAATGAATTATCTTTAAAAGTGTAACTCCTTTTGATTTGAGCCTAAAGGATTCCATTGAAAGCATTCTGCCCAAAGGTAATCCTCTAGGATGAGGAGAGGGATGTGGAGAGAGTAAATGGGTAGGGTATGGCCGAGCCAAAGGCTTGAGGAGTGTGTGGAATGAGGTAGAGGTGGGGACCTTTTATAAGAGGAGAGGAGGGGCACTTTTGGAAAGTAAGGAAATATTACTTTATTTGAAAATGTGTTTCGGTTTTAAAAGGTCCCACATTGATATAATTCGTGTATAAGGTGATAAGGGTTCTAAATACACCCATCCAATAAGTTTTGGACATGTGTAGTTTATATATTTTACATTATCTTTCCATTTTATTTAAATCGTCAAATAATGATGTCATCACTGCATCATTATTATGTCATAAATAATTTAATCTATTTAATGTTTAAAAATTATAGAAAAATACTATGATGTATGAAATCTTTTTAACTTTCCAATGACTATTTATAATCAATAATATGATCTTTATAACCCCATGTAAAAATTGTTTTCGTAAAACATATTATGTTTGAGTCATTTTTACTTTTACATTAAATAAAACGTTATTTATGTCATCTCCCAACCAAAGTGGATCCATGGGGTCCCCAAGTTGACCCATGGCTTGTATTGGTCGTCCATGACACATACAATGAGGGTAGGACATGTGTAAAGATCATCTCATATTATTAAAACATTATTTTTACCTTAAACTACACTAATTACCACTAATCGTGATTAAAAACTTAATAAGTTACTATTCACCAAAAAAATATTTTAATCTCATTGAACCAAATTTTACTTCTTAATGACAACCATTTATTTCGGATTTTTGAAAATCAATACACAATGATGGCAAAATTTCATTTAAACGGAAAATCAGTTTTTATAAGTACCACTTAGTGGTTTCACTATTCATCAAAATTTGAAGTTTTTCAGAAAATTAACAAAAATTCACCCTAAGCTATATTTGATATTACGAATTCAGAAATGAATAATATTTTAAAGAATTAAAAACATGTAAGTCACATTAATTAATTTAATAATTATTTCCCGCTGTCAGAGCAAATAGCGTGTTTTTATGAAACAATAAGTATCAAAAGATTGACACTAGTTTAAGTCCGATTTCAAAGTGAAATTAATTCCAACGACCACTATTGGATCTAATGATAAAAATATTTTCTAATTTCACATTAAAAATAATTCAAAAGATAATATAATCATATAAATAAATTATATTAAAAAGAGTTTTTGAATTAAAATACAACATTTTACACTATTCATTAAAAAAAATTAACTTTATCGGAAAGGTACCAAAAATTTACACAATGTAAACTTTGATGTCCTGATTCTAAAGAAGAGTTATTTTTGGTCCAATATAAATTATAAGATTGATCAAAACTATATTTAATGACGGTTCACCGTCAAAAGGTGATAAGTGAACCTTTAGTGAAAATTAGGGTATAAATGCCTAAAATTGAACTCTTTCCGTATTTTAAGCCTTTATCTTTTATTGGGTAAATGTAAAAACATTTAAAAAAATATATAATCATATTTTAGTTATTTCTATCCATTCCCACCATCACAACAGCTACTTGTTAACTAAAATTTAAAATAATATTATTTTATTACTTGTGTGCAACGTAAGTTTTCAAAGAAACTCATCGTTGCGTATCGAGTACGCTATCGAACGTAGAAACCCCTTTTAATTAAAATTAATATTTAATTCATAAATATTAATAAATATGTATATTCTTTATTCTTTAATTAGCTGGGATGTTACATCCTTCCTCCCTTTTGGTAATTGCGTCCTCGCAATTTTATTCACTTATCAAAATAATTGGGGGGTATTTATCCCTCATAGCATTTTCAGATTCCCACGTTACCTCTTCAATCACATGGTTTTTCCACAAAACATGTATCTGATGAATCACCTTATTCTGTAACACCTGCTCCCTGTGGTCAAGAATCTAGACTGGTTGTTCTTCATAAGATAGGTTCTCCTCCAGCTGAACTACCTCTGGACTCAAAACATGAGATGGATCTGGCATATACTTCCTCAACATTTAAACATGAAAAAAATTGTGTACCTGAGATAAACTCAGAAGTAAAGCCACTCGGTAAGCAACTGATCCAACTTTCTCCAGAATTTCATATGGTCCAATAAACCTTGGACTCAGCTTTCCTTTCTTACCAAATCTCATCACACTTTTCCAAGGAGAAACCTTGAGAAAAACATGATCACCTACCTCGAAAGATAGATCCTTCCTCCGGTAATCCGCATAACTATTCTGCCTGCTCTTAGCTGTTCTCATGTGCTTCTAAGGTTATCCGCATAACTCTTCTACCTGATCTTAGATGTTCTCATGTGCTTCTAAATCAACTGAACTTTTTCTGCCATCTCTTCTACCAATTCTGGTCCCATCAGCTTCCTTTCACCCTCTTCATCCCAACATGTTGGAGTTCGACACCGCTTCCCATATAATGCCTCAAATGGTGCCATCTGTATACTAGAATGAAAGCTATTATTATAAGAAAACTCAACCAAAGAAAGATGTTGGTCCCAACTTCCCTGATAATCCATCGAACAAGCTCGTAGCATATCCTCCAAGGTCTGAATTGTTCGTTCTGACTGCCCATCTGATTGAGGATGAAAAGCTGTACTAAAATTTAATTCAGTACCCAACGACTTCTGAAGGCCTTTCCAAAAGTTAGATGTGAACCTGGGATCACGATCAGATACAATGGAGAGGGGAACTCCATGTAACCTGACTATATCCTTAAGATACAAACGGGAAAGTTGATCTAGGGAAAAGTATCTCGTATAGCAAGGAAATGAGAATATTTAGTCAAGCAATCAACAATAACCCATATTGCATTATTACCTCGATATGTCCTCGGTAATCCCACAACAAAGTCCATGGATATGTTTTCCCATTGCCACTCTGGCACAGGTAAAGGATGAAGCATCCATTTCAGTAACTGCCACTCTGCTTTAACCTGCTGACAAGTCAGACACTTCACAGTAAAATCAGTAATATCTCTTTTCATTACATCCCACAAGTAATACTCTAGCAGATCTCTGTACATCATAGTACTACCAGGATGAACTGAAAACGGGGAACTATGAGCATCACATAACAACTCATTCTTCAACTGTGAATCACAAGGCACACATAACCTCTTCCCAAACCTCAAAACACAATCATTATCAATGTTGAATTCAGGCAACTTACCATTCGGAACCAGCTCTACCTTTTTCTTCATCTCACTGTCTCACTTCTGTGCTTGCTTGATTCTGTCTGATAGAGAAGATTTCACTGATACCTAAAACAAAATAGAAGAACATCCTGTACCAACAACTTCTATGCCAAAGTTCATCAAATCTTTAACCAAAGGATCACGTTCCAAATGCAAAATTGCTAATGAAGCATTACATTTTCGACTCAAAGCATCAGCCACTTTATTTGCTTTTCCCGAATGGTAATCAATTGTGCAATCATAATCCTTGATTAATTCCAGCCATCTCCTCTGTCTCATGTTCAATTATTTCTGAGTGAATATATACTTTAAACTTTTGTGATCAGTATATATTTCACACTTTACTCCATACAAATGATGCCTCCAAATTTTTAAAGCAAATACAACAGCAGCTAATTCCAAATCATGTGTAGGGTAATTTATCTCATGAGTTTTCAACTGTCGTGAAGCATAAGCAATTACCTGATCATTCTGCATAAGGACACAGCCAAGTCCCTTCAACGAAGCATCACAATATATAACAAACTCACAATTCCTGGAAGGAAGTGCCAAAACTGGAGCATTCACCAATCTTCTCTTCAACTCCTGATACCACTTCATTTGATGGCCCAACATCTGCTGAAGTTGTTGCAAAGGATTTCACCACCCCTTTCTGCTTGTAGTCTGGCTGAATTCCCCCAGTTGAGTTCTTCATTGGACACTCGTTTGCATAATGACCCATTTTATTACACTTAAAACATCTTACCGTTGGATTTTCATTGCTTGCTTGATCATCTTCCTTACAGTTACGAGAAATATGACCAGACTTACCACACCGAAAGCACTTACCAGACTTGGATAAACATTCTCCAGGATTCATTTTACCATACTTCTCACAGGATAGATATTTGCTTTTCTTACCTCCTTGCTTCTTTGATGAATTCTTCCCCTTTGCCTGCCAACTAGACCTCTTATTCTGTTGTTTTTCATAGAACACCTGATCATCGGCAAACTCCATTTCCACCTTCTCCACACATCGAACAAGTTTTTCATAACTTTTGAACTCATGAGAAGATAAATCCCTTCGATACTTTGGCTTTAACCCTGAGTAAAAATGGTTTATTTTACTATCAAGATCTCGTATGAAGTTTGGAGCATACCGTGCCAATCGAGTGAACTTTTCTTCATAAGCAGCCACTGAATCATCCTCCTGCCTCAATTCTAGGAACTGTTTTTCCATCCTAAGATGAACCGCCTTAGGAAAATATTTCTCAAGAAACATACCTTTGAATTCGTCCTAGTGAGGATCCTCAATCTCATCACTATCCCTGATATTTTTCACCATCGACCACCACTGATCAGCTTCACCTTCAAAACGGTAAACAGAAAGACTAACCTTTTCATGTTCTGAACACCCCATGACATCAAAAATCTTCTCCAGTGATTTAATCCTCCCTTCAGCTTGCACAAGGTCAGATGATCCTCTGAATGATGGGGGATGTTGCCTCATGAAATGTTCCACCATTGACATGTTCCTCTGCGGTTGATCTGGCTGATCTCATGCATGGATACCACCACCATTTATAGCCTGATTCAACTGTGCCATCACTGCAACAAACTGTTCAGTTCCAATTCCGACCATCTCAGGTTGCTGATTTAGAAGGTTGTCATCCTCCTGATGTCGTCCCAACATAGTTGCTTTGTTTCCTCTGCGGAAAACCATTCTGTACACAGAAATATCTTAGGCAAAGCAACATGGTAATCCGTAAATGCTATATCATTTCAATCATATTATAATTTAACACATTTCTAACTCCTAATGTTGTCTAAACCGACCTGTCATACCAACTATAAGGCCCCAGCCTTAAACCTTACTTAATATTGAATTAATTGAATAATTCACATTGAGGATCTTTTCAGGTTTTGAGTTTTAGAGAATTAGAATATAACTATTACATCTCCAAAGATTACAAAGTAGTCACTTCTACTAAGTTTCCATAACAAAAACTATTAAAAGAAACATGTCTACTTCCATGTTTTATATAGCATGACGTTCATTTGATCCCATCCTTGACCTTATTCCACATTATGTCCTGTGAAAAACAATTCAAAAAACTTGGGGTGAGCATAAAAAGCTCAGTAAGGGATACACAAAGAATGAAAACTGTTAGTTTTTCAAACATCAAGTAAACCATGTATACTCTATCAAAGTAATACCTTCACCTTCATGAAGTAGTAAAAAATCTTTACTGAATAAAGTATCATTACATACCTTTTTGTAACCAAAGGATTACCATAAAACCCATATAAAGAACACATAACATATATAAAGGTAACTTGGGACATAAACATACTTAAGTGGAATAACCATACGGTCGACTTCCACACATATCACTTAAATGGAATAGCAATACGGCCAATTTCCATACATACTTAATGGAATAGCCATACGGCTGACTTCCATACCCAATGCATTAGAGGTTATAACATAACCACCCGTCCTGGTATTCACGGCACCACCCTTCATATGGTTTATCACGTAACCACCCGTCAAATGTCCAAGTACCAATATAAAATCATAAAACATAAAACCAATATAAAGGAATGATAACATTTCCACATTTCAATCACAATATATCATAATATAATCCTTTATCAAAACCATTTTCAATACCAAAATACATAAAAGTGTATATGGTATTTATTTCATTTTAAAAACATAACGTCTTGTTGAGGAATCCAAAGACCAAATAATACTCACGGCGGCGGAAAAGGTCGTTGTCACCGCGTACGTTAAAAAAACATTCCTTTTTTTCATTTAGTAAAACACTTCATAGAAAAATATTCCTTTTGTATAAAAGTAAAAGTCAAAGGGTTTATACACCGTATAAAATAAAGTTGTGTATAAAACGAAATATGCCTCAATGAAAGGAGATTGAGACGAAGTCCCTTACCTCGGGTCCGACTTGACTTGATTGTTCTTTAACGTCCTGAATAATAAACTTGAGTTAATTCATACTTGATTAAGAAAATTTTTAAAGTTCATTATTCCTTTTATATCACTTATTGCCATGCTATAAACATTATGTAACCATTTATGTTAATAATGTTTGTTTTGTCAATATTTGGTTCTTAAGTCGAAAGTGGACTTCTTACAATTACATGTTGTTCGTGTGGTCAAAGGTTCTTTATATCCAGAATGACATTCCTGATTTGGATATCATATATATCATATATATCCAGCATATACATGTATTTATAATATTACATAATCATTTAGAGGTAAGAAATGAAATGCACTGTTCATGGAGACGGTAAGCCGTACGTACGCATGAACGCTACTTTCATTTCTATTTCCTATTTTATAGAATGGAATCATAATGATATAAGAGTATATTATAATTCCAGTATAATAACATATATAATATCATTAACTTTATCCTTTACACATCCCATATATGGTATTAACGAATCAAATCACTTTCAGGGGGCGGTAGTCCGCACTTCCTTAAATGAAGATATCGCGTTTACCCATAATGGAAACCATAATGGTGTGCCCAAAATGAAAAAAAAAAGAAGCTTAAGGAAAGGATAAACATATTATATATCATATATAAAAATAGTGACATCATAATAGCCACCTTTGAAGGTGTTAAATGAGTATTGAACAATCATCGTTTAGGGAGGCAGAATTTCGCCATCCACGGAAACCATATGTTCTTTAACCATTTGATGTAGTTGTGTGAGAGTGTAGCTCGAATAAATATTATAACAACATCGTAGTATATTTAAGATAATGGTTTTGTTACAAAAGAAGTAAATAAAAAGAGTTTATGGGGTTGGAGAAGCAAAATAAAACAAATGAACAAGAGAGAATGAATTACCTTTAAAAGTGTAACTCCTTTTGATTTGATTCTAAAGGCTTCATTTGAAAGGATTATGCCCAAAGGGAATCCTCTAGGATGAGGAGAGGGATGTGGAGAGAGTAAATGGGTAGGGGTTGGCCGAGCCAAAGGCTTGAGGAGTGTGTGAAATGAGGTAGAGGTGGGGGCCTTTTATAAGAGGAGAGGAGGGACACTTTTGGGAAGTAAGGAAATTTTACTTTATTTGAAACTGGGTTTCGGTTTTGAAAGGTCCCAAATTGATATAATTCGTGGATAAGGTGATAAGGGTCCTAAATCCACCCATCCAATAAGTTTTGGACATGTGTAGTTCATAGATTTTACATTACCTTTCCATTTTATTTAAATCGTCAAATAATGATGTCATCGCTGCATCATTATTATGTCATAAATAATTAAATTTATAAAATGTCTAAAAATTATAAAACATATACTATGAAGTAGGAATGCTTTTTAGCTTTCAAATGACTATTTATAATCAAACATCTAATCTTTATAACCCCATGTAAAAATTGTTTTCGTAAAACATATTATGTTTGTGTCATTTTTACTTTTACATTAAATAAAAAGTTATTTATGTCATTTCCCAACCAAAGTGGCTCCATGGGGTCCCCAAGTTGACCCATGGCTTTTCTTGGTCGGACATGACACATACAATGAGGGTAGGACATGTGTCAATCTCATCTCATATTATTAAAACATTATTTTTACCTTAAACTACACTAATTACCACTAATCGCGATTAAAAACTTAATAAGTTACTATTCACCAAAAAATTATTTTAATCTCATTGAACCACATTTTACTTCTTAATGACAACCATGTATGTCGGATTTTTGAAAATCAAAACAAAATGATGGAAAAATTTCATTTAAACGGAAAATCATTTTTTATAAGTACCACTTAGTGGTTTCGATATTCATCAAAATTTGAAGTTTTTCAGAAAATTACCAAAAATTCACCCTAAGAGATATTTGATATTACGAATTAAAAAATGAAGTCTATTTTACAAAATTAAAAACATATAAGTCACATTAATTAATTTAATAATTAATTCCCACTGTTAGAGTAAATAGCGTGTTTTTATGAAACAATAAGTATCAAAAGATTGACACTAGTTTAAGTCCGATTTCAAAGTGAAATTAATTCCAAAGACCACTATTGGATTTAATGGTAAAAATATTTTCTAATTTCACTTTAAAACAAATTCAAAAGATAATCTAATCATATAAATAAATTAGATTAAAAAGAGGTTTTGAATTAAAATACAACATTTTACACTATTCATTAAAAAATGAACTTTATCGGAAAGGTACCAAAAATTTACACAAGGTAAATTTTGATGTCCCGATTCTAAAGAAGAGTTATTTTTGGTCCAATAGAATTTATAAGATTGACAAAAACTATATTTAATGACGGTTCACCGTCAGAAGGTGATAAGTGAACCCCCAGTGAAAATTAGGGTATAAATGCCTAAAATAGAACTCTTTCCGTATTTTAAGCCTTTATCTTTTATTTGGTAAATGTAAAAACATTTAAAAACATATATAATCATATTTTAGTTATTTATATCCATTCCCACCAGTACAATGGCTACTTGTTAACTAACATTTAAAATAATATTATTTTATTACTTGTGTGCAACATAAGTTTTCAAATAAACTCATCGTTGCGTATCGAGTACGCTATCGAACGTAGAAACCCCTTTTAATTATAATTAATATTTAATTCTTAAATATTAATAAATATGGAAATTATTTATTCTTTAATTACCTGGGATGTTACAAATAATCCCATTATGGTATCCATAACTCTTATGATATCCTATCCTGAAAACATCATAACCTAAAAATTAATATAAACCTTCATGTGATACTAGCGCTAAGCAGTCATACATAAATAGTACATATTATAGTTATTTTAAAACTATAAATCACATTATTTTACAAAATAATGTTTCATTTTAGAGTTCTAGGGAATATTGAAAAATAATTCCATAGTTACCCCATACATTATATTAGGTCACTTTTATATAGGATAGACTTTTCTGCCAAATGAAACACTATTAAAATTAAACTTGTTTCTTATATCATACCATCACAAATTTCATCATGGATTCATCAGTTTTCATACTATTCATTAAAATATTTTTAATTTTTTTATAATTGTGTTATGAGCACAAAAATCTCAATAAGTGACATAAAAAGAATGAAATAAACTATTGGCCTGTAAATTTTTATAATAAATTCTTTTTTCAAAAAGAAATTATGTTCTACAAATAAAAACTTTACTACCCTAGAAATCATCTTTTCTTCACAAATCATTCAATAAGGCATTTTATAAAAATATTAAAGGAAAAAAAGATACACATAATGTTTTCATTAAAAACATGATAATATATTTTTATTTTTTAACAAAAGGTATACTTTTCCCCATTAAGATGTGACCTAATAGTTCTATTAAACATTAATTCAATAACATACACTGTAAAAATAAGATATTAATTAAAAAAACATTATAGGAATAAAAAAATATTGGTAACTTATGAAATAATTTTATTATCATATTTATGATGTAACCCCCCTAGATTTCATATTATTTAACACTCGTAGATACTATAAAATTATCCTCATGGTTATATTTGGATTTAACCATAGTCGTTAAACAAGGATTAACTGTCCCGATCAACATGAGACAAAAAATACCCAATTCATTATAGGGATATCACAGACCCAGCTATACATGGTTTATAATAGAACCACCCATATTTATTAACAATTCCCAACAACAATATCATTATCATAAAACAACATATCCTTAATCATAAAAACATTCCTTGAGAAAAAATCTCTTATTTTATAAGAATATTGTGCACATAAAAAAGAAAACATTTTATTTAAAAATAACAATGGAATATTGTAATGTTATCTTCAAATAATTATGGTGTTAGGAAGGAAGGATAATCCACCCATTCGGTATAAGTTATAAAAATATTCCTTTCAACTTTTGTAAAAAATGATCCATTAAATGAGCATTTAAAGAAATCCCATTACATAAAACCATAAAAATATTCCTTTTTGAAAAAATATCATTGAAATTCATAAATTATGTTTTTTAAAAATAAATTTTTATATAAATACATTTATAAAAAACAATTATAAGTCCATGGACATTGAAAAAAGATATTTAGAAAATAAATCATTAAAACATTTAAAATGGGTTTTTTAATTTAACGACTCCCTTACTGTGAGTCCAAATTGTCAGGTAAGTTATTTATCTTCCTAAATAATAAAAATAGAAAAATTTATAATTTATTAAGAACATATTTAATTTTTAATTTTCTTTTTATATCAAAAATTATATGTTATATACAATTACGTAATCATTTATGTTCATGTCATACATTTTGATGATATTGGTACCTAAGTACAAAATTGCTTCGGTAAGTAAAACATAGTCATGTAAGTCATTGTTAAAACATATAAAGAGTATTATTCATGATATAATTATCATATTAATATATAAATTATAATTTTAAATGAATCTATTAAATATGGAAATAAAAAATAAATTATATCACAATCATGAAGACGGTAGGTCATACGTACGCATGAGTGACGTTCCCATTTTTCAAAAGTTAGTATGGAAAGTATGTATGTTTAATATTATATTTATATAATTATTATAATATCTTAAATAAGTTATTAATTTTTAAAATATACTTATATATATCATTCATGTGATGTGTTGATGAAAATTAATCACATCGCTTCAAGGAAGTGGTAGTCCACATTTAGGCACAAACGACGTTATAATTTTTTTGTGCATAGAAGGTAAGGGATTGAATGGTATATTATAATTTAAAAATGATAAATATTTAATTAATATCATATATAAACATTAATTAAATCATTATAATCATTTATAAGGGGATCTTATGGAAAACAATTATCTCAGTTCATGAGACGAAAGTTTATCGTACACACGAACGACGACTTCATTTCCCATTTGATTGAAGTGTAGATGAATATAGGTTATTATATACAAATAATCACATAAAAATATATTTTTGAGACTTTTTATCATTTTATCATTGTTTAATATGATGTAATGTTTTTAGAGGAAGAAGCAAAACTAAAACAATAGGGTAAAACTATTCCTATTCGTTGGAAAACATCCTTTGACTAACAACTAAAAACCACTAAGGATGGTGTTTTTCAAAAAAGGTCCTCTAGAATGAGGTTAAGGATTATAGGAAAGTATTTGGGAAGATATTTTCATATCTAAATTGTTATTATAGTGTGAATAAATGAGAATAGGTTCCTTTTTATAGGCTATAGGAGGGGTCCTCTTAGATCTTTTATAATTATTAGATTAATATAAATTATTTATTAATTAAAAATTGTCCCAAACTGATTTTTTATAATATAAAATGATTATGGGCTGATAAAATCTCATCCAATAATTTTTATATATGTTTAGGTCGTATAATTACTCTTATCATGTCGTGTTAACTTGAATTTATCCTCATTAACTCTTAGCCTCACAACATTGATATTTACTCTTTGATGGTCAATATTAATACTATATAATTTTAAAATACCTATAATCTGATAAATGATTATATTATATCCTTATTATAATAATTTTTAAGAATTTATTTCTTTTTTAAATTTGATATCATTTAATAAAATATTACTTAGTTTAAATTTTTCATTAATGTCAATTTAGACACTATTCATTATATTACCATTTAAAAATATCAATACTAAAAAGATAAAAAGATAAAATTATTTTAATACATCCCTATCTTGTCAAATTAATCATTAAAATTCGTGTATTACAATAAATATCTCATAATATATTTATATTTGTATTTTTATATCATTTAATAGATGTTTTCCATTAATTAAATAATTACTATATCTGTGTTGTGCAAGAATTTAATGTAATTATTTCTTCAATAAAAATTAAAAAAATATTGAATATAAATCTGTTAGATTTAAAAATAAAATTTTTTGTTGAACATATCTTACGTGTAACACCATATTAAAAATATTATACTTATTAAAAAACTGTTAGATTTTTTAATTTTCATTAAATAAAAAATTATAAACATCAAAATCCAATCCATGTGGCCCTAAATGGTCATATAACCAAACCATAACTTATTATGGATCAATATTACTCATAAAATAAAATTGGGGAAACTGTTAAGGTCATTTTTTAGGGCTTATCATTTTATTTTTAACCTAAATTAATTGATTTACCGTTTATCATGGTAATAAAAATTACTTAGGTTACAAATTATATTTTCCAAAAAAAATGTGAATTATTTCCTTAATTTTTCCCTCTTGATTGTTAATATTAAAATTATTTTAATATTATAAACAAAAAATTTGTATTATTTAATTAAAATATGAGTATTTAAGATGAATTTATCATGGTTGAATCATTAGAATCAACTTCTACAAATTACTAAATCCATAAAATATAAAAATTTATTCCTCACATCATTTCGAATTGACAAAATAAAATAAGATAATATAAGAAAATTCTCCAAAAATAATGAACCATCATATGACTAAAAACAAGTTTAATCTCCTAAATTTAACATTAATACCTAAAGATTAACATAAATCATTTGATAAATAACTTTCCTAAAAATTTCTAACAAAAGTACAAACTAAGATTGAATCCAAAAATTCAATGGGATTTGATCGGTTGTATTCTTAGACGATTTTAATATTTATCTCCAAAAAACATCAATTTCTGTTATTCTAATATTTATAAAACCAATTCATGTAATCTATAAAGTATTATAATCATTTCAACACATCATAAATCCCAAAAAAAATTACATTGTAACCTTTATTCCTAAAATGAAATCTCATAGTATTCTACTTACCTTATTCCTATAAAGATGCCCAAAATTATAGTGATCTTATTATATGATTACATTAATCACCTAATCACCTAACATATTCTAAATCCAATGATATTCTATAATATAATACATATGGTCCCAAAATAATCTTATTCTTAGTTCATAAAATAATTTATAAAAATTATAATATGTCATACTAATCGTGACTTCATATAGGCATGTGGTAGTTAGTGCACCCCTATCAGCCTTCAATTTTGGGTTCAAACCTCACAACCCTGTCGGATGTGATGAGTGGTCACATGCTCTGTGGACTATCCTTTTTTATAATATTATAATTATTATAAAATTCACAAGAATATGAAAAAGAAATACTAAATAATAAAGTAAATATATTCAAGATTCAATAAATTTTTTAACCTCGAAGGCTATCTCATTTGTTTAATTTTGCATCCCAAAAGTAATAATGCATAATAATTACAAAAAATAAATTTATCTAAATATAATATTTGTCACCTTAAAATTTCATAAACTAAATCATAAAAAAGATATTTCCAATACATTTATATTATGATGAGTCTAAAAATTTTAAACTCATTATGGTATGCATAACTCTTAAGATAACACCTCCTAAAAACATTCTAAACTCTAATGTTATCTAAACATTACTATGGTACCAACTGTATGAACTCAACCATAATCAATACATATTTTAATGTTTTTAAAACTATAAATTATTTTTTCCCCAAATATATGTTCTATTTAGAGTTTTAGATAACTAAGATGAAATATTATATAGTAAAACCATAAATTATAAGTGGACACTTATAGTAAGTATCCTTTTTTCTACAAAAGTAACCACTTTTAAAATAAATCATGTTTTTTTCAAGTCATATCTTCAACAATTTGATCATGACTTCATAATTATACCTACTCATCTCAAAAAATTACTAAATAACACATTAAAAATGTAGGATGTTCACAAAAATATTTTTAAGGGATATAAAAAATAAACAATTAAACCATTACTCCATAAATATATATATAAATCATCCTTAAAAAACATTGTGCTGAAAAATATTTTTCTTACCCAAGAAATCAATTTTTTTTTCCAAATTCATTCTATAAAACATTTCATACAAATATTAAAGGGAAAAATGATACTCATACTGTCTTCTTCAAAACCATAAAAATATATTGAAAACTTTTTTACAAAGTTATACTTTTCTCCCTTATGATTAAACATATACTATATATTAAAGGAAAATTCATTAACTTACCTTTTGAAAACATGAGAGTTTTATAAAAAAACTAACCTGAAAAAAATATATATGGATAAATGGGGGAATAATTTTCTAGCATTCATACTTATGGTGTAATCTTCATGATTACTATATTATATGACCCTCATTGCTACCATAAAATAAAGCTTACATTTATACTTGGTTATAACCATCAAAGTTACACATGGAATAACCATCACAGTCAACTTAGAACATTAACGTACACAATTAATTGGAAAACTATCACATACCCACCTGTCTTTAGTTTATAAAGGAACTACCTTTCATCATTAAAAATTACCATGCATAACATAATCAAAAAATAATAAATCTTGCATCATAAAAATATTTATTAAGGATTAATCAAATATTTTAAAAGAATACCTTGAACATACTTATAGAAAAAATTTCAAAACAAACATGTAATATTTTAATGAAGTATTCAATAAATTTAGGTTTAATGAATGAAAGAAAAATCCCCTAATATCTTATAAGTACAAAATGTATTCCGTTCATTTTTTCTTGAAAATAATTATTAAAATATGATTTAATGAATTTTCATCACATAAAACATTAAAAAGTTTCTTTTTTAAATAAATATGAGGGAATTATTTAAATTAAAATTTTAACTATTAATTTACATGTCAATAAATTCCTTAAATTAATTTTTAAATCATGGAAATGATATATAATTATTTAGAAAATTAATCATTTAGATATTTAAAATGAAATTTTTTGCTTAAAGAGTCTCTTACCTTGATTCCGACTCGACTTGTATGTTATTTATCATCCTAAATAATAAACATAGGTTAATTTATAATTTCTAGAGAAATTTTTTCATGTTCATTATTCCATTTATATCACTCATTTCTATGTTACATACAATTACTTAATCATTTAAGTTCGAAACATACCGTTTCCTGATATTTGGTACTTACGTCCAAAATGGGTTCGATAAGTTAACTATGGTAGAAGTGTTCATATTTACATTTTATATAGAATAAAATTCATGATATAAATATCGTTTTAAAAAATTAAATATAATTATAAATCCAACAATTAAATATGATTCGACAAAATAAACTAGCATACAACCATGGAGATAGTACGGCCTACGTATGCATGAGTAACATTTCCATTTTTCAAATATCATTATATAAAAAAGGTAAGTATATTTTTATATTTATAGTATTATAATAATATATTAAATATAATATAACTTATTTTAATATAATTATATATATAATTAATGTTATTTAAGGATGGAAAGAATCACATCATTTCATGGACGTAGTAGTCCGCACATATGCTAGAACGACGTTATCATTTTTTTGTGCATGGAAATGTAAGAGTAAAATTTTTATATTATCTTTTCATAATGATAAAATTTCATTAATACCAAATATAAACCATAATTACATCATTATATCTAGTATTAAGAGATACTTATGGAAAACAAATTGCATTGTTTCTCGAGATAGTAGTTTGTCGTACACATGAATGGTGACTTCATTTCCCATTTTATGGGAGTGGGGATAGATATAGGTTATTCTATAAACATAATAAAATATCATTATATTAAGTATACTAGATTTATAATTTTATCATATAGTAATAAAATTTTATGGAGTTAGTAGAAGAAATAAAACATTAACAAGAGGATAAAACTATGCCTCTTTTTTGGAAAACATCATTTCATTAACCCCTTAAAATTATAGAGAATGGTGTTATTCAGAAAGTAGGCCCAGATAATGAGTTTAGGGATTCTATAATGGAATTTTTGGATGTGAAATGATGAACGAAATGGGGTATTACGTGTGAATAATGGAGAAAATAGGTTCCATTTCATATGATAGGGGAGGGGATCTCTTGGAATTTCTCATAGTATTACATTTAAATAAATTAAAAATTAATTAAATTAGATCAAAATAGAGTTATTTAAATTATAAA
The DNA here is from genome assembly GCA_963277665.1 of Viscum album. NCBI lineage: Eukaryota > Viridiplantae > Streptophyta > Magnoliopsida > Santalales > Viscaceae > Viscum > Viscum album. Next base: position 1,677,692,243 of record OY728150.1, on the reverse strand, counting down.
ATGATAATTAGTTTAGGTAAACTCATATAATATTTTTTAGATATGTTTTGGTCGCTTTATGATGCTTATCATTTAGTTTTAACCAAAATTTAACCAGTTTAATTATTATCGTGATGAACATGAATTTGACCCATTAGGGGTTAATATTGTTAATATAAATTACAATAGAACCATAATTTTATGATGGTTTATATTTCAAATATTATCATAAAAATATTTAAAAAATTAATATTTTTATGAATTTTATTTCATTTTATAAAATATTATTTATTTTTAAATATCATCAATGTCTATTTTGGAACTATTCATTACATTGACATTTAAAAAAACAATTAAACATTTCAAATTAATCAAATATTCTAATACATACCTAACCTGTAAAATAAATATATAAAATTATTTTATTAAATTATATATCTCATATTATATTTATTTAAATATTTTTAATATCATTTATTTTATTTTTTCAATAATTAAATAATTACCACATTAGTGTTGTCAAAGTATTTATTCAAAGTATTTCATCTGTAAAAATTAAAAAAAATTGACATGTCAAAGATAAATCTATTATATTTCAAAATAATATTTTTAAACAAACATATCTTATGAATAAAAACATATTAATAATATTATAATTATTAAAAACAAGAGTGTGACATGTTTGAATTTTCTTAATAATGGTCATAATCTAATAAAATTTTCCATAAATTGTATTATAACAAAAAATGTTATTAATTATGGATGAATATTACTCCTAAAATAAAATTGGGAAATATTTTTGGTTAATCTTAAATTACTTATCATTTTATTTTTACCCTTAATTAACCAATTTGATGTGTATCAGGGTAATAAATAACTATGGATACATTTCATATTTTCCATTAATGAAAGTGATCTGTTTAATAAATCCTGACCTCCTAATTAGAAATATGTAATCTATTTTTCAAAATTAAAATCACATTATTTTTATCATTTTATTTAAATTTAAATCCTTAAATGAAATAAAAAAACTATTTTTCAAAATAATTTCTCCTTTAAACATAAAAAAATATTAAATCCAAGAATAAAATCTATAGAAAGACCCATAATTGGATTATTTTAAAAAATGAAAAAAAAATATTTAAAACTAATATATAATAAAAATTTAATTTTTAAATACTTGAGAAGAAAATACAGTTTTAAAAAAATTGATATTCTTCCATATTCATCGAAAAATCATCCTTTTCAAAAAATTCTCAAAATCATACCATATGACAATTTTGGCATGTTTATTTAAAAATGATAATTTTTTAGTTAAAATGAATTTCTAAAATTTCATTAAATTAATTATATTTTTATCTTAGAAAAAAATCACTCTTGATAAAAGGGTACTTTAAGAATAATGTAATCTTATTAAAACTAGGTTATTAATTTTTTAAGAATTAATTAATAATTTATTTATGAGTAGTTCCATTTCATATTTTATAATTTCTTTAATACTATTAATTCCATCCAATTTAATGGATAGGGTATGATGGTAACATAATTAGAATATTTAGTTATTCGTTTAATATCAATGTTGTGTTTCTTGTACCCTATCTGACATAGACTTACCTTTTAAAAATTCTATATGTTATAATATAGTATCTAATTATTTCACATTTAGAGCCATTAGATTCAAATTGTATCACCCTTAGATTTCATGAATTAGTTCTTCAAAATAATTTATGTGCATGACATTTTAAATTTCTTATGACACTATATATTGTACTTTATATATAAATATCTATATTAAAACACTATGTCAAACATTAATTTCACATTAAATACCACCTTGGATTGAGCTACATCTAATACTAACTTGGCTGGCGCTACACGCAAGACTGACATAGCACACGTTACTTGCAACACTGAGTTTTTGGGAATCATTAATATATTATTATATTTATGAAATGATATAATTAAATCAATGCGATTAAAATTAGTGATATAGATATTAATAACTATGTTTAAAATATATTTTTCCTGGTATTATATAAATTCAAGTTATTGATAATGAAAGATATAATTATAGGCAATGTCCATTTATGTTTACAAAAATCGTTCTCTTGAATGAACCGATTTTAATAATATAAATAATTCATGAAACATTAATTAATTTAATTTCATAAAAAAATTCTATTTTTAGTTTTTAATGTATAAATTATCTTTGGGAAAAATTTTGGGATTTGTTTATGAAACATCATTTTTTGATGAGTAGTTAAAAATAATGCTTTTAGTTAAAAACTACCATTCCATTTAAATATTTATTAAAGTTATATTATATTCTAAATTAGTATTAATGTCACATTATATTAATTATAAATATATTAAAAACATTATTTCATTGTAATCAATTTATCATTGAAATTTAATATAAAAATATAATAATTATTTATACGTCTTTCTAATTTAAAAATTGTTGATTTTATCCCATTTGTAGGATTAACATTAATCTTAATTTTTACACATTAAAAAAATATAATTTCAAAAAACTAACATAAAATATTTTAATAGTTAAAATATTTATATTATAATTATATCATGTTGAATTTGACCAATACTATTATTAAAAGTGATTAAAAGTAATTACAGTCATTACGATCAAATTAACTTTAATTAGTGACTAAATCTTAATCCTAGGAGCCCAAATGACATATAAAAATGTCTAAACCCCATTTTGAGGCCATATTTCTAATAAAAAAAATTCTATTTTTGATTTTTTGTTCGTTTTTATGAATTTGTTTTGGTAATAATAGGTGTACACTTAACTTGTTTTCAAAAATTCCAAGTGAGTCATTTTCCTTCTATATAAAGGACTCCCACCTATACCACATCCTAAAACCTATAAAACCATTTAGGTTTTCCCATTATATAAAAATAAAATATAAATATCCCACTCTTCATCCTAGATTCCTTAACGTGGGAATAAGGCAATCCCAAGAGTCATTTTGGCACAAACCAAAATAAGTTACCTGATTAAGAGGTAACATCTTCTCTCAAGTCCTTTCATTTATTTTCCTTCTCCACCACAAAAATTAAATTTATTATATTATTATATTATAGAACTAGTATCATAAATATACTATGATGTTTTATTATAAATATTCATACTAGTAATTACTCACACCTCCATCTAATGGTTGACAAACATATTGTTTCTATGTACGATGAACTACTGCCTCATGAAATAATGATTGTCTATTTTTTCATTACCACGTATCATGGTGGCGATTGTGATAGAAAATATATTTAGATGTTATTTATATTATTTCTTTATGATTATTTATTCCTTTTACACCACATATCATTTTACTTTCCATTGGGTGTTAATATAATAATTTTGTTTGAAGAAGTGTGGACTATTGTCCCATCAAAGTGATGTCATTTTTCACACACTTCATGGAATATACTAAGGGTGGGTTTAGTGAATTTATAAGATATATATGATATAATAAATATACCCAAATAATTATATATATAAATATATTTAAATATATTCCTTTTAATTTATTTCACTCAACACGACAACTAAACGGAAATAGTGTTCATGCATACGTAGGACCTACAGTCTCTAGGAACTCTGTATTCCATTTCATACTTATATATTCAATAGATTTTTATATTACTAATATAATGTATTTATATGATATTTAAATCATGTTTTAAATTTTTTAATTATGATATAATCATAATTTCCAACGATATAACAAACTAAGGCACATATGAAAAATAATGTGAATATTACATGAAGTGAAAACATAACATAAGATCATTAAAAAGTGGCTAATATAAGGACTTAATCACATAATATATGCTATTAGATATAATAATATGTTTCTATAAAATATTTATATTTAATATAAATATATATATTATGTATTTTATTGTAATGGGTGTGATGAGATTCAATACACAAAGTAAGGGGATTTCGCCTCACTTTATATTTCCATAAGATACATGTTATGTTTTCTAGACCTTTATTTTTTTTGGTGTATATACTGAACATGATTTTATTCTATGTATCTTATAATTAAATTTATTGTTCTTCACATATCCATTTTATTATATTTATTTTATGGGTTGTAACTCTGAAAATTATCCAATTCAGAAAAATTTATTAGTCTCAGTTTGCCTTCTTTGAGACTCAAGTTTTCTTATAACCCTATATTAAATTTCATGGTTTATATTCCACCATTTTACATGTTATATCATTAATTTAAATTCTTTCATGATATTTTAATCTTTATTTAATTTTATTTTCGTACATAGATAGTATGATCCCAAGTTACAATGTTATAAGCGTTTTTTGTGACAATCTCCTTTCATTTCAAGATCATTTATGTTTATGCTTTATTTGATGAAATATCATAATCCATATCTAATGAAAATTAATAATACATAAAATAATATATTTATTCATGATATGTTCATGTATTGGTATCGTAATTTAACTCTATGGTACATAAGATAACTATGAACATTCTTTTATAAAATCTTGAATTTAGCCTCTTTTTGGTAAGAAATTTGTGTTCCATTAAAACCATGTTTTCTAAAAATGGATTCCATGAATTTTCAAATAATATCCTAAGACCATTAAAATAAATTTTTACCCTTTCTTTATTTAACTAATTTTTCAAAGGAATATTCTTGTCTCTTTCTAAATGAGGAATTTTTCTAACCTTTCTAACATGGAAAAAGGAATTTTATTTTTAACTTGTATGACATGTAGGGAATTTACCCCCATCAATACATTGATGATTTATTTTCATCCTTAAAGGTTATTTTTTAATGAAAAATTTAAATAATATATTTTAAAATAAATGGTTTTAATAAAATCAAGTTTATTATATATGTTTTCATGGAAAATTGGATTGAAATTTTTTTCAGGATTGTTTTATATATTTTCAAGGAAAACGATTTTTAAAATGATTTCAAATCTCATTTGTAAGTTTTCAATTTTTTTTTCAATGAAATCGTTTTCAAAAAAAAATTCAATTTTCGTTCTTATTTTTTCATGTAGAATGGTTTTCAAAACATTTTAAATCTTATTTTATAATTTTTCATAGTGATTTCAAAGAAAAATATTTTTAAAAATGTTCTGAAGCTTTTTTATAATTTTTCTAGAAAAAGGTTTTAAAAATGATTTCATGTATTAATTATAATATTTCAAGTTATTTACTATGAAAACTGATTTTCCAATGGATTTATTCATTAAAAATCCTTTTTCAATGAAGAAATGAGATTTTCCTCAAGAATATTTTAAGAAATGTTTTTCAAAATTTTATCCTATCTAATATGAAGTCCTTTGAAGTTACTCATTACCTTGTAATAAATTATCTAAAGGTTCCATTGATAAACTTTCTATGAATTGATAATGCTTAATTTTATGGTCTTTATCAAACCCATTTCTCTTTCACGGATTTTATGTTTCTGAAATCTTTTTCTCTTTAACAGGTTTTATGATTATGAAATCCATTTCTCTTTCATGGTTTATATGTTTATAAATTCCATTTCTCATTAACAGTTTATATGTTTTTGAAATCTGTTTCACATTCATGGATTATATGTTTATGAAATACATTTATCTTTCATAGGATATGATTTAGATAAAATGGTTATGAAACCTATCTATTTTTATATAGGTTGTGATGTGATTACATTTTTATGATATCAATTTCATTACATGTGTTATTATATTACTATTTATGATTTTTTGGAACATGTATTTTTAATTTCACTATGATATCATTGATACCTATATCTCCCTCCAATTAATTGTGTAATGATTTATATCTCATTATATAGACATGGATGGAATGAGAAATGAATATAGTTCAGTATTACAGGGATGGAACGGGAAATGAACTTGGTTCAGTAATACGTGGATGGAATGAGGGGTGAACTCAGTTCCATAATACATGAATAGAATGAGCGGTGAATTTAGTTGAGTAATACAGGGATGAAATGGGGTGTCATCCTGATTCGATAAAGGAATTTTTCCACTAAGGTGGTCTCAAAAGAAATTCACTGACTACTATAGAAATCAGTTTATTTTCTGATTTTTCTTTCATAATTCCATGTTTTATTCCTATGTTATGCTTTCAAAGATTATATTCTTTATTTATTTAAGATTCATGCCTTATGTAGATCAAATATTTATTCCATTATTCATGAATATGATCTTCGATTTGTAGGGTATGGTCTTTTGTTTTCATGACCACATTATCGTACCCTAATGCTCAAAATTATGCTTATATATCTCCCTCGTTTTCCTTACTTAGTATTTTACCGCACCCCTTTCTTCTATTTCCTTTCCTCAAGCAATGGAGAAATATTTTAGGTGGAAGTAATAAATTTGGAGATATTTATTGGAGATTTTGAATATATTTCACCAGGATAGAATATTTCTTTCCAATTTTCCAAGGACACTAAAATATTATGGTCCTTGGAAATGTATTATTGTAATTTACATAATATATATCTTAAATTGTGTAATAACCATGTATGTTAATATGGGGATTCTATACCAATGATGTCAAACATATTCCACTATAGGGTAACAATATTGAAACTTCCTTTATTTCTCTATCTACCTCTCTAGATGAGTATGTAGAATCATCAATGTAAGAATGAATTTATCATTTTTATGTAGGATAAAATTCAATCACATAGAGAAAAATTAATGAGAATAAAATGTATAGAATAATTACCATGAAAAATTTTAGGATACTAGAATAATATATATAATTATCGAATATCATTATCGATATTAATTAGTAGGTTTCTCTGTGATATATTATCTTTCAGAACAACGAATGAAATAAATATGTGAGAATATCAACACATTAAGCTATGTTATGGCCATGAATCTATAAATACCCCATAAACCTCCAAGAAATGGTTTCATTGAGTTTTTTTAGATTCCTAAACATGAATATATTAATAATTAAACCTGAAATTCCTAGTTAAGATTATGTCACATGTCAATTCTCCAAAAGACACTTTTCTTGTAGTATATATGAATTTTTCCATTCAGATCCCAACAATGGAACTACATAACTTCAAAGTTACAATTTGGATTAATAATTATGCTTATCACAAAACAATGAAACTAAATATAAGACCTTTTTTCCTATTATATATAGTTATCATACTCTTTTTTATTCCCTTGTGATAGGTAAATCAGATCACATCCTTTATCAAATGTTTCTGGATACCAGAAGAGCTATAAACTAATGTATAAATAAAAAGAAATATACCCATAGTATATAATCCTTTCATATTATGTTTGTGATAAAAATATTCCTTACCACTTTTGAGAATTTAAAATAAATATAAAATAAAACATGCGCATATAATGGATAATTCAAACCATTCTCAATGAATCACACCTTATAACCCTCATCCCCAGTCATATATTTTAAGAATATAATAACATCATTAAATTTTTTTCCATTCTCGATAACATACATATTTCCTTACTTTTGATCAGTAAATTATCAACACATTATCCAATACAAAATTCCATGGTTGACTTACTCAAATAATATCATCTAGAGGGTCTCATAAGTATGATTAAATCCTCAAGGGTAACATGTTTAAACATTAATGCTTATCCACTTATCATAACAGTATCCATTCAGAAGTTAAATTTCCTTGAGTGTGTGGATATTGAATTTTATTCTTTAAAGAAAATATTTCATTAAATTATATAGATAATATTTTTTAGATTTAGATTTTAAACAAATTAATACAAAACATATAGTAACAAAATGAATGCAATTTTCAACTAATGGATATTTTAGTTACTATATATGTCAATTATTAATCCATAAATATTATTAAAAAAATCCACTAAATTTTAAACATAAGATTATATTTTACACATTTGATAACTATTAATTTATTTTCTTCCCAGGGAAAAAGAAACCTAAAAAGGGGTGAGCACAAACACTCAGTATGTGTAAGAATAAGTGATAACAATCATATATCATATGTGATACTAAGATAAACACGTGGGTTTGACAATGTAAGCATGTAAAATGAGCATAAAATATTAAACTCATACCCAATAACATTAGGATTATGAGCCCAGAATAATTTCACAAGGATTTTGTATAAATACACTAATATCAATGGATATTTTAATCTTAATATTGTGACTTATACATAATATATGACATCATAAACATATACCAAGGGCCACAATCAATACATTCATTATAAAATGTAAAAAGGCCCATGGTAGATTTGGTTAACTCCCTATTATCATATTTAAAACCTCATTAGATATAAATATTTACCCAACACATTGGAGGGATATATAATTCATAGAATCCATGTCACATCATATTATGTACATGGATAATTATGACTCATTTATCAAATTCATAATTTCATAAAAAAATGTTAACATATTAAATAATTGTGTTTCATGATTATTTAAAAAAGTTATTATAAACCTTCACAGAAATAAGGTGGATAATTTATAAAACACATAACACCATTAAAAAAATAACTATATAATTATACTGGAATAGATGGGAAAACACCCTTTCAAAAAGAATACTTCAACTCGTACCTCATAAAATATTAATAATTAGGTTTATTTGATACCATTAGTTTAATTCCTCCAAAAATTAGCATGTAAGTAATAGGGAAAATATTTAATCATAACTCTCATGAGGTTATTTACTGTTTAATATGTAAATTTATGTTCAATGAAAATATTTAAATTTTTATTTATAAAATACTTCAAAAATTATTGTAAAGGATGATATTATAGTTCATTTTTAAATTCATTTTCAAAAAATGGATGTTAAATCCTTGGTAAATATTTATTTTAAAAATATATATAAATAATAATGAAATTAATGAAACATTAATGATTATATTGAAGAAGTGTGAATTGGAAGAAATAAATTTGATTATGAAGTAGAAGAAAAACCCTTTCTATACCTTTATTAGAAACCCAAAATTTAAAAAATATATAAAAAAATATTTCTGAATGGGGAAAATAGTAGTAGGAATGGAATGGGTAACAAAATATGTTTTATATTCATTTAATTCCGTTAAAATTTTTTAAGGAAATTACAAACATGGATATGGATGATAAACCATCATTTAAAAGGATGATATTTTTTGCATCGTTGCATTTTCATGAAATAATAGAATTCTTCATTAAGGAAGGTTTCACAGAAAAACTGATTTCCAAAGATAGAAGTATGTAATAAAATATGAAATTATCAAGGAGAAACATTACAACTTAAGAAATAAGGTCATGTTATGAAAACCCCTTATATTTTAAAAAAGATATCAATAATAGTCAAAATAAAGGAAGATAATTAATGGATGTGACATTTATATGGTCAACCAGAAATTACGAGATTAGAACTCAATAGTTAGTAGTTAAATTATAAAAAGGATATTTTCTAATAATATTTAAAGATACCTAAATGAATAGTGATAGTGATTAAATCCCATATAGTTTTTTGATTATTTTATTAAAAACCCCAAAGAGAGATATAACTTTTAGCCAAACATTGAATGTAAAGAAATATAATAGAATCATTATTCAAATATATTATATTATAATAGATATTGAAATTCCAATTAAAAATAGGGTTTAATAGTATATATGTCTCAGGGTTGAAAATTGAGAGAAGTAACATAAATTTTCATGTTAAAATCATTTCATAATGATGTTACAAGGAAGAATTATAAATCCCCAAAAATTAATGAATAAATAAAAAAAGTATTCATTTGTAAAATAAATACAACTTGAAAAAATATATTTCAACAAGAGAGTTTGTAACTCAATGGTTTAAAATTAAGTTGGCACACACCTTTTACTTATTTCTGATTCATTTTTTATATGAACCTAACATTATGAGTAATAAAATTAACTATATTATATAACTTATTTGGAACCATATTCATCTATATTTCTTCTAAAATAGACCATTTGTTACCATTATATATTGACCTATTATATTATTTTCTCTTATGTTTGTGTGAATATTTAATTATTGTTTGTTTTTTTAAGTAATTTTAGTGATCAATTATAATAGTTTAATAATTATTTAAAGACATAATATTACGATTAAATGACCAAAAATAATTAATTAATTATAAGGACCAGACCATAAACATTACATAATATTGAATTATGTCAAAAATTCACATTGAGGATATTTTCAGGTTTAGAGTTTTAAAGAATTAGGCCATAACTATTACATATAAACTTGATTATTAAAAATTAGAAACTTCTAATATAATTGATTTTTCACAACAATAAAACTCTTTAAATAAAAATATTGTTTTTTATTGATATAAATCTTCTTGAATAATTCCTTTATCTTACCCTTCCTTATAACTTGTAAAATAAATTTACAAAACTTGGGAGGAGAAAAAAATTCTCAACATGGTTTATAAAACAAGTAAAGGAAAAATAAACCCAACAATAAATAAAAATCAATGAAACCATAATTTTCAGACATAACATACCTTCTGAAATCATAATATTTATGAATAACACATAGTAATCATAAATCATAATGATAACTTGAGGCATCCATATCATACTTACATTTTAGTTATCACAACTATAGAGGGAGTCACATTTGGAATACCCATCACAGTATATTCCCTAAATCACATATGAGAAACATTCACTTTTACCTCTATCACGTTACCCAATGAATTGGAGAGCTATCTTGGGCTCACCTGCCCTAGGTTTATCACAGAACCGCCCGTATACATAAAAAATTCCCAATAATGATAAAATATTCATAACACATGACATAATAATAAAGGAATGATTACATTTCCACATTCCAATCACAATATATCAAATCAAGATATTGAAATAAAAAATGCTTTATCAAATCATTTTTAAAACCATTTAAAACATTTAATAAAGAGATATTTGAATCTAACTGAACTATACCACATTAAATCATTTAAATGAATTATCATTTGAAAAAATTAATGAATATATAAATTAATCTTGAAATCCATTTTGAAAACATGGACATTAATGGAAAATATTTAGAGGAATAAATCTTTAAAACATTTAAAACGATATTTGAGTTAAATATTTTTTAACAAAAAGAGAGACGCTTGAATACAAATAATTGAGAAATAATATTTAATTATAACATTATAATATCATGAGAATAAATGGATTAATGATATAATATTACAAAAAATAGTATATACACCACAGAATAGTGAATTGGTGCATAACAACAACGAAGTCTCAATGGAATGTAAATTGAGAAGAAATCCCTTATAAAAGCTATATCCTTAGATTACGGATAAATAAATTAAATAATAATGTGTGAAAATATAAATAAAATCAATATTATTGAATATTCAGTGAAAATAAATCAATGAAAATTCACACATATTCTTTTTAAGACAAAACCAATGAGATGGATGTTTAACTCAATGAATGGAAATTGAGTTAAAATTACTCTCTTCAAGTTCATATCGATGACTTGAGAATTTATAAATTGAGTGATTATGTGTATCAAATGTATATCCAAACAAAGGGGAGTTTAAATTACATCATAAATAAATAAATAGTGATTCCACAAATAATCATAGAATGACATAATCAATAATTAAGAGATTAACCCATGGAATGGAAATTGGTTTAAAAGGTTCCCTTACCGATTTGGTTACTTTCAAAACATACAAACCATGAAATGAGGATCATAAAAGTAAGATTTAAATACCCACAAATTTAATTATATTACACATTGAATACAATATTGGGAAGTACATACACCACAAAACAGAAAATAGTGTCAAATACAGCAGGAATCTCACAAGAATAAATAGTGAGATCAAAATCCCTTACCACATTTTAATCAATTGAGTCATATGACCAAAAGTTAAAAACCAAAAAATTAATCACATAATACCATTAATATAAATAGAATCATGGTAATGTATATCAAATTACAGTACCTAATACACCACAAGCAATAAATAAGTGGCGAACAATGGAAATCTCATGGAATTGAAAGTGAGATAATAAATCCCTTACCACATTGTAATCAATCGAGTCATATGACCAAAAGATAATAACCTCAAAATAAATCCATTAATACCATAAATAAAAATAGAATAATGATAATATATATAAAATGGTAGTACAAAATACACCGAATGTGATAAATAAGTGGCGAACAATGGAAATCTCACGGAATTAAAAGTGAGATAAGAAACCCCTTTCCACGTGTCCGACTTGACTTGTTTGTTCCTTGTTCTTCTTGAATAATAAAATAAAGTTAATTTATACTTTATTTAGAACATTTTTAATTTTTATTATACCCTTTATATCACTTATAACATTGTTATAAACATTCTGCAATCATTTATGTTAATAAAGGTTGTTTGGTCGATATTTGGTACTTGAGTCAAAAATGAACACCTTATATTGACAAGCTGTCCATGTGGTCAATAGTACATTATATCCATAATGATATTTATTATTTATATATCATATATATTATATATATATAATTATTTATAATAGTTCATATCATTTAGAGATAAGATATGAAATGCACCATTCATGGAGACGGTAAGTCGTACGTTTGCATGAATGCTACATTCATTTCTATTTCATATTTTAATGGAATGAAAACATAATGATACATAGTTATATTTTAATTTCAGTTAAATATAATATATAATATCATTAACTCCATCCTTATACATCTCACATATGGCATTAACGATTCATATCACTCTAAGGGGGTGGTAATCCAAAACTTCCTCAAATGAAATTATCGCAATTACCCATAATGGAAACCATAAAGGTATGCTATAAATGGAAAATAAATTAGCATAAAGAAAAAAAACATAGTATATATCATATATAAATTCATTGCCATCATAATGGCCACCATGTGAGATAGTAGGAGATAATCGAACCATCATCGTTTTGTGAGGCATTAGTTTTTCATCCACAAAAACAATATGTTCTTCACCCATTAGATGGAGTTGTGTGTAACTGTAGTTAAAATAAATATCCTAGAAAAATCATTTTATATTAAGGATATTGTTTTTGTTATAAAAGAATGGAATAAAAAGATTTTAGTGGATGGAGAAGTAAAATAAAAGAAAATAAGTTAAGAGTAATTGGTACCTTTAATTTGGGTAACTCCCTATGGATTGAACAAAAAAGCCTTCTTGAAGTGACTTATGACTAAGGTAAGGCTTCTAGGTGGAAGAGAGGTATCGTTAGAGTTTATTTGGGTAGTGGTTGGATGAGACAAGGGGCTTGACAGGTGTGACAAATGAGATAGTAGAGAAGTATTTTTATAAGGGGGAGGAGAGGCTCTTTAGGAAAGTGTGAAAATATTATTTTATTATATAATGATATTCATCTTTTAAAGGTCCAAAACTAATTAATGTATAAAATAAGATAACTCATGGTCGAAATAAAATCATACAATAGGAATTGGACAGGTTTTGGATATTATTTAAGTATTTATAATCTTATTTATTTAAATCATTTATTAATGATTTAAATACTACACCATTACTTTGTCATAAATAATTTAATTTATTTGATGTCTAAAAATTATAAATAAAATTCCATAATTTAGGAAATATTTTTATCTTTCCATGTAATATTTTTAGTTGAAAAGATAACTTATATAACCCTACATAAAAATTAATTTACTAAAATATATTTGTTTATGTCATATTTGTCTTTACTTTAAATTAATTAATCTAAAGTGTCATTATCACTACCAAGTAGCTCCATGGGGTCCCAAAATCAATCCAAAGATGCCCATGGTTGGCCATGACTCATAAAATAAGGTTAGTACAAGTGTTAAGGAAGTTTTGTGTTATTATGAAATTATATTTACCTTGAATTTTCCTATTTACCTTTAACCGTGTTAAATAAAAGTCAAAGGTTACTATTCACCAAAAATTATTTTCATCTTATTGAACCACATTTTACTTACTAATAACAAACATGTGTTTTGGATTTTCAACATTAAATTTATAGAAGCGGTAAAATTTTATTTAAATAAAAAAGTCAGTTTTTTAACTACTACTAAGTGGTTTCACTATTCATCAAAAATTACGGTTTTCAGAAAAATATCAAAAACTAATCCTAAGCTATATTTGATATTCTGAATTACAAAATGAAGTCTATTTTACAAAATTCAAAACATATAAGTTTTATTCTTAAATTTAAAATTAATTCCCATAGTCAAAACAAATAGCATGTCTTTAGAAAACAATAACTATCAAAATATTGACACTTGTTTATATCCAATTTCAATGTAAAATTAATTTCAATGAAAAACATTGGATTAAATGGTAAAAATATAATTTAATAAAACTTTAAACCCAATTTATAATATAATCTAACCATATAAATATATAATATTAAAAATCCGTTTTGAATTTAAATACAGGATTATTAACATTTCATTATAAATTAAATTTTATGAAAATGATACCAAAAATTCACCCAAAGTTAATTTTTATGTCCCGAATATAATGTAGAATTTTATTTGGTCAAATATAACATATAAAAGTGACCAAAAATATTTTAAAATATGGTTCTCCATTAAAAGGTGGTAAATCGACCTTTTAGTGAATATTAAAGTATTTATGCTTATAATCATATTTTTTTCTTATTTGATGCCTCAAAATTGTATTGAATAAACATAAAAACATTTAACAAACATATATATTCATAATTTATTTAGTTATGTTTATTCTCGCCAATACAGTTTCTAGACATTAACTAACATTGAAAATAATAATATTATATAAATTGTATGAAAATTTATATTTAAAAGAAACCCATTGTTGTGTATCAAGTACGCCATCAAACATAGCATCCCCTTTATAGTAGAATTAATATTTAATTCACAAATTTTAATAATTATGAAAAATTTCATGTTCTCTATTTTCATGGGATGTTACATCCTTCCCTCCTTTTGGGACTTTCATCCTCACAATTTTAAAACTGGACTTGGAAACTTCATTAAAAGTCTCACATCGAAAAAGGGTTAGTAAAACTACCACTTTAAAAGACGTAAAGAGAAGTACAATGGTTACTCGAGATATCCCATACTAGAATTCCATGTAGGAAAACATGGATTTGGAAGAGAGAACAAATGTGCAAGTTCTGATAGAGAGTAATAGAAAACATGATTAAGAGAACATTAACCACCAGAAAATCACGAACATATGATGTGTTAAATGGTCTTTGATTACCCAGTAGGAAATTTAAACGAACAATGATTTTTTCCCATTCCATTTAATAATTTTGAGGAATTAATTTACTACATATATTTATAACTTAAGGAAATATACTTACCTTTAAGTAGAGTTTCGTCCTATCATAATTTTCTACAAAATACTAATATTTTCTACAAACAATGAGCATTAAAAAAGAATAAGTCACATCAAAAGCACAAGAATCATATTCTAGAGAATCACATAATCCAAAAAAAAGTACTATATATTTCCTAGTCTCTAGTCATCAACTACAACTAAAATGGTTATTAAGTGATCATTTAATCCCCAAGAAGGGTAATCCTTTATAAAAAAATACTATTATTAATTTCCAAAATTCTACAAAATGTACTCAAAGTTCATGAACGACTATTAAATACACAATTATCCTTAAATTTTTTAAAAATAATCGAAACTATGGTTGAAACAAAAAACTCATAAAGATTTAATCACTTATTCATCCATATTAAATCATAACATTTAACTCCAAAAACATAAACTACTCTTAAAGTCTCATACTGATGAATAATTAACCAAATCACATATTCTCTATGATAGGTTAATCATTTACATAAATAACCCAATGCTCTATATGTCTACATTAAAAATAGATATTCTTCCACAATTTTATTTCAACCATTACTCAACAATTTTAATCCCATAATATTCTATTTTTTCATAAGCATACATTGTTCCCAAAAGAGATAACATCTTCCAAAATTACTTTTATAACTTAATCACCAAATCATTTTCTTATACTAAGGATATTCATTTGATAAAACAGAAGATCCCAAATCAACTTATTCTTGATCAATAATATCATTTAACTAGAAATAATAAGTCATATTAACCATGTACTTCACGTAGTCTAGTGGTAGGTGATAAATCCCAATTTCACATTTTATGTGGGTTAGATTCCCACAACTTTATTCGATGAGATGGGTTTTCACATGGTATGTGTGTTCTTTTTTTTATAAAACTCAAAAATAACCCTAACATGTTTTAACCTCAATGGTTTCCTTATACCTATCATTTTCATACCAATTCATTTTGATCTCAACATATTAATTCTGGAAGTCTTATATATATTGTAATTTTCTTCACCACTATATAATAGAATAATATGATCCCCAAAATAAATAACATCATAACTTGATCATGGTGTCCATTTGGATTTATCTTCATCTTGTTCACATAGGTAGATGGTTCATTCATTGATAAAATGATTTAGAGATCCTTAAAAATCATTTACTTCCTTTATCCAAATACACCTTGTATAGCATGGGTCATATGGGTGTTCATAGAAAAAAGGTTTTGGAAAATAATCATGTATGACATATAATTTCAAAAAATCTGATGAAACATGATTTCTATAAAACATTCAGACCTAATTTGTGTTAAAACATTCAATTAATTTTCCTTTTAAAATACCATATGCATGTGATGAGAGACTTTATTTTAAAAGAAAATATACATATGTTGCGCAAGGGTATCCTTATTCATAACCTTTATAAAAAACATAATATGCTTCAAAATCATGTTATAAGGTAAAATATTTGAAATTTCCAAGATAATATTTACCTTTCTTGAAAATATTAAAATATTGTTAAAATAGGGTTTGTTTAATTACAACCCATGTTCCATGACGATAACGAGGAATAATGGAGGTATTTTATATCTTAAAAAAATGCTTTCAAGTGATTTTTATTCTATAAAAAGTTTCGCAATCATCCAAACATGACTTTGCAATAATTATTGCAAGTAAGTCGTCAGGTAGAGATTGGAATGTCATTTGATATCCTCCTCCTTCCATTTGTAACTAACCATCCTTGATCTGAAAATTTTATTAAACATGGATTTAATTGAAATAATAGATATAGGTACTAACCATGCGTCTAACAAAAACTCATAATCCCTAAAGTTGCCTAAACTAACTTCTGATACCAATTATAAGGACTTGACCTTAATCATTTTTTTAATCATGAATTATGTCAAGATTTCACATTGAGGATCTTTTCAGATTTAGAGTTATAGAGAATTTGGCCATAAATATTCCATATCAACTTGAATATTACAAAGTAGACACTTCTTATATAACTGATTTTTCACAAAAATAAAACTCCTTAAATAAAACAGGAGTTCTTTTCTTCATATAAATCATCATGAATACTTTCTTTCTTTTACCCTTCCTTATAACCTGTGAAAAAAATTTCCTAAACATTGGATGGGCATTAAAAACTAACTATGGTTTATAAAATAAGGAAAGGAAACATTTACCCATCAATAAATAAAAATCAATAAAATCATAATTTTCTATCATAACATACCTTCTGAAATCATAAAATTTATGAATAACTGTCACACCGAGTTTTTTTGTCTTTGTATTGATCTGGTCCATTGGAAATACCGACCATTTTCATTGGTATTTATTGATATTAATCTTGATTTTTAAAGTTTCATATATGTATAATCACCCTAATTTGGGTTTCAATTGTTTTTTAGGAGTTTTTTAAGAAAGGGTGGTTACATCATGATTTGGGCCAACTGTGAGCCCATTTGTAGTTTTAATGACCAATTTTTTTCTTTTATAAATCCTTTTTTTCAAACTTTTTTACCCATTCCAGTTTCCACTTGTCCTATACTAATATATTAAAACATCCTTATCCTTTTGGAGCCCATATAAATTCATAAGCATGGTGAATTGGGGTTACTTATTTAGTTAATAGGCCAGCCAATGGGCCCATTTCCAGTTTTTTTATAAATAATTGGTTTCTTTTATATATATATTTTTTTAATATTTTTAGGTTATTCCACCACCCCCTCGAAGAAAATAACCCTATACTAACCCTTAGAATCGATTTACCCTTTTTGAAGATCATATGGGTCGCTGATTAGCGTGGAATTTCTCAGGATACCTCAAATCGTCTAGAATTGCTAAGGTAAATAATTTTATACATACCTCATTCAATTCGTGATCTTTTTCAAAAAAAAACATCTTTACCTAGTTCTTACTAGCCATAAGAGACTGTCCATTTAGTTTCATCCCATTTCCTTTTCTTGAGGGGTGCAGATATAATGTAATATGAAAAGTTTTATTGTGGAAAAGGTGAGATTCCATCTCCTTTATCCTCCCTCTTCTTCCTCCATTCGTTATTTCTTGGTTTTATAACCTCCCCTAGTCATGATCGACTTAGGGATATGTTATAACATGGTTTTTGATGGATTTTATATTCATTTAGGTCTGGTATTCATAGTTTTAGGGTTTATAAACCCACAACGGGTGATTTCTGGTGTTCATTTCCATTACACCAAGGTTTTGAGGTAGGATACCCCTTGTACAAACCTTTATCATTTATGTTTCATCATTTTAATTCTATTATATCCTTATTTATATGATATTTTCTACTGTGAAACTTTGTTTTTAATGGTTTTGTTTGCAAATTATGTTTAATGACTTATTTGGTAAAAAATATAGTTGTGTTGGTATAAATGTGCACTCCTCTTGTTTGATAAATTATTCCATGAGATATCACACTTGGATTATATTATTTTGAATATGTATCAGTATCTTGAATACCATTATGGCATGAAAGAGGTGTTTTATTCCTTTTTAAGTGCTTAACATAAGTTGTTTTGTTAAAGAGTGCATGTCATGTGTTTGGTAAATTGCCCGGTTGGCTTTTATGTATCTGGTGGAATTTAAAATAATTTTTTTGGATTATTAAATATATTTTCAACATGTAATAAAATTACTTTGGGACCCTTTTATGGCTTTAAAATTTGAATTTTATTTTACAAACAATTGTTATTTTCTTTAAAACATGTTTTGGCCCGAGTTGCCGAAAAATGGCATGTTTCACTTTCTTATAAAAAGGTTTGTGTTTTGAATATGTCACCAAAGTGTTGTAATGGATTTATGAATGTGGTTTTATTCTGTAAATGGTGTTTACACACCTCCTTATAAAATTGAAATGCATAAAATCATCAAATGTTAGTTTTGAGAAAAGGATTGAAGTCCCATTTGGCATTACTAAAAAATAAAGAAATGTTTTACTTGTATATACCATGTGGTGCAATTGGGATTGTTTTATGGTCCATGAAATGATTTTATTAAATGTATTAAGGGATGAAAAATATGATTTTTTATGGTTTTGATGTCTGTTTATAATTGAAATAGTGTTTTTGAATGAGTTTTATGTGAAAAGCCTCAATACACTTCATGAAATTGTTTAACGAAAATAATTAGCGGTTTGTTGATTCGTGTAAGAAATGTGAAGAAATTTTATGGGATGTTTTTTTTATAGTTTGGGAATGGAATATGGATGTGAAAAGTTTATTTGATAATATGTATAACTTGATTGAGCACTAAATGGAATCTCGGGTATCTTGTTGGGCGAACGTGTACTAGTATGCCAGTGATTCTTCTGTGGGGATTGGCCCCTGTTTCACGTAGCAAGTTTGACAATGACAACACTAACTAATCTATGATTATGATGATGATTGGGGACCAATAGGTTATGGGTATGTTCCCTACTAGTGGATCGTGCATGAGAAAGGAAATTTATTATGGCTATTGTCACTGAGATACGTGGTACCTGGGGCTCACAATTGACTAGTACCGAGGGGTGTTCCCATGACTTGTGCTCATTAGATCTTTTGTATTAACTGTCGTCATATGTTGTGTTTGGTTGGTAAATTAAGTAGTTTGTTTCATTTATTTAAAAGATAAAATTCTTTAAAGAATCCCTCCTGAAAACTATTTTCATTTTGAAGTTGCGCCACTTTGAAAAAAGTGTTACTTGAATTTTTGTTTATTGAACATGCATGTTTTTGTTTGATAATTATTATAGAATGGAACCTAATTTGAAACCATACTTTCATATATAGAATTTAAAACTATAAAATTATGCTTATTTTTTTTAAAGGAATGTGCATTGGGAATAGAATATCAGGCCAAACTACTGAATTTAATACTCACGCCTATAGTCTTATTCTATTTTTAGCCCTTATGCTGGTTTCTACTTGAGTTAGATCACCTTCAGCGACGTGTGATCATTTTTTTGGAGAGTGACCTGCTAGTTTACATGGAGTTAGTTGGTTATCGGGTTTGGTCAGTTGAGTTGTTGTCTTAGTTTTACTTTCAGTTTCTTGTACAAATAATGTTCAGTTCAATTTTTATATAAATGTATTTTAGGTTGTCCATTTCATTCTGCTATTCATTTTATTGTTCATATATGGGAAAAATTACTCCCTTGTGTACTCTATTGTTTCCCTAGGTGCTTGTCGCCATCCCGAGAGGATCGGGAACGCCTCTCGAGACTTGTCGCGGGTTGGCCTGGGTGACCGGTTCAGGGTCGACTCAGACCAGTTCGTGACAAAATGGTATCAGCGAAGGTCAGCTCTTAGCAGACCTTTCTTTTTAGAGCGCCCTTATTATTTTGGGGATGTCAAGGTAGATGGAGTAGTATTGTTCGAACATGAGGGGTAAGGGAAAGAAGAGCGTCGCTAACTCTTTCTCATTATAATCCACGGGTTTCCATGGGATGTCTAGTTTTATTAGTGTCCTTTGTTCTTGTTGATATTTTGGTGTTGGGGTATGACAAGGGGGGTCTAACTGATGGCCTCTATGAGCTCGCAGGGATTGGGAAGCCATGTAGAACTTGGGAATGGTCCGAATAAGTCTCTCTATGTTGGTGTTGTGTTTTACATATGTCCGCCAACTATATGGTCAAGTCACCCACCAACACTAGTTCCCTTTTTTGGGTCTCTTGAACCTTTCGTGAATTCTGGTTTTTTGTTTTTAAAATCCTTGTGTGAGAATTTTGGAAATGTGATTTAAAGTAATAATTATATTTTGAAAAGTTAAAAATTGGGTTTTCAAAAATGAAATATAAAAATGGTTTTGGAAGGTTGTGTTATGTGAAAAAAAATGGAGGGAAGTGGAAATGATTTAACGAGACTGGACTATCCATAATATAAACTTATGGTTTGTTGGAATAAAATATTTTGAAATTGTGAATTATTTTAAGGGGATTCTGGATCTTTTTTTTAATGGGGTATTTTCGAATGTTAAAAAGTTTTTGAATCAGATAAATTAGTTTTGGAAATTGGTTTTGATCGGTTGGTGTTTTCCTAGAAAGGGTATTAGTCTCAATGGAACTCGGATTATGAAAATATACCTTGTTGATTTTTTTTAAAAAAAATTGGGAATGGGTTGTTTGGAGTGGCTTGGTTATTTAAAATGTTGTTAAAAATGAAAAGGGGTAGGTTTTTAAGAAAATGGTTCTTAAGGAATTTTGGTTTTTTTGTGAAATATGAAAAGGGTTTTTAACTTGGTGGTCAGTGTGACATTTGAATTTAATTTTTTTGAAATATGTTGTTTTGTTTTAGCCTCTGGTGTTTTCATGGGTGCTCACATGAATGGTTTTATTTATATCTGGAAGGATGGCCTATATGGCATGGTGGTTGGGTGCCTAGGGTGGTATGGAAATGTGAATTTGGGTGAGACTTGATGAAACACCATTAGTGAATGTGGAAACCCACCAAGTTAGTTAGTTTTTCAAAAGTGTTTTAAGCTAAAATATTGTGTCCTTTTTTTAAATCCAATGGTTATGTGGATTGATTTTTCTATGTCTTAGAAGAGTTGTATATTCAGTAAGATTCATTGTGATCTAGAAGTTGTACTCTTGTTGTATATTGGGATGAGATCTTGTTGGTGGATCAGTTTTTAAGTAATGTTCATTGGGTTCCTAAAGATGTGTTTGATGTAGTGATGTGGCCAGGTATAGTTCTCTATTGGAAATGTTTCTTGCTGATCAACCTAAGGATTCATTTAAAATGTTAAATCAACCTCTTTGGATGATGCCTCAACCTATTTTTTGGAATAGAGAGCAATTTGGAACCAATTAAAAGTGCTTTTTGGTCATGATAATTCTTTTGAGCATAGCAGTTATGTTCGGTGATATTGATGTGTTTCGTTGTATTCCTTGTCCATTCTGTCCCTCGTTCGGAGTGAGACAAAATTTTGATACGGATCTTTGAGTTCCTATCTATATGAAGGTTTTTGTTTTGTGATCAAGTGATTTTTTAGGGGTGTGATCTTTATCACCTGACTGCGGTGTAGCAGATGCTTCAGAAATTAGGGCTCCAGCCATAGGCCTTGTAGTGAAGCTTTTCACGCAGTTAGGACATTGATAGAGGTGTGGAGTGCATGAATAGGATCTTGCCTCCTCTTTTTTGGTATGTTGGTTTCTATGTCAAAGTTTTGGTTCCTCATTTCAGTAAATTTCCCTTTGTCTCAACAAGCATGGTGGACTTACCGCTCACACACTGTCTATGGTTATACCTTCATGGATGTGGGTTTTTGATCAATGTCCATGTGTGGACCTCCTATGAAAATAGGGTGCGGACATGGTGTTACCTATTCGTAGGTGGAGAGTTTTGGGTATTTACTTTGTTTCTTTTGTAGTTTCAATTGCCTAATTATCAGGTCCCCTTCCCTCCCCTCCTCAAGTGGTGGGGGTCTGGATCTGTCCTGAAAGACTTGGTCCAGTTCTTGTCCCCTCTGTTCAGGAGTGGGCGATTTAGATGACCATGTTTTAACCCTATTAACTTGGTATTTTATGTTTTTGTAGGAGATTTGTTTTGGGCTTGTGTGAGTGATGCCCAATTCTATCTCATGTTGAATTTTTGTCTGTTTGTTACTAGTGGGTTTCTAATGGTGGGGATACCCACCATGAGTCTCATGGATTTTCATCCTAATAGCTTTTATAGTGCTAGTTGTTTCTTAATGGTGGGGAGTATATTCTGGAATCCCTTGTAATATTTGGTTTTTGTGAGTTCTCTTTGGTTTGGGTGATGGTTGGTTTCATTGGGAGAAGGCCCAATAATCGGGTCCATGGCTTTGTTGTGGAGGTGGTGGCATGATTTTTCCAATGATTTTCTGGAATTGGTTGTGAGTAGTGTGTTTTTTGAGCTAGAAGATTAAAATCCATTGATTTTTGATGATATTTCATTTTATTGACTGGTTGGATAATTTTGATAGGTAATACATATGTGGTTATTTTTTAGCTAGAAAATGTTATGAATTTCTAGGGGCGGATATCTTTAATGGTGGGGAGAATTGTCACAGTCGGTTTTTTTGACTTTGTATTGATCTGGTCAATTGGAAATACTGGTCCTTTTCATGGGTATTTGGTGATATTAATATTGATTTTTTAAGTTTTATATATTTCTAATCACCCTAATTTGGGTTCCCCATTGTTTGTTTAGGATTTTTTGAAGAAAGGGTGGTTACTTTATGATTTGGGCTAACCGTGAGCCCATTTCCATTTTTAAAACCAAATTTGTTTTCTTTTATAACTCATTTGTTTTTTAAAATTTTTCACCCATTCCACTTCCCAATTTTCCTATACTGATATCTTAAAAAATCCTTATCATTTTGGACCCCATAGAAATTCATAAGCATGGTGAATTGGAGTTACATATTTAGGTATTAGGCCAGCCCATGGGCACATTTCCAGTTTTTAAAAAAATAATTCGTTTCATTTATATCATTTTCATTTTTTTATCTATTTTGTTATTAAACCTCCCCCTAAAAGATAATAACCCTATACTCACCCTCAGAATCTATTTACCCTTTTTGGAGCTCATATGGGTTGCTGATTAGGGAGAAATTTCTCAGGATACCTCAATCGTCCAGAATTGATAAGGTAAATAGTTTTATACATAACCCATTAAATTCGAAATATTTCTCAAAAAATTCTTATTTACCTGGTTCTTCTATACCTTAATGGACTCTCCATGTAGTTTCATCCCTTTCCCTTTCTTTAGGGGTGCAGATCTAATGTAATACAAAAAGTTTTATTGTGGAAAAGGTGAGATTCCATCTCCTTTATCCTCCCTCTTCTCCTCCTTTCGTTATTTCATGGTTTTATAATCTCCCCTAGTCATGATAGACTTAGGGTTATGTTATAACATGGGTTTTGATGGATTTTATATTCATTTAGGTCTGTTATTTGTAGTTTTAGTGTTTATAAACCCATGACGGGTGATTTCGGGTGTGTGTTTCCATTACACCATGGTTTTGAGGAAGGATACCCCTTGCAAAAACCTTTTTCATTTAAGTTTAATCATTTTAATTATATTATATCCTTATTTATATGATATTTTCTACTATGAAACTTTGGATTTAAAGGTTTTGTTTGCAAATTATGTTTTATGACTCATTTTGTTAAAATATAGTTGTTTTGGTATAAATGTGCACTCCTCTTGTTTGATAAATTATTCCATGAGATTTCACACTTGGTTTATGGTATTTTGAATACGTCTCGCTAGATTGAATAACATTATGGAATGAATGTAGTGTTTTATCCCTTTTTAAGTGCTTAACATAAGTTGTTTTGTTAAAGAGTGCATGCGATGTGTTCAGTAAACTGCCTGGTTGGCTTTTATGTATCTAGTGCAATTTAAAATAATTTGTTTTGATTTTTAAATATATTTTTAGAATGTAAGAAAATTATTTTAGGATCCTTTTATGGCTTTAAAATTTGGATTTTGTTTTACAAACAACTGTTTTTTTGTTTATAACTTGTTTTGGCCCGAGTTGGCGAAAAATGGCCCGTTTCACATTCTTATAAAAATCATTCTGCTTTGAATATGTCACCAAAGTGTTTTAAGGGATTTATGAATGTGGTTTTATTCTGTAAATGGTGTTTACAACCCTCCTTATAAAATTGAAATGCATCACTTCATCAAACATTAGTTTTTAGAATATGTTTAAAGGTCCGTTTGGCATTTCCAAGAAATGAAGGAGTGTTTTACTTGTATATACCAAGTCGTGAAATTGGGATTGTTTCATGGTCCATGAAATGATTTTATTAAATGTTTTAGGTGCTGCCAAATATTATTTGGTATGTTTTTTATGTGCTTTCATAATTGAAAGAGTGTTTTTGAATGAGTTTTATGTGAAATGCCTCAATACACTACATGAAATTATTTTACGAAAATATTTAGCTGTTTGTTGATTCGTGTAAGAAATGTGAAAACTGTTTATGGGATGTTTGTGTTTTTATGCTTTTGTAATGGAATTTAGATGTTAAATGTGTATTTGATAATATTTGTAACTTGATTGAGCCCAAAAGGGAATCCCGGATATCTAGGTGGGCGGGCGTGTACTAGTATGCTAGAGATTCTTCTGTGGGGTTTGGCCCCGATTTCACGTAGCAAGTTTGACAATGGAAACACTAACTAAACTATGATGATGATGATTGAGGATCACTAGGTTATGGGAATGTTCCCTACTATTTGCCCGTGCACGAGAAAGGATATTTATTATGGTTACTTTCACCGAGATACGAGGTACCTAGGGCTCACAACTGACTAGTACCTAGGGGTGTTCCCATTACATGTGCTCATTGGATATTTTGTAGTCACCGTTGGCATACCATGTGTTTGGTTGGTAAATTAATCAGTGTGTATGATTTATTTAAAAGATAAAATTCTTTAAATTATCCCTCCTAAAAACTATTTTCATTTTGAAGCATCACCTCTTTGAAAAAAAATTGTTACTTGTATTTTTGTTTATTAAACATGAATTTTTTGTCTGATAATTATTATAGCATGGAACCTCATTTGAAAACCATACATTCATATATATAATTTAAAACTATAAATTTATGTTTCTTTTTTTTAAGTAATTTGCATTGGGAATAGAATATCGGGCTAACCTACTTAGTTTTAATAATCAAGCTTATATTTTTCTTCTCTCTTTAGCCCTTGTGTAGGTTTCATCTTGGGTTTAATCACCTTGGGTGATGTGTGATCATTTTATTGGAGAGTGACCAGAAATTTCACATGGAGTTAGTTGGTTATTGGGTTTGGTTAGTTGAGTTGTTGGCTTAGTTTTACTTTAAGTTTCTTGTACAAATAATGTTCAGTTCAATTTTTATATAAATGTATTTTGGGTTGTCCATTTCTTTTCGCTATTCGTTTGATTGTACATATATGGGAAAAATCATTCCTTTTTGTAATCTATTGATTCCCTAGGTGCTTGTTTCCATCTCGGGAGGATCGGGAACGCCACTCGCGACTTGTCGCGGGCTGGCCTGGGTGAACGGTTCAGGGTCGACTCGGACCAGTTCGTGACAATAACACATGGTAATCATAAATCATAAATACAACATGAGGCATTCATATCATACTAACTTTTTAGTTATCACAGCTACAGAGGGAGTCACATTTGGAATACCCATCACAGTTTATTCCCTAAATCTCTTAGGAGAAACATTCACATTTACCTCTATCATGTTACCCAATACATTGGAGAGCTATCTCGGGCTCACCCGCCCATGGTTTATCATGGAACAACCTGTATACGTAAACAATGCCCAATAATGATACAATATTCATAACACATAAAACATGTATAAAGTAAATAAAACATTTCCACATTCCAGTCAAAATATATAAAATCAAGATATTGAAATAAACAATGCTTCATCAAATCATTTTTAAAACCACATAAAACATTTAATAAGAATATTTTGGAATTAAAGTTTCCCATACCACTTTGAAGGTATTAAATGAATTATCATTTTAAAACCTTATTTCTATATAAATAAATCCTAAAAACCATTTAAAAACCTGGACATTAATGCAAAACATTTAGAAAAATAAATCTTCAAAACATTTAAAAATATATTCTAGTTAAAAAGTTTTTAACAGAAAGAGTGATGCTTGAACACAAATAATTGAGGAATATAATTTAATTAGAACATTATAATATCATAATAATAAATGGATTCATGATATAATATTCCAAAGGAAAGTATCTACCCCACATAAGAGTGAATTGGTGCATAAAAACAATGAAGCCTCAATGGAATGTAAATTGAGACAAAATCCATTATTAAAATTGTATCCTTAGATTACAGATAAATAAATTACATAATAATGTGTAAAAAATATAAATAAATTCAATATTATTTGATATTTAGTGTAAATCAATCAAAAAAAATTAACCCATATTCTTTTTGACACAAAATCAGTGACTTATATGTTTAACTCCTTGAATGGAAATTGATTTAAAATTACTCTTATCAAGTTAATATCGATGACTTGAGAATTTATCAATAGAGTGACTATGTGTATAAAATGTAAATCCACACAAAGGGTAGTGGAAATTACAACATAAATAAATAAATAAATAGTGATTCCACACATATTCATAGCATGACATATTTAATTATTAGAATATTAACCCAAGGAATGGAAATTGGGTTAAAAGGTTCCCTTAACAATATGGTAACTTAAGACACATACAACCCATGAAAGAAGGATCATAAAATGAACATGTAAATGTTGAGAAAGTGTTGTTTTCAAAAATACATAATATTTTTATTTAAAAGGAGGAGATTATTGACAACAATACTATATCTTTTTATGATGATTTTGATACTCACAAATACCCTTAATTGTTTTCTAATAATTTTAGTTTATGTATATTTCAGAAATTAAATATTTTATATATTCTTATTTTTGGAAGAGTATTAAAGTATTTATACAATGTGAAACATGTTTTAAAGAGTTCGGAAATCAAAATGTTCTAGAAACACTATTCATTCTCTACATATTCGGGAATTGCTTAAGTGTGTTCTGAAAACACTGTTCATATCCTATGTTGAGAAGCATAGTGTAAGGATGGAGTGCAGTGTATACTCTAAAGAGATATCAGAAAATTGTGGTTAAATAACCATGCATTATTGGAAAAGTATGGAATAGGAACCCTAAGTTAGGAAGAAACCCTACATTTGGGATATAGAAAAGTATGGAAGAAGAACCGTACAAAAGTTTTAAATGTTCGGTTTTTTTCAAAAGTATGGTTCATGAACCATACTTTTCTGAAAAACCATAAGTCTCATAAAAAATTATGGATCATGGACCTTACGTTTGGAAGCTGATAAAAGTATAGATAATTTATTATACATTTAAATGTTGAAAAGAAAAGTATGGATGTTCTACCTTATGTTTGAAGGATGCATCATCAACCTTACGTTGGTGACCTACCTTATGTATAGATGTACATGCTTTATATATCAACCTTATGTTTGGTGTCGGATAATTAAAGATGATATAATTATGCAATGGTCTACAAGAAAATTATTAGGCTGATTTCAAGACAGATTAAAAGCTGATTTTAAAGTACGTCTTTTCCTGATTGAAAGCCATTTATTTATGATTCAAAGGTTCAATTTAAAAAGATCTATTCTTGAAAAATTTCAAGGGTAGTTATGACTACTCTGTTATTTCTAATATTTGAATATCGTTATTATAAAGGTGACTTCTTTGTATCTAAATTTGTAGAATAAGTGCTCATTGTTATTATATATATTTTAAAAAATATATTTGTGTTATATAGAGATTCTCTATACAAGAACTGATGAACGAAAATGATGAATATACAAAGGATAAAACTGAGACTATCAAGATCTACAGATCTGCTGTTACAAAGTGTAACAAAGCCCTATTTATTAAAGAATAAGAAACACGTCATAAGATTCACCCATTCAATATCAAAGATCTATTGTGAATCTGTTACTGCAGATGTTTCGAATAATATTTCTATATCTACTATAACTGGATCGATTTAGAATGAATCTTATTAAAATATTATTTTTTTAAAGACAATGATCGATCTTTTGTCAATTTCATACTATTTAAATTTTTTAGAACAACGGGAAAGTATTTTCAAAGAACAAGTACTTATTTTTATCTTTACTGATCGGCTTCTTGTACTAAGCTTTCTAGGTTCTGGGATTGAACTAGAAGGATCTGTTTTGCCTTATATTGTATATGTGTCAACTTCATACACTCAGTTGTGGAATGGTCTATTGATAAGAGGACCAGATTGTAAAAATCACTAAGCTCATGGAGTATAGAATTGGTGGAGTGGACAAGGGGCCTTCTGTTCCCCAAGCCACTATACATCTTGTGACATGCACTATTTATATTCCACTGCTAAAGTCATGGATATAAAGGTAAAAGGACATATCATGATTATTCAAAGAAATTGAAAAATACTCAATTCACCCCCCCCCCCCCCCCCGCTCTTGTGTATATTTGGTATAACCCGATCCATCAATTGGTTTTAGAGGAATAGATTTCGGATAAAGCCTTAACAAGCCAAAAGTGATTAAGGATTATACACAGAGCTTGATGACTGATATAATAGTGGGAATGTCTATGGTCAGAGCATCATTACTCAGTAGAGAAAATAATGGATGTTGTATGTCGCGAATGATAATTTATTTGAAAAACATTGGATACAGAGTGTATAATAAGATTCTGACTCCATATGAAAAACATGAAAAACCAAAGACATGGAGTGTAGCTACTAAAGTAAATTATGATTTGAACTCGAAGGCAATGAAAACAATTATATGTGGTCTTGGACCTCATGAATTAAACAGAGTATCTCAATTCTCGACAGCATATGAGATGCGGCAAACTATCTTTGTTGATTATAAAAGAACTGACAATGTCACGCAAATGAGATGTGCTACTACTAAGCATAAATTTGAAACATTTAGAATTTTTGAAGGTGAAAACATTACTCAAATGAATGGAATATAGACAGAAATTTTCAATAGTATAACTACTTTGGGAGACCCAGTCAAACAATCCAATCAAACTTTAAAAGAACTAAGAGTACTGCCTACTAAATGGAATGGAATCTCTGCAGTAATCAGACAATCAACACATGTCAATGACTTAACAATGAGAGAGTTTATTGGAACACTTATGATGTATGAAGACAAAATCAAAGATGAAGAAAATGAGCATAAGTTTTTTATCAAGAAATATGAAACATCTTTAAAAGTTTCATCACAAAGTAAAAATAGAAAGATAAAGAAAAAGGAAGTAATGATGAAATCAAAAAATTCTAAATCATTAAATTCTGATGTAGAACTACCTCAGCTATCCATAATGTTTATTAAATTCTACAGAAAGAAGAAAGGCTTCATAAAAACATTCAAAAAAGATGAAAAGGAAGTCATATGTTATCAATGCAAGAAAATTAGGCACATTAGACCTGACTTCCCTCAGTTAAAAGAAGACATGAAGAAGTAGTTCTTGAAAGGAATGTTTATGAGAAAAAAGATAAGAATGCAATTAAAGCTACATGGAGTGTGTCTAAAGGCTCTAGAATCCCTTCATAATCAGACTCAGAGAAGGAATAAGTAAATCTAAAATCCAACATGTGCATTATGGTAGAAACAAATGAGGTACAATCTGACAACTCTTCTGATTCTAATGCATACTCTTTTTCTGAGACAAGCTACTCTAATGAAAAACGTACAACCTACTACAACATGCTTGAAGAGAAATATTATTCTATTTTTAAGATGCATAAGTATTTAAAGAAAATTCACAAGTCTATTTCAAATGAAAGATATACAATACTGAAACAACTTAAGGAGTTAACTGATAAGTATGATTCAATTAAAACTAACTATACATATTATTAATCAATGGTAAAAACACTTCAAAATAAAGTAGAAACATATAAAAGTGTATCTCATATTTTTACAAAAGATGAAAATACACTAAATGGATTTCTTGGAAAGAATGTGATTTAAAAGGGAAGATATGGAATATGAATTAAATGTGAAAATCCTAAACTGTACACAAATTACTTTGTGCCAAGTATAAGAAATGTAATCTATAACTATTTTGGTGAAAAAGGACATATGTATAGGAATTGATACTTAAACAAACCCCAGATTTGTGGAATAAATAAAGCCATTGTTTCAAATAGTTTATATGATTCTGTTTATTTTATAAAAACAAATCGTGTCGGGAATCCCAGATCTTTGCTGGCTAACACTCCTGGACCCAACAGAATATGGTTTCCAAAGCAATCTGTTTAAATGCCTTTGCAGGATGCAAGTCACAGAATCAAAAAATATATATGGTATATATACATTGGCTACTGAATTCATATGAGTGGAAGCTCATCAAATTTCACTACAATAACTCAAAAATATTGTGGACTAGTCAGTTTTGGTGACAATGTCAAAGGCATGATAATTGGCATTGGAACATTTCGACATCTAGAAGCTGCCTTAATCTATAAAGTACATTATGTAAAATTTTTGAAACATAATCTGATAAGTCTCTATCAACTCTATGATGATGGTTATAATTTTAATTTTCGTAATAATTGTTGTTCTGTTTTTATAAATAAACTGCTTAAATTTAGAGCACCAATAACTGATAATGTGTAAACCCAGGATTTAAATTCTTGTGTAAAAAAATTAAACTACTAATCTGCTAGGATAAATGAATCCTAGATCTGGCATAGAAGACTCAGACATTTCAATATATATATATGATTTACATAGGTTATCCAAGAAACAATTAGTTTCTGATATTCCTAGTCTCAAGTTTGAAAGTGATAAATTTTGTGATGCATGTCAACTTGGAAAGTAGCAAAAAACATCCTTCAAATATTTTAACAATATTACTACAAAAAAACTTCTGGAACATATCCATATGGATATTTTTGGACCTTCAAGAGTGGCAAGCTTGGATGGTAAATTATATGTATATTTTTTGGTTGATGCCTATTCTAGATTTACATTGATTTTTTTCAATCATAAAACTGATGTTTTTACATTATTTCAATGTTTTCGAAAAGCCGTTCAAAATGACAAAGGTTTGAAAATAATTTAATTAAGAGGTGATCATGGTGGAGAATTTGTGAATATGGAATTCAATTGGTTTTTCTCAAATATGGGTATTAAACACACTTTGTCGGCAACAAGAACTACTTAAAAAATGGAATTATTGAAAGAAGAAATAGGACTATTCATGAAATGGCTACGAATATGCTAAATGAATATAGTCTTCCTACCTATTTTTGGGAAGAAGCTGTAAGTACACCCTTCTAGATAAATAATAGAATTTTAATTAGACCAATTATGAAAAATACACCCTATGAACTCTGGAATAACAGAAAACCTAAAGCAAATTACTTTAGGGTTTTTGGATGCATGGTTTACACCTTAAACACCAAGAAAAATCTTGGTATGTTTGATCCAAAATCATATGAAGGCATTTTCTTAGGATATTATACTTCTTAAAAATCTTGTAGAGTTTTTAATAAAAAGTCAAGGATTGTTAAAGAATCAATTCATGTGAAATTTGATGAATCTGATCCCTTTGAGAAAAAGTCAGATCAAATTGATGAACTTGATTCTAATGATAACATGAGACTTGAGAAACTAAATGATGATTTTGAAAAAGATATAAATGAAATTAAGTCTAGCGAAGAATAACATGACACTGAAGAACCTATAAGTGTACAACCTAGAAAGTCAACGAACCTAAAGAATCATCCTTTATAAACTGTAATAGGAGACATAGAAACAGAAATAAAAACTAGAAGGAATATAGGAATTTTTTTTGAGTTTTCTGCCTTTCAATCCCAATTAGAACCCAAGTCTATAGAAGAAGCTTTAGATGATGAAAGTTTGATGATAGAAATGCAAGACAAACTAAATAAATTCAAAATAAATGATGTCTAGAAATTAGTTGAAAGACCACAGAATTATCCAGTTATAGGAATGAAATGTCTCTTTAGAAATAAACAAGATGATCAAGGAATAAAAACTAGGAATAAAGCAAGACAAGTAGCTAAAGGATATAATCAGGAAGAAGGTATAGATTATGATGAGACATTTTCACCTGTAGCAAAATTTGATTCCATTATAATCCTTTTATCATATGCATCTCATATGAAATTTGAATTATTTCAGATGGATGTCATGTCTGCCTTTTTAAATGGTTATTTAATGGTGGATGTTTTTGTTGAGCAGCCTCCTAGTTTTGAAAATTCACAAAAACAAAATTTTGTTTTTGAACTTACTAAAGCTCTTAATGGCCTTAAGCAAGAACCTAGATCTTGGTATGAAAGATTATGCTCTATTATTTTGAAAAATTATTTTACTATTGGAATGGATGATCCAACACTATTTAAGAAAAATATAAATTCTAAAATTTTATTTGTTCAAATTTAAGTTAATGATGTAATTTTTGGATCAACTAATAAATATCTTTTTCATGAGTTTTCAAATATAATGCCAAAAGAATTTGAAATGAGTATGATGGGAGAATTTAATTTCTTCTTAGGACATCAAAATTATCAAAAATGTTTTGGAAATGTTTTAAATAAAAGAAAATACATTAATGATTTACTAAAAAAAATTGGACTTGAAAATAGCAAGACATATACAACTCCTATGTGTACTAATATAAAACATGATTTTGATAAAACTGGGAAATCAGTTGACAACAAGTTATATAGAGGTATGATTATTGTTTATTATGTCTTATAGCTAACAGGATATATATAATGTACTCAGTATGCCATTATGCCAGATTTAAAACAAAACCTAAAGAATCCCATTTAACTATAGTTAATTTTTTTTGGATATTTAAAAGGAATTATTTTTCAATATCTTCTTTATCTCAAAATGACTGATTTTAATTTAATTTCATATTCATATGAAGAATTTTGAAGTTGTGGATTAGATAGAAAAAGGACTTCAGGTACTTGTAACCTTGTGCACAAGTGTTGTGGATGAAAAACACTCTTATGTACATTGGACAATGTTTTAATAGTACTAATATCATATGTGAAAGTACTAGTTATATAAATATTCCAAAATATCATATTAATCATTATAGGAAAAAGAATATTGATAACAGACATCATTTTCTAAGGGACCATGTTTTTAAAAAGGATATATTCTTAGAATTTTTAAATATTGAAATTCAATTAGTTGATATTTTTACTAAACCACTACTCACTAGAAGGTATGATTTTATTAAGGGGGACCTAGGTTTATTTAATTTTAAATAATGTTTTATCTTATTCATTTTATTATGATTTCTTCTCTTTAATACATTTTGAAAGTAATTAGTTAATTTTTTTTCAAATAGAATAGTTTTTTTAATTTTATTAAATTTATTTTTATATACACATGTACAATTTTATTTGTTTATAAACATTATATAATGAGAATTGATGACATGGGAATCATAGCTGCTAGAGACCTTTCAAATTCTGAATAGTCTTATTTCTAAAAAAACCCCTTTTGAAATTGTGAAACATTGCCGCTCTTTGTCTATATGAACCTAATCCTTGAAAACCCTAATACTTTTTCAACCCTTCAGAGATTTATGAAATAAATGGCCAAGACCAGGAGAACAGATGAGGCTGAGACCAGCACTTCGAAGAGGCAGTGCTCTGAAGGAAGGAAAATTTTGCAAGGAAAGGTCCTAGATCTAGAATGGTTATTTCAGACGATCCAGTTGCTGAAGCAGGCTCTTGCTTTCTAGAACCTAGATCATTGTTGACGCTCCTTTCGTCACGGAATCTAAAGTTCGGAAAAGGGAATATCTGAGCTAAAAGTGATTAATCCTTTGAAGAAACATCATAAATCGACAAAGGGATAGAAAAGGAGAACATTGCCCATGTATCGCGCAAGTTCCATCTTGGTCGCGCAAGTCTACTTGCGCGCCGCCTCAACACTTGCGCGACCCCTCATGGTCGTGCAAGGGACTTGCGCGACAGATCTGGTAACCGCCCAGTAACCGCCCGGGGTCTTCTTTTGCCTATAAATAGACCCTGTGGGCCCCCCATTCGGGAGGATCGCTTCCCAGAAACTCGGATCAAAGCTCCCGACGCCCAAGTCTCTTCTCAAAGCTTCCAGAACACTTCTAAGGTAATTTCTTACCTAGAATGGAAGATCTAAAGGGAAGAAGGAAGGCCTAAGTGTTGAAACTTATCAAACACTTGCGCGCCGACTTAATTCCTTCAATATAACTTGCGCGTCCCTCTTCTGGAAGAACCTCAAGAGGATGAGAAAGGGTTTAATAAAGAGTCGCTCAAGTAATTCCACTCTGGTTGAAAATCGCGCAAGTATCCCTTATGTCGCGCAAGTATACTTGCGCGACCAATACTTGCGCGCCGCCGCAGGACTTGCGCGACCTTAAATACTTGCGCGCCCCTATCTTTTTGGGTGCCCATCTTGCCCTTTTTCACCCCTCTTAAGCCATTTCACCCTTCCTATTCAAGATTCAGTCTTCAAGATACTCTTCAAAGCCATTTATGGCATGATTTCTTGATTTGACATCCTTATCTGAAAGGAATTATGTGAAATATCTCTCAAAACCTAGTGATTTAAACATCTTTATGTCACCAAAGATTGAGAGTTCATTCATTCAACCTCATCCTTTAAGATGAGAGAATCCTAACCTGGGTTTCCTTTTCAGGAATAATCCCCAGTTATAAAACCTTTAATCTTGGGCCTCTTTCTTAAGAATAAGCCCCAATCAAGTCCTTTAATCTTGGGCATCCTCCTCAGGAGTAAGCCCCAAACCATAATCCCTAACCTGGGTCTCCTTTTCAGGAATAAGACTCAGTCATAACCTTGGGCTTCCTTTTCAGGAGTAAGCCCCAAGTCCCCTAACCTAGGCTTCCTTCTCAGGAATAAGTCCTAGTCATAAATCTTGGGCATCCTTCTTAAGAGTAAGCCCTAAGTCTCTTAAAATTTCTCTTAACCAGTCATAAAATTCCCTTTGATTTTGGTTTCCTTTTTAGGAATAAAACCCAATCATAAGTCCCCTCCTAATTTGGGCATCCTCCTTAGGAGTAAGCCCCAAGATTAGAGTATTCAAATCTCCATGAAGCACATATAACTTTGTGGACCCTGTTCATGGATTTTTCTTCCTAAAAGAAAATCCTAAACCTTCACCTATCTGGGCAGTCATCTATACATAAGCCCCAAAACAAATTCTTATGATTGCATCTTTTATGGCACAATTGTCTAAATTTTACCAATACCTCTTGTTTCTCACACCGAGCATGACTCACGTGAGCTTAGAGTGTAAAAGTAATTATGACATTCATCTTTGAGCCATCAATCATAAAACATCATATCCCATTCCTCGAACTACGTGGGTTCTGATTCCTTTTTTAAAACAAAGGATACGTAGGTAGCCCATTTATGGGTTCGATCCCAACATTGAAATAATCTCTGTCCTTCTGAATGACGATAAACTTCAAGTGCCCCACTGAGTGGCTTTAAAACCAGCCTGGTAATCAAAATGACCAAGAGACTTTTATATAAATGTTTTGAAGGATACCATTGACCAAGAATCTCTAAACAAATATAGATGATTCTATATTGATGAAGAACCTCGAATACATATAAAAGATTCTCTAAATTTCTTGCATATTTAATCATTGATTGTTAAAACTAAAGGAAAGCTCATTTTATACTTGGTAATGTAATAAGGATTCACGAACTTAACTTAAATCTATAAAGAGAGTCCCGGAGTAGGCAATAATTCCCCTCAAAAAGGTGTGATGAGTCCGACCTCCCATCCTCTCGACCAATGCAAATTCCTAAGCCTCATTAGCCCACAAGCTAATGAGCGCCTGCCTTTGGAAAGTAGGTCCAAACGGATGTGGAATCATTGGATGTTTCCGGTTCTACGAACAAACCCGTTAGAAACCGATCGGAACGTTTGAATCTCCCGTCCAGGAGGTCATCCCCGGATTCCGCGCGAAACAAAAAATGGTGAACCCGACGTGAATCCTTAACCAAGTTAAAGTGATGTTCTTCTTAGATGTTAGGCCCCTTGGGCCAACAAGGCAATCATTGACATATGATCATCCAAAAGATGCAGTAGCCGGATTCATCTTGATTATGTCTGTTATATGGAACAGGCACTCTTTTTTCAAGATCTTCTACAAAAAATGGCTTTCCTTAAATTCACCCCTGTGAATACTGCTGCTAAGAACACCTCTACTGTGAGGTCTGCTGCCATGAAAACCAATGCTGCTACTCCTGCTGGAACGTCATCCGCTCTGAGGATGACATCACCAACTCAGCGTCTTCAACGCTGTGTTTCAAATGCACTGGTTAAGGAGTACCGTCGTAACGGTACTATCCCATCTCTGGAAGCCGCTCGTCAAGCCCTCCAAGTTAACAATTCTACCTGGTCGTCCGGACAACGGCGACCAGCAATCAAGAAGCAGGCGGTGCTGACTACCGTCTCCAACCGTTTCGGGTCGTTATCCCCGGAACGCAATTTCCATTCACTCCCTTATTCTGAGGAAGTGAATGAGCAGGTCCCGCAGGACCTTAATTCAAAGAGACAGGAGTCCTTCTCAAGGGCTCCCATCAACAATCGCCGCCAGACT
Source organism: Viscum album (assembly GCA_963277665.1). Lineage (NCBI taxonomy): Eukaryota > Viridiplantae > Streptophyta > Magnoliopsida > Santalales > Viscaceae > Viscum > Viscum album. The sequence continues at coordinate 1,677,654,664 of OY728150.1, read as the reverse complement.
CGTGCGGTAGTGTACCCTCAACATGATGAGGGTACCGGCTCCAGGCATTCAGCTCAGGTTCCTCGAACCCGAGCAGGCAAGATGAATCACCAGAGACGGAATCCGGTTAATAATAGGCAGGTTGTCATCCCTGCCATCTCCGGAGAAGTCCACCAACCTAACTTGGTGGCAAACAACGAGCAGGCACACACACCTGCCCGTTTTAATCCCGCTGTCCAGCAGACTCGTCTGGCAGCATCAAGCCGATCCCGCCAGGCAATTCCGGCGGAGTACCATAGGCAGGAACATACACCTGCTTATACATCAGCAGTTAGTCAGCAGGCTCGTCTGACTACATATGATGGATCTCGTCAACAGCGTTTGGCGAAGTGTAATCAGCAGGCACATACACCTGCTAATACTAATCAAGTCTACCAACAGTCTCGCTTGGTAGCACCCGGAGAAGTCAGTCGGAAAGTCCCGACGACAAACAGGAGGCAGACTAAACTCTCTGCCTCCACACTTGAGTACTGTCAGAATTCACTGACAGGAAAAGGAGGACAGGAGCAGGCACATACACCTACTCCAAGCCCGGAATGGACGTATATCCCTGTTCCGGCGGCTGAAGTCACCAAGCATATTTTATCAATGGTGAAAGAGCAGAAGCAAATTCCTGCTCATATTCTGGATGCTTGCCAGGATATCATAACATCTTCAGCATCATCTCAGGGACAGACACATAAATCTATCCCTAGCAATGGAGTGACACATCAACAATTCACTCCGGAACAGACACACACATCTGTTCCAGTCCAAGAGGGTTGTGGGGCCTACTCCCCCATATCATATGGACAACCAAGTCAGGCACATACACCTGATTTGAGCGATGATCGTCAGCCTAACCTGACCATCTTTCCTGATCAGGCACATACACCTGCTCAGAGCAATCAATTTCGTCATCAAGTGATTTCTAAAGCGAGTAAGAAGGCATCTAAGAAAAAGATCCGCCCAGCACAGTCAGGAGATCAAAGGCCAATCTGCAACAAGGCCTTGCTCGATGCTGGAGTTCTTGAAGCCCTCAGACATTTATCTGTCGGAATTCAAGATTCTACTCCCTCAGTTCCCAATAACAGGAACATTAATCCCGAAGGTCTTCAACAGACACTTCCTCATGAAGACTTGCTTCATGAAAATTCGGTCAATCTTGAAGTTTCTTCTTCAGATGAGAACCACAGGAACCCTCTGTGTGGTCAGAAGACCAAGGAGCAAGAGATATCATCTTTTGCTGTAACCCATCATGAAGGTCCTCCTCATGGTGATGAACTTCGCTGCGAAAGTCCTCTCCGCAGTAGTGATTCACATTGTCTCGAAAATTCTTCAGAAGGCAATGTAGTGACGAGAAAGCCCTCCTATCTCGAGGCACTTGCAAACGTAAAACCAGTCATGTCTGAAGTTTTACTATCGGCAAGTGAAACTCTTTCTCCATCATAAGATAGCTTGGGGTTCAGGTTATTCTCCGAACCTTCCCTAGGTCATTCATCTTCCAGCATGAATAGTGATTCCTCTACCAATCTTGTTGAATCCGATGAAGCAACAAGGAAACACCAACTCTGGTCCAAACAGGTAGAAGAATCTTCATTTAATGATAAAGAGGAAATGCTGAACATGAGGAAAAAACTGGCAAAAGGTGAAGTACCAGTCATGTTTTGGCCTTTGGCTGATTCACAGTATGACATTCCAAAGATGTTGACGGATGATGGAATCCATGATATTCGTCTTAACATATGGAAAACTCTTTGTCAATTAAAGAAGAAGGTATTATCTTACGATGAATATGAAAATCATTTTAAGATAATAGAAGGGTTACAACGCCAGATTGATTTGGCATCTCTATCAGTCTCTCGGTATCCGAAGGCTGAAAAGCAACAGAGAACCCTTCAACGTTCATGCCTTGGCGCGCTGAGAAAATTGCGTCAGTTAATTTCCAATGCTCCATCTAATGTTCATATCAGAGGATGGGGTATTCACGGAGCACTACATTTCACAGTGCTTTCCGGTCAGCAAAGCCCGCCGAAAATGGTCTCATGCAATGTTATTGCCCATGGTCGGCCACAGTCAATGGGCTTTGTTCATAATCAAAATCTTGCTCGAGATCAAGCTTCAACTAGTTCCTCTCAAAATCAAGTATATAGAGAACAGGTTGTTGAATTGCTCCTACATCAAGCAGGCGAGAATATTGCGCAAGCCTCTCGTCTGGAGCAAACACGTCATCAAATGACAGAAGTTTCGGAAATCATCCAACGGTCTGTTGAACCAGGTGATAAAAGTGGATACAGGTTAATGCATCCAGCTAATTTCCGAACTAAGATCCGCAAGATCAAGAGAGATTTCAAGAAGATCTCAGACATAGCATGTCAAGAGACACCCCAGCTTGCCAGACTGGGGACTTCTCTAACCCAACCCTCAGAATCAACGAATGGGATTCGAGGAGTTGAGCAGAAGCAACAGGAACACCCCCAGTCCACCGGACTGGGGACTTTTTCAAATCTTCAATCCCTCCCTCAGAGAAAGTCAGTATTCTCTCGATTAGGGAATAAGCCTCAAGAGGAACGAAGAGCCAAGATGTCAGGAGATTCTCTCCAAGTGACGGTTCACAAAGAAATTCCTGAGGGGTCAAGTCAACGGAATGCCATGTCTTATCATGGACATAAAAGGAGACAATATCATAGAAATGCTGATAGAAAGGATTTCATGAAATATGCATCCATTAATGTCATCACTGCCGTTGCTGCTGATTCACCAGATGAGGCTCAATCAGAGGGATCAGATGAAGAGGTTCCTGCTCAAGAAGTTGCGCACACGGACCTAAATGAAGAAGGTGTGCGCACACGTAATCAAAGGCTTACCCAAAATTTGGGTATTCCTTCAAGTAACCCACTTCCCCCTCTCCGAAAAGGATCCAATAAGGGGAAAGGAAAGAATCAGGTTACTTCTCACCCTTCCTCTGAAGGAGGTCAATCGCTCTCATTAGAGCAAAGGCTTGCACAACAGGAGGAAGAAATGAAAGAATTAAGAAGGTTGAATGCAGAACTACTTCAGAGTAGTCTTCTTCTTAAGAATGCTGAAGTCCGACAGCCGAAGGAATTTGTTGTAACTACTGAGATGGATCAGGAATATCCTCCTTTATCAGTACACCCACAGAGGTCTAATCCTACGGGTCAAACGCAACAACGGTTGGCAGCACTACCATTAGTTGCAGCACCAACCTCCACGGCTGTCCAAGCTCCATTCATTGCACCTACCCAAAACCAAGTTCAACCTGACGTTTCTCAAAAGTTAATAACTACTATTGAGTCATTAACAGCTCGGTTAGAAACTATGGAAGGGAAACGGGCGCAAGTTCAACCTGAAAAGAAAGTTTACCCTGAATGGGTAGATTCAATTTCTCCTCCATCCAGTTTTGGAAACCCTATTTTCCCTACTTTCAATGGATCAGGCGACCCTGAACAACATTTGACGCATTACGTGTCTTGTTGTGATCCTATGATGGGAACTCCAGAACAACAAGAAGCAGTGAAACTCAGATGCTTCGTGCGAACCTTGCAAGGACCAGCTTTTGTCTGGTATACAAGCTTGAAATCCCGGTCAGTCATCGGATGGGAGGATCTTCGTCAAAAATTCCTTCTTCAGTTCAGCTCAACTTTGCCAAAAACGACAATTTTCGATCTTACAAACTGCAAGCAAAGGGAGAATGAAAGAGTCTCTGATTTCATTGCTCGTTGGAAGGGATTAACGTATTCCTTGAGTTTATCACTCCCTCAAGAGGAATTATTGCCAATCTGTGTGGCAAATTTGCGTGACGAATTACGCACGCCATTGATCCCTGTGAAATACACAGGAGGGTTTCGAGACCTTACTTCAATCGCTCAACAGATTGAAGATTCCCTTATGCAGGCTAAGGTTAAATCTCGTGTAATTCCATCAGCCCCAGGAAGAAGAATGGGTAAAGCAGAAACTGCTACAGTTATGCTTAAACAGGCACCTGTACCTATTTCTACTTCAAAACCTTCATCTTCTCGAAGGGCTCCACCTCCTGAACGCCAACAACAAAGGCTGTTTCGTCCAAATGATCAAAAAGATCAACGACGAAAACAATTTGAGGATGTGAAGAGTAAAACATACTCTTTCCAAAGTGAGCAAGTTCCTGGTTACTTCATTTCAGCTCTGGAAAATAATTTGGTTCAATTACCAGTGCCGAAGAGACCAAACAAGGAAGGAGATGAAGACCGTCCCAATTATTGTCCCTTTCATCAAATGTTGGGACATCCCATCCAGGAGTGTTTTGTCTTTAAAGACCTCCTACAAAAGATGGTTGACTTGGGACAAGTCAAATTGAAGGGTTCTTCAGCTCATGTAGCGTGTATTACCGCTACAGATCCAGAGGAAGGAGGCGAGTGGCAGGAAGTCAAAAGAAAAACTGCGAAAAAACATGATGATTGGATGGTCAGAAAGACAATCAATCGGACTCATTCCATTTTGCGAACACAATTGAAGAAGCCAATTGTGTCTCCTACAAAAGCTGCAGTAAAGCCTCCATCAAAGGACAAATCCTCAAAAGGGCAGCGTAATTCAAAGAAGAAAGAGGAATCAGGAGAAGATGAGTATGTATCAAAGCCTAAATTGTCTTTGACTCTGGCAGATTTCATGCCATCTACTTCAAAGTCACGGGCACCGTCCCACCAAACGGCACAGCCTAAACAGGCCAACCAGGCAGAGTCTTTATCAGACGAAGAATTGATCTTTGGTTCTGTTAATATGATTCAATTAACAGATTCATATTCCAGTCTTGATGAGCCTGAATTCCCTGTATCAAATAAAGGAACCCGAGGAAGTTCTAGAGGTTCAGGATATAGGGGAAGACGTGGATCTTTCCGAAGCCACTACTCTAATTCTACCCCTGCTAGCACTGTATATGCAGCAGAAACTCGTGGTAGAGCCCTTCAGCGAGCTCAAAATGAACAAGCAAGTTCTTCTGCTAATGGCCAACTCAGCTTCGGCACAATTATTTTGGAAGACCGATTAAAGGTTCCATCTTCTATATCTCAGCAAGCAAATGGATCTAATCAGTCTAATTTTCCAAAACCAAAGATGTTGCCAACTTCAATACAAGATGCATCAGCTTCCAAAGCATCTGCTTCCAAGATACCTGCTAAACCACATATTCCTATTGGGAAACGCAGGCCTCTAGATCAAAAGTATGATATATTGAAACACTTGGCCCAAGTACCAGCCAAATTATCAATTTTGGATGCTTTGAATCTATCAAGAGATCTTCGGGAAGCACTCATCGAAGCTTTGTCAAGTCCTCAAGAGTTTGAAGCTGAGATTGCTGCAGCTGAAATTTATCACATAGAGAATAATCCTGCAGAATGCCATGCAGTGATATCTTTTACTGATAAAGATGAGGATGATGTTGTGCATGGGCACATAAAACCTTTGTACTTATCTGGCAAAGTCAATGGTATAGATGTTCGAAGAGCTTTCATTGACAATGGTTCAGGAGTCAACCTCATGCCCATTCGCACACTTCGTCGATTGGGCCTCACAGAATCTGATTTATCTCCTTCTACCATGATGTTGCAAGGATATGATAAAAATGAACAAGAACCACTGGGAGAAGTTACGCTCAGAACTCAGTTTGGAGATCTTGTTTCCAATTCAGATTTCATGATTGTTGATCAAGACTCAGCTTTCAATATCTTGCTTGGAAGACCCTGGTTACATCAGCATGCAGCTATTCCGTCATCATACCATCAATGTCTCAAATACTGTTTCGATGGTCAAGTTGGAACATTATATGGTGATAAGGCCCCGTTCAAAACATGTGAGTCTCAATACATTGAGGCGGAATTTTATCACATGAAGGGAAGAGAAAAATCTACAATAAAGGAAATTACCAAAGTTAATGCTCCATATGGTTTGGAAAAAATTCCAATAAATCCATTTTCACATGTGAGTACAGATTATGTGTTACCTATCAGTCAAATTGACAAAATAGGCCCAAATCAAAATACTCTTATGGAAAGATCCATAATGTCAATTACGGCAATCGAGCCAGACAACATGGGAGAAATTGGTAACTTACCAAGCAATGATGAAAGCATAAGTGGTGACGTTTTCATTTCGTCTGCTGAAATCCAACAAGTCTATACTTCGCTAATTAGGCCAGAAGAAGTTATAGCAACACCAGAGGTGAATGTTGATGTCGATTCTCAATCCATCATCTCCTCTTTATTTCCCAAAGAAGACCCTTGTTCATCAATAGGGACGGAAATGGAAGCTTCTTCTTCAAAATGTGAAAATTTTGACATCTCTTATGATCATGAGAATTTCGTTTTTTCATCTACTTTGCAAGTAGAAACGGAAGATATAACACATGATGAAGAGGAAGAGGAAGATCTTAGAGATGCTCCTCCAGCATTTGAAGAGGGTATCTCTACCACTGTGGATGAACTCAGAGAAGTAAATCTGGGTACAGAGAAAGATCCACGCCCCACTTTAATTAGTGCGGCCATGACCCTTGAAGAACAAGAGATGTATATTTCTTTTCTAAAGCAAAATAAAGATATCTTTGCTTGGAATTATACAGAGATGCCTGGCCTTGATCCTGATGTTGCCACCCATCATTTGGGTTTGCCAAAAGAACATCGAGGATTCAAGCAAGCCGCGAGAAGAACACACCCAACCTATGCTTCCAAAATCGAGGCTGAAGTGGATAAGCTTATCAAAGCTAACTTCGTCAGAGAAGTTCAATATCCCAAGTGGTTGGCTAATATTGTCCCAGTAAAGAAAAAGAACGGACAAATTAGGGTTTGCATCGATTTCAGAGATCTTAATCGGTATTGTCCCAAAGATGATTTTCCAGTTCCGATTACAGAACTCTTAATTGATGCGACGGCTGGCTATGAAGTACTTTCTTTCATGGATGGATATTCTGGATATAATCAGATCCGAATGGCCCCAGAAGATGAGGAATATACAGCCTTCAGAGCTCTTCAAGGTGTGTTTTGTTACCGGGTGATGCCCTTTGGTTTAAAGAATGCAGGTGCAACATATCAACGCGCCATGCATCGTATCTTCAAACCTTTTCTAGGGAAATTTGTTGAATTCTATTTAGATGATTTGGTGGTTAAATCCAAACAACGTTTTGATCACTTGGCTGATTTGGAAATCATATTCCACAAGCTTCGACAACATAATTTGAAGATGAACCCCTTAAAATGTGCTTTTGGGGTAACCTCAGGAAAATTCCTCGGCTTTGTTGTACGCCATCGTGGTATTGAAGTCGATCCTGAGAAGACCAAATCAATCCTTGGTATGTCACCTCCTCAGAATTTGAAAGAATTAAGAGCACTTCAAGGACACTTAGCCTATATTCGGCGTTTCATCGCCAATTTGGCAGGCAAAAGTTTACCTTTTACCAAATTATTGAAGAAAGGAGTCACTTACCAGTGGACTAAAGAATGTCAAGAAGCATTTGATGTTCTCAAGAAATACCTCTTAAGTCCACCAGTACTCATGCCACCTGTTGAGGGTAGACCTCTTATCCTCTATGTGACAGCTTTAGAGCGATCATTGGGTGCCTTTCTCGCTCAAAAGAATGATGCTGGGAATGAAAATAGTCTCTACTATCTCAGTAGAACTATGCTTGAAGCAGAAACCCGGTATTCGAGTATTGAAAAATGCTGCCTAGCATTAATCTTTGCAGTTCAGAAACTGAGACACTACCTGCAACATCACGAGGTCCAATTGGTATCTCGTAATAATCCACTCAAATTCATCCTTAGTCGTCCAATGCTTACAGGACGTCTGGCAAGGTGGGCGGTTATTCTACAGCAGTTCGACATTCAATATGTGTCTCAAAAGGCAATTAAGGGCCAAGCTCTGGCTGATTTCCTGGCTGAACACCCTTCAGTGGAAGACACATATTCAGATATCGAACTCCCTGATGAGGAAGTTTTTTCTATTCAAGAGAATCCTCAAACATGGGAAATGTATTTTGATGGTGCTTCTAGAAGTCCAACAGGGAAGAAAATGGAAAATCCTAAATTCAACAAAGTTGGTTTAGGAATTGTGCTCATTTCTCCAGATAAGGCAGTGTTACCTTATTCCTTTTTGTTGTGGGAAGGTGGTACCAATAATGAAGCTGAATACCAAGCTCTCATTGCAGGCTTGGAGTTAGCGCTTCAAGCACAAGTGAATCACTTAAAGGTAAAAGGTGATTCAGACCTGGTAATCAAACAAATCAATGGGGATTATGCCATCAGAAAAGAAGAATTAATCCCTTTGTATGATTACGTCAGAGAGTTAATGTAGGAATTCCCTTCAGAACCGACATTTTCTTATGTCCCAAGATCACAAAATGCTCAAGCTGATGCACTGGCTAATATAGCCACAGCTTTAGCAGATCCAAATCGGGACGAGACAACCATCGGTATTGCCCACCGTCGTGCAATTTCACCTTATGTTCAAGTCAGAACAGAGGAAATTAATGAAATTAGTCCCATTCCTGAACCATATGGTCATACTACAGGATGGATGTCACCTATCAGGGAATACCTTCAAAATGGAACACTTCCACCTGATAGAGCCAAGAGAGAACAAATTCGGCGACGTGTGGTCAATTTTACTCTTTATGATGGTCCAAACCACCTCGAGAAAATTCTCTACAAACGTGGTTTTGATGGAGTTCTCTTCAGATGTATTGATGGTGAAGAGACAATGGCTGTCATAAAAGAAGTGCATGCAGGAGTCTGTGGTGCCCATCAGTCTGGACATAGATTGTCTGATCAAATTCGAAGACTTGGATACTTCTGGCCTTCAATGATACAAGATTGTGTTAATTTCACAAAGAAGTGTCATTCATGCCAAGTATATGCCAATTTCATTCATCAACCTCCAGAATTGCTTCATACAGCTAAATACTCATGGCCATTTTCCACATGGGGAATGGATGTGGTGGGACCTTACCCTTCAGCTACAGCCAAGCAGTTTAAGTACATTCTTACTGCTACTGATTTCTTTTCCAAATGGGCAGAGGCAGTACCTCTCAAAGAAGTCAGTTCTAAATGCATTGTTAGCTTCATCAAGTCTAACATCATTACTAGATTTGGTGTCCCTCATACCATATTGACAGACAACGGCACCAACTTCTGCTCTTCTGAAGTAAAGAGATTGTATCAAGAATACAACATTAAGTCCAACCATTCATCTCGATATCATGCAGCGGCTAATGGCCAGATAGAGGCCTTCAACAAGACTCTTTCAAATATACTGCAAAAGATAGTGGATAAAGATAAGAGGTCATGGCCTGATAAACTCTATCATGCTTTATGGGCTTATCGGACTACCACTCGCAATGCAACGCGGTCTACTCCATATTCATTGATATATGGAACAGAAGCAGTCTTGCCAATTGAAGTCCAATTGCCCTCACTCAGAATAGCCATTTGTGATCAGTTATCAACAGATGAGCAATCCCAAAAGCGGTTGAATGAATTGGAACAGTTAGATGAGAAAAGATTGTGCACTTTGCACCACTTGGAAATCTATCAGAATCGAATAGCACGAGCTTTTAACAAAAAAGTTCGTCTTCGTTCATTCATTCAGGGAGAATTGGTATTGGTTCTCAGAACACCAATGATACCAGGAAAGAAACCTCCCAAGCTTGAACCAAAATGGGAAGGACCTTATTCAATACATAAGGTCTACTCCAATGGAGCGTATTCTCTGATTTCAATGGATGGAGAACACATCACGACTCCAACTAATGCCAGATTTCTGAAGAAGTATTTTGTATAAACACAAAATATTGGTCCCCGGAACCAAGACTTACAATTGGTTCATACAGCATGACCTTAAACTGCATCAGCAATGGTCCAGTATGACCTTAAACTACAACTACGTCCAGCATGACGATAAACTGTATGGTCCGTGCATATGACCTTAAACTATTCGCACTTATGTCCCTGCAACATGACACTAAACTGTGCAGCACCAATAGTCCTAACTGCAAGACTTTAAACTGCATAGTCCCTGATTTTGTCCTACATGACAATAAACCGTATAGAAGTTCCTATATTTTGTCCGAGATGACATTAAACTATATTTTGTCCTAGCGACATGACATTAAACTGTGTGGCACTTTCATCGTCCAGCATGACGTTAAACTGTGTTAAGTCCCTTATTGTCCTACATGACACTAAACTGTATTCTGTCCGAGATGACATTAAACTATATTGTGTCCTAGCAACATGACATTAAACTGTGTGGCACTTCCAACGTCCAGCATGACGATAAACTGTAAAAAGATCAGAACTGATATCCTCATATTGATTCACCTTAGTCTTAGCTACATGACTTTAAACTGTACAGCATCAGTTCGTCCTTGCTATATGACGCTAAAACTATACAGCAATGGTCTAGTATGACTTTAAACTGAAACTTCGTCCCACACGACATTAAACTGTGAAAAAGTTCCATAAACAGTCCAGCATGACCTTAAAACTGCATCATTCCTGGTCCATGTATACGACCATAAACTATTTGCAAATATGTCCAGCAAGACGTTAAACTGTGACGTCCTAACTACATGACGCTAAACTGTATAAAAGTCCCTCACGTCCGGAAAGACGTTAAACTATATAATCATCAAAAGTCCAGCATGACATTAAAACTGCACAATCCCCCTTTCGACCAATATGACGTTAAACTGTATTGTCCCCATCGTCCTAACTACATGACGCTAAACTGTACAGAAAATCCTTGATATGTCCTACATGACATTAAACTGTGCATCGTTAAGGTTGTTATTACCTCTTGTTTCTCACACCGAGTATGACTCACGTGAGCTTAGAGCAAACATCAACCATAACACTCCCTTTGGGCCACTAACCATGTGTAAGTCCCAACAACATTTTTTTTAGATCATTGTCCACAAGAACAATTTGATCATTAATTCATTCTTTAATTGAACTACACAGACTTTGATCCTTGCCCTCCAGGCTGGGTATGTAGGCAACCTCCCAAAGGTTCAAGCCCAAAAACAATCTCTTCACATTGGTTCACCACAATCTCATATGATGATGATTTGTGAAACCACCCTTGGAATCAATATCTTTACATTGATTCACTTTCGTCCTTGTTATATGACGTTAAACTATACAACACTTTTGTCCAGTACGACAATAAACTACAATATTCTTTGATTTCCTCATTTGAGAAGGAACCATTATTAAACATTGATTCTTTTTCAATCATGGTTTTCATTTTCAAAAAGACTACGTACATACATGGTAATGCCTAAACTTTTTATCTTAGGTTAAAACCATCATTGCACTAAAGTCCCTTTTCACCCTTCACATGTACGAACCAAATTTGTACAAAGGGTAGTTTCTAGAACTACGTGGACTTGATTCCCATCTTTATGGGATACGTAGGAACATTCGAGTGTCCCTCGAATCCAGTCCCAAGTCTTTTGGGCCTAACCCCAAATTTCACTTTCAGTCCCTTGGCTGAAAAGTCCTCATGAAAACACACACTGTGTATTCATTATTATGGTCCGAATTCTATGACCCAAAAAACTAAGATCACTCATCCTTTCGTCCTGCACGACGTTAAACTGTATTTCAAAAACTACGTATGGCTTGATTCTCATTCTTATGAGATACGTAGTGAAGTCCAAGTTTCAATTCAGGACCCAGCCACAACATGATTATGGTTTTCATTGACCTATGTATCTCTATATACATTGGAAAATACCCATCTTTATGTATTATAATCCTAACCTTAAATATTTTCAGATCTTCATAACCCTTTTCATGACTTATGGTCACAAAAATGTCAAACTTCTGAGAATTCTTTTGCCTGACTATGCAGCACGTGCCCATAGGTGGCCTTGCATAAACAGTCCACATAACAGACTTGTCAGCCAAGAGATGCTATTTATTTGACCATGCAGCCAATGCCCATAGGTGGCCCTGCATGTTTTCAACCCCCTAACGGGTTTGTTAAATAATAGTAAATTCATTCTTGGGAAGAATGCCTCTTTTGTCCTTATTTGTCTTAAACGACAGTATGTAGGGATCCGCAAAAATAGCCATCCTTAACGTATTTGTCCCATATCCTTTTTCATGATCTGAAAGTATTCAAGTCTATGGTTTATTCTTCTTCCCTACGTTTGGGTCAGACCTTCGTAGGAGTGATATTCATCCAGTTCTTCGATATTCTTGTTTGAAAATATCTTCTCCATATTCAAGTACCTCTTTCCATATAACAAACTCTATGCTTTAGAAAATTTGAATCTCCATAAACTTTCACTGGCTTTTAGCACTAGGAAAGTAAATTTCTGAGAGTTCTTTTGCCTAACTATGCAGCACGTGCCCATAGGTGGCCTTGCATAAACAGTCCACATAACAGACTTGTCAGCCAAAAGATGCTATTTTATTTGACTATGCAGCCAATGCCCATAGGTGGCCCTGCATATTTCAACCCCCTAACGGGTTTTGTTAAATAATAGTAACTTCATTCTTGGAAACTACTTCTTCTAATGCTATTTAGCTCTTTTTCATATCATTCCTCAGATTCAAATATTCTTAAGTCATAGTTTACATATTTTCTCTCATACTTGAGTATGGTAATTTGTTTTCAGATAAATTATCAAGGAATTGAATCCATTTTAATCCATTTTTTGGTCAAAGCTATTTCGACCTTAAACATTAGCCCCTTTATGTCCGGCTTGCATGACTTTAAACTGCCCGCACAAAAGACAGAGGAACTCTGAATAAAAGTCAAGTTCCAGCTCACTAAATATACATTTTTTTTTGTATGATTTAGGTAATATTGAGCAGTTAAAAGGTTCAATGTTTGTAGGGTTATTTGTAATAATCCTAGTAAAAATCAAACTATGCTTACTAAGCCCATTGGCTTAAGTAAATTTGAAGCAGGTAATGGAAGAATGCAAGCACAAATGATTGAAGACGAAAGTGTTTTTCATTGATACACAAGAGTTAGAAGGACATCCACAGATTGGAGTCTCTTCTCTTTTTCAAGAATTACAAGAGGCTTTCAATATAACACTTCATTTGATTTACGGCATCCCGAGCTTCATCAGCAACCACCTGGAATTCATTCATTCAACTGGAAACAAAAAGGAGATGCAGTGATACCAGCTCTTCTTGGAACAATTGTAAAAGGATGTTCTTGAGTGCGGTTTGAGAAAATTTTCTTCTGATCAAACAGTGACTCTGTTTCTGTCCAAGAGACTTGGAAGATGGATACATGGATTTGAGAATGGAGCATTGGAAGTAAAGAGCCATTTGAAAAGAGTACTCTTTTCAGATATTGCTCTAATACCATGTTTGTCTTCTCTCCACCAACCGGTAGTGAAAAACATTTCAGCCCATGGGTTTGCCATTTTCATATCTGCAAGGAAATGGCATGCAAGGAGAATTTGAAAGTTCACACCATTGTTGTTGCTTTTAATGCACAGCATAACCGAAATGAAGGAGTAGCAGCGCAGCTGCATTTCAGGTGTATAGTTGTTTGCATTTGGAACATTGACTCCTTGCAAGTGACCATGACTACATAGAGACAGGTAGATGCTCTGTGGGAAATTAAGATGATATTTCTTCAAGTACTTAGCCAAATCTGGAAGAGTGCTGTCGCAGATGTCATAGTAATCAGGGCCAATGATGTTCATCATATCATCTATCCGCTTGCTAGCCAGTTCATCAAGTAATCCAGGTCTAAGAGCCATTGAATCTGCACAAAAGATGAGTAAACTAACTCTTAAATGGGTTTATTTTTCATAAATTTTGTGAAGAAATTTGAAAAAATGACTAAGGCATTAAGGCGCGCAAGTCTACAAAATGGCGCGCAAGTGGTCACGTGTCGCGCTAGTTTTCGTCGCACAAGTATAAACCGCGCAAATACGAATACCTTTACAGAAGCGCGACATCAAGGAAAAACAGAGCAGACTTGCGCGGCTTAGGTGACCTGCGCGGCGAGAGCTCGAGAAGGTATGAGGTCCGGAAATCCGGATATTTGTACGGAGGTGAGGCCGTATATTTATAGACCAGGAGGCCTACCTGCGCGCCATACCAGAGGGTTTAAGGCCTGCGCGACGCAGACTTGCGCGCCTCCCTCTGCGCACTGAAGACTTGCGCGCCGCCCTTTTCCTTTAGAGGGATTCGATTTCCTCAGTGTCAAATCCTCATTTTCTCTCCGGATCCAACTCTGAGGGGGGACTTTTGTTGACGCTCCTTTCGTCACGGAATCTAAAGTTCGGAAAAGGGAATATCTGAGCTAAAAGTGATTAATCCTTTGAAGAAACATCATAAATCGACAAAGGGATAGAAAAGGAGAACATTGCCCATGTATCGCGCAAGTTCCATCTTGGTCGCGCAAGTCTACTTGCGCGCCGCCTCAACACTTGCGCGACCCCTCATGGTCGTGCAAGGGACTTGCGCGACAGATCTGGTAACCGCCCAGTAACCGCCCGGGGTCTTCTTTTGCCTATAAATAGACCCTGTGGGCCCCCCATTCGGGAGGATCGCTTCCCAGAAACTCGGATCAAAGCTCCCGACGCCCAAGTCTCTTCTCAAAGCTTCCAGAACACTTCTAAGGTAATTTCTTACCTAGAATGGAAGATCTAAAGGGAAGAAGGAAGGCCTAAGTGTTGAAACTTATCAAACACTTGCGCGCCGACTTAATTCCTTCAATATAACTTGCGCGTCCCTCTTCTGGAAGAACCTCAAGAGGATGAGAAAGGGTTTAATAAAGTGTCGCTCAAGTAATTCCACTCTGGTTGAAAATCGCGCAAGTATCCCTTATGTCGCGCAAGTATACTTGCGCGACCAATACTTGCGCGCCGCCGCAGGACTTGCGCGACCTTCAATACTTGCGCGCCCCTATCTTTTTGGGTGCCCATCTTGCCCTTTTTCACCCCTCTTAAGCCATTTCACCCTTCCTATTCAAGATTCAGTCTTCAAGATACTCTTCAAAGCCATTTATGGCATGATTTCTTGATTTGACATCCTTATCTGAAAGGAATTATGTGAAATATCTCTCAAAACCTAGTGATTTAAACATCTTTATGTCACCAAAGATTGAGAGTTCATTCATTCAACCTCATCCTTTAAGATGAGAGAATCCTAACCTGGGTTTCCTTTTCAGGAATAATCCCCAGTTATAAAACCTTTAATCTTGGGCCTCTTTCTTAAGAATAAGCCCCAATCAAGTCCTTTAATCTTGGGCATCCTCCTCAGGAGTAAGCCCCAAACCTTAATCCCTAACCTGGGTCTCCTTTTCAGGAATAAGACTCAGTCATAACCTTGGGCTTCCTTTTCAGGAGTAAGCCCCAAGTCCCCTAACCTAGGCTTCCTTCTCAGGAATAAGTCCTAGTCATAAATCTTGGGCATCCTTCTTAAGAGTAAGCCCCAAGTCTCTTAAAATTTCTCTTAACCAGTCATAAAATTCCCTTTGATTTTGGTTTCCTTTTTAGGAATAAAACCCAATCATAAGTCCCCTCCTAATTTGGGCATCCTCCTTAGGAGTAAGCCCCAAGATTAGAGTATTCAAATCTCCATGAAGCACATATAACTTTGTGGACCCTGTTCATGGATTTTTCTTCCTAAAAGAAAATCCTAAACCTTCACCTATCTGGGCATTCATCTATACATAAGCCCCAAAACAAATTCTTATGATTGCATCTTTTATGGCACAATTGTCTAAATTTTACCAATACCTCTTGTTTCTCACACCGAGCATGACTCCCGTGAGCTTAGAGTGTAAAAGTAATTATGACATTCATCTTTGAGCCATCAATCATAAAACATCATATCCCATTCCTCGAACTACGTGGGTTCTGATTCCTTTTTTAAAACAAAGGATACGTAGGTAGCCCATTTATGGGTTCGATCCCAACATTGAAATAATCTCTGTCCTTCTGAATGACGATAAACTTCAAGTGCCCCACTGAGTGGCTTTAAAACCAGCCTGGTCATCAAAATGACCAAGAGACTTTTATATAAATGTTTTGAAGGATACCATTGACCAAGAATCTCTAAACAAATATAGATGATTCTATATTGATGAAGAACCTCGAATACATATAAAAGATTCTCTAAATTTCTTGCATATTTAATCATTGATTGTTAAAACTAAAGGAAAGCTCATTTTATACTTGGTAATGTAATAAGGATTCACGAACTTAACTTAAATCTATAAAGAGAGTCCCGGAGTAGACAATAATTCCCCTCAAAAAGGTGTGATGAGTCCGACCTCCCATCCTCTCGACCAATGCAAATTCCTAAGCCTCATTAGCCCACAAGCTAATGAGCGCCTGCCTTTGGAAAGTAGGTCCAAACGGATGTGGAATCATTGGATGTTTCCGGTTCTACGAACAAACCCGTTAGAAACCGATCGGAACGTTTGAATCTCCCGTCCAGGAGGTCATCCCCGGATTCCGCGCGAAACAATCATATATTCAATGGTGTGAAAAATGAGTTTTTAAATGAGATACAAATTCTTTATTTCTTCAAATAATTTCATTTTAGTTAGGGGAAGATGAATATTCCATGATAGCGAAAATAGAAGACAGATATGTTTCTATCTCTTCTGCCGATATTGCGCGAATTTTTAACTACCCTTATGAAGGAGTATTTCATTTTTAATTATTAAATAATGGTGATTCTATGCATATGTCTGAAGATATTTTTCCATTTTTTTGGAACTACATCTATAAATAAGATCTTTGTGAAGGATGTGGAACTGGATCCAAAAATATTGCATAAGATTGTGCAAACTGGTATTTCACCTAGGATGTCTAGAATGGAAAAAATTCTATATCCATATATATATGTTGTGTTTATGCTGATGAGCACTATAAAGTTTTATTGTACTAGGTACATGGTAATGTGCCAACATTACTGTTTCCAACTAGAGGCCATAATGAATTTTTATCCTTTTGAAAGGATTATCTCGAAAATTCTGTTTAAGACATATATGGTCGTATTGGTGGATGCTCAGCTGAAATGCCACCATAGTAACATCTTCAATACTGGTACATTGAGAAAAATTGGATTTTTCTAGAGCACTATTAAAGGCAACCTACTGCCTATTGGAGAAAAAGAAGATGAAGAAAGTTCTCAGGCCCAACCAGCAACATCAAAGGAAGGACAAGCTGAATCAAGAATCAGTGATATGTCATGAATACTCAAGTTTGAGGCAATTGAAGTATCTGAAGAAAGAATTCAGGAAGGACATTATTTCAAAAGGACCAGGGATCCTAATCCTATTGAATTGCCAAATGTAACTTCAAATTTTTTCACATCTGGTGATCTCTTAAACTATAAGTTTGGGAGATAAGCTACAGTTTAAGGGATGTGATAGGGAGTAGTTGCTCAAGATAAGGTTACTCCTCTAGTATGGAAAGAAAATTTGGCTTAGGGTGTGACAAAACTAGAAGTTCAAACAAAAAATATAACTAACATTGTGCCTGGTGAAGGATAAGCAATGGCCCAAACTCAAATTGATCAAGTCAAGGTTGATAAAGAAAATTTTTCTTTGGAAAATCTAGTGATAGAGAAATATCGTGAAGATGATGCTCATGAATAGAAACCTATAGCACATGACAGCCATGAAGATAATGCCTCTGAGATTCATACTGTAGTGCTAAATGAGAATTCTTCTATGGATGATTCTGGGAAAGATTAAGAGGAAAATTCTGTTGAGAAACTTGTACAAGGATGAAATGATTAAAAATTAGATTTTGGATCCCTTCCATTAGTTTTGATGCATAAATTTAAAGTTGAAATGAAAAAATAAAGCACAAGGTGCCTCTGATTGAGTTCATATAGATATGGAGGAACTGAACAGAAAGTTTACTGAAGATGAGAAGGAGAATGATGCTCTCTGTAGAGCATTAGAAAAGGAAATTTTAAATTTTTAAAGGTGAAAGTCAAGTACTATTTCTAAACAAGAATTTGGATGCTTTAAGAAAGACATGTTAAATGTATTAGTGACGTTGAAATCTGATATGGTTATAAAAATCGATTTAATGGACATTAGATCTTTCATGGAACATCAATTTTCATCTGTCAAAACTAGTGAGGCTAGTATATTATGTAATTTACCTAATTTAATTTGATGATTTTAGGCTATCTCAGCAGTAATGATCAATATGAATGACAGATTGCATAACCTTCAATGTAATAATACCCCTTCGTAAGTGTTGTTAGATAATCAGAAGTTTCTGGTTGACCAGTTGACCTCAAATAAACCAAGTATTAGAACTGTGCTGACTTAGTTCACAAAGAAGTTGACTCTGTTTATGGAGAAGGAAGAAAGGATCCGTGTGTTTTTAAGAGTAAACATTATAGAAGATATTAATATGAATCAGGAGAATAGAGATCTTATTATCATGCTGGGATATGGCATGATGAGAAGGCTAAGGGAACAGTTGATAGAAATCAATGTAGTAGTTCAGATGAGTAAGACCATATCTCATATCCTAACCGCGCATTGATTCATGTGTTCATCATGATTGTAACTATTACATGTTTTCAATGAAATTTTGTTTCCTTCTATATTTGTGTGTTTCAATTAGTTTTACTGTCTTGGTTTAGATAAGTCGGTAATCCAGATTCACTTCTTGAATAATAGTTAATAATACCATTTATTTGTGTTTAGTTCTACATTAACATGTATTCTATTTCATATTCTATCATTCTTTTTGACATCACCAAAGGGGGAGAAATTTGGATCAACACAACATTTTATTTTAACTATTTCACATTTTAATTTAAATATTTTACATTATTATGAAAAAAAATAAAGAATTTTTTACATAAATTTAAATAAATGGGGAGAAATTTATTTTTTTGATAATGGATAGCACAATGATTATTTATTTTGGAATTAAATATTGTTAAAATTTAATATTGTTTTATCTATGAAAAATTCTAAAATAAATGTAATTAATTTTGGAAGTTAATTTCATTTATTATTTTATGGGTTTTGTGATCATAAAAAAGGAGGAGATTGTTGAGAAAGTGTTGTTTTAAACAATATATAATATTTTTTTTGAAAGGAGGAGATTTTTGAGAATGATACTCTATATCTTTATGATGATTTTGATGCTCACAAATACCCTAAATTTTTTTCTAATAATTTTACTTTAAGTATATTTTAGGAATTAAATATTTTATATATTATTATTTTTGGACAAGTATTCAAGTATTTATATAGCGTGAAACGTGTGTTAAAGTGTTCGTAAATCAATTCAAAGTGTTCTGGAAACACTGTTAATGATCTACATATTCGAGAATTGCTTA
The DNA here is from genome assembly GCA_963277665.1 of Viscum album. Taxonomy (NCBI): domain Eukaryota; kingdom Viridiplantae; phylum Streptophyta; class Magnoliopsida; order Santalales; family Viscaceae; genus Viscum; species Viscum album. The sequence continues at coordinate 1,677,635,291 of OY728150.1, read as the reverse complement.
AGCGAGTTCTAGGAAAACACTATTTATATCCTACATTGAGTAGCGTAGCGTAAGGATGGAGTGTGGTGTATACTCAAAAGAGATATCAGAAAAGTATGGTTAAATAACCATACGTTATCAGAAAAGTATGGAAGAGGAACCCTACATTAAGAAAGAACCCTATGTTTGGGATATTAAAAATTATAGAAGACGAACCGTATGTAAGTTTTAAATGTAACCTTTGTTTTTAAAAGGTATGGTTCATCATCCTTAATTTTGTGAAAACCCTTAAGTTTCATCAAAAAGTATAGATCATGTACCTAACATTTGGAAGCTTATAAATGTATGGATCATTTATCATATATTCGAATGTTGAAAAGAAAAGTATGGATTTTCAACCTTACGTTTGAAGGATGCATCATCAACCTTACATTGGTGATCTACATTATGTTCATAAGATACATGCTATACAGATCAACTTTGCATTTGGCGTAGGAGAATTAAAGACAATATTATTATGCAATAGTATACAAGCAAATTACTAGTTTGATTTCAATCCGGATTAAAAGATGATTTTAAAGCACATCATTGACTGATTCAAAGCCATTTATTTATAATTCAAAGGATCAATTTAAAAAGATCATTTCATGCAAAATTTCAAGGGGAGTTACGAATGCTCTGTTTTTTCAAATTTTTTAATATCTCGATTCAAAAGGAGAATTTTTTGTATCTAAATTTTCAGAATAAGTGCTCATTGTTATTATATATATTTTAAAAAATATAGATGTGATATATAGAGATTATATATACATTATCCACTGAACAACAATGATGAACACAAAATGGAGAAAATAGAGACTATCAAGATCTACAGATCAACTGTTACGAAGTGCGACAAATCCCTGTTTATTGAAGAAGAAGAATCACAATAGAAGATTCACCCATTCGACATCAATGATTGATTGTGAAACTACTGCTGCTCAAGTTGTGAATTATATTTCTATATCTACTACAACTAGATCGACTCAAAATGACTCTTACTTATGGATCATTGTTTGTGAAGACAATGGCTTATCTACTGTTAATTTTATTTATGGAAATTGTGAAGAACAATGGGAATGTATTTTCAAATAATAAATACTTCTTTTTATCTTGAGTGACCGAATTCTCATACTAAGTTGTTTAGGTTCTATGACTGAACTAGAAGGCTATGTTTTTCCCTATATTTTATAGGTGTCAACTACCAACACTAATTTGTGGAATGGTCTATTGATAAGAGGACCATATAGTGAAAATCACCAAGTTCATGGAGTAGAGTGTTGGTGGATTGGACTAGGGGCCATCTATTCCCCGAATGACAATACATCTTTTGTTATGCACTATTTATTTTCCGATGCTAAAATCATGGATATAAAGGTAAAAGGACAAATAATTATTATCCAGAAAAATTAAAAAATAAACAATTCCCCCCCCCCCTCTTGTGTATATTTGGCATAACCCAATCGAACAATTGGTATTAGAGGAAGTGCATTCTGATAAAGACTTAACAAGTTAAAAGTGATTAAGGATTATAAATAGTGCATGATGACTGATACAAGAGAGGGAATTTCTTTGTCAAGATAACCATACCTCAATAGAGAAAATTATGGATGCAGAGTATATTCTATGATTCTGACTCGATATAAATACCTGAAAAACCTGACACATGGATTGCAGCTACTGAAGTAGAATATGATATGAACATAAAGGCAATGAATGCAATTATATGTGGTCTAAGTACTGATAAATCCAACATAGTATCTCAATTCCTGACAGCATAAGAGATGTGGCTAACTATTGTTGTTTCTTATGATGGAACTGACAGTGTCCGGGAAATGAGATATGCTACAGCAAAGCTTAAATTTTATACGTTTAGAATGTATTATGGTGAAATCATTACTCATATTAATGAAAGATTGGCAAAAATTGTAAACAATATAACTTATTTTGGAGACCCAATCCAACAAGATGATCAATCATTAAAATTACTGGGAGTACTGCCTACTAAATGGAATGCAATCTCTACAACAATCAGTCAATCAACACCTATCAATGAATTAATCATGAGAGAGATGATTTGAAAACTTATGATGTATGAAGTTGAAATGAAAGATGAAGCAAATGAGCATAAGTTTTTTATCAGGAAAGAGGAAACTTCTTTAAATGTGTCATCACAAAGTAAAAAACGGAAAGATAAAGAAAAAGGAAGTAAAGACGAAATCAGAAAGTTCTGATTCATTAAATTTTGATGTAGAACTCGATTAGTTAGACAGAAAGTTTAGTAAATTATACAAAAAAAGGAAAACACTTCATAGAATCATTCAAAATGGATGAAAATGAAGTCATATGTTTTGAGTGCAAGAAAATGGGGCACATCAGACCTGACTGTCCTTAGTTAAAAGAAGACAAGAAGAAGAAGTTCTTCAAAATGAATGTTTATGACCAAAAAGATAAGAAAGGAATGAAAGATACATAGAGTGTGTCTGAAGACATCAGAATCCCTTTAGAAGAAGACTCAGAGAAGGCAGAAGTAAATCTGAAAGACAACATGTGCTTTGTGGAAGAAATAGATGAGGTACAATCATACTACTCTTCTGATTCTAATGCGGACTGTAGTTCTGAAACAAGCTATTCTAAAAAAACATTCATCCTATTATAACATGATTGATGAAAAATATGATACTATTTTTAAGAAATATGTCTATAAAAAATTCACATTGTTGTTTCAGATGAAGGAGATATAATAATGAAACTACATAAGGAGTTAACTGATAAGTGTAATTCAATTAACACTAACTATTCAGATAATGAATCAAAGGTAAAAAACTTCAAAATGAAGTAAAAAATATAAAAGTTCAACTCTTAAATTTACAAAATAATAAAATATAGTAAATAAAATTCTTTGAAAAATTGTTATTAAAAACTGGAATGTATGAAATAGGTAGTAAAGGTGAAAATCCTAAATTGTACAAGAATTACTTTATTCCAAGTACAAGAAAGGTAATATGTAACTATTGTAGTGAAAAAGGAAATATGTCTAAGAATTGTTACTTAAGGAAACCCCAGATTAGTGGAATAAAGAAATCCATTGTATCAAACAATTTAAATGTATCTATTGATTTTATAAAAACAAATAAATTCTTGAAACCGAGATATTTGCTGGCTAATAATCCTGGACCCAACAGAATATGGGTACCAAAACAATTTGTTTAGATGACTTTGCAAGAAGTAGTACACAAAAGAAAAAGGGATATATGGTATATGGATAGTAGATTCTTAAGTCATATGAGTAGAAGCTCATCGAATTTCACTAAAATAACTAAAAAGGATGGTGGACTAGTCACTTTTGGTGACACTGCCAAAGGCAAGATAATTGGCATTGGAATAGTTGGAGATCCAGAAGCTGTCTTAATCAATAAAGTAATTTATGTACAAGGATTGAAACACATTCTGATAAGTATCTCTTAACTCTATGATGATGGTTATGCTGTTGAATTTTATAACAATTATTATTCTATTTTTAAAAATAAACTGCATAAATTTAGAGCACCAAAAACTGATAATGTGTACACCCTAAATTTAACTTCCTTTTGTAATCAATAATTAAACTTCTTAACTACTAAGATAAATGAATCTTGGATCTGGCATAGAACATTTGGACATTGCAATATATATTCATTATATAGGTTTTCCAATAAACAATTAGTTTATGATTTTCCTAGTCTCAAGTTTGAAAGTGATAGATTTTGTGATGCATGTCAACTTGGTAATAAGCACAAATCATCCTTCAAATCTGTTAAAAAAATTTATATGACTAGACCTCTAGAACTTATCCATATGGATTTTTTTGGACCTTCAAGAGTAGTAATCTGGGCTGGTAAATTTTATGTATAAGTTTTAGTTGATAACTATTCTATATTTAAATGGATTTTCATTTTATAACTTAAAAATGAAGCTTTTACATTATTTGAAATATTTTGAAAAGCTATTCAAAATGAAACAAGGTTTTAAAATAATTTCATTAAGAAGTGATCATAGTAGAGAATTTGAGAATCTGAGATTCAATTCCTTTTACTCAAATATGGATATTAAATACACATTCTCTACACCAAGGACACCTCAACAAAATAAAATTTTTGAAAGAAGAAATAGGAATATTCAAGAAATTTCTAGGACTATGCTAAACTAATATAGTCTTCTTACCTATTTTTTGGTAGAAGCTCTAAGTACATCCTATTATATATTGAATAGAGTTGTATTGAGACCAATTTTGAAAAAGAACCCTTATGAACTCTAGAATAATAGAAAAACTAAACTAAATTAATTAAAAGTTATTGAATGAAAGGTCTACACCTTAAACACCAAGGAAAATCTTGGTATATGTGATCCAAAATTGGATGAAGGCATTTTCTTGGGATATTTTGCAACATCTAAATCTTATAGAGTTTTTAATAAAAATTCAAGGATTTTTGAAGTATCAGTTAATGTGAAATTTGATAAATCTGATCCCTTTGAGAAAAGGACATATCAAATAGATGAACTTTATTCTAATGATAACATGAGACTTGAGAAACTGAAAGATGATTTTGAAAAATATTTCAATGAAATTCAGTCCAGTCGAAAAGAACATGACACTGAAGAACTTATAAGTGTACTACCTAGATAGTTAAGGACCCTAAATAATCAAACTTTAGAAACGGTAATTGGAAACTTAGAAAAAGGAATAAAAACTAGAAGGAACATAGGAAATTATGTAGATTTTTCTACATTTTTATCCCAATTAGAACCCATGTGTATAGAAGAATCTTTAGTTGATGAATGTTAAATGATTGCAATGCAAGAAGAAATAAATTAGTTCCAAAGAAATGATGTCTGGAAATTAGTTGAAAGACCACAGAATTATCCAGTTTTAGGAACAAAATGTGTCTTTATAAATAAATAAAATGATTAAGTAATAATAAATATGAATAAATCAGGACTAGTAGCTAAAGGATATAATCAAAAATAAGGTATAGATTATGATGAGACGTTTTCACCGGTAGCTAGATTTGGAGCCATTGAAATCCTTTTAGTCAATGCATCTTATAAAATCATTAAATTATTTCAGATGGATGTTAAGTATTCCTTTTTAAATGGTTATTTAATAGAGGATGTTTTTGTTGAGAAAACTCTTGCTTTTGAAAATTCACAAAACTAGATTTTGATTTTAAACTTACTGAGGCTCTTTATGGCCTTAAGCAAGAACCTAGAGCTTGGAATGAAAGATTAACTTCTTCTCTTTTGAAAAATGATTTTAATTTTTGAATGGAAGATCCAATACTATTTAAGGAAACTGTAATTCTAATATTTTATTGGTTCAAATTTATATTGATGATGTAATTTTTGGATCAACTAATAAATCTCTTTGTCAAGAGTTTTCAAATCTATTACAAAAAGAATTTTAAATGAGTATGATAGGAGAATTAAATATCCTTTGAGGACTTCGAATTTATCAATAAGATTTTGGAAATGATTTAAATTAATGAAAATAAATTATTGATTTACTAATGAAATTTGGACTTGAAAACAACAAGGCATATAAAACTCCTATGTGTTCTAATATAAAGCCTGATTTGGATGAAACTAGGAAATAAGTCAAGAACAATTTATATAGTTGTATGATTGGTAGTTTATTATATTTTACTGCTAGTATGCCAAATATAATGTACACAGTATGTCTTTGTGCAAGATTTCAATAAAATCCTAAAGAATCTGATTTAACAGTTAATAAAATAATTTTTAAATATTTAAAAGGAACTGTTTTTCAATCTCTTATTTATCCAAAAACGTATGATTTTAATTTAATTTCATTTTCATATGCAGACGTTTGAAGTAGTTTATTAGAAATAAAAATCACTTTACATACTTGTCAATTTTTAGGAAAATCCTTAGTATCATGGTCAAGTAATGTACAATATTCAGTTTCCCTATCAGCAGTTGAGGCATAATATGTGTCTGTTGGTAGTTGTTGTGCACATGTTTTTTGGATGAAAAAAAACTCTTATAGACATTGGAATAAGTTTTAATAGTTATCCTATTTTATGGTATAATAGTAGTGCTATAATTACTTAAAAAATTCATATTAATCATTATAGGACAAAGTAAATTGATATCAAACATCATTATCTATAGGACCATGTTCATAAAAAGGATATATTCTTAAAATTTGTAAATACTGAAATTCAATTAGCTGATATTTTTACTACACCACTACACACATCAAGGTTTGATTTTATTAAATGGGATCTAGGTTTATTTAATTTTAAATAAAGTTCTATCTTATTCAATTGATTATGTTTTTTTTCACATTAATACTGTTTAAAATAAATTATTATTTTTCAAACAGATTTTTTTTATTAAATTTATTTTTATATACAGGTGTACAATTTTATTTGTTTTTAAAATTTATGTGTTGATTATTAATGTCTCCAGAATTGAGGCTGTCAGATCCCTTTCAAATTATGAATCATTTTATTTCAACCAAAAACCCTTTAGAGCCCGTGAAACATTACTGATATTTGTCTATCTGAACCTGAACCTTCGAATCCCTAATAATTATTTGGACCTTCAGAGATTTACGATAGAAATTTCCATGACCAAGAAAACCGATGAGGCTGAGACCAGCACTGCCAAGAGGCCGCACTTCGAAGAGAGGAAAATTTTGCAGGGAAAGGTCATAGATCTGGAATGGTTATTTCAGATGAACATGTTGCTAAAGCAGCCTCTTGCTTTTCAAAAACTCGAACATACTTTTAATGGTGAGAAAAATAATTTTTTATATGATATGAAACATTGTTATTTCATTAAATTTGATCAGTTTAGTTTTGGGTAAGATGAAGATTCCATGTTAGTGAAAATGGAATACATAGATGTTTCTATCTCTTCTGTCGAGATTTCAAGAATTCTTTACTACCCTCATGATGGAGTTTTTCATTTTGACTTAAAGAATATTGTTGATTCTGTGCATAAATCAAGAGATATTATTTCCTTTTTGTTTGGAACTACATCTATAATAAGGATGTTTGTGAATAATTTGGAACTGGATCAGAAATATTTTCTTAAGTTTGTGTAAACTGGTATTGCACATAGGATGTCTAGAATGGAAAAAATTCTATATCCAGATATGTATGATATGTTTTTGTGGATGAGTGATATCAAGATAAATTTTCCCAGGTATATGGTAAGGTACATACATTACTATTTCCAACCAGAAGAAAGAATGATTTTTTTCTTTTCATAAGGTTTATCTCTAAAATTCTGTTTAAGATAGATATTGTAAGATTGGTGGATTCTCGGGTGAAATGCCACCATAGTAACATCATCAATGCTGGTACATTAACAAAAAATGGGATTTTTCTAGAGCACTATTAATGGAAAGATACAACCTGTTGGAGCTGAATAAAATGAAGAAAGTGTTCAGGCCCAACTAGCATTATCAAAGGAAGGACAAGCTAAATCAAGAATCAATACATTATCAAGAAGACTCATGTTTGAGGCTATGGAAGTATCTGAAGAAAGAAGTCAGAATGACTTCAGTTCAAAAGGAATAGGGATCCATATCCTATTGAAGAGCCTACTGTAACATCAAATGTTTTCACATCTGGTGATCTCTTAAGCTATAATTTTGTGAGTGAATCTACAGTTGAAGGGATTCTACAAGGGTAAGCTGGTCAAGATAAGGGGAATCCTCCAATATAATATGAAAATTTGTCTCATGAAGTTACAAAACTAGAAGTTCAAACAAAAAATTTAACTAAGACAGTGCCTGGTGAATGAGAATAAGCTTCCCAAACTCAAATTGATCAAGTCGAGGTTGATCAATAAAATATTGTTTTTGGAAAATCTAGTGATAGAGTAAGATCATGAATATGATGCTCATTAGGAGAACCCTAAAACACATGAAAACTAGGAAGATAATTCCTATAATATTTATACTGAGGTACTGAATGAGAATTTTAATGTGAATGAGTCTGGGAAAGACTCGGAGGAAAAATCAGTTTAGAATCTAGTATAAGGATGATATGATTAAAAACCAGAAGCTGAATCCTTTCCAATAGTGGGATGCATCAAGTTAAAGAAGAATGTAAAAATCAATCACAGGGTTCCTTGGATTTAGTACATACAGATAGGGTGGAACTAAATAGAAAGTTGACTGATGCAGAAAAGAGAATGGTTCTCTACATATAGCATAAGAAATGAAATTTTAAATTTTCAAAGACTAAAAGAAAGAACTGTTTCTAAACAAGATGTTGAATGTTTTAAGAAGTACATGTTAAATGAAGTTCTGATGTTGAAATAAGAGATGGTTATGAAAATAGATTTAATGGACTTTAGATCTTCCATGGAACAAAAATTTGCATTTGTTAGAACCAGTGAGTCCAGTACATCAGGTATTTCACCAAATTTAATCAGAAGATTTTAGGCTATCATAGCAACAATGAGCAATATGAATGAATGATTTCAAGACCATCAATGTAATAGTGCCCATTTGTCAATGTTGTTAGATAATCAGAAGTCTTTGTTTGACAATTTGACCTCATGTGAACCAAGTATTAGAACTATGCTGACTCAGTTCAAAGAGAAGTTGAATCTGTTTATGGAGATGGAAGAAAGGCTCCATGAGTTTTTAGAGTAAACATGATAGAAGACAATCATATGTCTTAGGAGAATAGATATATTATTATCAAGCTGGGAGATGGAATGATGAGAAGGCTGAGGGAGTAGTTGACCGAAATCAAGGCAGTCATTCAGAGGAGATAGACCCTATCTAATACTCTTACCACACCTTGATTTCATTGTATAACATGATTGTAACTATTACATGTTTTAAATGAAATTTTGTTTCATTCTATATTTGTGTGTTTCTATTATTTTTACTTTCTTTGTTTAGATAATCCGTTAATCCAGATTCACTTCTTGAAAAACAGTTAATAATAGCATTTATTTAATTTCAGTACCTCATTTACTTGTGTTTTATTCCATATTCTATCATTCTTTTTTATCCAAAAAAAATGGGGAGAAATTTCGATAAACACAACATTTTATTTTAACTATTTCACATTACACTTTAAATGTTTTACATCTTTAACAAAAAAAGAATGATTTTCTTTGTTCACTATAAAAAAACAGGGAGAAATTTATTTTTATTATTATGGATAAAAAAATGTTTATTTATTTTTTAAATACATCTTGTTAAAATTAAATATTGTTTTATCTAAGAAAAAGTATAAACTATATGTAATCAATTTTGGATGTTAACTTCCTTTATTATTTTATGGGTTTTGTGATCATCAAAAAGTGGGAGATTGTTGAGAAAGTGTTGTTTTCAACAATATATAATAATTTTATTATAAAGGGGGAGTTTGTTGACAATGATACTCTGTCTATTTATGATGATTTTGATGCTCAAAAATACCCTTAATGTTTTGTAATAATTTTACTTTATATATATTTCAGGAATTAAATATTTTATATATACTTGTTTTTGGAAGAGTATTCAAGTATTTATACAGGGTGAAACATGTGTTAGAGAGGTCAGAAATCAATTCAAAGTGTTCTAGAATCACTGTTCATGCTCTACATATTCAATAATTGCTTATGCATGTTTTGGAAACACTATTCATATCCTACATTGAGAATTTTAGCATAAGTATGGAGTGTGGTGTATATTATAATGAGATGTCATAAATATATGGTTAAATAATCATACTTTATTGAAAAATTATGGAAGATGAACCCTGTGTTAGGAAGGAACCCTACATTTGGGATATTGAAAAGTATAGTAGAATAACTGTATGTAAGTATTAAACATTAGGTTTGTTTTTCAAAATTATGGTTCATCAAACTTACTTTTGTGAACAACCATAAGTTTCATCAAAAAGTATGGATCATGTACCTTACATTTGGATGCTTATAATAGTATGGATCATTTATCATACGTTTTAATGTTGAAAAGAAATGTGTGGGTGTTTAACCTTGCTTTTGAAGGATGTATCATCAACATTACATTGGTGATCTACCTTACGTTCAGAAGATACATAAAATATACAGATCAACCATACATTTAGCATCGGATAATTAAATATGACATTATTATGCAAGGGTCTATAAGTGAATTATTCGGCTGATTTCAAGCTAGATAAAATGATGATTTTAAAGTGTGTCTTTGACTGATTCAAAGATGTTTATTTAGGATTCAAAGGATTAATTTAAAAGGATCTTTTCATGTCAAATTTCAAGGGGAGTTACGACTGCTCTGTTATTTTGAATTTTTGAATATCGTGATTCTATAGGGGACTTTTTTGGATCTAAATTTGACGACTAAGTTATCATTGTTATTATATTTTTTTTTAAAAATCAAGATGTGATATACAGATATTCTGTAAACAAGAACTGCTAAACAACAACGAAGAATATACAAAGGAGAAAAACAAAGACTATCAAGATCTACCAATCTGATGTTACGAAGTGATACAAAGCCCAGTTTATTGAAGAAGAATAAACACGACAGAAAATTCACCCATTCAACATCAAAGATCTATTATGAATCTAATGCTGCTGAAGTTGTGAATTATATTTCTATATCTGCTACAACTGGATCGACTCAGAATGATTCTTACTTAAAGGTCATTATATCTGAAGACAACGGTCCATTTACTGTGCATTTCATACTGTTGCAATTTTGAAGAACAATGGGAATGTATTTTCAATGAATAAATACTATTTTTTATCATGAGTGACTGACTTCTTCTACAAAGCTGTGTAGGATTTGGGATTGAACTAGAGTCCTCTATTTTTCCTTAGATTTTATATGTGTCATATGCCAGCACTCAGTTGTGGAATGCTCTGTTGATAAGAGGAATGAATAGTGAAAATCACTATGCAAGAGGAGTAGAGTGTTTGAGGAGTGTACTAGGGGCCTTATGTTCCTTGAACCACTATACATCTTGTGTCTTGCACTATTTATTTTCCACTGATAACATCTTTGATATAAAGGTGAATGACAGGTCACTATTATGCAAAGAAATTGAAAAATGCACAATTCACCCCCCCCCCTCTTGTGTATATTTGGTATTACCCTATACAATAGTAAATACCCATAAATTTAAGTATGCTACACAATAAATACATTATTGGGCAGTACATACACCACAAAAAAGGAAATAGTGGCAAATATAGCACGAATCTCATGGGAATAAAATGTGAGATGAAAATCCCTTACCATGTTGTAATCAATCGATTCGTTTGACCAAAAGCTAATAACCACCAAATAAATCATAGAAAACCATGAATATAAATAAAATAATGATTATATATATATATATATATCAAATTTCAGTACCCAATACACCACATGCAATTAATAAATGGAGAATAATGGAAATATCATGGAATTGAAAGTGAGATAAGAAATCCCTTACCGTGCTTTAATCAATCAAGTCATATGTCCAAAAGTTAATAACCACTAAATTAATAATATAATAACACAAATATAGAGAGAATCATGCTAATATATATCAAATTGAAATACACAATACACCACATGCAATAAATAAGTGGCGAACAATGGAATCTCATGGAATTAAAAGTGAGATAAGAAACCCCTTACCTCAAGTCTGACTTGACTTGTTTGTTCCTTGTTCTTCCTGACTAATAAACTAAAGTTAATTTATCCTTGTTTAGTAAACGTTTAAATATTATTATTCCATTTATATCACTTATTACCTTGTTATAAACATTATTCAATCATTTAAGTTAATAACAGTCGTTTTGTTGATATTTGGTACTTGAGTAAAAAATGAACACCTTATATTTACAAGTTGTCCATGTGGCCAATAGTAAATTATCTCTAGAATGGTATTTATTATTTAGATATCATATATATCATATATATCCAGTAAATATATGTATTTATAATAGTACATATCATTTGGACATAAGAAATGAAATGCACCATTCATGGAGATGGTAAGTCGTATGTACGCAAAAAAACTACTTTCATTTCTTTTTCATATTTTAATGGAATGATAACATAATGTTAAATAGGTATATTTTAATTCTGGTTAAATATCATATATAATATTATTAACTCTATAATTTATATGTCCCACATATGGCATTAACGAGTCATATCACTTTGAGGGGGTTATAGTCCGTACTTTCACAAATGAAATTATCATGTTTACCCATAATGGAAACCATATACGTATGATATAAATGGAAACTACAGAATAATAAAAAAAATAAACATTATATATATCATATATAAATATAGTTTCATCATAATGTCCACCATGAGAGGTAGTAGGAGATAATCGAACAATCATAGTTTCGTGAGGCTTTAGTTTGTCATTCAAGGAAATAGTATGTTCTTCACCCATTAATGGAGGCATGTGTATGTTTAGTGAAAATAATTATCATAAAAAATCATAGTATATTGATTATAATATTTTTTTTAAAAAATAAATCAATAAAAAGAGTGTAGGGTTTAGAGAAGTAAAATAAAGAAAGAAGTTAAGAGAAATTGTTACCTTTAATTTGGGTAACTCCCTTTGTTTTGAACCAAAAAGACTTCCTGAAGTGTTTTCTGTCTATGGTAAGGTTTTAGGTGGAATATAGGGATCATAAGAGTTTATTTGGGTAGGGGTTTGATGTGCCAAAGGGCTTGAGAGGTGTGAGGAATGAGTTGGTAGTGATGGCTTTTTATAAGGGGGGGGGAAGGGCTCTTTTGGAATGTTTGAAAATATTATTTTATTATATAATTATATTCGGTTTCTAAAGGTCAAAAACTAATTAAATTCTAATATAAGATGACTCATGGTCCAAGTAAAATCATCCAATAGAAATTGGACAGGTTTTGGATATTATTTTAATATTTATAATCTCATTTATTTTAATTAATTATTAAGGAGGTAAATACTCCATCATTATTGTGTCATAAATAATTTAATTTATTTGATATCTAAAAATTATAAAAAAATTCTATAATATAAGAAATATTTTTAGATTTCAAAATAATATTTACAGTCAAAAATATAACTTATATAATCCTATGTAAAAATTAATTTACTAAAACATATTGTTTATGTTATTTTTGTCTTTAGATTAAATTAATTAATCTAAAATGTCATTATCACTCCCATTTTCTCCCTAATGTACCACTATCAACCAAACGATGCACATGGTCTCCCATTACTCATCCAATAAGATTTGGACAAGTGATAAGGTAATTTTGTATTATTATGATATTATTTTTACCTTTAATTAACCTATTTACCTTTAATAGAGGTAAATAAAAGTCAAAAGTTACATTTCACCAAAAATTATTTTCATCTTATTGAACAAAATTTTACTTACTAATAATAATCTTGTATGTTGGATTTTTGAAATTTAATTCAGAGAAGTGGTAATATTTCATTTAGAAGAAAAATTCAGTTTTTTAACTACTACTAAGTGGTTTCAATATTCATCAAAAATTGAGGTTTTTCAGAATAATATAAAAAATTCAGCCTAAGCTGTATTTGATATTCAGAATTCACAAATGATATTTATTTTTACAAATTCAAATCATAGAAGTTACATTATTTAATTTTGAAATAATTACCATTGTCAAAACATGTAGCATGTTTTTATGAAACTATAACTATCAAAATATTGACACTTGTTTATGTCCAATTTCAACATGAAATTAATTTCAATGACCAACATTGGATTAAATGGTAAAAATTTAATTCTAATTACACTTTAAATCCAATTAGAAAGATATTATACCATATAAATAAATTAGATTAAAAAATTAATTAGATTAAAATATAGAATTTTTCACTTTTCATTAAAAAATGAATTTTGTGAGAAAAATACCAAAACATTACTCAAGGTAAATTTTGAGGCCCTGATTCTAAAGAAGAATTTTATTTGGTAATATATAACATATAAAAGTGACTAAAACTAGATTTAATGTGGTTTCTATATTAAAAGTTGGTAAATCAAAATTTTAGTGAATATTAGAGTATTTATGCTTAAAAATCAATTTCTTTTCTTATTTTATGCCTCCAAATTTTATTTGATAAATTAAAAAACATTTAACAAACAAGTATAATAATATTTTATTTAGTTATGTTCATTTCATACAATATAATTTCTAGGCATTAACTACCATTTAAAATAATAATATTATATTATTAGTGTGCAATGTAAGATATCAAAGAAACTCATTTTTTTGTATCGGGTACGCCATCGAGCATAGCGTACCATTTAAAGTAGAATTAATATTTAATTCAAAAATATTAATAAATATGAAAATTTTAATTTTATTTATTTACCTGGGATGTTACCTTAATACTGTATTAAATTATAATAAAATTAGTATTAGGTTCTCATAGTCATCCATGATAGAATTTTATAGAATTGATCATGTAAGTGGTCCAACCTTTTCAAACATGAACATGAAACATCTTGACTAGTTAATATGGTTAAGGAAGAGTATAATATCATTATAATAGAATAAAAATGATATTATTTAGACTATTTTAATTTTTTTAATATATTTTAACTATTTTTTTGTAAATAATTAAAATTATTATGAAAAATGAAAAACATTACTTTAGGGAGGCGATAGTCTGCAAAAAGCCCAATTAAAATTAATTTAATTTACTAAATGGGAAGAATGGAGTATATAATTATTTTTATATTAATATAAAAAACATAATTATACTAATGATACTAATTAATTTATAATATTTTGGATAGGGTGTGATTGGAAGATAAATATTATGATGAAAATTTAACGAGTATGTTATACTCACTTTTTCCATTGAACTTTATATTGAATGTATCTCTGGAAATATAGGAATTATCATAAAAAACTATCAAATTATTCTTATTAAATTGGTAGAGGAATATAGGAGGAAAAATTTGGAACAGTTTCTTAATATAATTTGATGTAATGGGTGTGGCAGGATTGGGATGGTGTTTCCACTTTTATAGGTGAATAAAAGGGCACCTTTATGAATAATCCTTTAGTTTTCAATGATATCACTACACTTCTAAGGGGTTAATGTCTCTAAAATATCAAAATAATGGATTCAAGTGTGATATAAGTTCTTAATCCTCACAAAAATACACCAACATGTTTTTAAAATGTATCCAGTTGTTTACCATTGGATTTTAACATTCTACCATTTTCATTTTTCCCTTGGTAACTAATTTCTTACTAAGTAAATTAAATTTTATTTAAAAATATAAGGTGAAAAAAATTGAAAATATTGGGTGTTATAAGACAACGTTTAATCAAATTTAAATTATAATTTATAAAAATTAACTTTTAAAATAAAACATTTTATATATAGAAATATTTTTGAGTAGAAAAAATGTTATTTTTACAATTAATTGTTTTTAATATTATTTAATCTTGATTACCAATTTAATGAGTGATTTATTAAATTTATTATTATAAAATATTTTAAAATAAACTTTATAATAGGTAATTTTTTATTAGAAAATAATAATATAATAATAATAAAATAATTCTTTGAAAATAATAGTTTTACAGTTATCATGGTCGATAACATTAATCATTGTAATCATACTATAATGGCCAAAAATGGAATTAAAAATATTTCATAATATAATAATGTTGATATAAAATATTAAATCAAATTTTTATGATTGAATTTATATATGTGATGTAAATTTTTTTTTAGAAAAATCGAATAAATTATTTTTTAGAGTAAAATAATATTTATGTTTCCAAAACAATATTCATGAGTTTAATACTATATTGTTATTTTAATTGATTTATTTTACTTGTAAATGTATATAACTTATTATAAAAGGATAAAAAATAATTCATTCATATATTTTGTTAAAGTAATAAATGTGATTGCATTATCAATATCAGTTTCACTCTATGATTTTATGATAGATCACTCTTAAAATAAATTTAATTTCTTCAATGTCTTCTAATACATGCAAACCTGACTCAAATAAACTATAATTTCAACACCCTAATTTTCTATAATTTTTTTTTAATAAATTAAATTTCATTTATATATTTTTTTAACACTACAAAAATATATGCTTTCATTATATGCAACACCATATTTTTATTGTACTATATGAAACACCAACTTAACCTACATTATACACAACATTGAATTTATACTAAACAACACTTTATTATTATTATTATTTAAAAGATACTATTATAACTTTAATTTTAAACTTAGTGATATAAATAGTAAAAAAAATTATCAAATATGATTTATATTGGTTTTATATAAATAAATCATATTGATAATGGAATATGAAATCTTTAGTAAATTCATTATATTTTTTGAAAATACTATTTTTTTCTCAAAATAACTATTTTTATGTCCTTCTGTAAACAATAGTAAAATTAATTTTTGAAAATTTAAGAAATTTAATTTTTTGAAATTAAATATTTTTTTTTGAATTTACAATTTCAACATTTTCATAAATTGAAAATTTAATATTTTTCTGAAATTATTTCTTTTTGGAAAAATGTTTAAAAATACTAATTTTTAATTAAAATCCATCTTTTTAAATAATATTTAATAGATAATTAGTGAAATTATACATCAATAAATCAAATTTTTTTCATTCTAATAATATTCAAATTGATATTGGATATAAAAAAATTCCAAAATTTTAGGATTTTCACATTAAAAACCCATTGTCTCACCTTATCTGTGAGATTAATTTTAAATTACTTTATGTGGATTATATGAGTTGAATTTTAACAAAATAGATTCAATATTTGAAACCAAAATTATTTATAATGAATAATGATGAATAATCTAATATTTTACCGATGTTATTAGTGACATGACATAAAATGAATCGTGACGATTAAGAGAAAATCAAGTTTACAAACAATATAATATTTAAACATAAGAAGGAAAATGAACTAGAAACCTAACTAAACCCCCATTTTATTTCACTTTTTTCAACTTATCATTTCATTTATAGATATTGGTTCAATATTTGAGCCACATTCCATGGAAAAAAAATGTTTTTAGAAGTCTCTCTTTCAAAATATGACAAGTTTTCCACTCAACTCTCTTATAGAGGGCTATCACTTATCCCTTATATTTACACCTCTAAAGATCTTTAAATATAAAAATAATGTTCTAGGTATCTTCCTATCTTCCCTCCCATAGTCCTAGAATTTATATTTTTTTATCAATCCAACTAAGGAAGTCCTTTAGTGAAAACCAAACATAGATACCAGAAGAATAGGTAATGTTCATCAAATAAAATTTTTGTTATATAATTCCTCAAACCACTTAAATTATTTTTATATAATTAATATATAATGAACTAATTAACTTAAATATAATTATTTTTTATGTTAATTTTTAATACCTATAATTACCCACACTTTTATCAATTGCTTTAGGAAATCATTATTTGTGTGTATGGAAGACTACCACATTGTGAACTGATGTCGTTTTTTTTCCATTACCACTATCATAGTTCAGAATAATGTTTCAAATACTATTTATATATTATATTTGTTATATTTCTGATTTTGTTATGATTTATTCATTTTTATATAACACATGACTTCATTCTTTTCATTTTGTGGGAATATGGTAATGCCATTCATGAGTACAATGGACTATAACCTCGCAATGCCATGTGATTCATTCATGATTTACATTGAATATATTATTGATGGGTTTAATAAAGACATTTAAGCTATCTAAAATAAAAATATATTCTTTAATAATAATTTTTCATATCATTTTCTTTCATCGATCTGAAAATATTGAAATAATATTGATGTGTATGTACGATCTATAGTCTCTATGAACGATGTATTCCATTTATTATATATTTTTTTATTGATTATTTGAAATAAATATATAATAAATATATATGATATTTATATCATTATTCTAATTATGGAGAAAATTAATTTATTATTAATTTAATAGAACCAAGAATATAAAAAATCATACATATATGAAAAACAAAGTGGTTATTACTTGAAATGTATCAATAAAAAATAAAATTTAATAAAATATTAGTAAATGGTCATTAGAAAATATTATATGTTATAATATATATGATTATTATTCATTAATATAATTATAATAAACTTATATTTCTTATAAAATAATATTCTATTAATATGATGGAATTCAAGACTTAAGGTAAATAATTCTTGTCTCGCTTTTATTTTTTATGAGACACAAGCCACATTAACCACAAATTTATTGTATGTGGTTTGTAAACATCCAATGTTTTTTTTATTATTAATCTACTATGAAAAATTGGGATTTAAATATTCATTTTAGGATATCATTTTCATAGATCTTATGGATAAAAAGGCATCAAAGCGTTATGTGTATTTTTGTCTCAATTTGCCTCTTGGAGACATACGATATGTTATGCATCAATATAATTTCATGAGGTGTATATAAATATCTTTTTATTTGTAATATCATGAATTTTTTCATCCCATGATATTTTATGTTATTTATTCATGGCTTTTATGTTTCAAAGTTATTAAAGTGGTCTGAGATTATTACAACCTCTCAACGTTTATCGGGATTGTTTATGATTATAATTACATTGATGAAATATTTTGATCTATATCTCAAGAACTATCATAAATTTTATTCTCATTTGGTTATTAATGGGATATTCAAGTAATGGTATGATTTCTCCACTCCTTGATTCTTAATATAATTTTGAATATTTTTAAGAAAATCAAACATAATTTTTCTATTTGATCGGAATTTTTTTTCTTTCAAAAAAAAGTTTTCAATGAAAAAAATAAAAATTGTTTTTACCCTTTTAAAAATTATTTATTTACAATATTTCTACCCATTTTTTTAATTTAAAAATAATTAGTGGAATTTTCTAAAAAAAAATTCTATTAAAAAATTTTTGTATACATTTTACAGTGAATAAGGAATGATAGTTTAACATGCACAACATGTTGGGATTATCCAATTTCATGAAATTCATGACTTGAATATTAAATTAAAAGTTTACAAGGATATTTTTAACGATTTATTTTTCCATATTAATATTTAAATTCATTTTTATGTGGCTTTCAAATAAAATAGTTTTAAAAAATATTTATTGTTTTATAAATATATTTTCAAAGTGGAAAGTATATTTTCTTTAATAAATGATTTAAATAATCTTTCAAAAATTATTTCTATCTAATATGACATATATTGGTGTTAGTCATTTCTTACGTTTGATATTACCCAAGGGTTCCATTCATATATATTTTTGGAATGGTTTATGTTTTAATTTCATGATGTTTATAAAACATGCCTCTCTCCCATGTGTTATATTCTTATGAAATTAGTTTCTATTCAATAGAATATATTATTATGAATCCCTATTATTTTAATGGGTAATGATATAATGAAATTATTACCAAAACTTGTATCTCTTTGATGCTTTAATATATGATGAAATATCTATGATACCCATCGAATTTTATGGGTTATGTTCTAATGAATTTTTCTGATCATATTGAACACATATGTGTTATTTCATTATGAGATGGGTGGGACATATATATCCATCCAACTAATTTGGTAAACATTTATATATCTAATTATATAGACAAGGATTAAATAGGGAGTGAACCGAGTATAGTAATATCGTGATACAATGAGGAGTTTTCTCTATACAGTATTAAAACGATAGAATGTGGAGTGAAATCAGTATAGTAAAGGACTTTTTCTACCATGATGGCCTTGGGAGTGATCCTAAAAAAATATGGAAATGATTTTCAATGCTTATATTTATGACACAAATTGATTTATCATGACAATATTACGCTCTCATGGCTCATGTTCTATGACTATATTATGAATATTGTCTTATGAACTACTAATCCTTATTCCATGACTCATTATTATGATCATTGATATGAAGTATATTGTTTTCATATGTTATGATTGCATTCTCATTCCCTAATGTTCATATTATTCTTATATATCTCTATTGTTTACCATTACTGTGTATCTGAGCTCACCATTTCTTATGTTTCATTTTCACATATTATAAAGATATGGACTTTGTATGATGTGTTTAAAAAGGTCAATATTTATGAAGAACATAGTGGGAGATGATGTAGCTCTCTTGGACAAGTATTTATTTCTTCTTGTTTCCAAATTCACTAAACTAATACTTTATTGGGTGTGTGTTGTTGTAAAATAATAAATATTACCTAAAAATGATTGAATGTTAATATATGTGTATCATGTGTTTCTGTAGTAGTCATCAGAGTGAAGATTTAGTTAACAATTAGAAACTAGGATGATAAAACCCTATTATGATAAATGAGGACATTTCTATGGTCACATCTTAAATATATAATTATGTCTTAGAATTTTGGTGAAGGATAGATAAAGTGGTTATAATAATTAACAACCATGTCTAGATTCTATAAATGGATGTTTCTCTATCATATATGAACATAGGTTAAAAACTCTGACAAAATTGTATTGATCTCAAATCAATATGGAACTATTGCATGAAAATGGGAGTTACTGCAAACCTAGTTTGATACTCTCAGTGGATACTCATAAAAAATTTACAATCAATTTATGAAATATCATGAGCGATTTAAATAAAATATGACTATAAATGATAGAGTATAAACCTAAGGTGTAATATATTCAATAAGTTGTCATAATTTAGACGTCCTATAAGTGATTTTTATGATTATGTGGTTCCCAAATTTGTTTACTATTTCACACTCTATGATTTTTGGTTTTAGTCGATGGTTGGAACCTGAAGGATTCCTGTTATTGCTGAGTGTAATAGACAATGCAGTGATTATCCTATTGAGAATACCAACATTATCAGAGAGAAATGAAAATTTTTATTTCTATTCTTAAATAAATTTATTAGGATGTGAATCCTGATTTACTTCTAAATGAGGAATTTAGGGAACAACATTATATTGAGTCCTTAGAGAGGCCACATCCACCATCTTTTAGTGGGTTTTCTGAACCACTAGATGAAAAAAATGGATCCTTTCCACTAAAAAGTTATTTTCTATTATTCAGTGTTTGAAACATGAAAAAATCATTTTGGTTTTCTAATGCATAAATGTTGAATAATATCAATGGTGGATTCTTATCATGAATATGGGGGAAAATAATGCAATTGACTCAAAGGATTTTGATGAGTTCAAGAACATATTCTTCAATAAGTACATTGCTCATGTCCATCATATAAAGATATAAAATATTTCCTTGCGTTAAATACAAATGATGGTCAATCTATTGGTACCTATGAAGCTAATTTTACAAGTCTTGTGGGTTAAAAGTTTGGTATTATCATCCATTCAAAATTTAAGGTAGATCATTTCTTCAGTAGATTAAAAATTGGTCTTCGAAGGGAGTTATCCATAGGAGACTTCAGTAGATATAAAGATATTTTTTGTTGTTCTATCAAGAATAATGTGGATGTTTGAGTTACATATTAATCTCATGGGTTTGATAAAAAAATAATATATAGTTCAATGGAAATAATAAAAACTATTGACAGAAGAAGATGATATTTCTTTTTTTCTCAATGTTTTAAAAGAATCATGGAGAAAAATTTATTAAGGGGAATAAAAATATTAAGTGTGTAATGGATGGTCATTAGTTAATGGATTTCTAATATAATGGTATGAACATAGTTGACAATGTGAATATAGAAAAATATTCAGAGAATGGACCTTCCCCACATTAGTGCATCAGGTGTTAAAAGATTATGAATTATGATAACCAATGCCTAAACCCAAGGGTTAATTATGATGATTGAAATAGACAACCTCTAATGATGTGGGATAATATGAAATCTTATGTGATCACTATTTTTGATTTGTGGGTTAAAAACGACATGGTGAATGGTATACATACCAAAAACTCTAGAATTTCTAATGTATTATTAGACTCTTGATATACCCATTATTTCATATCTGATGAATTTTTTATGTATATAAATATTCCTCCCAGTTGATTAGATGTAAAATTATAAGGGAAAACCCCTAATTGTATGATGATTATATCTCAAGTATATGATTCACCTCTATTTTCATTGTCGGATTTTTCTTCTTACCAATATCTTTATTATTCATATGGTATAATTTGATGTCTTTCTTGGCATGAATTGGATTTCCCTACAAAAATCATAAATAAATTTTTGAGGAAACCAATTCATGTTTTATATTAAAATCTAACCTATTATTTTAAATACATATCATGATATGTATGATCTTCTGATGGAGGTCAAAAGTAATTCATGTGTCTTAAGACCCATTTAGAAGGGGTTTTACCTCAAATAGTGGTAGAGAATCAAGACATTGAGAAATTTCCTATTATTTAAGAATTTGTTTGATAATTTTCTTCAATATTTTTCTATCAATACTGTAAATTATGAAGTGGAGTTCTCTATATAACCCAAACCTAGTGCCACCCAAATTTCAAAGAATCCCTATAGAATAGACATGATTTATTTGTAAGAATTGAATAAGAAACATGATGAAGACACTGATAATAGATTCATTTATCCATGTGTGTCACCATGGGAAGAACATATTCTTTTTTTCAAAAAGAATGATGGATAATGTGACTCTGCATTGACTATTGATAGATGAAAAAGATCATGACCAAGAATAAGTATCATCTTCCTGGTATTGTTGAATTATATAATTAGTTTCATAGAGCTCAATTCATTTCCAAGATGGATCATTATTATGGATATCATCAATTATGGGATAAAAATAAGGATATAACCATGATATAATTCCATATGTGGTATGGACACTATGAATATATTGGGACTCTATTTGGTCTTACTGATTCCCATGTAAATTTATTTATTTACTGAATTGATTTATTATAGATTAACTTGATTGGTTTGAGGTAGTCTTTGTAGATGATATTCCTATACATTCATAGAGGAAGGAAGATCCTGAATACCACTTGAGAATTATAATAAAGACTATATGCAAGGATAAAATGCATTAAAATTTCCCAATGTGTGAATTATGACTACACAATGATTCATTTTTGGGTCACATGATATCAATAGATGATATATCTATAGGTGCCTAAAAGATGACTGCTATTTAATGTTGTATTAGATCAACCATGTTGACTATGGTCTGTTGATTTTTTGGTTTAGCTAGATATTATTGATGGTTTTTGGATAATTTCTCGCAACTATCTAATCCTCTCACCATGTTTACTAGGAAGGGATCCAAGTTCCTCAAGGAATATGAATGTGAAGATAATTTCAAAAAAAGTAATGAGAAGGTAAGTTGGTGCACTTGGTCTAATATTACCATGTAGTTGATAAAGGTTTATAATATATTGTGATGAATTTAAGATAGTATTTGATATCACGATGAAGAAGTTGGGAGGAGGAGTTTCAGGTATAGTCTGTATATTTCCTATGACCTACAGGTTATATAATCTGTGAGCCTATAGTTCTTCTAAGAGGGTTCCCCCAAATCCCGTGAAATGACGGTTATAAAAAAAGAGAAAGGGAAAAGATATTAGGATGTGTTCTCATATATAATAACATGGTTATAGCTTATTTCTCATGAAAATTTAAGATTCATTACTATAATTACAGTCTCATGATATGATGTTAGATGATATAATTTTTTCATTAAATACATTGAGGCATTGTCTTTATAAGAACACAAATCTTCTTTTCTAGTATGTTTTTTCCTTTTTCTAGTGTTTTTGGAAAAAATATGAGTTTCTGGAAATTTTGGTAGTACATGTCACGTACTCAGTAACCGCGGGTAGCCAGGTGCTGGTCGTGTAGCGGCCATGCACACTACCGTGTGTGGTGACCTAGAGACCGCTTAATGCGGGGGATTTTAAAGGAAAGTACACACCGTGTACTTCTGAAGTAAAAGCATTGTACATTATTTCTTTTCATTAAATGCACATCGGTCGTGTCTGACCAATATAAAGGTATTCTTCTAGGTCTGGTTCTATCCGAGAGCTCTTGTACGGCCTTGATCTTTCCCCGATCCCCCAATCGAGCATTCTATATCTGATTATACCATCGTCGATTGCGTTGGGATCACCTCAGTAAGCTCTTCCTTCTTCTAAAGATTCATTTCCTGATTCCTCCTCTTCCTCAAGTTATCTTCGAATGAGCATATTTAGCATTCTTGGAAGATCTTTGATGTTATTGGGTGATTAAAGGCCCGAGGATCATGTATAATGATCCTATAGCGCAGAGGTAGGTGGTTTGTGCATTTTTGTAGATAGTCTTTGAATTTTATGTTCAAAAGTGCCCAATACCCATGATTGGGGTATTGCGTGTTTACATTTTTAGCCATGTTAATTGCCTTCCATGCTTTTATGCTTGAGTAGAGGTTAATTAAATTTGAATAGGGTTAATTTATATGCTTTGGAAGTGTTTTTCTCATGCATGAATGCTTGTTTTGACTATTTGGTATGGCTTTGCATGTTATGGTGTTGTTTACTTTCCATGCCTAGTATTGTAGGATGGTGTGATTCTTATCTGTATTACTGTTAGGCTATAGAATGGTTATCCAAGTAGTTCTTGAGGTTTACTTTGGACTCTTTTCATTTCTATGCTTGTTTGATTTACACAAGGCTGTGAGAACCTTTTGTAGTGGACTATAGGGAAAATATACGTAAGGGATTCTCCAAAGTGTCTGTTATTATTATTATGATGAGAGACCATATGGGAAATTGTAGTATGTGCTTCCTCAGAGTATCTGTGGATCCTCGATACGGGCCACCTAGGGAATGTGATGTATGTGCTTCCCCAGAGCACCTTCTAGTTACTGATACAAGAATATAGGGGGAATTGACAGTGATTGCTTCCCCAGAGAGTCTATACTAAAGCTGAACCAAAGGGGTTAAACTGTGTGTACTTTCAAGAGGGTTGCTTGTGTTTTCTAGATAAGACCATAGGGGATTTGGCCATGAGTACATCCTAGAGGTTTACCTATTTGTGATTATCTATTTACATTCTATGTGGAACTGAATGCTTTGAAACTATGGAATTTTTACTTTTGAGTACTTCCTAGTTTACAGCTTCTTTTGTTAATTGCCTGCCATATATATTCATTGACTGTTAGGAAAAAATATCATTCTGGTTTCCAACTATGATTTAGTCTCACACATGTTTGGGCCATGTTTTTGGGCCCAAACAGATTATATTTTTTCAGGTATAGATAAAGGAAAGTGCCTTTCTACTTCAGGTACTTGACTACATTGGAGCTGGAGAGCATGGGACCAAGCATTCTCTTACGATGCTGTAGAGGTTTTTACTGTTTCTCTTATATTTAGGTTTAGTACTATATTTCCACATCGTAACTTGTTTGGATTTTTACCTAGATATATGTATCATGCATCATTATATATGTTCTCTAGCTGCTTATTTCATTCAATCTTCCGTTGTTTACTATTCTATGCCATTATTACGGCTTCCGCTATTGTTATCTATTTATCTTCTACTGTGTTGCTCAGCCAATGAGGGAATAGTTTCACCAAATTCCCTCCCAGGTCCCTTGCTACTAGTCGGTTGCCTCTGGCATGAGAAGAAATAAACTTGAGGACATGTGACCAACCATGTACGGGGCATCTCTGGGCGGCTTCCGGAACCGGGTTGTTGCAATGTGGTATTAGAGGGGTACTTTTCTTCTTGAATTACTGTTGGGATCCTATACCAAGGGATAGGATGGAATAGGTACTTGGTAATAAGCTATGCTCGAGAGTAGCTAACCTGGGTACAGGGAAAATCCAATCTACATCGTAATTGTAAATTTTTTTGTTGCTAATTTATAGTTGATTTTATATCTTCGTTGGGTGATTCACATGTTTTGTGTTGTTACTTTTTTATGTTATTGAGGTTCTATTTATGTTTCAACCCGATGAGATGAGGGTATTCTATCTCATACATCATATAGGCACTTGAAAGATATAACATGTCATACATTTTTTCCATGCCATTTAGGGTGAATTATCAATTACATGTTGTTATGATAAATGTTGTGCAAGATATGCATGTTCTTATGATAGATGTCTTGATAAAAATGCCATCTATTTAATAGCGTATTGGATTGTGTATGGTTTTGTTTGAATGGATGCCAAACCTTGGTTCTTGAGATGTTATAGTCCCTCGTGGATCGAAATTTGGTGGACCATTGTTCTATTATGTTTGGTTATGACATTTATAAGATGAAAAGCATTGATTCATGCCATATGGGCCCTCACAGATTGGAATTTGTCACATAAATGATCATTATGGTATTTTTCTGGGATCTAGAGTAGTTTCTAAAGCTTACTATCTAGAAAATCCCAGAATACATGTCTTGTAATGATGAATACATTCAATGTGTTCTTCAATTCGGGAAGAAACTGTTTTTATTAAATACATGTTGTGTACATTATGTACACATCGTGTAGTCTCTAATCTTGTCATTGGCTATGTGGGTAGATACATACGGTTGAGAAATCCTTGGGGGAATATGTCGTGTATTAGTTGTACATGCCGTGTTGTGTAGACCATGTGTCCTCTAGTGTGACTATAAAAACTTAAGAAATTCACATCGAGTCAATCTTGAACACACCATGTAGTGTAATCCATCGAATCCTTTCGTGTAACTAGCAACACGGGTTAGTGTAAATTCATTGGTACATGCCATGTCCATATAGAACATGACATGTAGAGTGACTCTTGTTTCTGATATGTCACTAACAAAATGGGTCGTTGAAGCTCATTTAGTACGCGTCGTGTCTAGTACGCACACGCCGTGTAGTCTTGTTCTAGGAGAACCGTGTGGATTATCCGTGTAAGTGAACTTTGGAAGGGGAAGGGGTTTCAAGTACAAATCGTGTCTTAGGACAACACATCATGTATGGGGTGTTACACAACTAGTTTTGGCAGAATTACATTCCCCAGTGAAAGACGTAAGGGAATATACCGTTTAGGCATTATACACACCGTGTATCCATGTTTTTAAAAATTTAATGCTTTCTTTCTCATGCTCCCTTATTCCGCTTCCAGCTATCATTCCATTATAATCTTGATCAACGGTGTGAATTTGACCTTGAAGAGTCATGCCACCGAGACATCCATCGGTTGTATGCCAGTTATTGGGCAACGATCAGACACCAGACATGACTGAATAGGGTCTACCTGCAGATCCTCTAGTTGTGCAAGTTTTGGAACCATCCATGATTCCAGACACTGGTGTGGATGCACAGTTCTGAGAGGGCTTTATAAGGTTCATGCAGACTATCCAAGGAGTACTGCATCTTACCCCTTCTATGGTAGAGCTGACGCGGGTTTTCTAACAGTAGTATCCTCCCACCTTCATAGGGGAAGAAGTACCTCTATCTACAGAGTCATTATTAGAAGCCATTATTTCTATCTTCAAGAATATAGAGAAACCTCTATAGAGGAGGTTCAATCTCTCTACGTACATGCTTTGGAATTCCACCTAGATATGGTTGGATGAGATCTCATAGGCGGGACACCAACAGGTTATGGTGTGGGATGAGTTTCAGCGTACCTTCTATGACTACTTCTTCCTGGATATTTTGAGGGCTGATCGAGCCTGAGGGTTCATGAGTCTGGAAGAGGGTACTCTCTCTATTATGGAGTATTCTTCTCACTTCACATTTTTTCAGTGCTTCATGCCTGTTCCAGGAGATGATGAGTTAGTTCTGTCAAGGAAGATTGAGGATGGTCTAAGGCATGACATCCGATCGTAGGTGAACATCTTCAGGATGACTTCCATCACTTCTATAATCAACCAATCGATGATCACAGAGCACAATCTGAGGGATTCTAGAGTTTTTATCTAGTGAAGCTCGACATCTAGAGTTCGTATCTCTCCTACTGATTACAGGAAGTGCCACAGGGGGAATTCATGTGGTGATCCAAGGAGGTGATAAATTCCCTCTGGTATCCAAGTGGTGTGCTAAAAATGTGGTAAGAGTGGGAAAACGAGGCCACATTTCCCGAGAGACCCATTGGAGTGCCGATCTAGCGGCAAGATGGGTCGTCTTCTGCATTTCTGTCAGATCTTTTCACCAGCAGATGGTGACAAGGATTCATCTATGACATCTTGTTCAGGAGTAATGCCAATGGTTTCTCACCAATCTGGGAACTAGGGTTCTTTAATCTTTTTAGGCCAAGGAGGAGGTTGTTGTCATGGTATTCAATCACCAGGCTTTCAGTGACAAAAGGGTGGATCAACTCTGAGAGGTCAAGTAGGGTTATAGGGCCACGGTGTAGGTCATAATTTTCCAGTAGAGTAGACCCAGGAGTAGTAGGATCTTAGACCCTCTACAGTTCGACGTACGATCCTATTTTCCTCAGCTTTACCTTTTACTCTTTTTGATACAGGGGCTCCGCCTAGCTTTATATCTATTGTTGTTACGGAGATCCTTGGGATCTATATCTTTTCTTCTGCTAATGACTTGATTTTGGACACTCCATTGAGGACAATAATGACTAGTGTGAGACAGTGAAAGGAGTTCCCTCCAGATGTTGGTGGGTGTCACTTCACTTGGGATCTCTATGTCCTAGATATGACATGCTATGACATAATTCTCAGAATCGACTTGTTAGTTCCCTACCTAGTTGTTGTTGATTTCTATTGCTATGACATTTTTTTATTTATTCTTCAACCACATATATTAAATTTATATCATGATTATATAATAACATCAGTATCATAAATATACTATGATTTTATTGTGTTAATTTATTTACCAATAACCACACACACTTCAATCTAATGAGTTATAATATAATTATTCATGTGTAAGTCATACTACGGACTCGCGAACCGATGTCGGTAATTATTCAATTATTTTTCTTATCATTATTGGGAATAGTGATGTACATACTATATATATATATATGGTATTTTTGATTATCATGATGTTATTATTATTCTATAATTGTTATATAAGATGTACATTAATACAATCAATTTTCTGGGAATATGATTATGTAGTTCGTGTATACAAAAGACTACCACCTAATAAAAAAATGTGATTTTCTCACACCATGAATAGGATATATTAATGCTGGTTTTATTAAAAAATGTGAAATATATAACATAAAAATTATATTTTAATGATAATATATAATATAATTTTCTTTTATTCAATCCGAAAAAGAACATTGGAAATATCGTTCATGCATACATACGACCAACCATCTCCATAAACTGTTTATTACATTTCCTATATCTATATATTGTAGATAATTATTAATAAATATAAACAAAATATATATGATATATATATTTTTTTATAATTCTATAGATGTTTAAATAATTATTAATGAATGTGTAATGAAAATATAATAAATCAAAACTTATATAAAAAACAAAGCAATTATTTCTTGTATGTAGTGTGTTTATTTTCCAAATATGTATTTATAATTATTTGAAAGGGAATCATTGGGATTTAAGAATCATTTTAGAGATTTCCTTTTTATGGGGTTTATGGTTACAATGTTACTGAATTGGTGAGGGGATGTTTATCTAATTTTTTCATCTTTCAGAAAAAAAAATTATGTTATGCACTTATACTCTTGAGAGGTATATATACAACCCCATTAAAATTTCATATCATGAATTTTTTCATCATCGTGATATATTATTTTTAATTTTATTTTATTCATTCATGGTTTTTATGATTAAAAATTACTAAATTGTTAAGAGGTTATTTCTACAATCTCATCATTTATCAATATTTTTTATGATTATGATTTGATTGATGAAATATTATGATCCATATCCAAATAATTATCATGAATTATATTATATTATTTTTATTCATGATATCTTCAAGTAAGGTAATGATTTATCTCCTCTTTGACACTCATGATAATTAAGAAAAAAATTAGGAAAATCAAACATGATTTCTCTCTTCATTCAGAAGTATGTTTTCAATCAAAACAACATTTTATAAATATGTATTTGAATTTTTTTTATACTTTTAAAACATTTTTATTAAATAAATAATTAACCATTTTTCATTTTTAAAAAATGTTCAAATGAATATTCTCATCATTTTCCGATCAAGAATCATTTCTAAACATTTTACACTAAAACATTAATGATCATTTAACATGTTCTTCATGTATTGATATCTCTCCACCATGTAAATCATTTCATTGAAACATACATTTAATGTTTAAAAGGTTATTTCTAAAGAAATTTTTCCCCCTAATACTATGGAAATTCTTCATTTCTAAATTTATTTTCAATGAAAAGTTTTTTCAAAATATATTTAATATAATTATAAAAGAGGATAGGGTAATGTTCTCAAGAAATGTTTTAAAAAATAATTCAAAATTATTTCCCATATATGATTATATATTTTTATGTCACTCATGCTTAGTATGGATATGACCCAAGATTACAATTTATTTTTTTCGTTGAATGGTTCATGTCTTAGTGGAATGTTGCTTAGGAAACCATTTTCTCTTCCATGAGTTATATTCTTATGAAAGCCATTCCTCTTCCATAGGATATATGATTATAGATTGAAAATTAATTTTTTTATAAAGAAACACGTTTTTGGGAAAAGTGAGAAACCAATCGTTCATGCACAAAAGGAAGTAGATGCACCATGGAAGAACAGTTTGATTTGGTTAGAGTTAATCTCCCTACCTAGATGCCAAGGGAGAATTCTAACCTGAGTATCAGAATCATCCTTTATATGGTCTTCGAAATGGTCCGCCAGTTTTTCCCAAGCCCAGATGTACTCTTATTGGTTGATCTTCCCATCATTAAAACCCCTAATAAATATCAGATCATGTTTTTCAATCCAATTACTCTACTCCTCATTGGTGACAACCCTTAAAGGTCTTCCCGATATCCTATTATCTTCTTCGTCAGTAGCATTAATTGTTAAAACTGTTTCCACCATTTCTTCTAATGAGGGCATAAGCAACTCCAAAGAGGGTCTGTCTCTATACCAGGCACACGTGGTTGGCCAATTTCAGCCTTGGAAGATGAAAGGGGGTCATTGACACCGATTTTGTCCTTGGATTTCTTTGTTGATCTAGTCTCCCTTGGTTGTTGTAAGTAAGAATTGTCTTTCCTCTCTTTCGGAGATCCCCTCCGACTCTTACTTCTCCTCGGGCTTACTAGATCCCCTTGGAATTCTGATCCTATATCACCTGAAAAAATCATAGATTTCTCATCACTAGATTCTGTCTCGGATTCCCCCTTCTTCAGTGAGGACCCAGCTGGATCAGCCTTCTGTTCTGGGTTATCCTATAGAAGCCCTTTAAATCTATTTTTAATCAAAATTTCACCCATTTCTCTACTTGGCAGATTACCTAAATCCTGATGCAGTACCTTACTACTAGGAGAGCCACCCTCCCTTGATGCCTTGGGTTTGAGGCCTTTGTCATTGGTTCCATGCCCTGTGTGCATAGCCTCTGAATATGAAGTTGTCTTAGGAGTCCTAGTGCCTTCTTCTTCAACCATTTGGGAATCCACCACATTAATAACACTGCTAGGTTGCACCTCCTCCACAGCCTGACCCTCAACTGGTGTAGAGTTTATAAATCCACCCAAATCCTCCCTCAAGAGTTAAAAGGCTTACTTCACCAAAGGATTCCCAACCTGAGTCCCATAACTCACCTCTACTATAGACATTCCCTTAGGATCTACACCAACCGGCTTTTGTCCAGGAGGTCCTCCCATGGAGTCAGTTCCTGATTCTTTACCACTGCCAATACCCATCTGATTCTTAGGTCCCTGCATACAAGATTTTTTTGAGTTCCCCATCCTCTTACAGTCCAAACAGAAATCAAACCACGATTCAAAGACCACCTCCTGTTTGCATTGAAATTATTCCTCTACAGTTTTATAAACATAATCGATAGGATCCTTGGAAACATCTACTTCAACACAGACCTACAGATTAACTAGATGGAAAAGTACAGCAATTCAGCTATCCGAACACAGATATCTACGTATAAATTTTTCAATCATTCTAATAACTGAGGGGTTCTGAAACGTTAGGGGATGATTTGGAACACTAACCCAAACTTCCACTGAGGTGTAATCACGCTTCATATGGAAATTTTATGTCCATCGGAAGAGGTAGAACCTATATCCGTTGAAGGAACAGGGAGCACTAGATCGGGCTTTGATTAAATCCTCCTCTGAGGAAAAACGTACCATGATATGCATGTTGTCGATAAAACCAACTATCACCTTTTCCTATAAATCCCAAGAATTGTAAATATACATGTCGAATGAATCAACAGAAGGTCATCATTTCATGAACCGAGCAATCCGTCTCAGATTTAGAAGCACCAAGGTTTCGTTGAACTCGACGATTGATAATGGTATATTGGGTCTCCCATTGAACAAATCAGGAACATTCGGACATAATGAAGATTGATGAAAAAGAGGGAGAAATTCGGGGTTAGAGAAATGCAAGAAACCTCCTCCCTTGGATGACGACAAAGGTCCCTCCCCTACAGGTGGGGGAGGGACCGGCGGAGTGGCCGCCACCGTCGCGAAGAAGGATCGCGAAGCATGGCTCCCCCTGAAGCGAAACCCTCACATACATAGGTTATATGCTTATGAAACCCATTTTTTTCACAAGATATTTGATGATTAAATAATTTTGAAACCTATATCGTGTACACATTTTAAGATATAATAAAATTTTTATGATACCCATTTCATTTCATGAGATTTGATATAATGAATGATTATGATCCTGTGACAAACATTTGTATGATTTCATTATGATATAGTTGGGACCTATATATCCCTCTATTGCATTGTGTATATATTTATATATCTCATGAGATAGACATGACTGGAATAGAGATTGAATGTGGTATAGTAATAGAGGGTAGGAAAATTGAGTGAACTTGGTATAAAATTACAATTCTTGAACGTGGAGTGAACTTCATATAGTTAAGGAATTTTTCTACTATTATGGCCATAAAATTGACCCATAACCAATTTGGAAATTATTTTCTATGATTATAGGTATGCTAAAAATTCATGTCTCATGACAATGTTATGGTCTCATGGCTCATGTTCTTTGACACAATTGTTATTCATATCTTATGAACTTTCAATCCTTATTCCATGGCTCCCCATTAGTATATTTGATATGCAGGGTATGGTTTTAAAATGTTATGATCAAGTTCCCATACCTTTATTTTAATGCTAGATTATGTGTCACACTTTTTTATTATTACTAAGAATCTGATCTCACCCATTCTAATGTTTCCTTTCCCAAGGTTATGAATATATGTATTAGGAATGATTTGTCAAAAAGTGTTCTAATTATAAAGAACATAGTGGGTGATTATGTAGGACACTTGGACTAGTGTTTATGCCCATATGATTCCCAAGAAAAGAAACTAATAAGATCTTTAGCTGTGTGTTATTGTAATGTAATAAATATTTTGAACAAAATGTTGTAATTTCTATATATGTTAAGCATAGGATGCTAAAATAATGTAGTATACTATTATAAACTAGCTATTAAATTGGAATTAAGAATATGATTATCCAAATTTTGAAAAATGTGTATAATTATTTTTTATTAAATAAATATGTTGATCAATAATTACTCAATTTTTATTACTGTAATTTTATGTTTCAAAAAAACATTTTTCCCTCAAAATATAATTTTTTTTATAAAATAAAATATTAAATTTATTACACTATTAGAAAATTTATTTTTTAAAACGAACATCATTTCTTGAAACATAAAATAAAAATTATCCTACAGTAAATATTTTATAATTTTTTGAAAATAATTTTTTGTGAATGAATATTAAAAAATATCATTTTTATTGAACATTATAATATAATTTAAATAATTTTTAAAGATAAAAATTTTATTAAAATTTTTTCAATGAAAATTTTTGTCATTTGTATTTTCAATTATCTAAATAGATTCATTATACTTCAATTTATGTTGGAATTTTATTTAAAAACATTGTATCCTTATGTAAACAATTTTCAGGAAAACCCCATGTCATCACATTTATCATGTTTCATTTTATATTAAATTATTCCAGTTTAGTGAATTTAATTTGATAAAAATGATTTAATATTTTTAATAATAAAAATTAGTTTTAATTGTTAATTTAAAATAAATGTTTTGATATAAAAAATAAATAGTAAAAAAAATTACAGTGGTTATGGTAAAAATAGGTTTACATAGGTGGTTAAAACAAGAGATAAGTGTGGGATTCTTAAAGTTGTTTAAATACTATTATATGGAAATATATATACTATATATTATATAAAATTTTAATCCCTATCAATTTGGAATCATTTGGTTTGAATAATTTATTATTATATTTTAATCTATTTAAATATTTCATGTGTGTCATGTCACCCACTTCCAAAAGGAGACACATTCTCTATCTTATTTTCACTAATTTGTCCCACAAATATAGACCAAAACCTACATAATTCTCTTATAAATTTTCATTTACATTATTTAGAGTTTTTTTTATTTCCAAAATTCCATTCCAAGGGTCCTTAGTAATAGATTTAAGGGATGTCTACCGAAGAAGAGGTAATCATCTTACCTGGCCTCATTAAATTTATTTATTCTTCTATCTCAACTAAATAAATAGTATTTATCATAAAATATATATTATTTTATAGAAAAATAATCTAAAATATTATTATGATCTTGGAACCACCATTATCCATCATTTCTTCCCTCAAATGTGAAGTGAAAGTATCCCTCATCTGTATTTGTGGACTACCGTCTCTATGTAGAGATATAATTAATTTTCCATCACCATTATTCACGGTTGAATATTATAAAGTATTAAATTTTTATAAATTATATTTATGAAATAATTATTCTTATTTAATTATAATATCATATCCACCTTCTTACCTTTCAATCCATTAGAAAATGATAACATCCCTCACGTGTATGTTTGGGCTACCACCTCCACAAATGATGTGATTTTTTTACATCAATTAAACATTGATTGTAATAAGGGTAAAATTAATGTATATATATGATAATTATTATATTAATATTCTTAAATAATTATGACATAATATTTATATTTCATTTCTTCTTTCCATTAGAAAAGTAAAATAATGTCCATGCATATGTTTGGCCTAGCATCACTAATAATGGTGTAAATCATTTATCATTCTCAACCATTTATGGGGAAAGATAAATATTTAATAATGGATATAAATGATATTTATATAATGAATAATTTTCAATATATTATGGAACCATTATCAAATTATAAATATTTGAACGTATTAACTAAAACGTCCTTAAATAACTGAAACAATTAACACATAAAAATGATAATTTTCAAAAGGAATTATTAATAAATGGTTATTGAAATGTTATAAATGGATAATATATGAAATAATTATTATTTAAATTATTATATAAAGTAATTACAAAAAACATAAATTTATTATATATTAGGTTAGAGAGCTTACGAAGAAAATAGATAATGAGGTAAAAGTATATTGTCTCAAATTATATTTGTGGGGCATATGTTTTGTTATGAACCTATATTATTTTATTAGGTGTATATAACATACTTTGTAATTTTATATCAATAATCACTTAATGTTCATTCTATTTAATGTTTAATTTTAATTTACTTTTTATGGGATCTTACAATAAATTTTTTTAACAAAGTGGTAAGAGATTAATCTTTCAATGTCACTTTAATCGGGATTGTTTATAATTGAAATTCCATTGAAGGAAATTATGTGATCCTTATAAGATAAAACAAGGTTTTACTTTTTTTATGATTATTAATATTTTATTATCTAATACAACTATTTCCATCTCGTTTTTATTTAAAATTATTAGGAGTTTTTTTTAAGAAAAACTAACATTATTTCCCCTTTGTTCTGGAATCTTTTTATTCCCGACCCACGTTTTATTTAAAATGTATTGAAGAATTTTTTTAATAATATCCTATATTTTTTAATTAATTCTTCCCTAATGTTTTACTTTATATGAAAGTATTTAAATGAATCCACTTTTAATTTTCCAAATGAGGTAATAATATATTTTTACTGAAAAAGTGAAAGGAATATTTGTTTTAAACAACTGAATATGAAAATAATTTTCATCAATCATGACCACTCAATACTTTTAAGCTTACTTTAAATTTTTCCATGGTTATTTTAAAAGGAATTTTTTTCCATAACATTTTTGAAATTTTTATATTTTTAATAAGTTATTTTAGAATGAAAAAGATAATTGTTTTCAATAAATATTAATGAGATGTTTTAATGAAAATTTTCAATTATGATAAAATAATTTGATGATAATTAAACTATACAAGGGATATGATATACTGATATTATAATTATTCATTCTATCGATAAATTAAGATTATAATGGGGATATTTTTAGAAATCCTATTTATTTTCCATGGGTTATAAAATGATGATATGTTGAAATATTAGTGAAAATGATCCCTTTACACATGTTATGGTATATTGGTATGATGATTATTTATGATCTTATGGCACATAGATGAATGAATTGTAATTATTTAATTTCTGGTCCTAGTTTTTTATATCCCTCTAAAACCTTGGGTAATGATGGGTTTATCAATGAGAACAAATGAATTTAAATTTAGACTGAACCTAGTATAGTAAGGGGCTCTTTCCACTATGATATTCATGAAAGTAAACATTGATTAATAATATTATGTAATGGGGAGTGAAATCAATACACCATGATATTGTTTATTGTGATATTGACTAATTAAACTATTTTATATTATTATATGTTTGAAAACAGGCTTATGTATTATGAAAATTTTATCATCTCATGGCTCATGTTTTTTTATTCCATTATGATTCAGGACTTATGAATGGTCAATATTTATTCCATAACTAGTGATTATGATCTATGATATGGTGGGAATGATAATTATACTTTAATATCATTTTCTCATAACCTTATATTCATTTTATAGTTATTTGATCAATGATATCTACCTTATTTTCCCATATTGAGAGTCTGATATCGCCCATTATTTTTTTGCCTTTTCCCTCAGATATAAAGAAATTTTTTATGTATTATTTTTCTAGGAAGGGTGATTGTTATGAAAAACATAGTGGGTGATGTTGTATATCTCTTATTTACCTATTTTTTATGCATCCATTTTTCTAAAGATACTAACCAATTATGGTTCTAGTAGGGGTCATAATTGTATGAATTGAATATTTATTTAACAAAATGTAATATATATGTATGAAAAATATATGTCATTGTAGTTAGTATCAAAGAATTATTTCATTATTTTTTTAAAATTAGGATGAATAATAATTTGTATAACCCTTAGGATATATATTTTTATAGGAGAAAATACTATGTTATATTAAAGAAAATATTGTTGTTTTACTAAAAACAAATCCATTTCTGGATACTAGATAATGGATGTGGACATCACATAGATGCACCTAGGGGTAATAACTCTTAATTTTTTGGGTATGGTATTAACTTTATTTTCACCAGTGCATGATGACTAGGCCTAGGACTGCACACCTAGTTAGAAACTCTCATGTAATATCCTTATAAATAATTATGATGGATTTGAATAAATAATGATCACGGATGACCATGGATAAACATAAGCAGTCATAAATTGAATAGAAGGTTTCAGATTTAGTCATCCAATAAATAATATTTCATGATTATATGGTTTACCAAAATATTAAGTGTTTATCACAGTATGGTTTTTGGTTTCATTCAATGGTTAAAATTAGAAGGAACCATTATAACACAAAATGTGATAGAAAAAAAAATGTTTTCCCTACTAAGAAATAAAATTTCATTGGATATGGAATGAAAAATATGGTTCTTATGATTAAAAAACATCCTCATTATATAAGTAAAGAATTGATTCAAAACAAGAAAGGGTGAAACAAATTTTTTTCATTTTTATGAGGAAGTATACACCATCCTTTAGTGGGTATTATGTTCCACTAGTTTCTAAGCAGTGTATTTATAACACTAAAAATATATTTTACATTGTCCAATGTTCATAAAATTAAATATTTATTTATGTTGTTTATAATTTAGAAGGATAAGTATAATAGTAGTGGATAGATATCAAGAACATTTGGTAATGGGAAAAATTGACACTATGTAGTGGGATGAATTTAGGATAATATATTTTGATGAGTATATTACTCATATTCTTAATATAAAAATGGGGATGGTGTTCCATGAGATAAAGTGTAAGGATGATGAATCCCTTAGTAAATATTAGGTAAAGTTCACAATACATGTGAAGTGTGCTTTAATGTTATCATACATCTTAACATTATGGTTGATAGATTCTTTAATGACTTAAAACAAAGTATCTGAATAGAGTTGGGCATAAGATGCATCAGCAGATATGAAGAAATCATTTGATGAGATATCTATTTATAAATAGATATTTGAGTTATCAATCAATATAATGGTTTTTTTATGAAAATAATTATGTAATTTAAAGGAAATTATATTGATAAAAATAATGGATAGAAAAATATGATGTTTCCATTATGTTTGAATTATGTAGGGAAACATGAAGTGAATTGGCATAAGGGGATGGGAAAATATTTTAATTTTGAAAAATAAGGTCATGTGAAAAACAATGTACTGATGTTGATATACCATTTAATAAAAGTAACAATTAAAAATCCCAATAGAATATAACACCCACACTCCAATGTTTTAAATGAAAGTAATATACGTATTTTAATAACCAATGCCCAAATATGATTGTTAATGATGATGGCCTATATCAACAACATCATAATCCCAAATATAAAGGTAAATCTAATGAGATCACTATTTCAAATAAGGGGTACAATAATAAAGTTGTTAATGGTATACTTAACATCCACTATATAACTAATAATTTCTTATTTTATTATGGATTAAACGACTATTTTATATATGATTAATTTTATAATTATATCACAATAACACCCCAATTATTAGATGTAGAATTTGTAGTGAAAATACATATTGGTATAATGATCAGTTCTCAAGACAAGGATTCTTCTTCGATTAATGTTTTTGGGAATATGCTTCCTTAAAATCTATTTACTCTCCCTCCTGTAGAATATGATCTTATTTTAGGCATGGATTGGATTTCATTATATAAATTCAATATCAATTTGTTTGATAATTCAAATTTTATATTCCAGTCAAACATATGATCATCTATCAGTGTGTGAAAAAATATGGTATATAATGGATATAAATTCCACATCATAGGTCGTGTTTCCTACTCAAAATGGGTATTTATGTTATATAGTTAGGTAGAAACCAACTTCTAAGATATTCATAGTATACATGAGATTATTGATTTATTTCTGGATGAGTTTTATTGCATTCCGCAAAATTTTAAAGTTGAGTTTTCAATAGACCTCATAATCAGTTCTACACCTATTTCAAAACTCTATAAATAATTGTCAAAATTAATTTTGAAAAATAGATTATGAAACTCTAGGGGAATCTTGATAATGGATTTATTCATAAAAGTTAATCACCATGTAGTAGAAATGCTTTTTTGTTAAGAAAAAATATAGATCAATGATATTTTTCAATCACTATTAACAACTTAACAAGATCATGGACCTAAATAATTATCTCATACATTATAATGATAATTTTTTTATCAATTATAATATGCTCAATATTTTTCCATGATTGTTCTTCAATCTGGATTTTATTAGTTCCGTATCATAAGTGTAGACATACCTAAGAAAACAAATTCTAATATTTATGGACATTTTAAAGTGATTCCATTAGTTCATTCAAAGGCCCTTCTATATTCAT
This sequence comes from Viscum album, assembly GCA_963277665.1. Classification (NCBI taxonomy): domain Eukaryota; kingdom Viridiplantae; phylum Streptophyta; class Magnoliopsida; order Santalales; family Viscaceae; genus Viscum; species Viscum album. The sequence continues at coordinate 1,677,595,368 of OY728150.1, read as the reverse complement.
GGATTTAATGTATAGAGTCATTAGATATTTACTTTTTCATTTTTTAGTGTTCTTGATATAAAATTAAATTATATATTTCCAGAGAAGGAAATGAAATGGAGATCACATCATAATTATATTCAATACCCAGAGGAATGAGAAATTGTACACACACTTTATTAAGTGTGTATACTAGATAAAAAATGTTTCATTTATGGGTCATATAATCTCGATAGAGGGTATATTAGTGGAACAAATAAAGACATAAGTTATTGAACATTGGAGCAGATCAACCACTATAATTGAGATCCATAGATTTCTTAATTTAGCTTGATATTATCAAAAAATTAAGAATAATTTCTCTCATTCATATAATCAACCGTCCATGTAAAATTGAATTGGATTAAAGTTCCATTTCAAATAAAAATTTGAGAAAAATTTCAAGGACAATAAGGGATGGTTAGTTAGGGAACCTGTGTTTACACTACACTATTGTATAGAATATTTTATGAACATTAGTGACTTATTGAATAAGGGGATATGATACATACTCATAAATAGTGATATGGTGATAGGTTATTTCTCATTAAAATTGATGTTTCATGATAAGAATTACCCAACTAGTGATTTGGAGTATGTTGTGGTATTTTTAAAATTAAAGATATGGAGGCATTATCTTTATGAAGAAATGTGTTCTATGTATATGGATTGTAAATGTTTAAATTATATATTAAATTAGTAAGTGTCTATTATGTTATAGAGGATGTTTTTGGAGATGATTAAATATTATCACTTCTTAATACAGTGCCACCTAAAGAAATATAATAAGGTGGGTGATTCCCTAAATCAAAAATATCAATCTACTTTATCTATTATTAGTATAACAAAGAATATAATTAATCTATATTTTCAAAGGATGGACCATGAAATATTGATGTAAGATGAAAATTTTTACCTATCTCAAATGACTGTTCAATCATATATCTATATGAATATTAGATAGGTTCACAAGGAAGACGTAGATAAATAAAAGGAAGGAAATTTTCATGAGTCTAACAATGCTTTTTATGGAATAAAAATATTAAGGAATCGGTTATGTGTCCCATCCACATGGACCGCCAATTACATTTATTAGATACTTTATTACTCGAATTGAATTCTCTTAAACCCTTTTTAATCCCTTTAATAGAAACCACTAGCTGTAGAATTGTATATGTAATAGGTTTAGATATAACATTATTTTCCAACCCTAAGAACAAATATCCAATTTTCTGTTTGAAAATTTTCCTATATAAGAAAGCATCAGATCTAATGATATTATTATCTTTATTTGTAGAAAATACCATATTATTTTGTAGAAACCTTCCGACTTTCACCTCAACAGATGAGTGAAAAGTGTTGTGAATGAATTTGGGCTTATACATGTTTTATAAGCCACAAAACTAATCTATGAAATATAAAAACTTCCTGCATATGTGATAGTTTCCTTTATAGAACCTATATAAAACTCTTCTTAAAAATTAGTTTCATCTCTCTTATGCGGGCTATAATGTATATTCAATGATAAGTTATTCTTTAATACACAATAATTTGTTACAGCTGGTGAAATGTTTTGAATTTCTAGTTCTATAATTGGTTGTTTTTATTTTGTCCCTTGAACATGTTTTTTATCTCTAGTATTCCTTCCATATTTTCAAATAATAGAATTAGGATCTACAATTTTCTATTCATTCTATTCTAGATATAAATATACTGGTTTATCATAAAAATTTCCTATAATCCACCATTTTCACCATATTCAACTAATCCCATGTCACATATGTGTTTTCAATAGTTTTAATACATAATATTTCCATAAAAGTTTGTATAATCATCTCCCATAACAGTCTTGGGTTCACGGTGTGTCAAGAAAGAAACTAGTAGAATGTTTTATTTACATAGAAATTTTAAATGATGAATCTTTTTATCCATCAGATTATGGTTGTCAAAGAATTATATTTTTGACCTTAAAATCAAGATGAATGTTTTCTAAAATGTCGATGAGGGTTATTCAAACTTCTTTATAACACCATGCTATCAATAAGAAAAATGCACATCATCCTAGAAAAAACCTTCACCATGTATGCTTGTGTGCATACTACAGTTACGCCCATTTCTATAAGGACTAGATAGTGTTTCATGATAATGATCCATGGAACTATTATCCTAGTCTTCTTATGAGTCCAAGTCCCTTCTATTCTCAATATCCCTCTCTTTTCTGTCACAAATACAGAGAAATGTTTATTCCTTCGATCACCAGAATTAATTTTTTGAAACTTTTTATCAATATTTTAGTCTATATATGATAATATAAATACTAGATAGTTTTTCAACAATAAATATATCACACACCATATCTTATTCTTTTAACTCCAAAAAAATCGGTTGTTGATTATATATCCAAAATAGATTCAATATAATACATCATTCAAATTTTTGAATGTATATATGAATAAAATAAATGAAATTTATAAAAATTTAAGGGGATATAATAATGATGAATACAATGCCCAAAATTTCAATTAGAGCACCATTTTTTGGTAAAATGATCAATTGTGTTAGTAAAAATGATTTAAGGCATGATAGCAAGAAATTTTATAAGAAAAAAATCAATATTGGTGTCTTTTTATTGTATTTTTTTGAAAATCAGGGTTGATAAAATCCCATTAGGTTTATTGTCAATGATGATACATTAGATGTGAGGGAATTTCCAAGTGTTTTCTAAAAAAATTGGTGTGAAATTTTAGAATTGATTTATGTAAAAGGTGGGAATCTGTCATAATAAGTTATAGAACACATTATATTTCTTGGAATTCATGAAGGGTGTTTGATGTCATTAAAAAACAAAATATAAAGTATCATGTTACCAGATAGGAATATCACGAACAATGTATGAAGTTCATGGTAGAGGAAATTTGTTAAATTCCTAGATCTCACATACCATTTTTATAAACCACAAATTATATTAGTGGATGGGCCCACCATTCATGATCTATTGATAATGTGTTTGTAGATGTCCATTAATGAGAGTTTAATTATCTAATCTAGATAGTGAATATGTGATCCTGATAGTTTATCATAAAGGTGTTTGTTGTTTAAAATATAAAGAAGATGTTTCAAAGGATAACATAAAGGAGCAATGTTTTATGTGAACCCCACATTAGGGGCAGTACATGATGAAGTACTTCTTGGAGGTCATAGGTAGAAAATTTTAATTAGTGGGTTTTTTATTTTATTTTCTTATATAATTATCTCTAATCACATCACTAAGAAGATAAAAAATTCATAAAAATGATTATCGGTGGGGAACTCTTAAAAGATGGAAATTATCTCACGAAGCAATGTAGATAGAGAAGTATAGTTAATTAGTTGGTAAATATAAATCACAAATGTAGTTTTCAAGGTAGGTGTCATTCCTGAAAGAGAGTACATATGCATTAAAACTGTACACTATGAAAATTATTTCATGAAACATGTTTGTGGTGAATAATAACATCTCAAGAAAGGGTTTTATAAAAAAATTCAATAAGTTAAAGTTGATTTCATTAATGAAATGAAAATATAGATTCATAAAACACTCAAATATGTTTGAATAATATATTATCTAATAAAAAATATGAATCATATGAAGGAAAAGTAAACCCACTTAATTCAATTGAGACATGAATTCTTTAGTTTGAATATTTGAAAACTAGGATGGACGGTGAGTCCACTCCCAAAATTGTAATTGCAGTGTGCTTTAGTGATTTCATTAAAATTTAACATTTCCTTTCTATGATCTTTGGACTATCTGAGTTAGGGTGAAAGATGTAAAAAAATATCACTTGAATGATTTCCTTTCAACATATCTACAATAGTATGAGAAGAAGAACGAATAAATACATGTTTAAAAATGAAACATTATAAAAAAATTGTTGTTTTAACCAATTAGACCCTGATTCACCCCCCCCCATTTTATTTAACAAAGAAGATCCAACACAAACAGTGACTGTAATAAAGATAAAAGGTAGAATAAAGTGGTAAAACTCTATATATACATGTCATTGTACAGTACCCAGAAGATGAATTACAATAGGATGAATAAGAAATAAGAGATGGCAGAAGAAGAATCTATAAGAGAAGACCACTCTCTGAGAACGCGGAACGACCTTCCAAGGAAGACACTCCAACAGTTACCAAGACATTAGTGAAAATGAATATCATTCCTACCCACCCCCTAGAAAAATATTTATTATTAATCCATTATAATCTCTAATAACCCCTTACCTATCACACCATTCCATATCTATCTTAAATATAATTCTTCCCATTGGTAGACACCCACTCTAACTTGTCACATGCCCACATAGTCCACAAATAAACAAACATACCACATTAAAAATTGTTATTAATTAAATATTTAATTCACATGTGGAATAATTTATTGTATTTTTATTAAATTTATATGGACTAACTCATGTTATTCTCTTATTTATTCATTGAGAAAATATTCTTTAGGGGAGGAATCCTGATATGATAGAGGGTTCCTCTTTGTATGAAATTGACCTTGATAACACTTTGCCTTCCAAATAAGGTTTTCATTAATTTTATTTTTTGTATGTTATTTTGTTCATAATTAATTGAAATAATTCAAATATTATTAGATAATGATAATACAATATATTAAAATTACATATAAATCCAGAAACTAATTGACTTATTTCAATTCACAAGTAAATATAATTATAACGGGCTATAATTTTCTAGCTTCTACTTCTTTTTTTGTAATGGATGTTTTTGATGGTGGACTAATACGGATGGTTAGTTCTGATCAAGAATTTTAGTTGGGGTGGTTCATGACATTAAATTTTTTACGAAACATGCATGTCTCTAGGAATTATTAGTTAATTTCCCTAGGGATTTAATTGAAAACATGAATCTCAACTCAAAGTGAAAAGTCCAAGGAGCCAAAGATTACATGTTCTATCTCAAGTGGGACACATAAGAAGAATTTTTTTCTACTTTATAGTATCGAGAAATAATTTTTTTGAAGGTATTTTGACTCAAAGATTTCATGATGTGAATACCCTTATCATGTAATTAATTTGAGTTTCCACAAGTATTCATGGTGTGAATGAATATGTAATTCCCTTAATGGGTATTCTATAGCCTGAGTATAAAATTAAGGTGCCCTTTGATTTTAATCATTCCTCTATATCTCTTAAATGTTTTGCGACTCCTACATGATTTTAGAGGATCCTTTAGCCCCATATTCCTTGAATTAAACCATGACTGTGATAGATTAAGCATTGGGGATTTAAGGTGATAATATATTTTCCATTACTGGTTTGTTCTTTATTTTTCATCTTAATGAGGTTATATTAAATGGTTTGGTGATGTTTCTGATGATATTGGATCATTATACTTATGATAATCGTGTTTTCCAATATTTTTTTGGGGTTCCCTATGTAGTTTCGATTAGTGTTATTCACTTACTCACCTAGTTTGTGTGTATTGATTCAAAAAGATCTTGTCAAGGTGGGGGATTTGAGAACTATACTCACTTTTATTTACAATTACCATTTCTGTTATCCCAACCTAGTTAAATACTCTGATAGTGGGAAGTTCAATAATGGTATGATAGATTAAAATATCTATCCATTTTAGATCTTATTTTATCCTAAAACATAAATCTCTTCTCTCTCCTTCCCATAGTATAGAACAATAGGATTTTAAATCAGGAACAAGACAAAACAATTTAACCTGGTTCCCCATCAATAGGTTGCATCCAACGATTATAAAATCACAATGTCCTTATCTATGAAAAAAAATAAAGAACATTGTTGTTACATGGTTTAGATTAGAACCACAATATCTTATGTTTTACAAACATTCATAATTTGAATGCTCGCTACCCTATCAATTGATGTGAATTCACTACTCTAATAGAATATTTTGGAAATCTGTTTTTTGTTTATTCATAATTATGTATCATTATGATATTAATTCATTAAAGAGATGAAAATAACATTTTCATAATATTTATCTTCTAAGAGTTTATAACCCCTATTCAAAAGTCATTCACAATATCTATCTATGAGATGGGTATGCGATACCTCTCCAATAGAATCCTTCATAAGAAACCTCAATGATACCCATCTTCAAGACCGATTTTTGAGACCCCTATATAAGAACCCTCTATGAAACCCCTCAATGAGACCACTCCCTGATACTCCTCCGTGAGACCCCTCGGTGAGATCCATTCATGAGTCTGTGTTCTTTTAACATGGATTGTGTAACTCTAGCATGATACCCTTTAGGGTTACATAGTTATTGTGATATCAATGTTTTTTTATATTCATGGATACTCCCTTCACAAACATTAATTCACATAATTCCTTCATGATATCTCTCTATGATACTCCTTCATGTGACCTTATTATGATTATGAGAATCACATGATTCACACGCAATGCCTTCTTTAGATCATTTGAAATAATTTTCTTCATATCAAATTAGATAATATAAATTATCTAATTTGTAAGGATGGGTTAGGTGGTATTTATAGGTTTAAATCCACCACCATAACTCTAAAAATAGCAGTTATCCATATGTTTCACTTCCTTAGAAATCAATCATATGTGCTTTATGTGATTGATCCATGTGATCACATGTAACATGTTACAACTGCTTCTCATGATCACCTGCAATTTCTTTGAGTATGTCATGTTATACCTTTACTTAATCACTTGATAATAATGTGTTCTTCATGTGACCTCATCATGTGTTAAATTGATAATCCTACTTCCCTCGACATGGTCCTCTAGTGGTTTGTGCAATCCCATCATGTGATAAAATGACTATCATATGGCCATTGATTTCAAAAAATTGTGAAATATATCAATAATTTTCAGACTATTTTCCTTCATGTTCTTTTCATGGTCCCACCACACGATCCCCTAATAATCTTGTAGTTCATTATGTTATCTCTTCATGGGATCCCCTAATATTTATGTGGTGATTTGCATTATCTCATAGTGAGATTCACTAACAATCATGTAGTTTCTTCAACTACTTCTCATTATCTCTTCATGAGATTCCTTGATACATTCACCCTCTAAATAAACCTTCAATATGATTAGTTCAATCTCTCACACTCCATGTGATCAGTTAAAACATTCACGCTCTATGTAATAGGTTCAAGCATTCACTCTCCACTTGATTAGTTCTTACGTTCATGCTCTGTGTGATATGTTCTAACAACTATTTTAACTCTCCATGCCTCCATTGAAAATCAACCTTCATTAACAATGTAAAACCATTTCAAAAATCAAATTCATCCCAAAATCACTATCAAGATTTATTTTTTACAACAATCTCTCTCTCTTCGTGTTTTGTGAAAACACATATAATCTTCAACAACCACATTATTGAAAGGACATGAACATGGAAACCATTTCCCTTATACAACACCATATGGATATCAAGAATATCATAAATAAAAACTATAATCCAAAATTATTCATGCTATGCACGAGAAAAAAATATTATGAGTTCATTGATGAATCATGTCATTATCAAAAAATCCATTAAAAACCCTCTCAAAGAAAAAAGGTTAGAAAATATCATCCCTCTAGATAACTTCTTATGAAAACTGATATCATCATGAATATATTAATTTTTCTATGATTTTTTACCACTGATATATTAGATTTTTAATTTTCATATTTACAACTACAGCTTACTCCCCATATCATCTTATCCCCTATCCTGATCAATACATTTTCTCCCACATTATCAATGAGCACAATGGTTACTCCTTTGTTTTTTTTCAATGCAAAAAAGAACACAAATCCAAACATAAGGGAAAACATTCCAAACCTCAGTGATTTGGGGTCCCACATCCACACTGTTTATGATTGAGGTTAACCAAACTACAAGAGCCAGTTGATTTTTTGAAAATAAATCTATTGGTAAGGCCTTCATCATGATGTCTGCAACTTCTAATTCAGTGTGAAAAAACTCCCTCTTCATAAGTACATACTCCACTTTCTCATTAATAAAGAGATATTTCATTTCAATTTTCTTAGACTGTGAGTGATGTAATATATTTCTTTCTTAAGCTATATAGAACATTACTTTTCACAATGATTTATGATCAGAGGCTTCACTTCAACTTCCATATCTTAAAGTTATTACTTCATCCATAGTAACTGCATGAAATCAAGAGTGATTGTGATGTATTCAGCTTCTACTGTTATAAAATATGTGAAATTTTGTTTTATTCCCATCCAATAAATACAAATTCTATCATTATAGAATTCACCACTTGTTTTTGAATTTTTATCCTCTATTGAACCAACCTAATATGGATATGTAAACCCCAATAAATGTTTTTTAGATTTTTCAAGATTTATTAAACCAAAATCCATTGAGGCATTGACATATAAATGAATTATATTCACAAAAAATATGTGAATTTAAATTTTTTTTAATTGATGTTTTTCTTCATAGAATTTGGGTAAAATTAATATAATGTAATTTTAGTATAACATTTAACATACTACCAATGATTTCATTGAATTTAGTGATATTTACTTCTTTACCGTTATCATCCCATGAAAATTTCATCTGCGTAGTAGCCATAACTATCATTTATTTGGAATTTTCCATACCAAATCTTCTTAGAACCTCATTAGAATATTTTAAATGATAAATTATTGTTCTTTGTTATCCTTGTATTACCTATAATCAATGGTAAATATTATTTCACTAATCATTGGAAATTAAAACTCGCATTTAAAAAATTCAAAATACGTTTTTCACTTTTCTTCATTAATTAAACAAATATTATGTCCTAAATATATACCATTACATTAATAATTTTATTACTCTCATTATTGACTCAGAGAATATTATCAATACCACCAAGCAAGAAACCTATCTTCTCCAAATAATGCTCATGTCCTGAATACCATATTCCTGGTTTCTACTTGAAACAATATAGTTCTTTATTTAACATAATTTTATTCATATTCATTGTTGATAGAAAAATATTGTTATTTAATATAAAATTTTTCCTATATAGCCAATTAAATAATGATGACTTGAGGTCCATCTAAAAAAAATTAAAAAACTTAATTCTTACGAATAAGAAAAGATGAAGAGTTTCTATACTCGCAGTAGTTAAAAATGTTCTATCAGTATCAATAACTTCTATCATATAGTATCCAATTAAATAATTATTTATTTTTATTGATTTTTTATAACATATTCATTAATGTTTTTACAAAAACCCCATTTAGTCATGATGAAATTCTTGAATGTCGGTTTCGAAACAATATCCCAAGTTTTTTTATTTTCATTTTCATCAAGATGAACATTCATTTATTGATCACAATTCACATATATTGAATCATAATCAAAACATTTTGGCCCTACATGTGCTAAGAACGATTCTTGTTTTAGAGAATTCATCATCATTTTCTATGATGGTGTTGTCTGATCCCTGGTGTTATTCTTCCTCTTAATTTCTTCTTGTCACATTATTTTGTGTACAAGATTGTTTTTCTCATCATATAAATCATTTTATTTGTTTGAATCAATTATTTTACCCCCCCACCCCCTTATTTTCTCTTCTCTTCATTACTATCCCCTAGAGAATATTCTCGAATTTGTTGATGATTCTTCTCATTTTCTACTATAAAAAAGTCATTTCACTGAATTAAATTTTTCAAATGCTTATTGAATCATTTATATGATTTTCATGTTCCTAAGTAAATAGGAAATATCCCTTTATCTTCATGAGATAAAAATAATCAGTATTTTTCCCTATTGATATTGAAACATTTACTTCCAAATACTCAAACTTAATTCAATTTGGATTCCTACCATTACACATATCAAATAGATTATTACCTTCCTTTGTATATAATAAGTATATGTTATAAATTTTGACATATGTCAACACTACTTATTCAAAAATTTATTTAGGTCTTTCTCAATAATCATCATTTTGGACATGTTGTTCATAATCTGGTTTCTTTTATCAACCTCTCCATTTTTATGTAGAGTTATTACTGCTAAAACATGGTTTTGTATCCCATGTCTCTCATTATAATAATATACATTTTCATTTTTGAGCTCTATTCAATTACTAGTTCAAAATGTTCATTTTTTTGATCTAGCATCGTTTCAATATTCTTATGAAAACATGTTATGAAACTGAATACCTTTATCTTGTGGTTGATAATTGAAACCCATGATATTATAAAAAAATTCTTCAATTTAATAACATAATATCTCGTTCCATTAAGATGTCTGGGTGAAATAGATCCACATACAAAAATATGCACCATTTCAAGAAATCTTTTTGACCTTTGGTGTTTTTTCATACAAGTATTTCATTCAGTATCCCCTTGTTAAACTAAATCACATGAATGGTTATTATCACATGATAACAAAGGAAGATCTCAAGAAGTATCCCACTTCATCAAATCATCCAAAGATGGTTGGTACAGATGAACGATATTTTTATGCCAAAATTTGTCTCTTCTTCCTTGGATATAAAGCACATTTATTCTTCTCTAACAACAAGATAGAGATTCCCCGTCATATTCTTTCCATGAAAAATAATTATACCATATTTTCCTTTCATTATGCATAGCTTCTTGGAAAAACTTATAGAATTTCCTATGACACACAATTGAATGAATAATATATATTTTTAACTATGAACTTCAATAACAAAGATATTTTCACATATCATGTCTTTGCACCCAAAACTAGATTTTTCTTAGCCATTTGTCTTCAGGACATCATTATTGCCAATTATTACAACACATTCTTTGTTTGACCTGATTCTTGTAAGAAATTATTTATTTCCTATAATATGGGAGGTGCATCCATAATCAAAATCTGTATTCTACTGCGATTTGAGGCTTCTAAGGTAATCTCTACAACCACTACTTTCTCTAATCTTATATTTCTGATCCATATCATTGGATTTATGCATGATGCAGACTCATATTTCTCATCTTACTCAAATTATGATTCTACAACCTAATATTACATTGATGAAAATTGATTTTTTATTTTCATCTCACTTGATAATCCATTTGGATTCTCTATGTAACCAATTTGGGTGTGCATCAGTACATTTCTATGAATTTTCAAATAGAAATATCATTCCATGTTTCCAAATCCTGAACAAAAAATCAATTACCATGGAATTTATTCTTTTAATACACAAATTTTTTTTAAATGATTCTATTTTTCTTTCTCATGTTGTTACCTCTTGGATATGGAACATACATTTTTAGAATGACATTTCTACCAACAACAATAACACCTAATATGAGTTGTGTTTATGTGCATCATTTCTACACCACTTGTTGCCATGTGAGTTCTATAAATATTTTCATATTAATTCATTCCCAAATCAATATTCAACATTGGAGTGGGATCTTATTTTTACATCAATCATTACTTTTTTTTATAAATAACTCTGATACCAGTAATTTTATACAAACATGATAAATTATACTCAATATATACCTATAACTTTTTTTCAACACAACTGAATGATAATTTCACTTTTTATCACATATGAAAACGTCATTCCAAGTATCTTATCAAGAATTGATAATTTATTTTAATCCATTAACATTGTTTATAGGTAGAAAAAATCTTCCTAAAGTTATTCAATATTATTAACATGGTCTTTTATTATGTTGGTAAAAAACGAAAACATTGGTCTATTCTCTAAACTGGAGTTTGAACCAAATTACTTTCTATGAGTTATATAGCTTTTCATATATGAGATTTTCAATTTTAGTATTCATCATAGAATTATCTTATTCTTACAACTGAATAGAAATTTTGTAATTATGAAACACCATATTATCCTTCTTTGTTTTCATGTACAAACTTTTATCTCCTCAAGAATAACATCCAATTCGACATGATTTCTAACTCTACCTTTGACCCCTCCTTCATAATTATGGTATTTTTCCATTGATTGGGAATTAACTACATCTTTCACTATAGCATCATTTTCCAGATTCTTATAGTATTCTATTTATTTTTCAACATATTATTCAGAATTATCATTTTATAGTGGAAAAATACTTTTCCTTCTAAATAAATTTCACTTAATATTTTTATACACTGCATATTTTCTAACGAATTATTCTTACAATTTTCGTCATCACCCTAATAATAACATTGAATATTCTTAGAAAAAATTCCTGTAAGATTTCCAGCCTTTTTCAAAATTAATTAATTCAATAAAAATTTTCCCATTAAATGTTATTGTTCGCTTTTATAGTTTTAAGGAATGGAATAATATTACCATATCCACATCATCTTATTCATGGACATATTTTTTGTGGTATTATTAATAAATATTAATTCCACTTCATTAGACTTCAATTTGACCATTGTCTCATTATCATCATTTATCATCTCAGACACAACAATATTACTATGTATGCTATACAATCATCTCCTTTGGATATTTATCATTCATAATAGAAACATTCTAGGTCACCCGTGGTGGAAATATACTAAATATGAACTTAATGATATTTAAATGTCATATAATTTATCCAAGACCATGCATGTTTTCCACAACAACATTCACAATATCATAGAATACTTTTATAGACTCATTGTGGGTTCATTCATAGGTCCTCTTATTTTCCCCGTAGAACCTATAATTTTTCTTTTATAATTTTTGAGTCATCTTCATAGATATTTATAAATGTTTCCCAGAGGGAATGTGAGACATTCATGACATCACATTAATGTACATTTCATTATATGAAGATCCCCCTAAGGAATTGATTACTTTATAATTTGTATCCAATAATCTTACTTCTACTTCTGATAAAGCTCTGCTTTCCACACTATTTGAAATACCATACATCATAGTTATAAAGACATCCATTCCTAGTATTTGGGAGAGTGCTACATATTATTATTCTACAACTAAAAATTATTTCAAACAGAGATTTTAATCCCTTTAGGATTACGAACCTCCATTAAAACCTTTGAGAGATAGACAATAAATTTAACCTAGATATTATACTAATATTTATCCTAACACGATTAAATACATTTAGATGGTTGGAATAAAGGTATGATAGATTAAAATTACGGTCCCTTTTAGATCATGTTTCATCTTTAACCAATAATCTATTCTCTCTCCTTCCTGTATCATGGAAAAAATATATTAAAACTTGCACAAGAAATAGTAATTTAATTTGGTTCACCCACACTAGTCCATTCTAAGTAGAATATAACAAAAACATGACAATGTTCCAAATAATCTAAAGTGAAATACTTTTACATTTTTCATAGTGGGATCTATATACATATTAATTTACAACCATTCACAATTTAAATTCTCATTTGACTCTATACTAAAGTGAATTCAATTATTCTCTAGTATGATCTTTTGAAAATTAATTCTGAATTGATTCAAAATTATTTTAGAATTTATGCTCTTGATTCTTAAAAGAGATGGCAACCACCATTGCACATGAATTTTCATATAAGAGTGTGTATTCCATATACAAGATTCCTTTTCAAGATATCTCCATGAAATGCCTTTATTAAACATATCTAGGAGACTCATATATTGTAACCCTATATGATATCCCTCTATGAGACCCCTCCAGAGACCCCTCCCTAAGATGCCTCCCTGAGACCCCTTTATACGATCCATTGGCTATCTATTCATTTTTTCATATAGATCACGTGAATCTAGATTGAGACATATGAATGGTTATATGGTTTGTGTGATATTTTAGGGACTACCAATGTGTTCGCACACTATACAATTATTTCACTTTGCATGATTCATTTAGGATATCTATCTATGAAACTACTTTATAATACCATCTTCTAATTAAGTGAATTATGTGATTCCATCACAATACCATCTTCACCTCATGAGAAATACCCATATTCTGATAAAAGATCTTAAGAAAACTTTTATACTTATTATGGATGTGGTAGGGTATTTATAGGACTAAACCCATAAACATAACTCAATAAATAACTGTTTTTCATCCCTTCAACAACATTAGCAATCAGTATTACATGATTTGTGATATCACTCATTGTGATCACTTGCAGAATGTCATATATCCTTCCCATGATTAACTACATTATCATTGAGCATGTTGTGTGTTTCCATTTCTTGATCAATTGACAATAATTTATTCTTCAAGTGACCTCATTTTTTTGTCAATTGAAAATCATGATGACATTGACGATTTCCTCTTGCACATTTTGTGATATAATCGCACATTCAAATGACCGTAATGAGGTCACATGATTTAGAATGAACATGAAATATCACCATCATTTCTAGCTTATTTTCCTTCATGCACTTTTCATGATCCCATTGCATGATCCATTACCAATAATGTGGTGTTTGTGTCATTTCTTCATGAGATCCTCTAAAAATCAAGTGTTGTCTTCATGTGATTTTAATGATCACTTTGAAAGATCCATCGAGGATTTTCGAACACTATATGGACCTTCCTTGTAAACATTTCAAATACCCTCATTCTATATGATCAATTTATATATCCGATCTACCTGTGATTAGATCATACATTCAGGATCTGTGTGATCAGTTCTGACATTCACGCATTGTGTGATCAGTTCTGACATTTTAACTAACTATTCATGACTCCTTTGTCATATATCCATCATTAAAAATATAAAAACCTGTCAAAAAATACAATAAATCCAAAATAAATATCATGAGGTATTTTTCCATTAGTTTATTATCATTTTTTTCCAATATGATGATTATATTAATCATCCTAATGAAACATAATTAACTCGAAAAAAGTAAATTAGATGGGAAGGGGCATAATTTGTGGGTTCTTTAATAGGTCCTTGTTATTACATAACTATGATGATTTTTTTGTTTCATTATTTTAAAATCATTGTTATTCCTATCTTTTCATAATGTTTGCTGATGTTGATTAATGGAATAGCCTATAAATAAAAGGTAATTAACTTATAGATAATAATTAAATACTTTTGTTAGAATCTATTTTTTTTATTTTCACCCAAATTTTTATATCCAAATAAATATAATTAACATGATTGAAAGAGATAATGTAATGGTGTATTGGTTTTTTAGACTTTTTCTATGTCTGGATGTGTGCTTATTACATGTATCGGAAATTGTCTGGATCAATGGGGGATGATTATGTGGTGATTGTTATAGTAGCCCAGTAGTTGTGAAATGTGGTTAGTTATAGTGAACATGTAATAGTATTATATAAAATTAAATTTTAAGTTAAATTAATAATATAAATTTATTAAATGAGTGGGGAATGACCAAAATAACTATGGGTGGTGGTTTTTATGGTTTTTCTTTGAAAATTGAAAATGATAGACAAAATGGTATTAATATAGTCAGTAAATCATATATCTTAAAATGGTTACCCATGTGACCTTAAATGGGTGTTGTTTGTATTGAAGTGGTTATCTATGTGGGAACTATGGGATAGTTTTTAATATAATAAATTGAATTAATGGAATTTTTTTAGTGGTTGTTTCTAGTGGAATGTGGTGGTGGTGTGGTGATGGTTTGGGGATTGTTGTAGTGTTACATGGAACAAACCCATTGATAATAGTAATTTAAATATACATTCTAGACACATTAATTTAGGGTTTATAAAATATTTATTCGATAATGTACTTGAATGTGTTTTGTTTTTGAACGAATTTGGAATTATGGACTCAAAGGAAGAAGTTAATAAAAATTTACAAAATAGGTTGTACACGCCGTATAACATGTGCATGACATTTATACCACATTCACAATCTGCTTATAAGGCTAATAACCAACCTATGAATCACTTTCATAATGTGAATTGAATGAACATCATTAAAAATCATTACGTGATGTGCAGATCTCAAATATTAGAGTCTCGTGCAATGTTAATCACAAACCTGATGTGTAGAGATCTCACAATGAGCAAGTATTGAAGGATCTCATAGTCAGTGATATAAACAGATTCTTCAGTAGGAAAAGTGGATCTCAAATACACAACATGTAACAAAAACACATGATGTGAATATGGAATAAAGTAAGTAACTTAGTTAAGGACATGTTGTTCATAAATTAAACATCATGTACCTCTCAAGCCTATTAATATTTTTAGCTCCCTTAATGTACAGAAGTTCAATATAGTTTTCTTTTCTCTTATTTTCTTCAACTATTTTTTCCTATTTCCATTATGTTATTCCAAAACAATTTCAATTCATACCTTAAATTGTTTTAGAAAAAAATTTCAAGTTATTGTTGAATCTACATCAGTTATACTCATTTTTCTATTCCTCTTTCATTTTCGGAATCTTTGTCAACACTACTAGCCATTCTTCATCAACTCTTATGTCATCCTGCACTTCTTCTTCATTCACGGTATGTTTTTTTTCATCTTCTTAATTTTTTTGTTTCTAATTTCTCATTCTTCCATTATATATTAATTGTGAATATGGGTTTGATAATATTCTCATGGATTCTTAATTTTCTAACAATTATTCATTCCTTTTTAATCCTTGATTGTTGTTTTATCAACTATTTCATGATTATGCATATCATGTTTATTATTTCCTTGTTTTATATCATCACCAGCATGCATGGATAATCTAATTATGGTTATAGGTTGAGAGCTAGGGTGTTTCATAGCATAATTAATATCTAAGTTGAACCTTGGTAGATCTATATCTTTTGATTAAGTTATTAATAATTTTTCCACATATTATTACTTCATAATATTGACTATGGTAAGTGATATTGAACGACCCTAACCTAATTAGCGTTAACCAAGACTATAAATGTTAGCCCGTGATGCATTTTTCCTATAATCTATGTGTACTGAAACTATATTGTAAATTATACCTTGACTATGGGATAGATACAACATGGGAATATCTAATTGGTTTTAACAAATCCAATTTTGGATTATTGAATCACTTCGTATCCTAACCCATTGGATCATCCCCAATTAATCTTAGGATTATATAATATAAATATCCAATAAATTGACCTTGATCACTTAATTTTTTTATCTACCTTAAATCCATACTACCAGATTTTAGTAAGAAAACAAGAAAAAAGATTGACTATGATAAATCCTTTCCATGGGTTTTGTTTTATTGGTTACTAACCTCTCAGTAGTCTTTATAGGTTCAACCATTCACTTCCACTTTACTATGACCTTATATTAAATTTATTTGGGGACTATAAATTTCAAATCTGATCTATGCCTATGCAGATTCAACGACACATGCGGGTGAGTAATATTTTGGTAATGTTGCTGTGGATTACTCTTGTTTAGGAACAGTGATCTCAGAAAAAAACCTCATATTAACTCACCCTCTCCACATTTATTCTTTTTTGTTTCCCCTTTTCCTTTTTAAATTTTTATCCTATTAGTGAACCTACATTCTATCTCTCTCTCTTCATCTAACTATTTCATGCAGTAGGGACCCATGAATCACTCAATATTACTAAATGCGCAAAAAAAAATTTCATGAGATCAATATAACACTCATAGCACTCTACCACCTCATAATGGATGGGTGTAACAATCTTTCACCATGAAAATTTTAAATCCCCCAATATGTGCAACTTTTCAATCAGGGTGAGAGACCAGCACTGCAGTAGCACTCCATTTTGGAATATGATTTCCCATACCTTACTGATTATGTTTCTAGTATTATGAGTCTACCTATTTAGGTGAACACATTCCAAATTAATCGTTTATTCATTCACATAATCCAGAATATGAGAAAATTTAATGGGATTCAATGTGAAGACCCCCACAAGATATTTTCAATCTTTCTTGAAGTTTTTAATACTTTTTTCTTCTAATTTGTATCATTATATCGTATTAAATTAAGATTTTTTCAATTTTACTTGTGTTATAGATCCAAGTGTGGGATAAAAATTTAGGCTCTTAAGTCAATCATGACATGGTATGAATTGAAAAAGAAATTTATAGAAAATACAGCCCACTAATCTGAACATTGAATCCTAGAATGAAACTAAAAACATTTCCTAGGATGACGGAGAATGAGTGTGGGTATCATGGGTTATATTTAAGTATATTAATCATTAATTCCAAAATCTGGGAATATATGTGTGGCTTCAAAAAATTAAATTCTTCCATGGAATTTTTCCTATGGTGCGTACTTTGGTAGTGGCCACTACTAATGCAGAATTAATTCTCAAGATGAAAAAATTCATCCAATAAAATATATATGAAGTATTGAAAATTTCAGTTAAATTAAATGTGATAAAGGGCCTCTTTAATGTGGAATAAAATAGTTGGAAAGAACTACCCACCTAGCAGCATAAGTAGAGGATCTGACAAAAAAAATGGATTCATTTCAACTACTCATTATTCCACTGCCCCCTCCTACTCCAATGATAGAAATTAAATAAAAATTGATATGTTTAGGGTTCCATTATTACCAACACTATAGGTTAGGCATAGAGGAACCTCAATTCCATGATTTTAATTAAATCAATTACAATCGATGAGGACAACAGTACAATTTGTCTAAAAATTTCAACAGTATAAAAACTACCAATAAAGTCTAGCTCAACAACCATAATAATCCCAAGGTTAGTTTTAGTAGTGGAGTGGAAAGGTACCACACTGGAATCAAGGATAACTTTAGTACACGCTACAAGTTCTATCTCCTCAACCACAACATTAATTACATCAACAATTTCCTAGATCTCAACATTTCCCACAAACACAATAACTGTAGTCTAAACAACCTCCACAGATACAATCCCCATAAGCACAACCACTCCAAAATAATATTGAAAACTTTCTCACATAATTTTGTAGAATGTATAACAAAGGATGAAAACATGGAAAATATAAATTAAAAACTATAAGAAACGATATGAAATCCCATGTATATATGTGTCAAATTTCAAAAACCTTATACAAAAAACAACCTAAAATATATACTAGTAATACTATAACACAACCTATAGAAGAAAATTGGTAGTGGTTCATAGTAGTGGTAATGAAATATACATTCAACAGCTAATAAAAAGTGAGGATGATAAGCCAGACTAACCTAAGAATTGGTTGACATGAACTTGTGAAGATGAAAATGATATCACAATGAAAAATGATAAATAAACAAGTTTATAATCATAAGAATATACATAACCCCAAAAAAGAAACCTAAACATTAAGAATAATATATAGAAATAACAAGTTATAAATCCCTATTCCTATTCTTGGAATGAATGAACCAAGGATATATCGAGGAACAAAATAAAATGTTTCTAACAATGTTCATGAAATTTTATATCAACATCCGATTTGTTAAAGCTATTGGACAAATTCCTACCTATATGAAATTTATAAATTAACTTCTATCCAGAAATAGGAATATGAAAGACTTGGGAGTCATCTCCCTAATTTAATAATTCTCTTCCATTGTTCAATAAAATATTCCATCAATGGTTTGAGACCCTATTAGTTTTTCTATCCATTGAACCACAGTGGAACACAACAACGGAAGGGTATTATATGATCTAGTCATGAGAAGAAATCTCATTTTTATTCGTCTACTCAAGAAGCTGTTTCTCAATGAATTAAAACAAAAAAGGGTTTAACTTTAACAAGCAGACTGATTACTCATATATCCTCTAGGAATTCTCAATTGTATCTTAGTTAATGTTTAAAAGATTATATTTCCTACAACATTCCTTATTTTAGACTTGCAAGAAGATTTAAATGTTTCAATTACTCTAGTACATCCACTTTTATCCACCAGAAAGGCTTTAATAGACATCAAACAAGAGAGATTAATATTAAATGTTGGATATGGACAAGTTGTGTTCTAATTTGAAAGGCTTCCAAGAACAGTAATGATTATTTTGAGTGCTAAACCATCTTTTGTAGTTAAGATGGAGAGGATTTTATTATCATTGAGTACGAAATGGAGATCCTTACCTTCATTAATATAGAGATAGGGACCATAATAATTGAAACTACATTGAACCATTTAAAAGGAACATTATCCCATCATTCATACCATAATTGATTAATCCCCCAGAATTGGAATTAAATCCATTTTAAAGAACACTCATTTAGTCATTCCTTAAGACATAGGAAACACTACCAGTCATTATAATCTGAGAGATGAAACCAAAAATAGGATGAAAAGTTTATTTAATTCCTTAAATGGAAAAAATAACATAATATCATGGGGATTGTATGGCTTTAATGGGTCCTCCCAACATTATTCACCCACAAAATTTTATTGGAAGAAGCTGCTAAACTAAAACACCATCCCTAGAGGTGACTTACCCCACCAATGAAAGAAGTGTTTAAGAAAGTAGTTCTAAATCTTCTAAATGTTTGAATAATCACTTCAATATTTGATAGTGAAATAGTGAGTGCCCTATAATTCATTCCAATGAAGGGAGGCCAAACTGTTGTGAATAAATTACGAAGATAATATGATCTATACTTGAACAATAACTTCTCATCTAGTATACATCGAACATTAGACCCTCAATAGGGCATCTCGAAATGATCATTTCCTACTACCATTTGTGGACAAAATTATGGAAATACTTTTGGGGGAGAATTATTTTTTTACCAGAATGATAAACATGAAGTAATAAAATTACTGTCAATCCAGATAACCACTAAAAAATTAGGTTCACGTACCCCGTTATATCCTTCACCTGTCGACATATGTCATTATGTATGATTAACGCACCAACATCATTTCAATGGTTCATAACACATATATTCCATGACATGGAGGTTGAGTTCATGGAAATATTTATGGAAGAATTTTTATTGAACGGAAGATCCTTTGAGGTGTGCCTGTGAGATTTGGATATAGTCATGAAATGCTATGAAGAAAAATTCCTATTATTAAACTAGGAAATGTGTCACTTCATAGCCCTAGTAGCTGTAATCCATAGACATAAAATCTTATAAAACTCATGTATAAAAATAAATCTAAAATAATTGTGATAAATGACTTACATGATCCTAAAACAGTGAATGAGATAAGAAGATTTTTAGGCCATGTTGGATTCTACAATTGATTCATTAAAAACATTGCATAATTATTCCACCCCTTGACACACTTATTATCAAAAGACACTATTTTTGAGTTTACCAAAGAGTTGGTAAGATATTTTCATACCCGAAAAAATAATTTGGTGGCCACCAATATCATAATTTCACATAAGTGTGTTAAAGACTTTGATTTGATGTGTGAGTCAGTGACATCCCTATTGGTGTTGTTCAAAGAAAACAAACTATAAATATCTTTATCTCAATTACTATTCTAGTCACACACTAAATGATTATTTGTTAAATTTTACGAAATCTAAAAAGGAATGTATGGAAGTCATCTTATCACTTGAAAATTTTCTATCATACATTGTAATATCTAACTTAGTGGTCTACACTGACCATACAATACATAAAGATATAATGAAAAAAAAAATTGATACACCATGTCTGGTATGTTGGATTATTCATTGGTATGAGTATTAAATCATAATCAAGTATAAAAAATGAACTGAGAATGATATCTTAGACCATTAATCCATACCTTTACTAGATAACATCAAGGATAATGTTAATCTTGACATAAAGGGTGACTTCATTGATGAATCCCTTTTAATGATAAATACCCAAGCACAACAATAGTTTCCAGATATTGTAAATTATATGTACAAAGGATCACTCCACTGTGACATTACATATCAATAGAAGAATAGATTTTATCCAAATCCTCACATTACTATTGGGATGAGAAAACTGTTTTTAAGCACTATGCTTATGGATTAATGTGGAGCTACATCCTAGAAGATGAACAACTAAGTGTTCTTAACATGTATCATAGATCACCAGTAAAACAGAAACATGGACCTAAATATTCCATGTCTAAAATCAATCAGTGAGGGATATTATAGACTACGATTCATCAAGACTCAAGGAAATTGTTTTCAAACATGTGATCAATTCAAGTAGATAGAGACTATGTGAGAATGAAACTAAATTAATCAAAATATCCTCCAATATGTCAAACTATTATATGTATCAAGATCTTATTTCATGGGAGAATTTCGAAATTCTTACTATATGATTTACATCATTTTTGTTTTAAACAATGTATCAAAATCGGTTGAATCTGAAGCCACCTTTCATGACATAGAAACATTTTTAATTACCATTTTAATGGAAACTGTATTTTCCTTATTCCAATTACCCCAATTACTCATTAGTGGTCATGGAAATTATTATCCCAATACTAATGTAAAATTCCTTTTTGAAAAGTAAGGCATTCAATATCACATCAGTACTATCTACCTCTTAAAAACAACAGGGAAAGTTATGTGTAAAACTATAAAATTAAATAAATCCAAGATAATATAGTGAACTCCCATAGAATGTATTGTTGCAGCAAACTATAGGACATGAATTGGGCATACCGAACACCCAAAAAACTCACATTGGAAGTACTCCATTTTGATTGGTTTATGGAAATTTGTTCCATCTACCATTGGAGTTAGGGAACTAATCATTCTAAGAAACAATAAATTATAACATGGATACTCAGAATAAGGGAGAGGTAAGAATTATCTGACTATATGAGTTAGAAGAACCAAAGAAGGATTCCAACGATAATTCTATAATGTTTTAAAAATGGAAAATAAGTTTATTCAAAACAAAATCATGAATCAAATCATCACTACTGGGGATAAGGTTATGATATTCAATTCTTGATTAAAAACATTTCTAGGAAAGAGGAAATCCTGATGGCCGGGTCCCTACCAAGTCATTAAAGTTTTCTATTCTGTATCTATTGAGATTTATAAAGGCAAAGAACCATTATTCGTGGTTAAGAGGAAAAGGTTAAAACTTTACCTAGAACACTTCCAAGAAGGGTTCTTCATCACTCTCAAATTCTCCTAAATAGGAAAAAATATTGTTTCTAATTTAATTTTTATCACTTTATGGTAGAAACCCATATTCTTTATTTCTTAACTTTCACACATCTCTTAGGATTTATGTTTTTTTAGTATCATTTTTCTATAGGTCCCTCTGGAAATCATTGTACTCACCTATCTGTATTTTTATGACATTCCTTTCATTACTGTTAATTTTGTACACATACCCATTTAACTATATTCATCCTATATAATGATTATGTAATAATGTTTTATCTAGTTCATGTTTGTTCATTCTAACAAAATATACAGATTTCAAAATTTTAAATCATCATCAACTAAGTTTCCCCATGTGATGACATTCATCATAGGGTTCTCTCAATTCCCTGAATTAAATTTCATATTTCCATTACATTTTTTCTATGAAATATATGTGATATCTCTCCAATGATACTTTCCAAGACAGTTCATACACTATCTCATTTTATGTGTGGGAGAGTCCTTTATCTTCATTGTCGATGCACTTGGATTATTTCTTGTTTTCATTTATATAGGAGACATTTTTCACTAAAATCATTATTTAAACCTGAAAACTAAGAACCCACATTTAATCAGTATAAAAATTTTGGTTCAAAATATCTTAAATCCATATTGTACTCCTATTTAAGTTTTTATAATTATTGACATTGTAAGTAATTTTATTCTAATTCTATAATATTGACACAATTTTTATTAAATTATTACTAAATTTTATACCCCAATTTATTACTGGTCATTATTTGAATAATATCATTCACAAGAGGATTTTGGAAGCATGATCCTATATTCATTTCTGAGCATGTTTCATGAGATTATCCTGAGTCATGTAAACCTCTAAGAACATGCATTGAGATCTTATTAAAGATATTAATTTAAAAAATACATTTATAATATTGTTAATGAAATTTGTTTGATCGACTTTTTCCTGATATCCACCTTATATTTTTCTTATTTATCCCATATTATCCATGAATAACCTTTTTATAATGAATCTATTTCAATATAATGATCCCTCCATAACCTTCTCTTTTTATTATGCATGATTATCCTTTGAACAGGTGTGAGGGAATTTTCACTAGTGATGGACACTAGATGATATTATTGAAAATATGTATTATAGGACATTCCCCAGACTAATATGATTTATAACATGATTTCATTAAGAATTTTCTACACCTACTCTATTCCTATGAAAAAAATATAATGAAAATGAAAAATAAAAAATATATATCGGGATGTGTTTTTGGATGGTCAAAAATGACCATTTTCCAAACCTATGTATCCAATGATAGATTAAATGTGGTGAGGGTATAGATGTGATATTATTACTAAATATAAAAATAAAAAAAAATAAGAAAAATAAAGGAACTAGGTAAATTTTTTATAGTTACTTGATATATTCATGGATCCACTATGATTTATTTGAAGCAGGGATCCCAGTTAATCATGTAGGAGTTACTTCATTACACTATTACATTTATCATGAATTATACTATAGATATTACTCTCATTATTGTCACTTTCCTCCCACATTCCCTCATCCATAAGTTTATTTAAACACATTCGGATTAATCCCTCATGGTTGATTTTGTATTCATCTATACAAAGTAGATATTATATAACCAACGCAATCCTATGGTTAGGAACATGTGTCTAGGGTATGATCATGAATCCAATTACATTTTACAATAAGTGCTGAGAAAAACGTTATTGTGAGTTATATTGAAAAATTGTTATAAAATTTAAGGTGAATTTATGAAATAGAAATTAAAAGAATAATCAATATAGATTAAGAACTGTACTATGAGGCATGACTAATTTTATTTTTAGGATTAATTATATAGAATTTAATTTTCTTAGAATTAGTTTTTTTTAAGTTTTAATGAATTTTCCTTATTTTAAAAAATTATTCTTTTGGAATCGCTATTGAGATTCTTTTTTATTTAGGACATAAAATTGTTCTTGTGTGGGGGAATTTGATAATCTATATTTATATATTCTTTTTGGAAACATTGAATTAAGGTTTATTAATTGTTTATTTGAAAATGAACTTATTTTTGGATAGTAATTAGTAAATAGGGACTCAATGGAAGAAATTCTGAAAAAAGTGCCAAAATAGGCTTTACATGTAGTGTATCACAAACACGACATGTAGACCTAATTTACAGCATACCGACAAGGCTACAGACCAACCCATGAAGAAAATGCATTACAAGAAGATATTACACACTATGAAACATAATTACATGATGTACATATTTTAAAAATCCAAATCCCACACAAAATGAATAACATACACATTGTGTAGATATTTCATGATGTGCATATTTGGAAGGATGGCTCAGTCAAATATACGAACTGATTCTTTAGTGGGAAATGTGGATCTGAAATACAAAGCATGAATCCAACTTACATGACACAAAAATGTAAAAGACAGTAGTCCTTTATGATATTACATGACATAAATCACATATATGCCATTTACTTCTAGAGCCTATTAATATTTTCAACACCCTATGTTTAATGAATTTCAATATAGTTTTATTTTTTCCCCATTTTCTTCCACTATTTTTCTGTATTTCAATTTATTTTCATTCCAAATCCAATGAAATTCCTTAATAAATTTTTTTTATAAATTCATTTTTGATTTATTTTTTAATCTACAATCATTATACACCCCATTGAATACCACATTCATTTTAAACATCCATTTTAAGACATCTCACTATTCTTCATCAACTATTATATCGTCCTTCATCATTTCTTTAGTAACTATATGTTATTTATTTATTATTATTTATTTCTATTTTATTTCCTCATTATCCATGTGTATAGTTATTTTTAATTATACTTTTATCATATTTTTGTATATTATTGACATTTTAACATTTATTTTAGCTTGTATAATCATGGATTACTTATTTATCAATTATTTCATAATTATACATAGTAGGTTTAATATTTACTTGTTTTTTATCATCACTACCATGTAAAAATAGTCCAAATACGGTTACGGTACAACAATGTTGTTTTATCTGAGCCTAATGAATCTCAAAATTTAATGTTTGTAACTATATGGCTAGTAAATTAGTTAATAATAATTGTTCAGCACATTATTATTTACAACCTTTACCATGGGAAGTGAAATTGAACATACATAAACCAGTTGGAGTAGATATTGACAATCACCATTATCCTTTGAATCCTTCTACATAAATTCTATGCGTAATTCACCAGTGTCTTTAGTTATAAATTAAACCTGGGAAGATTATATCATGGTTAAATCCAATTGGTTTGACAAAATATAATTAGATATTCATTCACCTCTTTAGAGCCAAATCCCTAAAACTATTCCAAGATAACCATACAATTATATTCATTAAATATCATTTAGACTAACCTTGATCCCCACCTTTAACATCTTTAGTAAAACAAACATTGTTTTACTAAAATCAAAGCCTAAGGATTTAAAGTGTGAATCCATTCCATGGGTTTTTTTGATCGGTTATTGACCTATGGTTTTTTATCATGGTTTCCTACCTACACTGCCACATTACTATTCCCTTTAAGTTATTGTTGTTTCGGAATATAATTTTCCAATTTGATCAACACTCATGAAGATTCAAAAATGCATGTGGAAAAGTCACCAATAAGATGGGATTGTGTTTTGATATATATATACCTCTATTTTCATTGTGATTTCTATATGCCCCCACCCACATTGTTTATCCATTATAGCACCCAAATTTTCTGGGTTCTAGGGGGTTTCCCCAACATCCTAATTATCAAGGTATGATGTATGGCATCCCCATATTCTCCACTATCTCATTTGGAATAGTACGTTGTGTTATATTCATTTTTTGGGGTTAATCGTGGTAGGAAGAGGGCACATGGATGACGTCCTTCATGATATGATACTCTAATATGATATATATGGATATAATGGGATATGGTGGTGGTCATTCATGGAAGGGTAAGAAAATGAGGTTGATTTTTTTCATGTTCTTGATACCCTAATATACTTTACATGTAATGTGTGTAAGAGATGGGATGTGTGATAGCATATATGGAAATATGAGGATGATTTGGTTGTGGATTGTATCAAGGTTATAGATATGTAATGTATGGATTAATTCAAAAATGGAATTATGGAACCAAAATAAGGTTGGGGTATGTTTGCGTGTGACACAACCCACATAATATATTATAGGGACGACGGAATGAGATATTAGATGTTGGAGAGTGAGATCAAAAAAACAGAGGGGAAGTGGTTGCAGGACCCCACTATTTATATTCTCAATTCTATTATAGTATAATCGATTACTTATTTGTTGATTGATCTATGGTGAGCCATTATAATTGATAGCCTTTTAGGATATGGTGGATTCATTTGTTTGTTCATTGATGCATCAATATTATCCTTCCAATTTTTCATGAGTGGTATTGGGTATGATCCTTGTGAATATACATGTTATCATCATCCAAATATATAAAAACAACTTATCAGGTTATTAGGAAGGATTTAGAGACTAGGTTTGACATTACTAGTTTGGTTCATGGAGGAACTGAGGAGTTTTGTCTATTGTATTTGATTGATATTGATTTTATTTTGGATAATTTTATCTGTATAATATGAAACATTATTCTAAAATTTGTTGTGAAATGGTTTTAGTAGGATGATTTCTTTCATTTTCCTAGGTTTATTTACTGTAATTCCTCTCATTTTAATGTTTTTTTACTTTTTTTTAATCTCTAGATAGAGGCCTCTTAGAGGTGGGCCTCAGGGGAAAACTCATCTTTACTATCATCCCAAGAGGGGTTCCTAGTGGTGGAATGTGGTGGTAGAGTAGTATCGGGTATTTTGGTTATGTGTTAGAATAGAGAATAGAGATAATAATAGGTGAGTCATTTATAGGTTGGTAGGGACATGATATCAGTTGAACTAATTTTATGATGTAATTAATGGGTATTGGATTGGTAATGAAATTTTATGTGATCCTATGATCTAATGAAAATACCATAAGTTTGTTAGTCTTATTGGATGAAGTGTTGTTGTTTAAAGGGTAGTTACCTAGGTGATATACATGAATCATGTTTTTTAGAGCATGTGGCTATGCTTTGGGAATATTCTAGTGGGATTAAAATTAATTTAAATAAATTCTATGATACTAGGATTATGTGATTTACTATTTTTATTGAGATGACGGATATTCATTCTCCACATCGAGTATAGATTATTAGATCCTAACATGATTACAAGGTTGACCATCAAAGGGTTGACCCAGTGGATGGGGTTGAGTTCTAGTAGAGAAAATCTTGCTCATTATTGCATCGTGGTCTGATAAAATATGAAGGTGGGATATATGATTTTGAAATGAAACATTGAATAAAGTATTTGAAGATTTAATTTAGTTTTATTAATGAAAAATATGATTATAAGATTCTTCTAGTGCTTAGTCAGATTAGAAGAGTATCCCATCAGTGAAGGATTCAATTTCTTAGGGAGTTGAAAGAGATATATGATTCTTGTGCTGATATTTAGAGTATGTTTAATGGTGTGTTTTTATTGTCGATGATGTGGGAGGTTAAGAGGCATGAACTTATCTCCCATATATATGAGATGTTGAGTTTATAAGATCTCAGGAATAGGTTCATATATCTTCTTCATTTCACCCCCATTCCTTTTTCTAGATGAGGATTCCAATGTGGGGATCCTCGAGGAAGAACTATATCTAACTATTAGATGTGGTCATTCGATTTAAATTATATACGTGTTTATAGGAAAAAAGAAGTTCAATGTGGTTGAGAGGATGGATAAACCTTGAGGTTGTATCGATTGAAGGTTTAGTTGTGTTCTTAAATGAAGATATCTTATTAGGGAGGGTTACTAATATCGAGGCAGTCGAGGTTAAGACTATATGGGAGTTAATCATAATATTTTTTCTTTATTTTTCTCTGGTTAACTATTATCAAGCATCTAAAAAAATCTCTCTAATGATGTTAAATGGTTATAGAGGTATTAATGACATGTGATCTTAGTATTAGCCATTTAATTTATTAATTACGGTTTAGGTGGTTAAGTTCCTTTTTATCCTCAACTGTAATTGTTTCCTCCAAGGTCATATCAACATAATGTGCGAAAAAATTGTGTTCTCCTATAGGGACAATAATCTTATGACCCACTGAGAGGATATGTAGTCGTTAAAGGTCATCCATGTGATTTCTCTCATCCTCAAGGACCTATACTAGAGAACCACTATTGTGGTGGTCGTCAGTACAATGGAAAATGAGTAGGTGTGGTCAGTTTCACACCACGATTGTCCTAGGTCCAAAGGGGATAGAGGCTGTTCAGGGTAATATCATCATATCATCTACTATATATTTTCCCTTATTTGATCATAGATCCTCCCAAAAATTTATTAAACTCATAGTTTTTTATGTTCATTTTATAAAATAGAAACCAAGGTCTTTGGAATTATGGCTCATAGAACATGGTTTTGAATATATAAATTCTATTTATAGAACCAATAAAATATATATCAAATTATAAATATTAAATATTAAAAAAATTAAAAAAAGTGGATAATTTTAATGAAAATATAAAAAACAATAACACACATAAAATAAAAATAAAAAATCAAAAAAGGGGAAAGACTAGAGTTATCACTAGGGGTATAGTGGAAACTCACTGGGACTAGGGATGGTATTTTCCAATTAGTCTTTATAATCATATATTTTCTCTGATTTTAGTGTCATTGTTGTCTTGTTAAGGGTCATCACCATCCGAGGTTGGATTTTCATTTTTAGGGTGTTGGGTCATCATTGGCTATTGTTGGATCATCTTAATTGGGGGGATAGGTTTTAATCACATAGGGATAGTTCATCATTGGAATGGTTATGGGGAACTCTCTAGGTAGACTAAAATTCAAAAAAAAACGTGTTCAATAGTAAACAATTATCATGTTATTCCATGTTCCCTTTCTACAATGATTACAAAATGTTGTGTGCAAATGGAATCTGGTTTCATTTGAATCAATAAAATGGAATGAAGATGTTAAGAGGACCATGGTGTGGACCATGGATCCCTATTTAATCTTATGTCATTCCATTAATGAATGTTATTTCACCCACCCGGGTTTATGTATTAGGTCAAAAGGTGGAGAATCTTGCAGTGCCCCTGGGGTTGAATACACCAGTTTGAGGTTAGAATTGGTTATTTGATATGTGATGGGGTTTTTGAATACATATGGTTGGAATTAATTAATTAGGTATTTTTTATTTTTAGACACAGTCATAGGATGTAATAATTGGAATATATTGGTTATTATTGGCACTGAAATATGTTCCCTAGGTTAATTTGAGTAAATTCATAGTGGGTTAAAGAAAATTCATGCTCATGTGGACAAAAAAATCATTAAAGGGATTTGTATCCTGAAGCTCCATTATAGAGATCCCTCATCATCTCGAACTTGAAAGACATGAAAGGTATAGATATGAGTCTGATGCCTTCTGAGATTACGTGATCATCATTGACAAACAGCTCCACGAGTCTGGCAGAGTCTATACCATTCACAAGGTTCCTTTCCTCTTCACTACACTTTTCTGAGCATCGTGACGCATCGAGTCTATAAATTTATGGATCACACCATCTTAAATTTATGGCTACCTCAACCTTTTAACCTTCAATCATTGATTTTTAATACCACCCATGCACCGAGAACCAAAGATAAAAATGTATCATCCAAGGTATTAGAGAATCCATATACACTCATTCCCTTTTCCCTATTTATACCTACATTTGGAAGGAATGGCCTTCACGAAGGTCCATGCCTTTCACTATGGAAGGAGACCAAGTGGGTTACTTGAGGCTTCACAGATCATTCATCCTTCACAGAACACTCTTTCCCTGAGACATGATTTCATTTAATGGAAAGGTCACCCTACTTTAAGAATCCATTTACATTGGAAAGCACTTTCCCTCCACGATGCACCTTAGTTTCATGAATCACCTCTTAGTGGGTCGCCTTTATTCACAAAACCATCTTTCATGTACCCCTAAAATCATGAATGTTGTAATTTCTTGGACCCTTGTGTGGTTTCCCTTGTTGTGTTACCCTGCCTTATGATTTTCGGAATAATAACCCTAATATCTCTTTTATTTTGTCATAGGAATCCTAAAATTGACATCAATATAGACCACTCCACCACACCAATACCTTCTAATTTTTTTTATTATTTCCCTTCCCAAGAGGTTGGTGAGCATCGAGTATGTATGTCCAAGGAGTGAGGACTGAGTCTCCCATGTCTGAGCTACATGATGTTAAACTACCAATAACCCACATCCTCAACAAATACTGTTATACTGGGATCTCTAAATGTGTCTAAATCCTATGATGTCATTGTGTATGAGTGACACATAATGACATCCTATATACAGGAATAGAGGGGGATGGTCATGAAGGGCCTACTGATTCCCACATCTCTATATATTTGTCCATCTCCCTTTGTGCTTTGTTGTAGTGTGTACCCTGAGTAGTATCCATGTAAGGCCTGACACCTCATTTGATAGGATTTCCTATTTGTGGCTAACATGGAACAAACTCTTCACCATATGGAATGAGATCCTTATCACAAAGGACATCATCATACCTAGGAACTTATATCTGTAATTACAACACCCTCCCTCCTGCTTGCACCTTCCATGACAAGTCGGATAGGTATACTACTTTTTCTTGTTTCTCACACAGAGCATGACTCACATGAGCTTATAGGTTAGTAGTGACCATGACAACATACCCGTATGAAATACATGGGTTTTTATCACGATCTTCAAAATATTGTACATAAGACACCTCCTAGAGTTTCAATACTAACTAATGGTAAACCTTGGTTCCCTCCTCATAGTGGTTCACCTCTCGGAACCCAACATTTGATCTATCAAATCACTCTTATCCCAGTGATTTGATTTCCGAGACAAAAGGTCTCATATCCTTTGGGTACACATAGTGGGAATCTTTCATTTATAATCCCCAACAACACTTTCTATTTTTTCTCGGCCTCCTCCATTAGGATAATACTAAACTCCCCATTCACAACATCAGGGAATTTGATTCCAAAACTACTAGGATACATTATAAAACTCATAGAGGTTTAGTATTGAAAATTCATCCAATTTATCCACTCCATTCACATCATCCAATCAACCCATAATACACCTTGATTTTATCTGGTCCACCACATCATAGTAAAGTCATGTCATCCATACGGTTCATCTCAATGCATATGACCCATTCACCCCTTCGCTGCTCTAAGTAGTACCCAGATTGTCTCAGTGTTTAGGCCCCCAACAATCCACATAATCTGACCAATACAAATCCTATTATGAAGGGAGGTCTTAGTGATTAATCCCCAAACCATAACCCTTCAAACTATGTGGGTTTTGATCTCTATCTTCTAAACATGGTACAAAGGATTCCTCCCTAAGGTTCAATCCGAACCAA
The DNA here is from genome assembly GCA_963277665.1 of Viscum album. NCBI lineage: Eukaryota > Viridiplantae > Streptophyta > Magnoliopsida > Santalales > Viscaceae > Viscum > Viscum album. Next base: position 1,677,562,839 of record OY728150.1, on the reverse strand, counting down.
TGGAAATCATTGTTGTCCCCTCTTAGGAGTGAGCTTATCTGATCCACCCTTAGTGGTGTCCAGATCAGCCTTTAGTGTGTGATATCCTCCCTTTAGGGGACACACTATCCTGGGTCCACCTCAATTGGAGTTCTAACCCATCCATTCGATAAACCTTCTAGGTATTCCCAATTAGGGATGTGCCTCTCTGATCTTCATTCATGACGCCGTCAGATCAGTTCCACCCATCTCCATAATATGTTAAACATGCACCCTACCCCACGATAAACAATGGATTTGTATAGAAAACATCAGAAGATATGCCCATGGAATAGGTTACTCCTAGATAGACATGTAATTCCTTGGATTATTTTCCCTTGAGAAGACCTCTTATGAGGATGAATACAGGTGACCAATATTCCAGCGTCCATACATACCAGTGATTCCCAACGTGACTGCTCCAATAACGAAAGGTTTCTTCCAGGTCAAGACCACATCAAATTTTTTAGACATAAGCTGCATAATTAACTATATTCCAAAAATATATGGCACCAGGAATGAGTTTCATGAAAACTTCTTAATCTTTGAGGGAGACCCATACTATGAAACGAATTCCAAGAAGGAATCCATGGAAATAGGATACAACATCCCATAATCTCATTCCAATGAAATAGAATACATCGCTGATGATGTGATGAATGCTTCAAACTTTTGTAATATGGGAATGAGGGTACATAAAACATGATTCCAATGTACGACGACTGTTTGAGTTGGCTGCGACGTGGTGAAAGCATCAAAAAATGGTGAACCTAATTTGGACTTTTCTCCTCAACATGGAAATTAGAAAAATTCGAGAAATCTATTGATAAGATTTTCACTGGGTACAAATATCTAAAACCAAGTCCAACCAAACATATAGTGGGATTAGTGGGTATCTAACCATAATTTTGGGAAGCTAATTGTTTGGCATTCTAGTCTATGATATCATCATCATGGATCTCTCTTTAGCCTTGGATGATGAAACGATGCTGGGAAATTGGTAAATTCTTTCCTGATATCTATACTAATGGGTGAATCATTTTTCTTTTAAGGACCCAAGCCATAGGAAATCAATCACCGCCTTCATGTAGATTCATGGACAAGAGAAGAAACAATGTGGAAATCCCACATAGCTCCACCATCTCCATGACTTCAGCCACGAATAAAAATATTGGGTGCCCAAGCCCCATATCACCCTATCATATCATCCATAGTAGGGTTATTGATACCCTCGTATGTGGGTATGAGAAAGATGTATAATTCCCTCAAAGGATATGGCCCGTTAGGACCTATTGGCTTTTGAAAGTCACCAACACCACTGCCCCCCAAGGACCACATTGGGAGCCACTACTCCTCACTCCAGCATCCAACCTCTTGAGGATCCTCCCTCTAAATATCTCTTATGATCCACTCCCCTATGTCGAGGATGTGGGGGATGCTTTGGTCACCCAGGCTATGGCTACTTCCCGGGAACCATTGAGGAGGACTCTCGCCAATCCTCATCAGTGATATTAATGACGGGTCCATCAAATGGAAGAACATGTGGTATATACCTCTAGTCCAACAACCATGATCTAAATGACTTGATTCCAAAGTCGAGTGTATGCTCAGGAGGATTCCCATCATGTGAAATCTTCTTCCATGACTTCAATTGCTCATGCCACCAGCAGTGAATTCTTCTATATCATTGCCACTATCTAGAAATGACCTGTTATCACTAGATCACAATCATGACCTCAACCACCTCACAGGTAGTCTGAGTTGACTATTTTGATTGATAGCACCACCAGCAGCCGTCACGGGCTGACCTATGATAATGAGATTCAGTACGAAGGTCCTCCCCATACCATCTCCATCTATATTGGATATCATCACTACTCTTCATCCAACATGAATTTCCTCCCCAAATTCCCAACATCGACCAATGCGGAGGCCCTCACTAATTTTTCAAAATTTAGAACAGAGGTCCTTATCATTTTTATGGTTCCTGATATGGAGGTAATACCTATGTCATGGACCATCAACACGAAGGTCCTCCTCAATTCATTATCACCTCAACCATAGGATCTCCCTATAGCATCACAGACTAAAGAGAAGTTTCTCCTCACTTCATTACCACCAAGTATGGAGGTCCTCCCTATACTACATGAAACTATAGGGGATGTCATAACCACTCCACTAACCATCAGCGTGGAGGACCTATTCATGATACCAACAACTCAGGCAGAGGTCATCCTCCCTCCAGCAACAAACTAACTCGAGTTCCTCCCCAGTTTGTCGACCATCAGTATGATGGTTCTCCTCATGCTTCTATATCCAACCCACATAGAGTTTTTCTCCATGTCGCAAGCATCCATCATGGAGGTCTTACCCATGTTAACATTATATCAAGGGGAGATCCTCCCCACTCTAGCACTCACCACCACGAAGGTCCTCCTTGTGCAGCCAACAGCCAATACGGAGGTCCTCCCTATACCGATGTTTCATATCACAGAAGTCCTCCCTGTGTCTCTTTAAACATATGTCCAGGTGCTACTCACACCTCATCCCACAATAGAATATTTCCTCCCCTCTCCATCAACCGATAACATGTAGTTCCTCCCTGTGCTCTTGACGACTCAAGTAGAGGTCCTCACTACTACGTCAAAACCCAATGTGGAGGTCATCCCCACCCTCACAACATTATTAGAGGAGGCCTGCCCTTCTCTAACGACAATCAATATGGAGGTCCTCCCCTTATCCTAGTTATATCTAGTCGATACATCGCCAACGAGAATAAAGGTCATCCTTATTGTCAATCTATTCCACTTCTTAGATTCTAAAGATGAATGTGACCCAATGATGGATCCTTCGCCCTGATCCTCTATAGTAGATTCTGAGGAAGGAGCCCGACATGTGTGCTTCATCATTCTAGAAGGTCATATGCACCAAATCCTTGAATCAATTCATATGTTCATGCAGGTGGTGGAATATTTTTCTCCCTTACAGGGTCTCGTAGTGCAGTCATCTCTGTCATCAAAAATTTCATTCTCTACCTCTACATGAGATCATAGAGAGTCTTTATGGGATATGATAGACCATGAGCTCCTAATATACCTATATATGACTTCTGATTCTCTATCTCATGAGAAAATGGTGAGTTCTTTATCATATAGAGATATAATGAAGCGGTTGCCACCACCACTGAGAGAAAACCTATAAAATAGTGATTAGTTAGTTCATGTAGTGGTCTCCCAATGCTCCAGTCCTCCACCAAAGTGGTCTATATTTTTTTCCATTTCTAGTTTATCTCTCATAACTTATCAGAGCATGGGAAATCTAATACATGGACCCCACATCTGAGTAGGGACGCTTGTGGGACACTATAGCTGGAGAACAATTATCAAAGGTTTTCTAGAAAATTGATGTTCCTAATATTTACATTCTATAGGCCCCCGCTAAAGATGATGTTATGTGATTTTGTTGAACCATTTGGGAGACTCATTTCTTCCGCCTCAAACATTCGATGATTTACCCAATGAGGTGGGTATATTTTGATGGCATCTACTAGTAGTTTCATATGGTTGAGTTGGCAGCACATCCAGTGACCCAGAACCCAATGTATCCTAGCTACCATCGGACCCTTCAACATTGATGTAATATGAGCTTCACCATACTTCATATAATTATTGAGTATGTGTCCCCACATGAGAAAATATATGGATAGGGAAGCATGATACTCTCCAACGCAACCATATTTTGTGACAGCCTTATTTTCGTAGTTATATAGAGAATATTTTTTCAGTCATAGTCATAATTAATAGGTATGAGCTAGGTACTCTCCAAGAGAATGACAACAAGATAGGTCATAATGAAGAGGACCCGCCTCCTAGGGCGTCGCAACATCAGGTGGACTTCGTAGGTGTTCACACTCCTTATAAAAGGTTCTTAATTTTCCTTGGATAACCATCCAAGTCATTTCTTGTGGGTAATAACACCAACATGGTAAAGGTTAAACAAGGACTTCCATGCTACATCACCCAAATGATATCTTGCAAGAGATAGAGGATGATCAATCCATGGATTCTTTCCTCCAGAAAAATTTAGATCAAAAGAGGCTCATTGAAGAGATTCTAGATAAGTTCATTGAAGAGAGGATCCCAGATTATAGAGATCCTTGACATAATAATTCCCCTCCAACATTGTGGAAGTAGGGCTAGCCACAGATCTTTCTCATCCAATTTCCTCATGTCGATCTCAATAACCCTGCACACCCTAACATGGTAGAGACTAGTTTCTATGGAAAGAGATTTCATTATGTGTCGCTAAATCTTGCCAAGCAGCTTGATAACCCCCTAAAGGGCCCAGATTGGGGCACTCCTTATGTCATTCCTACATAATCTCTAAAACATTATTTGTATTCCCAGGAGATTTTGATCTTTCATATCATGTTTATGATATTTTAAATGCACTAGTGGTCATGAACCCTCGTCAATATATGATTCTCCAACCGAACAAAGTGATATATGCTCTTTATGATCACCTCGAAGCCCTGGATACGAGACATGTTGTGATCCCACCTAGGGAAAAACGATACTCAGAATGGTTTGATGACATGCATGGTCCCCCTGTTTTTAGGAATCCTACCTTCATCTCCTTCAATTGGATGATTGATCCAATAAAACATCCGTCCCACTTTATCTCAAGGTGAGTACCCATGTTAGGGAATCCAGAGTAGCAAGAGGTCACCAAAATCCAGTGTTTTCTATAGACATTGGATGGTCCTTCATTAATCTAGTACAGTCAGCTACCCATAGGGTCCATTACTGGTTGGGAGATCTCTCCAAGATGTTTCTCTATCAGTTCAGTTCCACCACCCAAATGACAGGTATCGCTGACCTCTCCACAAAAAATAAGTTGTCAGATGAGTGCATTGCATTCTTTTTTTCCAAGTGGAAGGGACTCACGTATTCTATCACACCCATACCTCAGACGCTCATGTTTTTATTCTTTTCACGGTCTTGTGCCTTTGGTCATAGTTGGGTTTGGGTCTGGGTTTGATTTTTTTTATGTTTTGATTTTTTCGGTGGTTCTCGGTCCAGTATGCAGCCACCACACTTCAAGTGGTCACCGCGCATTCGGTATTGGTGGGTACTCGGTCACCGCACCACTAGTAGGGACCGTGTGTTTGGTCATAGAGACTACACAGTTGATTGATTATTATTACTGTTATTATTATTATTGTTGGTGTTGTTGTTGTTATCATTATTATTATTATTATTACATTATTATTGTTGTTATTATGATTATTATTATTGTTATTAGATTATTATTATTATAATTATTATCATTATTATTCTTATTCTTTATATATTATTATTCATTTACTTTACTTTTTTTTATTTTATTCTATCCTTTTTCTACTTTCTTCCCCTTTCTTCTTTTCTTTTTTTTCCATGCGGTTGTTTATCCTCTTGTTTTTTTCCCGAGTGAAATTTCCCTCCCCTCCAGCCCATGCGCACCCAAGATCTGCCCGCCAGCCATTCCTTCTCTGCCGTCCTAGTCTCCCCTCAGCCAGCCTCACTACCCCGTTCATCCGCCAGCCGACCTGTTTGGCTCCCACCTGCTGCGGCACGGCCTAGCCCAAGTCCTCCACCTGTTGCGACCTCCCACACCTCCTACATGCCTAAAGTCCATCGGCCCTCCACCATGCCTCCATCCCTCATGCATCCCCAGCATCCTGCCTCCATGTTGTCCGGTTCCTACCTCCTACTCACGATCCAACTCATTCCATGCACTGTCTTCCCTCATCCATCTCTTGCCAATCACAATCCAGTCATGTTGTGCTCCTACATCCCACCTCCACCTCTATCGTGTTCCCCTGATTAGTGCCTCCATATGCTCCCTTCGGCCTACATGCTGCCGCCAGCCCCTTCTGGTGGCCTCCTCTTCACCAATCTAGCATAGCCCCATCCTTCTTTCTCTTTGATGCCTCACCCACGTCCCGGCCTGCACACCCCAACCTCTTGTTTCCCTTACCGTAGGACCCCTACTCGACCTCAGTTCCCACTACTTCTCGGCTCACTCGCACCCTACCATCATCTTCCTCACATCGCCGCTATCCAGCGGCCCTTGCCTCAGCCCTGGTCGGACCGTGTCAAGCTGTGTGGACGCCTTCTGCAGTTCCGACCCAACACCCTCTAGTGGTCTTTTTCTAATCACAACCCCCCGTTTGTATACCCCTCTTCTTTTATACCCATTTGATATTTATATTTGATATATATTAATATATATATGCCTTAGGTTGATTATAGTTTTTATTAATTAAATTTTATTTGGGTCATTTTAACTTTTTAAGACCCGCTTAGGGTGTTTCTCAGTGAGCGACAACACCGTGCTTTGTTTCTGTGTTTACGTCGTCATCGTGATTTAGTTTAGAGGTGAGGGTTTCTTCCCGTTTCTTGGTTTCACATACATTAATTTGGGGTTTTTTTGTGTTATAAGTTCTTAGTGTTTTATTTACAGTACGTTGGACCTTACTCTGTGGTGTAGGACGTGCGTCTTCCATTTCATCTTGGTCTCGAGGTTGGTCCCCCACTACACTCACCATTAAATTTAGAATTTATTAATTTCTTGATGTTTTATTAACTTTAATAAATGGAAAATAATATAAGATAATTAATTTTTAAATGATTATTTGGTGTAAAAAGAGTCGTTTATTTTATACCGGACACATGGAATATTTTCTTGACGAACAGGCACCCAATAGTGAAAGAATGCATGTTTGGATTTTAAACATAATTCACAGAATTTAAAATGTAGTTGTGGTTTAAATGATAAATGATTTCTTCTAAACAAGTGTTTTGGGTTTTCTATAGAAATGATGTTTTCCTTTAAAGTTGGTGAAGGCCCATTTGAAACTTTAATAAAATAAATTATTTTGGAAAAAACACACTTTGGGGTTACTAAGGGGCGATCATTGGTGTGCGTTGATTGTGTGAGTTGTGTGTGATATTTGTTGATCGTGACTGGTTGATTTTCATTGTGGAAGCATACCTTTTTGTTGTATGTGTTGACATTAGAACCTGTCATAGTGAGTGAATCTTTTGAGAACTATTGATGCACTAGTTTAGATTACACAATGGCTAGTGGCCCCATGGCAGGGGAATACTGAGTTATTGCTGCTATGGGGATTGAGCCCCTCAGTTAGGCCATGTAGGTCTATTCGAAGTGTTAGGGAATTATGACTTCATCGAGTTAGGGCATGCCTTCAGGATGAGTCACATGTATAGTACGTTCTGGATTTTTCTCAATCTCCTAGGTTTAACTCATGTTTCCTTTGGTATTTATTTGTATGTGGTGAACGGTTGAGAGGACTAGTTTGGTGGCTGGCCCATGTGTGCCACTTATTCCCATTACCATTGGGGTGTGTTGTGTGATATGTGTGGTTTTCTTTTTTTTTCTAACAATTGAAATTTTTATTTCTAAATTCTTCACAAATTTTTTCTAAAATGCAATGTACATGTTCCTTTCAAATAGTAAACTTGTTTTAAAATTAAAAATGGTAATGGACTGGTACTTGTTTTAGAAATGAATGCTTGTGTGGAAACCATTATTTTATATGATTTAGTTCAAAACTGGAATTATTAAATTTATTTATTTTAAAATGTAGTGCATTGGGAATAGATATCGGGATAGCCTATTGAGTTTTAATACTCACGCCGATAATTCTTTTCTATTTTTAGTGTTTGTGCTGGAAACATCATGGGTGCGTTCACCCTGGGAGAAATTTGGTCATGAGTTGGAGAGTGACCCGCTATGTCACACTATGATAGTGGTTGTCTCTTTCGGTTAGTTTCTTTTTCTTTTGTTCTTGTTTATTTACATTATTTATTTATTTTGCACTACTCTGTTTTATTTTTCCTGCTTTATTTATTTATTTTAACTAGGTGAAATAGTTCCCACCACCTCTATTGATTCCCTGGCACTTGTCGCCAGCCCGGGTGGTTCGGTAACGCCTCTCGGGCCTTGTCATGGACTAGCTCAGGTTACAGGTTCAGGGTCGACCCGGGTTTGTTCATGACATATTCACTAGACATGTTCCTACCCCAATAGAAGTTGTTGAAAATGATTGTGGGGAATATCAAGATTGAATTTGTTCCATCCCTCATCAATCTTAATTTCCAAGGTTGATTTCAATATTTCTTTTAAAGGGCTCAATACCTAGAGGAATCTTTGCACCATGCTTTGCAGGCACGTCAGTTTTGTCTTCCAGGTCCTACAAGAAGAGCCTCCAAGTCAGAGACTATTGTCGCCACATATATAGAATCGCCTAGGCCACTACATTTGATACCATGAGAGGAAAAGATCTTAGGGATCTCTTCCCATATAGATGAAACCAGAACTTCTCAATAAATTAGGCTCATGTTCTCAGTTATTTCTAATGTTCTCTTGATCAAGGAATTCTAAAGCTGCCAAAATGCAGGAAACCTCGAGAGGATGATCTCACAAATCACCCTGACCACTACCCACATCATAGAATCATTGGGAATACCATGAATTGGTGATATGTGTTCATGTACTATCATCAGGACCATGTTATTAACAATGTATCCCTGTTTGTCCCTACTCTAGTAGTGGTGGCGTGCATTTATAAAAATAATCATAATGATTGTGGGGGTGAGTGGAAGAAGGTCTCCATTCTTCAGACTCATAATTATGATGATGGTTAGATCAAAGAGTTGTATCTCATGTCCATTGTGTCATCCATGTATTTTTGAAGAGACATGAGTCTCCTAAAGTCATTACGCATCCTCCAACTAACAGCTCTTTATCTGTGAATTCCATATTGCAGTATTCTACCTCTTAGAAGAGTTAGCAATGACAGTAGAAGGGAAATATATGTACTTTGCTGGAACTGACATCATTCTATACTCTCAGGGATTTCATACCTCCATAGATGGGGATCACCCCCCAATTTCCTCCCAATATTGGAATATTCCTCATATGATGACCAGGGGTATGCTTCTATGAATACAGCCATGTTTGTGGATCTATATATAGTTCCAGATGATGAAAATAATCAAGCATGTTCTCTGAATGTCCCTGGTCAGCTCCATTTGTGAAGGAGATAAATATATTAAAATTATTGGGATCCCCATGTGAAAACATAATTCCATTCCATGCATGATATTTATCCTAGATATCATTCTCTACATGGACCCAATAGGAACCGAGTTCTATGTTGTCAGATACACTGCCACCATTGATATAACTACTCTACAAGGAATAATAGTTTTGTTCAAATCATGATCATCTTCATTCAACTATGGAAAGGCCTTAGTATCTTGACATTCATCTAGTAGTGATCTTATCTGATTCAACTGATGAGATACAGGATGTTACGAGTACCAGCCAGAATCTATCGATTCGACCAATGGTTCCCATCAGACCCCCTACCAAATAATAACCTCATATCGGTAGAAATGTGAACCTGACATGAAAATATGATATCCTAAAAAACCTCTATTGAATTACTAAAAATATATCAATCCTCCATTTCTTCCTTTTGTTAGTTGAAATGAGAGAAACCCTCACATATTCCACTAAAATCCCCCTCTAGTTTGAAATAGAGGTAGCAACCACATGGGCCTTTCATGGCGAGGAGGTTGAGAAAGTATAATTCCAAGATAGAATATCATTATCCAGAGACTATTAAGGACCCCCCCATGTAAGGGTATATCTACCCCTTTTACCTCACTAACCAATTCAATGTAGTGGAACACCCTCACCACTAGTTGACACAAGTTTTGTGATAAACCTTATCCTAACACAAATTTTCCACAATCTATGATTGATTTTAGAATATGTTTGTCCCTCTATCCTAAAGATTTAAGGTAATGACAAGACCGTGAAGAAGTCGTGTGTAAAAATCCACTTGACGATCCAATTCAATGGCCTTATTGTAGTCATTATGATCATGTTTGAATCTAATGTGGCTCATTTTTAATACTCTTTACAATATCCATTTATATATATTTTTTTCTTTTTAATATCAAACTATTGTATTTTTTGTAATATTTAGCAATTGTAGTATTTTGTAAATTACATTATAAAACAATATGTTTATGTATTAAAAGTGTGTTTTTGTTGTTATTTTTTATTATTTTTCAATAGTAAAATTAATTTTTTATTTTAATATCATTAAATTATTTAATTATGTTTTTAGTTCTCAATAATTTTTTATTCATTAAATAAATTGATTTATTATTTATTCTTTAAATTGTATATAAATAACTCATTTTAGTTTTTAATTCTTTTATGAATTTATTTTGTTTTAACAATTTAATTTTATTCAATTCATATTTTTTAGTAAATATTTAATTTATTAATTGGTTACATAATTGGTTGATTAATTTAAGATAGAAACTTTAATTTTTTTAGTTAGTTTTTAAATTAAGTTTGGTTGTAATTTTTAATACAAATAAATTCATTCATTTAAATAAATAATATTTAATTTTTTTATTTGAGTTTGTTTTATTTATTTAGTTTTTCATTCTATTCAATTTAATTTATTAATCATTTTTTAGTTTTATTAAATTATTAATTTATTTAATGTTTTGGAGTGTTTATTTTTCTGTTGTTGTTGCGTGTCATGGTTTCTCCTAGGTCACGGTGACAATTCTCACCATTTCCCATAGTCACAATTTCTGAGAAAACCACTAAATCCCCTACAAACGGTGGCACCACATCACCTTGTTGTCCCACCTCACAGTGAAGTAGTGAGAAGCCTTCACTGTGCATGTGCCACCGTATCCCCTACTTCAGAATCCCACTGTTTTATTCACGATGCCTCCAACCCTTGTCACTGCCTCCACCTTTTTTCATGGTGACCCCATAATCCACCCCATTCCGACACCGCTCCTCTACTTCTATCTCATCCATTTAGTATCTCATCTCACTGTCATCCAAATAAGACGCAAACCAAATTGAAGGCACATAAATACCATTCAAACCTCGCCATAAGAAGTTTCACAGTATTAATATTCAAATTGAGCAAGATCAACCTGAACTAAGACTGGATAATCTAATTGAAACCTAAGTCACGTAGAGCTAACCAGGCCCGAAGCAGGTAGAGATCGAACTAGATCTGCATCTATCCACCACTGATTCAAGATAGGCCACCATCATACCATCTCGACTCTGAGACCTACTGCATCAAACCCTAGTCCTCCTTTTACCTTCTCCCTCACCTCTGGCCCCTCTTAGCCAACCCATATCTCCATCTCACCGGAACTCGAACCTACCTCCATTCCACTGCCTTCAGCATTCTTCACCACTATAAGCCCACGCCGAGACTTCCCCATGCCTCCCCCTTTTCTGTCTGCTCCACACAAACCCTCCACCTAGTGTTGCGCCACTATTGTCATGAACCAGTTGTTGAGCCACCACTGGCACACACCTCGCCGTCGTGGAATCCCCTTCCCTTGCACCTCACAAACAGAACCGCTCCCCCTACCCTCTTCTTTTACTTTCAATTTTCTTATTATTATTATTATTATTATTATTATTATTATTATTATAATTATTATTATATATTATGACATATAATAACATATATATACAATAAACAATTATTTTGATATTAACATATATAATAAATATAATATATAATTTTGTACATTATTTTTTATAAATCATATATTATGTGTTATATATCATATACAATAATAATATTTGGTTTATTAATAAAATTATATAAGTTTGTATATATAATTTTAATTTCTTATATATCTTAAATGTTATTAATAGTTATTATTTAAATAATAATATTTGATATTGGTATTTTTATTTTAGTATTATAAATATATAGTATATATATAGACAGTTTCATTTCTTTCGTATCTTACTCATGTGAATTTTTTGGTTCTGGACAAGGGGAGTTTTGTGTGAAATGCAATTTGTTGGAACTATATGGGAAAATAACTAAAGGATTCACAAGTTATTGCAAGGAGGGAAGGTTCCAGCTCGCCCCGTGGGCACTCATATATTCAGTTAGGAGAAACTACTCCAGTGACCAGCATTGGAGGAATCAACACATTCCAAGCTACACTTGGAGGCCAAGGAACATTGCGGGTGAAATTCCAGAGTCTTCGACTAGGTCATTATCTTTTAGGACAGGAATTATATGATTGAGTCACCGGAGGGCGGAGTGTGGGTGAAAGAGAGCTGGATACTAGGGGGAATAATTAATCCAAAATGGAAGGAAGGGATACATCGATCCATACTGAGGGAGGAGAGTAAGGGGAGTTATCGCCATTTCACATCGGAAAAAGATTTGGATACCGAGTGCAGCGGATTAGATAATTTCATACATCAATTCCCTGGGTGGGACATCAAGTGGATTCAAGCATTTCACCCACCATAAAGCAGTAGGGATTAGTACTTTCAGGAGCTCGAGTAGGGAGATGAAGATCCTTATATGTCTTATGCTCTATTTTTATGCATCTCATTTCAATATGAACTTCATTGAATCTAATTATATTTTCAAGTTGAAACCAATCATTTTGTCCATCTAAATTCCCTTAGGGGGTGGATATTCTTGTTGATTATATTTATTCATTCTTATTCATGCACTGTCTTATTTTCTGGAAGTTCTCTCTCACTGTTTGCGAAATGGAATTATTTCAAAACAAGAAGGTCAAGTTAAAACTAATCTTAATTGAATCATAATGAAATCTATTTGAATCGGAGGGACTTTTTCAAAAATGATTCATGCTCAAATGAGAGAGACACACTAAACTCAACTGACAGTTTGAGCCCAGGGACATCTAACCTCCATCACCATTGGACAGAATGAATGCTACAGTTGAATAATTGTAATGGTTATTTCATTGCAAACTGACTAGACAACAAATTTGGCTAGTGATTTTAAGTCAGATTCATATTCATTAAATTTCAATTCATGATCAAGGGTAAGAAATATTGAAATCAGCCAGTGGAATTCCTCCCCTACTCATCTATTGGATGTTCTCACCATAATTTCTTTTTATGCTCTGTCTACTTCCCTTGCACTCATCAATTCTCCTTCACTTCTTCACACACTAATTCTCACTCACCCCACTTCACCATCACCAACTGGTTTTGCTTGTTGTTCTGTGTGTGTTTTTGTTTAGTTTATTTTTTTAGATCACCTAACACAAAATGTGGCCTCCCTGCGGTTTGACCCTATCTTGCCACTGTCCTAAGTAGTAAGTATGTTATAAATTTTAGTTTGTCTCAAGTGCCCAATGATGTGCAAGCATGAATATTTTGGCACAGTTATCGGGGTGTCAAGGTGAGATATCAAAAAAAACAAACAAAAAATTTCATATATAAATAAAATAATAAAACACTAAAAAAGTAACAAAATGTGCAAAAAAGAAAATTTAAATTTAAAAAAAAATTGAACCTGCTGCATGTATACCAGGTCTAATTCTGAATACTTATAACTTGCAAATCCTAAAATTAAAAAGAACCTCAAGGAGGTGAGAAAGAAAATGACAAGATAAAAATGGAAGACAATAGAAATGAAAACATAAAAACCCCACTTACAAAGAATTTGAACCAACCTATATTGATGAACCCACCTGAGAATGAGATAGCTGAGGGGCACAGATTGAGAGTGTTCTAGCTACATTCTTTGTCCAGTAACCCCTGAGGAATTAGATTGCCTCCTAGGTCTAGAAATTATGAGATCAAAAAATCTATGCTTAGTCAGCTACCTACATTAAATGGAATGCCTAATGAAGACTCTCTAGACTTCATTAGATCCTTCTACTATAGTGTTCACCATATACCACTTAGGGATCTCACTGAGGAAGAGCTTAAACATAGATTGTTCCACTTCTTCCTGGAGGTAAATGCTAGGTCTTGGTTCCAACAGTTTCAATAAGAAATCTTTGTAACTTGGGATCATGTTTAAAATGATCTCACAATGTGGTTCTATCCTAAGATGTTGAAATCTGAAATTAGGCACAAAATTACTGGATTCATTTAGGATGAAAGGGAACTGTTTCATGAAGCTTGGGATTGGTTTTTGATGTTTTCTTAGGTGGTTTCCAAACCATAAATGTACACCCCAAATACTCATGGACACCATCTATAATAGTTTCACCCCTTACCACCAAACCATGGTGGATCAGTCTTCTAGAGGAGACTTTAGTGATATGACTGTTGAGGAGCTCAAACAAATCATTAATACCTTATCTCCAGACTCCCAGCACAAATTCTCTAGGAGGAGAACCATTGTGAGAAAGGAAACCACCCATTCTCCTTAAGCTACATACCAAGTTTTTGGATTCCTTAATGAGAACCCACATCAAACCCTTAAAGAGCAGTGCCACCATTGTGGCATGTCTGGCCATTCACAAACCTGTTGTCCAAACATTGATATACCTATCCAGCCTCATGAGAGTGCCAGCATTCCGGGATATGGACCTCTAATGCACCCTAGGGATGATCCTTTTTTCAACACCTACAATCAGGGGTATACGAACCATCTGAACCTGTCATGGGGGGAGCAAGGAGTCCTTTGACCTACTGCCCCACCTGGATTCCAATTGCCACCTAGGCAGAAATTCCAACCCCAACCCTAACCTAAGGTTGAGTCATCCAACTCAAAAGATGTGGTGAGAGATATTTTCCATCAATTTATTGAGAGGTTTGATGAAAAAAATACTAAAAATGATTATGATAATGTTCCAATGGATGCTAGAATAAAGAACGTGGAAATTTAAATGGGGCAGTTGGATAGGGATTCCAGTAATAAAGAAAAGGGTAGGTTGGTCATCCCCATTGAAGAAAATACTAGGGAGAATTCCATGTATATGACCACCATAAGTGGTCTACAAACTCACCAAGATCCAAGGAAAGAACTCCAAAAAGCTAAAAATGAAAAACTGGATAAAGTAGGAAACTCAAATCTGAAAGAACCTGATTCTGGAAAACTGGATAGAACACCTTGAATCCCTCCAGTTCCTACTGTTCCAACTCTAAAACCCAAGGAAAATTTCTTTAAAAACAAATAAAATAAATGGAAGAAAATTGTTGAAGAAGAAGCTATAGAGATGTCCCCAATTGTGAGGAATTTTTCCCTTGAAATCCTATTCCCGTTAGAAATTAAGAAGCCAATTCATGATTCTGAACTTTTGAAATTTTTGAAAGTGGTTAAAAATATGAACTTTGATATCCCATTCTTGGAAGAAATGATTCAAATCCCATCATATCTAAAATCACTCAAGAAAATATGTTCTAACAAAAAGACATTGGAAGAATTTTTTTCATACAGCTTAATAGAGGACTGTAGTGTAATCTTGGAGAATAGGATGCCTCCAATGCATCAGGACCCAAGAAGCTTTATCATCCCTTGCACTTTTGGGGATTGAGGTTGTATGTTCAACTATTTGTGTGATCATGGTGCTAGAATTAATCTGATTTTCCTATCACTTTTTCATCACCTATGATTAATTGTTCCTCAACCCATCATTTTTATGTTACAGATTTTTGATAGGTCCATTACTCATCTAGTGGGTAGGGTCAATGATCTGTTAGTGGTAGTAGGAAAACGTTTTTTTCCCGCTGACTTTCTTATCCTTGATATGGAGTGTGACCAGGAGGTTCCAAACATTCTTGGTAGGCCCTTCCTGGCCATAAGGGGGAGCTGTGATAGATGTGTCTAAGGTGAAACTTATTTTCAATATGGGTTAACGGAAAGAAGAATTCAATGTGTTTAAAAAAAATCCAAGAAAACACCCACCCATCCTTACCCAAAGATGAGATGTTAGTTACTGAGAGTAGTGTTGATAAGGAGGAAGATGATTTTCTGATAATGATAGCTGAAATCAATAGTGAACCTGAAATCCATGTTGATGCTTGCATGGAGATCAACTCAAGTAAGGAGAGATAATTTGTTTATGAGTACGAGCGAGAATTCTTGGAGAACCTAGATGAGTTTTATTGGATCACATTCTTACCCTGAGAGAGGAGTCTATGTTTGAGGAGATATTTTTTGGAAGCTCTAGTGATGAGGAAAAACCCTTCTCATCTGACTTTATCAAGAGACAACATGAAGGCCTTGGGCCCCCCCAGGCCCAAGAGTCTTCCCTCAATCCAGTCACCACCCACCCTTGAACTTAAAACCCTCCTTGCTCATCTCAAATATTCCTTTTTAAGAGACATTTCTACTATTCCTGTGATCATTTCATCCAAACTATAGGTGAGTCAAGAGAAAAATATGCTTACTGTTTTGAAGAAATACAATTAAGTCATAGGCCGGTCAATTGCTGATATCAATGGGATAATTCCAGCTTTTTTGCATGCATACAATTCCCATGGAACCTGAGTGTAATCCCATAGAAGAAGACCAAAAAAGATTCAACCCCAAAATTAAGGAATTTGTGAGAGAATAAGTGATTAGGTTTCTCGATGCTGGAATAATGTTTCCCATTTCTGATAGCCCCTAGGTCAATCCAATCCAGGTGGTACCCAAAAATAGTGGAGTGATAGTCGTCACTAATAAAAAGAATGAGAAAATCCAGATAAGAGCTGTGAATAAATGGAGAGTCTGTATATACTACATAAAATTCAATGTTCCCACAAGAAAGGATCACTTTTCAAGACAATTTTTGGGTCAAATGTTAGACAGATTGGCCGGAAATGAATTATTCTACTTTCTTGACGGTTATTCTAGTTACAACCAGATTCCATTGCACCTATGGACCAAGAGAAAAACACATTCACCTGTCCATTTGGGACATATGCCTACTAGCGGATTCCCATTGTATTGTGTGGTTCTCCTGCCACTTATTAGAGGTGTATGATGGATATTTTTTTATACATGATTGAAAGGATAATTGAAGTGTTCATGGATGATTTTTATGTTGTGGGAAATACCTTTGAGAACTGTCCGACGAATCTAGAACTACTGTTAGGGAGGTGACAAGAGACCAACTTAGTCTTAAATTGGGAAAAGAGACAATTCAAGGCCACTGATGGCATTTTTTTTGGGACACAAAGTTTCTTTAAAGGGGATGGAGGTCGATAATGCTAAAATTGAGGTCATACAAAAGTTTCCCCCACCTAAAAATGTTTAAGGAATCAAAAGTTTTTTGGGTCATGATGGGTTCTACAAGAAGTTCATTATGGACTTTTCAAAGATCACTAGACCCCTATGCTCCCTACTGGTCAAGGACACTACATTTTTCTTTGATGAGAAATGTTTAGAGGCCTTTAATCTCCTCAAGGATATGTTGACTACTTCACCTGTAATTATTCCTCCTGACTTACATCTTCCTTTCGAGGTTATGTGTGATGCTAGTGACTTTGTAGTAGGATCCGTGTTGGGATAGAGGAAGGATAAGAAACTTCATGATATTCACTATGAAAGAAAGATGTTGGATGCTACCCAGAAGAATTATTCTACTACTAAAAAAGAGTCGATTTTTGTGATGTTTACTTTGGAAAAGTTCAGGTAGTACTTGATAGGATCAAGGATGATAATTTTCATAGTTCATTCAGCCCTAAAGTATTTCTTAGATAAAAAGAACTCAAATCCTAGACTCATGAGGTGGAACTTGTAGTTATGGGAGTTTGATTTATTGATAAGGACATGAAAGGTGCTGATAATGTAGTTGTCGATCACTTTTCACGATTACCTAATTCCCCAAGTAAGGAACCAAAAGAGATCAACAGTTATTTCCCTGACGAAAAGTTTTATTCTGCATCTATGCAGCAGATTGCTTGGTTTGCAGACTATGCCAACTTTCTGGAAGATGGAGTAATTCCCAAGGATCTGTCACAAAACCAAAGGAATAGGTTTATATCTGAACTAAAATATGATTTTTGGGATGACCCTCTTCTCTTTATAATGTGTGATGATGGGATTTTGAGAAGATGTGTGGTTGTAGATGAGATTTTACCCATACTTGGGAGCTGCCTTTCATCACCTTGGGGTAGACAACATGGAGGAGAAAGAACTACTCAAAAGGTCCTATAGGATAGTTTCTATAAGAGAAAATACTTTAAATATGCTAGGAGTCTGGTTATTGGCTGCGAGAAATGAAAAATGATTATAAATGTTGGAATAAGACAGGAACTACCCCAAAAAGGTATAATGGAGGTTGAAATCATTGATGTGTGGGGCTTGGACTTCATGGGCACATTCCCATCTTTTTATGCGAATGAGTGAATTTTGGGTGCTACGGATTGTGTGTCCAAGTGGGTTGATGTGGTAGCTCTTCCTGATAGTTCAATGACTAGTGTGGTTAAATTCATCAAGAAAAACATCTTTTCCAGATTTGGGGTGCCTCAAGCATTCATCACTGATAATAGAACTCACTTTGATAATTATAAGTTCAACAGTTTAATGGAGAATTATGGGTGCCCATATAGGAATGGCACCACTTACCACCCACAGCCTAGTGGGAATGCAGAAGTTTCAAATAGAGAACTCAAACAGATTTTAGAGAAAATAGTGTCTAGATGTAGAAAGGACTGGTCATGGAAGTTGGATGAGGCCCTTTCATCCTATAGAACTGCTTATAAGACTCCTCTAGGGATGTCACTATATAGGATACACTTTGGGTAAACATGTCATCTACCAGTTGAGTTACAACAGAGATCTTATTTGGTAGTGAAGGCACATAACATTGATTTTAAGTCTACTAGTGAATAGAGACTGTTAGAGCTGAGTGAGATAGAGGATATTTGAAGAGAGTCCTATGAGAATGATGAAATTTAAAAATAAAGAAAAAAGAATATTCAAGACTCAATAATTCAAAATAGGAATTCCAAGGTTAGTGGGAGTGTCATACTTTTCAATTCTTGATTAATGTTGTTTTTAGGAAAGTTGAAATCCAAATGGTCATGACCCTTTACCATCGTTCGAGCCTTGGTTAATGGAGTAGTTGAGCTAGTTGGAGAATAAAATCAGCCATTCTTAGTTAATGGTCAAAGGATTAACCACTTATTTGAAGGGTATCCAAAGGGATGGGCTTCCATATCTCTATTTTAAGATTGATATATTTCACGTCTAACTGAAGACTATAAACTCAATATTTCATGGGAACTAATCCATGACTTCTTAGTTGTTTTCCTTTCATTTTTTTCCATCAATAAATTAATCATTACTAGTTGTTCTCTGGTTAAATTTCATAACTACTTGATGGTGCTTCATGTTCTGTTGTTGTTTTAGAGAGAGAATTGTTGTTTCAAGAAACATGTTCTAGAAAACCCAAGCGAGCAATCAACTGCATTATATTGATAACATTTCATTATACTCACTCTCTTGGGTTACTTATCTTGAATATAAAACTCTGCAATCTTATTTTACTTATTTATAAGTGCAGGTTAATGAATAGGCATAACAACCCATGTCTGTTGATTAGGATCTTTCTATGGAATTATGTGTTAAAGCTTCAATAATTATGGGAAGGGTTGTTCTGCCCTTTTTCTCTTTTCATTACCTACTTATTATTCAATGTAAATTAAGTGTGGGGGAGTTCCCACTGATTTTTGAAACTTATAAACTGTATTTACTACTAGGGTGTTATCTTGATAATATCTACTAAGTTGAAAATGTATTTTGACCTGCATTTTAAAACATGATGCACTCATTGTTTTTCTTTTCATGGAGTCGTTTCTACACATCACTGCTAATCGTGCTACTATTTGCAGTAAATTGATATAGTCTTTTGTGTGCTCACAATGATTCTAAGCATGAACATTTTTTTAATAGAACTATACTTGGTTTCTAGTGATGGTTGGTGGGGTTGAGATCTTTTGTTTCTGTCTACTTTTGTTTTTCTTTTCATTCACTTTTTGTGTGGCAAATAAAATTTTTAAACCTCATTTCAACCCTTCCATATGCTATTTTAGCTGACCTGTCCATCAATATTGAAATTCCAATGTGTTCCACCTTATAATTCAACATTGGGGAAAATGTTTTATTTTTTGTGTGGGGGAGAGGGATCATTTTAGTGTCACTTCAAATTCCCCCTTCTTGAACCTGAGTTTGTGATTATTTAAAAACGGTAAAATAATTTTTAAAAAAAATCAAATTCAATCATTACAGGATGGTCGTTGGAGGTTCATTGGTACTTCAACTATGTCTTGTTTAGTGGATAACTACACACTGGATGATTAGAGTGACATTTTTTTAGAAACTGTTATGCATGATTGATTATTGAGTGTAATTGTTCATTGCCTTTATGAACCTTCTATTTTGGAACTGAGGATGGGAGTGTGGTAGGATAGGTTTTTTTTGGATGAGGATCATGACAAAGAGTAACTATAAGTTCTAAATGGAACCTAGGGGACTCAAATATTCATTAAATAATATCCAATCACATTAGGAAGTAAACTTGAATGATTATTAAGTAAGACCTCTGTAACTATAGTAAAATGGGAAAATGGGATCCCACGGTGAGTATATGAGACAAGGTGCACTGGTTGCATTTCTATGAATAAATTAATCCAATTTCAATCTTAATAAGTGCTATGAACAGTTCTATGAACATGGAATATGGCTGGGAAAAATGAAAATAAAGTGCCCTTGTCAAAAATGAACTCATTAAGGTGAGGGGAATTTTGAACCCTAATGAACAAGGGGGCAACTTATATGGTTATTTTTAATATTTTTTGAATCAATAAAGGGACCAAATTAATGGACATTAATTTTAGGAACTTGGGGGAAGGAGATAGTGGAAGGTAATCTTGGATATGTTTTAAATTCCACTTCTTATAACCTTTCAAGACTCCATGAATTATAACTTGAATTGGAAAGTGAAGTAGGACAGTTAATGAATACACATAAGAGGCATGACATTATTAATAGCATACGAATTTGTGAGGCTTTTGAATTCTAGTGAGTATTTGAAGCTAGGTGGGACATCATTTTTGAACACCTTTGAAAATCCTAACCTATTGTTGTTCCTACTCCTCTGGGTATTAATGTTTAATCATGCACTTCTAGAATTTTAACTCACAAATCATCTTTCTGTTTTAAATTTGATGGAATGTACTTGTTTGAGGACAAACAAAGTTTTAAGTGTGGGGGAGTTTGATGTGGCTCATTTTTAATGCCCTTTACCACATCCATTTTTATATATTTCTTTACTTTTTAATATCAAACCATTGTATTATGCGTAACATTTAGCAATTTTTGTATTTTGTAAATTACATTATATAAAATATGCTTATGTATTAAAAGTGTGTTTTGATGTTATTTTTTATTATTTTTCAATAATAAAATAAATTTTTTATTTTAATTTCTTTTAATTAATTCTTTATGTTACTAGTTCTAAATAATATTTAATTCATTAATTAAATTGATTAATTATTTATTCTTCAATTTGTAAATAAATAACTCATTTTAGTTTTTAATTATTTTATGAATTTAATTAGTTCTAACAATTTAATTTTCTTCAATTAATATTTTTCAATAATTATTTAATTTGTTAATTGGATACTTAATTGGTTGATAAATTCTAGAGAGAAACTTTAGTTATTTAAGTATGTTTATAAATTATGGTTTTTTATAATTTTTAATGTAAATATATTCATTATTTTAAATAAAACACAATTAATTTTATTATTTGAGTTTTTTTATTTTTTTATTTTTTTATTCTATTAAATTTAATTTGTTAATCAATTTTTAGTTTTATTAAATTGTTTATTTATTTAATTTTTTGATTTGATTATTTTTATTGTGTTGCTACGTGTTGTGGTTTATCCATGGTCACGGTGGCAAGTCTCACCATTTCCCACAGTCACCATTTTTTAGCAATCCACTGAATCCCCTCCCAATGGTGGCATCACATCGCCTTGCTGTCAAACCTCATAGTGAGACCATTAGTAGCCTTCACAGTGCATGTGCCACCGTATCCCCTACTTCAGTGTCCCACTTTTTTATTCACAGTGCTCCCAACCCTTGCCACTACCTCCACCATTTTTTTCACGGTGCCACCATAATCTGCCCCATTCCAGCACCGCTCCTCTGCCTCCATCTCATCCACACAGTATCACATCTCACCATCATCCAAAGTATACACAAACCAAATTAAAGTCAAATCAATACCATTCATACCCTGCCATAAGAAGTTTCACATCATTAAAATTCGAATAGAGCAAGAATAACCAGAACTAAGACTGAATAATATAATTGAAAGATAAGTCACCCAAAGCTAACGAGATCCAAACGAGTCAGAGATCGAAGTAGCTCTGCATCTCTCCCCTGCTGATTGAATTCTCCCCCATCATACCATCTCAACATTGAGACCCCCAACATCGAACCCTATTCGGTATTTTTCCATCGCCCTTGCCTCTGGCCCCTGCTAGCTGAACCACATCTTTATATCATAGGAACCCGAACCTGCCTCCATTCTGCTGCCTTCAACGTTCTTCACTGCAGCAAGCCTACGCTGAGACTTCCCCATGCCTCCCCCATTTTATTTCTATGTCGCACAAACCATCCACCCAGTGTTGTGCCACTATCTTCGTGAACCAGTTGTCGAGCCACCACTTGTGCACACCTCACCGTCGTTGAATCCCATTCTCATGCACCGCACGGACAAAATTACTCCCCCTCCCTTCTTTTTTCACTTTCATTTTTCTTTTCATTATTATAATTTTTATATTATATTATAACATATAATAACATATATATATTATAGAAAATTATTTAGATATTAACATATATAAAAAATATAATATATAATTGTGTACATTTTTTTTTATAATTCATATATTCTGTGTTATATATCATATACAATAATAATAATAATAGGTATATTAATAAAAGTATATAAGTATTCATATATAATATTAATTTATTATGTATATCATACGTTATTAATAGTTATTATTTAAATAATAATATTAGATATTGGTATTTGTATTTTAGTGTTGTAAATATATAGTATATATATAGATAGTTTCATTTCTTTTGTATCTTACTCACATGCATTTTTTTGTTCTAGACAGTGGGAGTTAGGTGTGTGAAGAAATTTTGGGCTTTGCACATGAAAATCCTTAAAGGATTTACAAGTTGTTGCAAGGATGGAAGGTTGTAGCTTGCCGCGCGGGCACTCATTCGTTCAGTTAGGAGAAATTTCCCTTGTGACCAGTGCCGGAGGAAACAACACAATGAAAGCTACACATGGAGGCTAGGGAACACCACCCATGAAATTACTGATTCTTCGACTAGGTCATTAGCTTTCATGATGGGAACGAGATGATAGAGACACCAGAGGGAGGAGTGTGGGTGAGAGAGAGCTGGAGACTATGGGGAACCATTGATCCAACGGAGAAGGAAGGGAGGCATCGATCCAGACTGAGGGAGGAGGGCAAGGGGAGTTCTCACCATTTCATATCGGAAGTAGATTGGGGTATCAAGAGAAGTGGATCAGAGCATTTCATACCTCGATTACCAGTGCGGGACATTGAGCGGAATCCCGCATTGCATCCACCATCAAGCAACAGGGATTAGAACATTCAGTATCTTGAGCAGGGATACAATCATCCTTATTTGTCTTATGCTCTGTTTTTCTACAACTCATTTGAATTTGAACTTCTTTGACACTAATTCTACTTTCTCATTGAAACCAATTGTTTTGTCCAGATAAATTCCCTTAAGTGGTGGATAAGCTGGATGATTAGATTTTTTTCATTCTTATTCATTCACTGTCTTATTTAATGGAATGTCTCTCTCACTATTTGCAGAACAGAATTATTTTCAAAATAACAAGGTCATGTGGAAACTGATCTTGATTGAATCTCAATGAAGACTGTTTTAATATGAGGGACTCGTAGACAAATGAGTCATGCTGAAATGGGATAGACACGTTGAACGCAACTAACAAGTTTAGCCTAGTGACATCTGACCTTCATCACTATTGGGTAGAATGATCATTACAGTTGATAAACTATAATGATTATTTTATCAAAAACTGACCAGACAACAAATCATTCCAGTGAATTTAAGTCATATTCATATTCCTTAAATTTCAATGCATGATCAAGGGTAAGAAATATTGAAATTGTCCAGTGGACTTCCTCCCCCAACACATCTATTGGCTGTTATCACCACAATTTCCTTTGCTTCTCTATCTATTTCCCTTGCACTCATTAGTTCGCCTTTACTTCTTCAAACACTAATTCTCACTCACTCCAATTCACTATCACCAACTATTTTTTCTTGTTCTTGTATGTGTGTTTTTGTTTAGTATATTTTTTTAGATCGCCAAACACAACATGAAGCCTCCCAGTGGTTCGACCCAGTCTTGCCACTTTCGTAATAGTAAGTAGGTAATATATTTTAGTTTGCTGCTCATACCCAATGATGTGCAAGCGTGCAGTCTCATATAATGCTACCTAAAATGTGAATATGGGTATACCATGGCTTCTTCTTCATGTAGTAGTTCCCTACTCATATCACCAATACCTCATGTACTCCCCCAAGGTTGAGTGTCTGTTCTCCAAGGTGAGTTGACCCCCTTTTACTCTTGTGAAGCATGTTATCTGGATGTCGGCTTCTACAAGAGCCTGGGAAAATAGGTTCATACCCCTGAGTCTAAGCCCATTACTACTTTGACCGGCCCATGGAAAGATTTTGATGATGCCTCCATCCTCTCAATTCACCAATTGGAGGCCATACCCCCATATCTCAGTCACTTCTTAGTCAACTCCAAAAAGAGAGGAAGACACATTCCCAAGTACAAGGAATGTTGAAAGATCACCTCATACTCCTATACATGACATGATCAAGTGACATTAAAAACCATTACCCCTATAAGGTATCCGGAGTTTCTCCCCATGGATACAATTTTATTCCATACTGGCCTATTCTGTTGGGCTTGGTTGAACTGACAAAAACTGAAATTCCATATTTTCTTTGACATTATTAACTGTGGTCCCCTTGATTGAATATCTAATTGAATTAGGTCCATATACTATTTAACCATGGTTTTTATAGGTTTAGTTTTTCCCAATAATTATTTTTCCATTGCCCATGCAGGCACCAGAGTTCGCCCTGGATCCGTTGAAATTCATGAACCGTATCCCATAATTGATCACAACATCTCTAATGGTGAAGAGGATTTTTAAGACGCCCATCATGTGTTTGAAGAAGGAATCTCTTCCACTATTTATTAGATGGTTTAGGTGAATCCTAGTATCGAGATAGATCTATGGTCAATGTTGATCAGTGTAACCACGCCTGGAGAAGAATAGTAGTAGTATGATGATTTACTAAAACATCATTGTGATGTTTTTTTCCTGGAGTTTTGACGAGAAGTCAAGGATAGAAACTCAGGTATCCATCCACTGTCTTGGTCTTATGATAAATTATTGTGGGTTCAAGAAGAATCCCCGGAAGATTCACCCCTATCACAGTGTTATCATTGAGTCCAATGTTGATAAACTCGTCAAATCCATATTCATTAATGAATTTTGGTACCATGGATGGTTGGCCAACAATGTCCCCATCAGGAAAAATAATGGATAGATCAAGGTATGTCTTGACTTCTGTGATCTCAATTACCATTTCATGAAGGATGAATTTCCTATTCTAGTAAAAGATTCTTTTATTTATTCCACTGCTAGGTTCCAGGATCTCTCATTCACTGATGGGTATTCCAGGTATAATTAGATTTGAATGGTCCTCGAGGATGAAGAATCAACCAACTATAGGGCACCATAGGTAACCTTCTTCTATTAGGTAAAGAATTTCAATTTTATGAATTTAGGATCCACCTTTAAACTTGACATGAACTTCATTTACAAGCATATCCTTGAGATGTTAGTGAAATTCTACATGAATTATTTGGTGTTTATATACAACCAACATTAGGACCATCTCAAAAATCATGATAAGGAGTTCAGTTAACTCTGCACCTGGAATCTAACAATGAACCCCTTGATGTGTTCCTTAGAGGTTTCCTCTAGGAAGTTTAACTTAATTTTTTATGTACATAGATATCGAGGTTGAAGTAGAGAAGATCGAGGATATCATTCATGTTCCTCCTCTAAGAAACCATCGAGTGTTATGATGATTTCATTGTAACTTGGCTAACATATTCGGATTCATCATGAATCTTACTTGAAAGTGTAATCCATTTTGTAGACTCATGAATAAAGGAGTCGTCTATAAGTAGGATGAAGAGTTCCTGACTACATTTGAGGAAATCAAGAAGTATCTACTACATCCTTTGGTTATGATGCCAACATTCTCTAGGAATCCATTGGTTTTCTATGTCACCACACTAGAATTATCCTTCAACACCTTTATCACCCATAAGAACAATGAAAGGATAGAATACATCTTATATGATCTAAATCACATGCTCCCCGGCACAGAGTCCATATACACTCCTATCAAGAAGAGCTGCCTCATGCAGTTTTTCTTGTGGAAGAAGTTGTGGCACTACCTACATATTCCTGAGAAATATCATTTATCCTACATGGATCTGCTAATGTATTTCATGAACTCCTCTATATTGACAGTTCATATAGATCATTGTTCAGTGATCCTTTAGTAGTCCATCATCTGGTTCATTCCAAAGAAGTTCATCCAGGGTCTATCTCTAGAAGACTTCTTGGTCATCCATCTGACCCTCGTAAAGAAGTACCTCGATCATGATTTTCCAAATGAGGTTATCCTATCAGTGGTTCAGGCTACATTGTGTTAGACTATTCATTTCAATGGAGCCTCTCAAATTCCAATTGGTATAAAGATCAACAATCCCATTCTCAAAAGGGTGTGCCTAGGTATTGTTTTCATCACCATGACACATGTTTTCCTACCATATTATTTCCTACTATTAGGAGGCTTCACCAATAATGAGTAATAGTATTAGTCACACCTTACTGATCTCAAGCTAGAACTCATGATTGGTGTTCCCCGCCTTCATGTTAAAGGGGACTCCAAGTTAGTCATCGTAAAGATGAAAGGTGAATATATTATCAGGATGAAAAAAATTATACCCCTGTTAGAATGCACTCACCATTTGATGACCAATTCCCCTCTCCACTTGAGGTTACTCATGTTCCCTCATCATTTAATGGTTTATCTAATGACTTGGTATGTTTAGGTGAATATCTTGAAGAGACTGACTAGGAAGATCTATTTATTCATCTGATGCGTCAAAGGGTCATCACACCCATCTCTATGTATGATGATGATAGCTATAAAGTAGGACACATAATTGCTGTTGATTCTACATTATGACACCTATATCCCTATGATACTGAAAAATCCTCTAATTGGACAATTCCCTTCATCGATTATCTCCAACACGTACCTCTATTGTTGGAAAGATAAAAAAAGTGAGTGAATTTGTCGACACACATCAAATTTCACCGTCCAGAATGGTCTCGGCCTTGAGAAGACTCTCTAAAAATGTGGGTTCATCGGAATTATACTCCACGTCATTTAAATAGATGTTATTCCCAAGGTTATGCTTGAAGTTCATGTTTGGTCCTCTAGTGCTCATTAGGTAGGGTTAAAAGTCTCCCATTAGATTCGAAGGTTGCAAATGTTTTTCCCACTATGGTCTATTACGATATCTAGTTCTCCAAGACGTTCCACGCATGTCAAATCCATTCTTACATTATACAGTCATTATTGGATACTTGCTATATGACCATGTACTCATATACCTTTGGGGTTTGGAAACACATTTCCATGGTAAAATATCCAATAGGAACAGTTCACCTGTATAGGTTCATTTTGACTATAACAAATTTCTTTTCTTTGTGGGTAGAAGTAGTTCCTCTCAAGGAAGTCAAATTATGGTCTATTTTTTAATTCATTTGATCCCACATCATTTATTGATTTGGAATCACTAATTTCATAATCATTGACAATGACACCGACATCTGGGCTGCTGTACTGGAGAAGTTGTATGCTAAGTAAAACATTTGGTCTAACCACACCTCTTGATGCCACAAATAGGTAAATGGATAGAACAAGGAATTTAGAAAAACACTCTCCAAAATTCTACACATTATGGTTTGTTAGAACATGAAAATTTATCTAGAAAAGACTCCCTGACAATATTTGGGATTATCTTGCGATAAATATAAATTCCACATATGTGACCCCATATTCCAGGTGTATGGAGTAGAAAAATTAATTCCCATTGTGATTCAACTAACATTTCTTCGAACATCATTCTACAATTAGTAAATGTCAGACAGAGTAGTTGAGGTCTGTCTAGATGATCTAAAACCCTCGATGAGAACAGGATGTGGGCCTTGTAAAATATTGAGAGGCACCAAAACAAGGTATCTAGAGATTTTAAAAATAAGGTTCACCACCACTCATTCCTTAAATGTGACAAAGTAATGGCTCTTTAGAAACTAATGATACTTGGAAGGAATCAACCAAATCTAGAAACCGAATGGGAAGGGACTTACATCATTCACAGTGTCTACCCAAGTAATTCAAACTCTTTGGTCACCATATATGGGGAGTGAATCACTCCTACAACCAATTCCAAGTTCCTCAAGTAGTACATCACATGAAAAAAGAACACATGTCCAATTTATATGACATTAAACTATGTAACCACCTTATAGACCTAATTATATGACATTAAATTGCATAACAATTATCTTCCTTATCATACAATATTAAACAACATGCTCCTCATCCTAATCACATGATGTTAAATTATGCCATGAATGATCCCGCATGAATACATCCTTATCATATGATGTTGAACTATATGATTCAATCATATCACATGACGATAAACTATGAATCACTATTCATCCTTACCACACAATGATAAACTACATAGATACTTCCTTACCATATGGTGCTATATTTCATGGTTCAATCCTATCAGATGACCATAAAATGTTCACCACTCATTATCCTTACCATAAGAAGTTAAACTGTGTGTGGATATCCTCGAGAGTGTGTGGTGTGCTGTCAGCCTTCATGGCTCTCATTCACATCAGGTATATCCTTTCATGCCTCACATATCCCTCTGGGTTGATATGTCTGCCATATAGACCAATCTTTATGAATATAAACTATATAGAAAATTTATGATTTTCTCTTCCAAGAGAGAATCAATTATGGCATGAGTATTCTACCCTTTCATGTTATTGAACTATGTACATATTGACTCCAATCCTCATGGGATGCATACAAATTGCACTGACTATTATCTATGGTCCCAGCCACAAACTCAACCATTGGGCCACTTGGACTATGTTTATCCTAGGAGTAAATTGTACGGTGTGGGCCTCTCTAACCCCCAGTCATGTCTAGTTAACACTATTATTCCATGTACCTACCTTCAGAACACTCCCATAACATTCTTTTCCAACATTCTAGCTACATGATTTTAAACTACATAGTAGTGATGATACTTCCTACTCGACCTTAAAAGGAAAATGACACTTGTCCCTACAACACAATGTTTAAATATGTATCATTGTATTAGCTTCTGTATGGTAAACTGTATAACATTTTACTTCCCAGGAACACGATGCTAATCAATATACCCATGGTTGAAACTAAATTACCTTAACCTAAGTGTTTTTGTTCTAAAAAATATGAACAAAAATATTTGGAAATGTATGGGTTCTATACACTGAGTTATATCTAGATATTTATCCCCACTCAGGAACCTAATATTTGAGGAAATACCTAATTGAACTACCTAATGTTCCCAAAAACATGCTCAAATGCAGTGTGGTGTGATACCTAGATAGTTATATTCCACTTGAACATTCTCTCATTCCACCTCCATGTTTCAAATCTCTATTTATTTAGAACCCCATCATCTTTCACATTTGAAGGGACCTCCTAATGGTATGATGCTTAGCCAAAATGGATCACCTACCATCCAAGGCCAAAATACTAGAATACATTGGATGAAATTTTAAGACAGGTCCCACATTTCGAACATAATCTATGGCCAATCCTTATTTGTTAGTCTGCATTCTCGTAAACACTATATGGATGTTGTGTTTCGAACATTTTCAGTTGTTATCCACCATCGTCGAGCCACCCTCATTGTGTTCTAGATAAATTTCTCCATGATTCACATTTTTCAACTTCCTTATTTTCTATAATAACTCTAACACCTTTAGTGTTTCCCCTCCATGAATATACACAAATTGAGTAGGAAGGTCAATATCATTTGGGATTTCCCACCTATTATTTACTTACCCTTGTTATGAACATCCACATAATGGGAAAAGCATAATACCACACCTTCTTCCCTACACCATGCATGACTCATGTGGAAAATGGTGTTTTGGTCAGGATTTTACCCACATAGGGGATCCTTATAACTACAGTAGTCTGAATTCTATGACCCTAAACTAAGAACCATATAGTCCAAGCATTATGACTCTAAAAATTACGTTGGATACTCTTCAAATAGTATCATGTGGTGTTTATACCACCTAGTTCCTCATTCACGTTATTATTTCCTTATCACTGCACTACACATATCCTCTTTGATTTTCTCATTGTCCAAACTCTATGACCATAAACTAAGATCCTATGGTCGAGGTGACACGACCTTAAACTGTCTAATATAGGCCCATGTTTTATGACTATAAACTGTTCACTTCCCCTATAGTCGAATAATCATGACCCTAAATAGTATGGAAGTCTCCCAAAGAATTTTGTGGTTGGTGATGGACCTTCTGGGTCCTTATTCACGGTTGTTTATTCACCTCACCATATATATACGTTAAAGATGCATACCCATGGTACGAATTCTACAACCCTAAACTAAGTACCATAGACTCCAACAACCATGACTTTATACTGAGCATGAATTTTTCCTCATGGATTTTTGCAATGGAGTGGACCTTCACGGTCCTCAATCATGTTGTGTTATAATTAATTCACCATGCACTTTCTCTTTGGAATACCTCACCCACAATTGTTTTTAATGCATGACATTAAACTACAGGGATTGGTCCAAACACAATGATCATATAATAAGAGTCTTTGGTACAATAAATATGAACAAAAACTATTTATAAAATCGGGTTCTTTTACCATGAGTCCAGCGGCATCCTACCACTAACATGTTGTGATATTATATAGTGTGATACATAATGTTTCGGGTTCTACATGAACAATTCCATGATCTATTACCATACTTATAGATTCTTCATGTTCTGATATCCATCATATTTCATATGTAGATGGGCCCCCTAACGGTTACAATTCATGGATAAAATCTGTCATGACCCATCATGGGACAAAACCCTAATGTTTATCTGGAAGAGAATTGTGGATCTTGTTTTTCGAACACAGTCAACGGTAGATTCTATCTTTTCATGTATCATTCCTGACGGGTGTATTTATCAATTCTGTGTTTCAAATTTTGTCAAGACTGGTCCCTACCAATATATCTCCCCATCATGCTGTGGATATCATCAACCTTGATTTACATCATTTTCTATCTCTATTTTTTCTGGTAGAACTCCAACACTTTCGGTGTAACCTCTAATGCATCTATGCATATTGAATGGAAACATCAATATCATTGAAACTTTCCCTCATGGAATTTCCTTACCCCTATAGTGTGCATTCATAAAATGGGAAAGCATGACACCACACCCCATTTCCCGCAACGAGCATGGCCCACAGGGGCTTGGGAGTCTTAGTAGGTTTTGTAACCACATTATGGACTAGGTCCAATAAGTAAGACCTTAAACTACATTGTGTCAGTGGTACTTTCTGCATGACCTCCAAAGGAATGTACTCACATATCAAGAATTCTATGTTAATCAAGTCCCAAGTACTATCCATATGCATATAAACATTCATGGGTTTTCATTTAAGATGTTTCATGTGGCATGGGACTTCTTGTCTGCCATTCACGGTGGGTAGTTCCCACTGCACTACACATATCCATTCTTCCGGATATACCCCTCCCTTATAGTGTAAGCATCGGGACTTTAAACTGTATGTCACTTTTCTCAAGAATTTGTTGTATGAAATTGAGTTCTCTAAGCCATTACTGTCAGGTTTCATCTACCATCCATAATACATATGACATAAGAGATGCCATTCCCAATTGTTCTAAATAAAATATCCTTAAAATAAGATCCATTAGTCTAAGAATCATGACTTTAAACTGAATGAATATCTCTTCTCGGAGGATGCATTGTGTGGTGTTGACCCTCCTTAGTCCTCATTCTGGTCAAGTTATTTCACCGCACCAACACACATTCCCTAAATGATATGTCTCCCCATAACATTCTAGTTTCACAATTATAAAATTTGTGGCATCTAGTATCCTCCCTACATGATGATTAGCTGTGTGAACCAGTTCTATCACATAACCATAAAATATGGCACTATCATCATAGACACATAATGAAAAATGGCACAACATGGTGTTGTTGTCTCATGAGAGGGAATTTTCTTTGGCACTAGTCATCCACCATTCCATTTGTTAAGAACATTATTTTTCATGATTCTCATCCTTATGTGATATATAGAGATTCCATAGTACTCCATCTTGGTTCATCCACTAAAAAAATGAACACCCAGAAACAAAGAACAATAAATGCTTCCCGATATGTGTAGGAGTTGGACCCATGCAAAGAGATCCTCTCTTCAAGAACTACATGTGGCATGATTCCCATAATTGTGGGATATATCGTGATTCCTAGAAATTTCTTCTTTGGGACCAGCTACAAAATTACTTCCCTTATTTTTATTCACTCTTTGGTCCCATTTATGGAACATGGATCCCCTTGTCCTATTCATGTTGGATGTTCCTTCCATCCATTGTATAATGATTTCTTTAAGAAAAAACTAAAAAATCTCACTGGGAATGTGTGATGTGGTGTTTGGATTCCTTTTTCTTCATTCACATGGGGTTTTTCTGGTACCGTGATACACATATAAATTTGAGACACCATCCCATATGGTTTTAACTTTATGACATTAAACTATGTGAAAACATCATCAATTCACGATGTTAAACTACAGTTTTTATATGAACTTGAGAACTATGTATGGATTGAATTACACGCTCATGAGAAATGTAGTGACACCTAGACACTATGGATTTAGGCCTAACTGCTAACTCCGTCAAACCTTAATCTCTTATCCCTTGATCATAGTCTGATCTCCTTGACCATATATTGTATACAGTTCAACATAATATATCTATATGATACAAAGGATCTCTTGACCCTCATTCACATCATATTTTACCTCTTCTATGTCTCGTATATATCCTTGGAATGATTATTCCTCTTTGACCCCTCTAGCCTCGACATATTCCATGGAACAAGACTTTAATATTTATGGGAGTTTCCATAGTAATGAAAATGTTGGGTGGTGAAGGCCTCCTAGGTCCTCATTCATGCTAGTTCTATTATGCCCAAAAAATTATTAATATTCCTCTTCGAGTTCTTTCCCTTAGTTAGATCACTATGACCATACACTAATACTAAATATCATAAGCGCATGACATTAAATTTTGATCCTACCCTGAACATGTTTAGGATGCCCCATGTTAATTATGGGATGATTTAGCTTCCTCATCCAAGAGGATTTCCCTCACCAGTGTTGGGCTCACACCAATTTATGTTTTAATAACTATGTATATCTTGATTCCCTACCTTATGGGATATGTAGCGACACATAGACATTTTGTCTGTGGGAAAATTGATAGGTTCATTAATCATTTTCAGCCATTTTGCTTTCATTCATATTAAGATTTTTATGCATCACATGAGCCTCATTATCCTCATTCATGTTATTTTTTGCCACCCTTGTTTTTTATACATACTTTAATATTGAATTTCATTCAGTTGTCAAGCCATCATTACTCTAAACTGTTCTCCTTTGTCCAGGCAGCATGACTATAAATTTTTTTCCTTATTCCGATCAACACAACCTTAAATTGTTTTTAATTTTCCAAGTAATATGTACTTAATATATTTTCATGTAAGGGACTATATCTCACTCTTTGATATTCTCATTCCACACTTTAATCCCTTATTTGTTTTGGTTTTGTATCATCTTTCATGTCTAGATGGGCCACCTAACGGTGATGGTCTTATGCCGCTTGGCTCACCTCCCGTCTAGGATAAATGCCCTAATAAATCTTCAGAAGTAAGAAGTGAGTCATGTGTTTCAAACATTTTCAACACTTGATCCCAAAATTTATCACCCCATTCTTTTCTAGTGTAGTAATTGTTCCTCTGTTTCAACCATCGTCCATAGCCAGCCTTTAGTTTACATTCACCCTTTCATCCAAACCTTCAGTGTCTCGATTTACCCTCCTTCTCTCATCCTTGTATCGTGGTTGGATTCCATCCTTGTTGTCACTCCTAATATGTGATCCCTCATTTCAGGTAAACTCCCTTGTATCGTTCCTTGTTTCTTACACTGGGCATGTATCATGTAGGCTTAAGAGTCTTGGTAGGGTTGGTGCTGATGTGGTTGAGTCACATAGGGGTCCTAGGTCAAACCTATACAACCTAAAACTAATATCCTTGTAGTAAAAATGTGTTGTGTTTGGTTCTCAAGTCTGCTACACCATATATACTCATCTTTTGGGATCCTTATTTACATGTTTCCCTTATTTGTGTGGTATGTGATCCTTTTTTGAAATCATTCATGTTGGGTTTCGTCCCTTTGTACCACCGAAATATTTTAGAACACATCATAGTCCATGTACCAAACATTTAACTATTCTATAGGTTTCGGGGAGTATGACCTTGAACTGTGCGTAATGTATTAGTCATTTAATGATAAATTGTAGGAAACATCGAGGTCATATGACGTTAAACTACTCCATGCATCATTCTCATTATACGATGTTAAAATACATCTGCATCTTCATCACATTTATGATGTGAAACTGCAAATCATCCCAGGCCCTCACCTGAGAGGTCCTCTCACATAGTGTTTATCATCTACCACATTTTTCGCATCTTCAGAAGTCACTTGGAATCTGAGATAATACATCCTTGAAATATAGGTTTGATCATTGTTTAGACCTATACAATCACACCATTGTGTTCTAATCCATCGTGGAATAACACTGATATTTTTGGAATCCATTCGAACATTACATCACTCTAATCCCACAGTTTACATTATCCTTATTCGGATCCTTGTCCCCTTTCACTTATGAATTTACCCCATAAATCATGGTTCCTGGATGCTTTGGCTCACCTACCCACCTAATCCAACGCCCTGAATGTCTTTCGAAGACAATTCAAGATAGGTCCCATGTTTTGAACATTTTCATAAGTTAAACCTTTTTTCCTATGTTTAATCCTAATCAATATGGATACTGTGTTTGGATCATGGCCGCTAGTTATCCTTTATCACATAACCACTCTAATTGTTTTTAGGATTTTGTAAAATCCTGATTCACATTTCCCATTCCCTTTTGTTCAAATAGATTCCAATCCCCCTAGATTAATCACATTTGTGCACTAGAGCACATCGAGAAAGAACAATTGGCTGCTCCAAGAGCCATATTCAGCATCCACAATGTAACACCCCAATATTTTATGAGAAGTATATATATTTTTTATGTCTTATGTTATTTACAACATCAATTGAATATTTCAATACATACAACACTAGCTTGGCTTGCGTTATATGCAAGAGCAACATTCCTCGATGGCGTGTGTTGTACACAATATCGAGTTTCACCAAATAATGATATGTTATTAAAATATTATATAAAGTAGCAATTTTAAATATTATTAAGAACATTTTTAATTTTAAATAAGATTATAATACATTTTACATATTATATGAGAAAAAAATCAATTTTTCGGATAAAAGATTTTTTTTTTTAAAAAAATGATATTTTTCTCCTTTTGACGGCGTATCCATTTTAAAGATAATTTTTGGAAAGTTTATAAGTTCAATTTTACAAAATAAAATTATTCTTTTTGAATCAAGATATAAAAACTTACATTGGATTAATTTTTTATACTTTTCTGATAACTTTCATATTTTGATGAATAGTAAAAATACGCAAATTTTTAATTGAAAACAACTTTTTTCATCAAAATAATTTATATGGTTAAAATATATTATTGAATGTTTTTAAAGTATAAATATAACATATTTTTACCATTTAATATAATATATGTCATTAACATTAATTTTACATTGAGTTCCTTGGTAAAAACATTTCAATCTTTGGCAATGTTTTAACTTTTAAACCCCGTTTTCTTAATAATGGGATTAATTTTAAATTAATTACTGTAACTTCTGTGTTTTGAATACTGATAAATGGATTAAATATTTGAATTCATTGTGTCCAAATTATGTTAATAGGTTACTTTTATTTTTTTGATATTATGAATAGTAACTATGGTAATTTTTTTTTACTGTAGTTAAAGGTAAATCGGGTAATTAAGGGTAAAAATAAGATTATAAAATTACCCTCACACATTCCCAAATTATATTGGATGAATAAATGTAGACCCATATCACCTAAGGGTCAGAATAGATTCATTTCATGGATTTTTTATCATGAAAGTGATGTAATTATTATTAAAACTAAAGAGAGTGACAATATATCACTCTCTTAACTCTTATAAGTATAGTAATGATAATTTATTGATAAAATTCATAAAACATCGAACATGAATAGTTTACATAAATATAAAAAATTTATCTACATCATGTGAATTTATTTATAATTTTTAAGGATTAAATAATTATCATTAATTATGACACAATAGTGATGTTGAAATTATTTTATTAATTGAAATATCAAATAAATGGTTTTAAAAATATTAAAATAAATATTATATGAACTATTTAATGTACTCCACAAAATTTCGAGATAAATATGACATGATATTAATCTATTATATCTTTTTTTAGAACATATATTCTGTGTGGATTTTATTTAAATTCAAATAAATGAATAGTGTCCAAACTGACACTATTGTTATTTTTTAAAAATAACATATTATAAAATTGATTAAAAATCACAAAAATATTTAAAAATTATTAATTAAAATTTATATGGTCCACAATCTAATGAAGAATACAATTATGGAAAATTAAAAACATATAAGTAATTATTTATAAGTATTTAAAATTTAGAATATTATTACCACAAATAAAATTAAATAGATTAAATAAGGATAAATCAATTTGATAAGGTTTAAAATAATTTCACAACATGTATAAATTTTATTGGTTGATGAGATTACAACCCTATCTCATCTAATCTTCAAATTGAGTCATTTTTGGAGGTTATTAAGTGGGGTTGGAATTTATTATAAATTAATATTTCTTATAATTCCAAAGGTGCCCCTCTCCTCCCTTTTAAAAGGGCACCTCCTCCCTCTCCTCCTCACACAATTTTGTGCCTTAAATCTTGTCCAAATCCAGCCCATTTCCTTTCTAAACTATCCTAGAAACATACTATAGGTCCCGGTCTTCTTCAAAGACCAATTTTAGTGCCCTAAGAGGAGGTTTCAAAGAGGCGTGTCGAAGAAGAGGTAATATCTGTTACCGATTCATTCAAATTTATTTCTTCTTCAACTTCCTATTATTTATTTGTTTCATTATGAAGTAATAACATCAGTATCTATCAAATACTGATATGTTATTATAAATATTAAACAACCCTATTTCACCTTCTATCCATCCTACGGAAAACAAAATCACCGCGCATGCGTACGTACGGAATACCATCTCCACATCGTGGTGTTATCTAGTTTCCACCAGCACCTTACAT
The DNA here is from genome assembly GCA_963277665.1 of Viscum album. Taxonomy (NCBI): domain Eukaryota; kingdom Viridiplantae; phylum Streptophyta; class Magnoliopsida; order Santalales; family Viscaceae; genus Viscum; species Viscum album. The sequence continues at coordinate 1,677,525,076 of OY728150.1, read as the reverse complement.
GGCTGTGTATAATTGTGTAAAGAATAACTTTATTTGATTATTGTAAAATGATATTGATTATAAAATATTATACATACACTTAAATAAAATTCCACGATCATGGGAATGATATCATCGCTTGTGCGTACGTACGGTCTACCGTCTCCATGATGTGATGCGACTCATTCTATATGATCTTCATTGAATTATGATTATATAAATGAATTGAATTAATAAATATGATATATATTACAATAATACCATTCTGTTAATGAGGTATCTATAACCTAAAAATATGAATAATAATTTATTCAACAAAACATGCATAAGAACATAAATCAATGAACACCCGAATAACAAGTAGCAATGAAATATTACAAATAAGAAGATATGAATATGACCATATATGATATCATAACAATGAATATGATTCTTTAATAAGTCAATGACATTATTTAAATCATTATACAGGAAGTTCGGATACATACGAAGCAAATTGGACCTAAGTTAAGGGAAAATCTCACGATCACATTTTTATATGAGATTGTTTATACATAAGAATTTACTGGGGAATATTTATCATCCACATCCATGTTTCCTCAATATGTAATATTTTTTCTATCCTCCTAAAATTATTTAAATCCAATTTTACCCATTATTGATTTTTTAGTAAAATATATGAAAGGAATCATTTGTTGTTTTTAGTATGAGGTACTTTTTGACTTTTCTAGCCAAAGTACAGGAAGAATGTTATTTTTAACTTATATAGAATGAATGGATTTTTATGACATCATAGAACATTATTTCCATGAAGCTTCCTTTACAAGTTTTTAAGTTTATTTTTAATTAACTTATTTTAGTTTAAAATTGTATGACATGTTAAGAAAGGAAAAACAATTTGAAGATGAAAGGATATTTTTCTCAAGAATGGAGTTCAAGTGTTTTATCAAAATTATTTTCCATCTAAGATAATATAGGGTTCTATTCCTATCCCTATTATTACATTGATTTGATTATGTTATGATGGAATTATTTTTATGAAGTCTTTTATATTATATGAATTTTTTTATGATGTCACGATGTTTAAGAATCCCACTTTTATTACACGGGTTATGATATGATGTATAATTTATGATTTCGTGGTTCACATAAGAATGGTATCATTATGATTTGGGAGGTATGTATATCTCCCTCCAATTCATTGGGTAAAGATTTATATCTCATGAGATAGACATGGCTTGAATGACAAGTCAATCTGGTTCATTGATATAGGACTGGAACGAGGAGTGAACTTGGTTCAGTAATGGACTTTGTCCGCTATGATGGTCTTGGAAAAGAGCCTTGACTAATATGAAATGATTTTCTATGATTATGTGTGTATGCCCCAATGTTTCATGTTTTATGTTATGATTATTGGGATTACATTTCATTACTATGATTTATCTCATTTTATGATATTATAATCTCTTTTGCAGGTTAAGATTTTCATGATATTTCTTTTGTTTACCCTTACTGAGAATTTGGGCTCACCCTTTTGTATGTTTTCTTTTCCCCAGGTCAGTAAGAAGTGTATTAAGTAGGATATGCCAAAAGGGATTCTAGATATGATGAAATAAACAGGAGACAATGTACATGCTTTTGGAAATATTTGTTTATGTTTCCTAGTTTCTAAAGACACTATACATATACGGTCCTATCTTGGTTTTGTTATATGTTTTAATAATTATGCTTCAATTTTGAATTAATAACCATGTATGTAAAGTATGGGTCGTTATAGTTGGTATCAGAGGAAACATATAGTTAACCTTTTGAAACTAGGATGTGAAAGCCTTAGTAAGATCTCTAAGGATATGTCTAAATATAGAACACAATATTAGTGTTTTAGAAATGGCCAGGAACAACCTATGGTAAGACCTAAAGTGTGAAATTTTATCCTTGATTGTGTGGTTTTCCTATTATGATTAGTCTTTCTCACACCAAACTTCATGGTTTTAGTCAATGGCTGGAACCCGAAGGAACCATGTTAATGCTGAATGTAACGGGCAATGAAATGATTTTCCCCCTGAGAAACCAAATGTTATGGGATCTGGAATGCAAAATCTTGTAGCCATGATCACACAACATTCTCAAGCTATGAATCATGCAGGACATCCAAACGAGAAAAAGAAGGAGAAACATTCTATTGAATCCTTCATGAGGTAGCATCCACCTTCATTCAGCGGGTCTTCTGATCTATTAGTGGCTGAAAAATGGATCTGTACCACTGAAAATATATTTCCAGTTCTACTATGTTCTGAATTTGATAAAGTCATCTTAGTAGTATATCATTTGGAAGGATAAGGTGATCAATGGTGGAATCTTATTAAGAATACAAGGGAACGGGATGAAATTGAGTCCATGGAATGGTAAGAGTTCACAAACTTATTTTTCAATAAGTACTTCCCTTGTATTCTTCGAACAAAGATGGATAAAGAGTTTCTTGAACTGAAGAAAAACAATGATGAAATTGTTGGTAGCTACAAGAAAATTTTACAAGCCATGAAAGGTACGCTTCTAGAATTATTATCCAACCCAAGGGTAAAATCAATCGATTATTTAGTGGCTTCAAACCAATTCTTTGAAGGGAGTTTGCCATAAGGGACTTCAATAGCTATGAGGAAATTTTTCTATGTGCTCTCAAGGTTGATATGGATATTAGTGTAACCCATCAATCATATGGGTTTTATAAGAAGAGGAAAATGGAATTAAAAGGAAAATATAAATACCACATAGAAAAGTATATGAGTTTTCCCTTATGCTCAAAGTTTGGAAAAAAACATGGTAGGAATTGTCTTAATGGGAAAAGTAAATGTTTTATGTGTGGAAAATAAGGTCATATGGAAGTTGAATGTCGAAATAATGGGAAGAATATGTCTAATGATGCGAAAAAAGAAAGGGATACATAGAATACACTTCCTACACATCAATGTTTCAAGTGCAAGGAAATGGGGAATTTTTCCAATCAATTCCCTAATCCAAGGGTTGTTGATGATGATCGACTTCAACAAAATCTTAAGGCCAAAGACAAAGTAAAGTCACGTGCAATTTCTATCGGTGATTTGGAGTATGATAACTAAGTGGTGAAAGGTACAATTACCATCCACTCTAAAGTATCAAATGTTTTATTTGATTCTGGATCCACCCACTCTTTTATTTCTGAAGAATTTTCTAGGTTTTTCTCCATATTAACTCAGCAGTTAGATATTGAGTTAGCTGTGACAAACCCTAATGGCACAACCGTCGCATCAAAAGTTTACAATTCTTCTCCGATTGAAGTTTATGGGAAATTGCTTCCTGGAAATCTTGTGATCCTTCTTATAGTTTAATTTTATGTGATTCTTGGCATGGATTAGATTTATTTATACATATCTCATATCAATTTCAAAAGAAGGAAAATCACATTTAATATTCCCGATCAATCTACTATCATCTATCGATGCAAGGATAAATATAACCTTCTAGTGGAAATTTATTCCATCTTATGGGTCTTGATTCCAATAAATGAAGGTTATTTATCTCAAATGGTTTGAGATAAACTCACGATTATGAATATTTCCATTGTACAAGAGTTTGATGATGTCTTTCTGGAGGAATTTCATGGTCTTCCACCAGATCGCAAAGTTGAGTTTTCAATGGAACTCGTACCGGTTGCTATGCCAATTTCAAAGACACCATTTAGAATGGCCCTAATTGAGTTGAAGGAATTGAGGAAGCAACTCTAAGACAATCTTGATAAAGGATTCATACACCCTAGTGTGTCACCTTGGGGAGCACCTTTTCTCTTTGTTAAGAAGAAAGATGGATGAATGAGACTTTGCATTGATTATTGAGAACCTAACAAGATCACTATCAAGAACATATATCCTCTCCCATGAATTGATGGCTTATTTGACCAACTACGCAGAGCTCAATACTTTTCCAAAATTGATCTTCGTTCAGGGTATCATCAATTAAGTCTCAAAAAGGAGGATATACCAAATACGGCTTTCCGTACAGGGTATAGACACTATGAATTTATTGTGATTCCATTTAGTCTTACTAATTCCCATATTATCTTCATGTGTCTCATGTATAGAGTCTTTGAAGACGATCTTGATCAGTTTGTGGTAGTCTTTATAGAAGATATTCTTGTCTATTCAATGATCAAGAAAGAACATGAAGATCACTCGAGAATTGTGTTAAATACCCTAATAAAGGAGATGCTTTATGCCAAATTTACCAAGTCTGAATTTGGATTCAAAATGTTTCATTTTATGGTCACATAATCTCAAAAGCGAGAATATCTATGGATCCAGAAAAAACATAGGTTATCGAAAGATGGTCGAGACAAAAAATAGTTACTAATATTCGATTTTTTCTTGGTCTGGATGGATATTGTCGACGTTTTGTGAAATATTCTTCAAGGTTATCTAACCCACTCACCAGGATGACTCGAAAAGGAGTTAAGTTCATGTGGACGGAGGAGTGTGAAGAGAATTTCAAGGAGTTGAAAAAGAATGTTATCCAGTACACATGTGCTCACACTGCCTTGTAGTGGAGAAAGGTTTGTGATCTACAGTAATGCATCCAAGAGGGAACTGGGGTGTGTTCTCATGCCAAATGATATGGTTATAGCTTATGCACCATTACGGTTGAAAATCCATGAGAAACATTACCCAACTCATGATCTGGATTTAGTAGTGGTAATCTTTATATAAAAAATACGGAGTCATTATCTTTATGGTGAAAGGAGTGATATTTATTCTTATCATAAATGTTTAAGGTATATTTTCACACAAAAAGAGATGAATATGCGCAAAAGAAGATGGTTGGAGTTGATTAAAGACTAGGACTGCTCAATTCATTATCACCCTGGGAAAGAAAACAAGGTGATATATGCATTAAATCGACAATACCATGCTAGCTTATCCATGATGAGGATCAAAAAAGATCCAATATTTATGGATTTACAAAGGATGGATCTTGGAATTATAATGGAAGGGAAAAATCGTATCTTTCTCATATAAATGTTCAACCTTCTATACATGTGAAGATTAAAGAGGCACAAAAAGAAGATGTAGAGTTACAAAAGAAGGTGAGAAATGTTCCTGAATTCATCCTTGATTATGATGGGATAATAAGGATCCAGAATCGGGTTTGTGTTCCACCCATCCCAGAATTAAAGAAGAAGCTGCTAGTTGAGGCTCATAGTTCTTCCTTCTCTATTTATCGTAAAAGCACGAAGATGTATAGGGACCTGAAAGAGTACTACTGGTGGGATGGAATGAAAATAGATGTTGCTAAATATGTCTCTCGATTCTTGGTTTGTTAGCAAGATAATACTGAGAGACCGAAGTCTAAGGGGATGTTACAACCATTACCCATACCTGAATGGAAATGGGAAAACATCACTGTGCACTTTTTCACCGAACTTCCTAAAACATCCAAAGGAAATAATGCTATTTGGGTCATAGTTGATCGTCTTAAGAATATCAGCACACTTCATTACTATTATATAATATTTCTCTCTAGATCAGCTTGGCAGGATATATGTAAATGAAGTGGTAAGATTGCATGGAGTATCACTTTACATTATATCTGATTGGGATCTGAGGTTTACCTCGATGTTCTGGTGAAGTCTTCATCATACTTTAGATAGAGAGTTGAGTTTCAGCACTGTTTATCATCCTCATACAGATGGTCAGTCTGAGAGAACAATTCAAACTCTAGAATATATGTTAAGATCTTGCTCTATGGATTTAAAAGGTGGTTGGGATCATCACCTACCATTGGTGGAATTTTCTTATAATAATAGCTTTTACTCCAGTATTTAGATGGCTCCTTATTAAGCTCTCTAGGGAAAGAAATGCAGGACTCCAACTTGGTGGGATGAATTTGGGTAAAGAAAGCAATTAGGACCTGATCTTGTTGATGAGATGGCAAAAAGGTCAGATCTATTCAACAACACTTAAGAGTAGCTCAAAGTCGATAACAAATTTATCTTGATAACTGAAGAAAAGACCTAGAATTTGAAGTGGGTGATAATATCTTCTAAGAATATCTCCTTGGAAGAGAGTAATGAGATTTAGAAAGAAGGTAAAGCGGAGTACTAAGTATATCGGATCTTTCAAAATACTAGATCGTGTTGGGAAGGTTTCTTACCGATTGGAACTTCCACCGAATCTCTCTCAAGTTCATGATGCGTTCCATGTATCTCTCCTGAGAAATTACATACCTGATCCTTCACATGTACTAAGCTGAGAAGTTTTACCGATGGAGAAAGATCTTTCTTATGAAGAACATCCAATAGAGATTCTGGATCGTAGCCAAAAAGTTCTAAGGAACAAGACCACTCACATGGTGAAAGTTTTATGGAGGAACCACCATTTATAAGAAGCTACAAGAAAGCATGAGGATATGATGAGGGAGAGTTATGTTCATCTGTTTGTTACGAAGTGAAGAATTTCAAGGGCGAAATTCATTTTAAGGAGGGTAGAATGTAACACCCTGATATTTTATGAGAAGTATATATTTATTATGTCTTATGTTATATGAAACATCCAAGAAATATTTCACTAAACACAACACTAGCTTGGCTTGCGTTATACGCAAGAGCAACCTTCCTCAACAGCGTGTGTTGTACGCAATTTCAAGATTCACTAAACAAAGATGAGTTATTAAAATATTATATAAAGTAGCCGTTATAAATAGTAGTAAAAACATTTTTAATTTTATATAACATTAGAATTCATTTTACACATGATACGAGAAAAAAAATCAATTTTTCGGATAAAAGAATTATTTTTTTTTCAAAAATGCAGTTTTCCGCCTTATGATGGCGCACCCATTTTAAAGCTAATTTTTGAAAAGTTTATAAGATAAATTTTACAAAATAAAATTATTCCTTTTAATAATGATATAAAAATTTACATTGGATAAATTTTTGATACTTTTATGAAAACTTTTATATTTTGATTAACAGTAAAAATACGCAAATTTTTAATTGAAAAAAACTTTTTTCATCAAAATAATTTATATGGTTAAAATATATTATTGAATGGTTTTAATGTACAAATAGAATATATTTTTATCATTTAATATAATTTATTTATTTACCATTAATTTTACAATGAATTCATAGGTACAAACATTTCAATCTTTGGCAATGTTTTAAATTTTAAATCCTGTTTTTTTAACAACGGGGTTAATTTTAAATTAATTACTATAACTTCTGTGTTTTGAATTTAGAAAAATGGATTCCATATATGAATTAATTTGGACTAAATTATGTTAATAGTTTACTTTTATTATTTTGATATTATGAATAGTAACTAAGTTAATTTTTATTTACTACAGTTAAAGGTAAATCGTGTAATTAAGGGTAAAAATAAGATTATAAAATTACCCTAACACTTAACAAAATTATATTGGATGAATAAACGTGTACCCATATCACTTAATTGTTGTAATAGATTCATTTCCTGGACCTTTTACCATGAAAAAGTATGCAATTATTATTAAAACTAAAGAAAGTGACAATATGTTACTCTCTTAAATCTTATATGTATAATAATATTAATTTAGTGATAAACTTCATAAAACATCAAACATGAATAGTCTCCAAAAATATAATAAAACTATCTACATCATGTGAATTTATTTAGAATTTTTAAGGACTAAATAATTATCATTAATTATGAAACAATAGTGATGTTGAAATTATTTTATTGATTGAAATATCAAATAAATTGTTTTAAAAATATTAAAATAAATATTATATGAACTATTTAATGTACTCCGGGAATTTAATAGATAAATATGACATTTTATTAATATATTAAATCTTTTAGTTAAACATATATTCTTGTGTAGATTTTATTTAAATTCAAATAAATGAATACTGTCAAAATTAACACTATTGTTATTTTATAAAAATAACATATTATAAAATTGTTTAAAAATAACAAAAATATTAAAAAATTATAAATTAATATTTATATGGTCTAAAATTTCATAAAGTATACAATTATTTAAAATTAACAACATATAAGTAATTATTTATAATGATTTAAAATTTAGAATATTATTATCACAAATAAAATTAAATAGATTAAATATGGATAAATCAATTTGATACGGTTTAAAATAAATTCACAACATGTATAAATTTTATTTTCTGATGATATTACAACCCTATATCATCTCATCTTTGAATAGAGTCGTTTTTGGAGGTTAATAAGTGGTGTTAGAATTTATTATAAATTAATATTTCTTATAATTCCAAAGGTGCCCCTCTCCTCCATTATAAAAAGGCACCTCCACCCTCTCCTCATCACACAATTTTGAGCCTTAAAGATTTGACAACCCTTTCCCATTTCCCTTCTCAACTTCCCTATAAATATACTAGAGTTCCTGGTCTTCTTTAAAGACCAATTTTAGTGCCCTAAGAGGAAGTTTCAAAGAGGCGTGTCGAAGAAGAGGTAATATCCATTACCGATTCATTCAAATTTATTTCTTCTTCTACATCCTCTTCCTTTTTTGTTAAATTATGATGTAATAACATCAGAATATATCATATAATGATATGTTATTATGAATATGAAACAACCCTATTTAACCTTCTATCCATCCTACGGAAAATGAAATCACCGCGCGTGCGGACGTACGGAATACCATCTCCACGACATGGTGTAATCTGTTTCCCACCACCACCTTATTTGGATGGGTATAATGGTGTAAATAATAACTATATTTTATTATTTTAAAGTGATATTGATTCTAAAATACTATACATACACTTCAATACAATTCCATGATCATGGGAACGATATCATCGCTCGTGCGTACGTACGGCCAACCGTCTCCACGATGTGATGTGACTCGTTCTACATGATCATCATTTAATAATTATTATATAAATGAATTTAATGAATAAATATGATATATATTACACTAATAACATTCTGGAAATGAGGTATCTATAACATAAAAATAAGAATAAGAATCTATTTGACAAAACATGCATAAGAACCTAAAGCAATGAACTCCCGAATAACAAGTAGGAATGAAATATTACTAATAAGAAGATAATAATATGACCATATATGATATCATAACAATTAATATGATTCTCTAATAAGTCAATGACACTATTTAAATCATTATAAAGGAGGTTCGTATATGTACGAAGCAAATTGGACCTAAGGTATGGGAAAATCTCTCAATCTCATTTTTATCCGAGATTGTTTTTCTACATCCATGTTTCCTCAATATGTAATAATATTTATATCCTCCTACAATTTTTTAAATCCAATTTTACCCATTGGTGATTTTTTAGTAAATGATATGAACGGAATCTTTTGTTGTATTTAGTACGAGGTACTTTTTGACTTTTCCGACAAATGAATGAGAAGAATTTTTTTTAACATATATGGCATGAATCGATTTTTATGATTTCATAGAGCATTATTTCCATAAAGCTTCATTTACAAGTTTTGAAGTTTATTTTTAATTAAATTCTTTTAGTTTAAAATTTTATGACATGTTACGAAAGGAAATAAAATATTCAAGTATAAAGGATATTTTCCTCAAGAATAGAGTTCATATGTTTTATCAAAATTAATTTCCATCTAAGATAATATAGGATTGTGTTTCCATCCCTATTATTACATTCATTTGATTATGTTGTGATGGAATTATTTTTATGAAGTCCTTTATCTTATATGAATTATTTTATGATGTCATAATGTTTAAGAACCCCATTTTTATTACATGGGTTATGCTATGATGTATGATTTATGATTCTGTGGCACAGATAATAATGGTTTCATTATGAGAGGGGTTAGACCTATATCTCCATCCAATGAATTGTGTAAAGATTTATATCTCATGAGATAGACATGGATGGAACTGAAAGTTAATCTGTTTTAGTCATATATGACTGGAACGAGGAGTGAACTCGGTTCAGTAGTGGAGTTTTTCTGCTATAATGGTCTTGGCAAAGAGACTTGACTAATATGAAATTATTTTCTAGGATTATTTGTGTATACCACAAAGTTTCATGTTTTATGTTATGATTATTGGGATTACATTTCACTACTATGATTTATCACATGTTAGGATATTATGATCTCCTTTACAGGTTATGATTTTCAAAATGTTATGTTCTTATGAATATGATATGATTGGTATTTCTTTTGTTTACCCTTAATGAGCATTTAAGATCACCCTTTATATGTTTTCTTTTTCCCAGGTCAAGAATAATAGTATTAATTAGGATATTCCAAAAGGGACTCTAGATATGATCAAACAAACATGATACAATGTAGGTGCTTTATGAACCACTTGTTTATGCTTCCCAGTTTATAAAGACACTATAACTAAACGGTCCTATCATGGTTTTGTTATATGTTGTAATAAGTATGCTTCAATTCCGAAGTAATAACCATTTATGTAAAGTATGTGTCATTATACACAACCCCTCCCATCCCAAATGTTCTTGGAGGTTTATTAACAATAAAAAACCCTGAGTTTTTATGATTATTTCACACTCTCTTACGATGTGAAAATTTATTCTTTATTCCATTATTTCACATGTCGGGAATGACACATGTGATATTAGGTAATGATCATTAGTTTTCTCACATATGTAATTGAGATGAAATAATTAAATTAATAATGCAATAAAAAATGTTCCAAAGCACAAAAAAGTTTCAGATTAGGCTAACATTGTAACGAATGTCGGTACATCAACATATCAGATCATCTCAAGAGTTTTGGAGAGATCAACTTATGGATATTACCCTAAAATTTAGCGGTGTTGCTCCACAAACCATTGGAATGTGACCTCTAATATCTGATGTCACTCTCTGAGCTCCTTTTCCTCTTCATCAACCAAAGGGCATATCTCGTCATCCCTGGTCAATTCTTGGGCTAGTTCGGCAGGGAGATCATCCACTTCACAATACAACATTCTTAGTTTCTATTGGGCCTTCTCCAAATAGAACCTAAATATTACTACAAGTTATGACTGATTGGTGATGAAGGTGGAATGATCATTCATCTATTATTCCATATTTTAGACCACATGTCCAACCTCTGAAAGCTTTTGAATGCTGTCAGATGTCTCCGGGAACTAGGAATTGTCCAATTGTTGAATTATTTCTTTCATCTTCACTGGAAGATAATCATGGATAATCACGTTAAGATTGTGATCATCTACCCGACCAGTTCATAGGAAGCACAACCAATAGCAATGTAAACCCATTTATCTCACCCATTTTTCCTCTGGGGCAACAAGGAAGTTTATGATTCACTTCCACGACCAGATTCGGGTCATAGAACTTTCCTCAACTATGATATAGTTGGAACCATCCAGTTATTAAATGTCTATGTGTTCATGTAGTGGGAATACACCCAGGATTCTAGCATCATGATCTGCCTCTAACAATCAATTGGCTCTCCATGGTTCCATGTCTGGAGGTTGGTCATCTTCACATTACCCTAGATTGACAATTTTATCACTGTTAGCTCTAGGTATTACCCTATCAATAGCGCCACCAGGGTCTATGATTGACCGATCACCAGGGTTTGAGGCCTGGAACACTAGAGCAATTGAATCTACATAAACCAACTCCTATTGGGAATGGGATACCTACCCTAACAATGTCACACATTAGATCATGCACTACTCCTAGCACTGTTCGGATAGAAAGGTATGTAATATGTCAGTTAACTTGATCGAGAAACAATATTTTTCGTTCTATAAAATATGATTAAGAAAGTAGAGCGGTGGAATATCGTCCTCTAAGTTTTTCACATTTTGAATACCAAGATGAGGATTCGCATACAAGATAGTGGGATCCAGAGAGTTCATAGTGGTCGCCCTACCTTCTTCAGCTCTGATTGGCCCCATAGCCAATGTTTCCCCAAGCAGGACTTATTAGGCTCATTCCACTACACTTTTGACCACATATACAATATTATACCCTTGCATAAGATCATCCTATAAAATAATATATCAGATGGAGATTCTAGATGAAGTGCAAGGGGAGTTATGGTGCATGGGAATGAGTGGAAGCTTACTTTGAGAGCCTTGTAAAATCCCTCCAAAGTGGTTTCTAATGAGACCATGACTTCTCCATCCTCTAAAAAAGCTTACTTTGAGACCATAACTTCAATAACCTACTCTAGGATCGATTTTTTAGTGAATTTACCCTAGAATCCATCAGATTCCTCAGGTAGGGGATAGTAAACCAATAGCTCAGAAGATGATTGTAGTTGACGATACTTCAGATCCAGCAGTACTTTCACTCATCTCGTCATCACACTTGCGGTGACTCTAGAGTAAACTAGATCCCCCCAACATTGCCACATATTCTTCCCCATATCTTTGGGAAAAAAAGGAAACCAAATTTATGATAAACAATCCTGACTATTTGCATCATGTGCATATTGATTTAGTTAAACATTCATCCCGTATTGAGGAATTTTTGGTAGATGTCCCAGGTATCCCAAGCCTCAAGGTAGATGAAATCCTCATGAATGTCTACAAAACATAGAAAATTTCTAGGATCATGGCTAGCTACTCTAAAGAACCCTCTTGATGGTTCCCCTCATCTTATGTTTTCCCAACTAGTGATGTCACTCCGCTTTTATCCCTAGCCAGTGTGGGCCTTCGAACTACAATCTCCATTACTACTGCTGCACTGCAACTATGTGCCTCATCCCTAACTCTTTGATGCTTGGTAGTCACCATTAAGCCTCAACCCTGAGGAAGAGGAACCACTACCTCATTTTCATGGCTATTCTATGCCACAGTGTTTCTCCTGGATAAGAATCCTCCCATATCATTGCGTAGTCATGCACAAACCCCTATGTAGAAGTGGTCGGAGGAAGATCATTACACATGTAACACCCCAAGATTTTATGCAAAATATTATTTTAATTTCATTGATGTATTGTGTTGTATGCTACACAAAAATTATCTTGTGCTATACGTAACACTGTATTAGCTTATATTATATGAAAACACTATTCTTGGCTTGTGTTGTATGCAAGAGAAACCTTCCTCAATAGTGTGTGTTGTACCCAATTCTGAGTTTCACTAAACAATGATATATTATTATAATATTATTATGAACTAGCCGTTATGAATAGTAGTGACTACATTTTTAATTTTATGACATTATAATTCAACTTAGACATTTTATAGAACATGGTATGATAACAGAATAAATTTTTTGGGTAAAATAAGTATTTTTCAAAAAATGCAGTTTTGCCACCTTTTGATGACTCACCAACATTAAATTTAGTTTTTGACATATTTATAAGTTTATTTTGACAAAATAAAATTCATATTTTCAATCAGGATATAATAATTTACTTTGGATAAATTTTTGATATTTTTCTGATAAGTTTCTTATTTTTATGAATAGTGAAAAAAGGCAAAATTTTAATTAAAAACAATGTTTTTTATCAAGATATTTTATATGGTTAAATTATAATATTGAATGGTTTTAAAGTATAAATAAAATATATTTTTACCATTTAATATACTGTTAGTCATTAGCATTAATTTTACACAGAATTCATAAGTAAAAACATTTCAATATTTTTGCAATGTTTTAACTTTTAAAACCCATTTTCTCAAGAGTGGGATTAATTTTAAATTAAATACTGTAACTTTTGTGCTATGAATTTGAAAAAATGGATTCCATATTTGGAATTATTAGGTCTAAATTATGTTAATATGCTACTTTTTATTTTTAGGCATTATGAATAGTAACTATGGTAAATTTTATTTACCATAGTTAAAGATAAATCGAGTAATTAAGGGTAAATATAATATTATAAAATTACCTCAACACTTGTATTAATATAATTGGATGATTATATTTTTCCCTAAATCATACTTAGGTCTAAATGAAATCTAATTTAACCCACATTTATTTGATTAAGACCTTTTATTTATTTTATTTAAAAGAAAGTGAAATATGTCTCACTCAAACATGAATAATTAGATTATTTTTAATATAAGGTAATTGAAAATATAAATTAGATTATAAATACTCATTTTAAAGATAAAATGTTTTCATTTATCATGTTAATTTATTTTTAATTTGTATGAAATATTTATTTACCTTAATAGCTTATACATTAATGACGTAGAAATTATTTATTTAGTGAAAAATCAATAATATAGTTTTTATTAAAATAACAATACCTATCAAAGGACCAAAAACTTGACAAAACATTATTGGTTGAGTATATATATAATCTAATCATCCAAGGGTATAATTTTGGACCATTTGGATCCTTATAAAACTGATTAGTACATTTATAGTATTTTATTTGAAATGATGTTAAAGATGTCACTTTCATAATTTAATAAATATAAAAATTTAAATGTTGTAATTTTAAGATTATAAATTCGAGTAAAAATATTATTATGAATTTTATTATTATTATTTCATCATAGGATTTTATTTTTAATTTCTATGCAACAAATAAGTATATTAAATAATTATACAAAAATGTTGTAGTAATTTTTTTATTAAAAGATATACCAAATAAATTGTTCTAAAAATATTAAAATAAATAATATATGAACAAATTAATGTTCCCCATGAATTGTTTTTGATTACTATGACATGTTAGGAATCTATTATATATTTTTGATTGAACATATCATCTGTGTGTTTTTTATTTAAATTCAAATAATGAATAGTGACAAAATTGACACTATTGATATTTTATAAAAATACCATATTATTAAATTATTTAAAAGTCACAAAAAATATTTAAAAACTACAAATTGAAAATTATATGTTCGAATAGGTTATAAAGTATCAATTATGGGAAATTGACAAAATTTAATTATGTATTTATAACAATTTAAAATTAAGAATTTTATTACCAAAAATAATATTAAATAGATTAAATAATGATAAATCAAGTTGATAAGGTTTAAAATAAACTTAAAACATGGATAAATTTTATTGGTTGATGATATTAAAACCCTATCTCATATAATCTTCTAATTAAGTCATTTTTTAGGTTTTTAAGTGGGGTTTCATTTTTTTAATAATTAATATTTTTTATGTTTCCAAAAGTGCCCCTCTCCTCTCCTATATAAGGGAACCCAATCCCTCTCCTATTTACCAAATTTTGAGCCTTCATGATCTTCCAACCCCTTAAAATTTCTCTTCTCAACGTTTATAGTTATATCATAGAGGTTCTTGTCTTCTCAAAAGACCAACTCTAGTTCCCTAAGAGGAAGCTTAAAAGAGGTGCGTCGAAGAAGAGGTAACCTCTTCTACTGATTCGTTCAAGTTTCTTTCTTCTTGATTCCTTATTATTTAGTTGTTTCATTATAAAGTAATAACATAAGTATCACTAATATAATTATATGTTTTTATAAATATTAAAAAAACCCATTTCACCATCTATCCATCCTACAGAAAATGATGTTACAGCGCGTGCATACGTACGGAATATCGTCTCCACGCAGTGGTGTAATCTGTTTTTCCACCACTACATTACTTGGATGGGTATAATGGTGTAAATAATAACTATATATGGTTATTATAACATCATACTGATTCTATCATATTATATCATCCACTCAAATTCCATTCAATAATTATGGGAATGATATCATCACTCATGTGTACGTACGGATTACCATCTCCATGACGGGATGAGATTTATTCTCCATGTTAACCAATCAAGAATGATTATAAAGTATATATATAATGTATAATAATGAAATATATGACATAATAAATCTACTTCATTTATATATATATATTTATATGTCATATACTTACTTCCATTCAAATCAATAAGGAACCGAAAACAACATTCGTGCGTATGTACGGCCTACCGTCTCCATGAACGATGTATTTCATTCCACTTATCGATTTATAATATATATTTATATTCTGAATATATATTATATATAAATAATTTTTTACATTCTGGAATAAAGTTAATCAGGATATATGTAAGAACAACAAGTCGAAACACGTACGATAAATGAAACGATTTTACCCAAAACACTGCTTTAAAATGGAATTTACAAAAGAACGGTTAATATAAAGTCACAAGTGAACCGTATATTATATTATAAAAATTAATATGATTGTATAATAAATCAATTAAGTTATTTAAATTATTATATAGGAGGTTTTCATACGTACGAAGCATATCAGATCTAAGGTAATGGATAATTTTGCAATCTCATTTTTATCCGAGATTGCTTATACGTAAGTATTTACTGGGGTTTTATTTTTCATCCATGTCCATAAAATGTTTTTCATAATTTGTTTAATATTCCAACATGTATTTTTATAGTCATGTCTACCCCTCTTTGACTTTTACTTTGAGTTATGGAAGGAATCATTCTTTTGCTTACCATACCTGATACTTTTTGACTTTTTCGTTAAAAGTACGAAGATAATGTTTTTTAACTTATACAGCCTGAACAAATTTTTACAGTTTCATAATGCCTTATTTTCATGAATATTTCTCTATAAGATTTCATCCCTATTAAAAAAAATTCTTTTCTTTTAAAATTTCATGGCATTTTCTGAAAAGGAAAAATGATTTTGAAGAAGAAAGGATATTTTTCTCAAGAATTCATTTCAAGTGTCTTATCAAAACCATTTTCCATCTAAGATGACATTATTTAATATGTTTATATTTCTAGTATAATGTCTCTATTAATTACATAGTTTCACTTTTCTTATGATGAAATGATATCCATTTATTTTATATGGATTATGTTATGATGGGATAGTGTTTATGAAACCCATATTATTCTTTGGGTAATGATGAATGATGTATGTTTATTTTGTAGCACACGAAAAAATGACTTAATTATGAGATGGTTGGGACCTATATCTCCCTCCAATTCATCGGGTAAAGATTTCTATCTCATGATATAGACTTCGCTGTAATGGAAAGTAAATCCTATAATGTAATACAGGACTGGAATGGCTGGTAAACCCGATTCAGTAATGGACTTTGTCCACTATGAAGGTCTTAGAAGCAATGCCATGGCTACTATAGAAATTATATCATGTTTTTAATGGTTTTCAACAATTACATGTTTTATTCCCATGCTATTTTATCATTATTTGTATTCCATTATGATTTATGCCTTACATACTACCATGTTTAATGTCATTGCTCAAGATTTTGATGTTTAATCTTTTTGTTCATATTTTTTTGTTCAAATGTATATGGGTTATTTTATTTTCCCCCAGATTACCCTTATTGAGCATTTGAGCTCACCTTTTTTATGTTTACTTTTCCCCCGGAATATAAAGAAATGTTTTAGGTAGGAAAAAAAGAAGATCTTTATGGGAGATGTTGAAGATCTTTCACCACAATTAGAAGATTTTGTTCGGATTTTCCAAAGACACTAAACTATTACAGTCCTTGGATGTCTATTTTTGTTATGTATTAAGTATTCTATAAATATAATGTAATGTCCATGTACAATAAAATTTGGGTCTCTACAGTTGGTATCAGAGAGAAGGTTTAGTTAACCTTTGGAAACTAGGATGCGAAAACATTAGTGAGATCCCTAGAGATATTTCTATGGTATGTCTAGGGATGTCTCTAAGGTTATGTATAAGTATAGGTTATAGTCCTATAATTATGATAATGATCGTATAATTAAACCTAAGATGTTAGAGATTGAAATTATTCCCCCTTGATTATGATGTTTTTATTTTACGAGTTTTTCCTGTCATAATATTCTTTTTGGGTTTTAAGAAATTGTAGGAAACAGGAGGATTCATGTTAATGGAAAATATGATGGAAAATGGAATGATATTCTTCATGAGAAAACAAATAAAACTAGATTTTCATGTCCAAACATAGTTATTAGTCCTAATCATCAATCTCATAATATGATCAATAATATCAACTTTGGTAAGTTTCCTGACTCGGCTAATAATAGAAAGATGGAGTTTCATGAGGATCATAGAGGATGGAAAGTTAAATTTACCTATTGTAAATCATGTCTGAAGAGGCATCAAGGAGAATGTTTCAATGGAACTGGAAGATACATTAGGTTTTGAAAATAAGGAGACACCGTTATTAATTTCAAAGGAAAAGGTTCGGTTAACTCTATGGACAAGGATAATGGTACTTCTAAGACATCAACAATGGTTAAATGTTTTGAATGTGTAATGTATGGCATTATGAAAACCAATTTCCTAAGGGAAGTTCTCATGAAAAGAATCAGCATGGTCGTATGGGTAGTATTTATGTTGATGATGATGAAGAGTCTACAAATGATATATGAGATGAAATAAGTTTTGAGGCACGGTCAATGGTTTATGAAGGTAGTGAAATGATTGCATGTTTATCAAGAATAATGTATGGTACTATAGAATAATGAAACATCTAAATATTGTTACACTATTTTTTTCCTAAAGTATCTGAAGGAATATGTTGAATGGTAACGATAACCATGAAATCTTATTGAAATATTTTTGGAAAGCAAATGATATGTGCATAATGATGGGATAATGAGATAATGAAATGTTTGATAATATTAATGAGCTAATATAAGGACAATGTGATATCATGGTTTGAGTATATAGAAATTTTGGGATTTAGGTATGTGGAAAGTGTTAACTTTTTACAGAATTCATCTTTTCACTAAGGATCAATGGGTATTCATTTTTCAAGATTATACATGATTTAGGTATTCACATGTTTGGAATATGACCAACAAGATATATCTTATGATATGTGAGGGATAAATGATGGTATTTACATGCTTGTTATGTGACCTTTCAAGTAATCATTTTATTTATACTATGAGCTTGGACCGATGTATTTTGGATAAGCCTAAAGATTGGAATGAATTATGTTAGACATAAGATAGTATTGTTTAAGGTTAAAACTTTTTTTCAATATTAGTTCAGGAATTTTATAATAATGTAGTTTTAGAAAAAGGACAACCTGCAGGACGTGTGACAACCCATCACGTCAGAAAAAGTTGCAGGAATCGAACCCACAACTGAAGTGTGATAGGCCTTTATTGCATACCACTGTCCTACAGGAAGACCCTGGTTAGTAGAATCTAGTTTTATTTTATTAAGAGTTATGATAGATGATGTATAAGTCCATTTTAGGAACCATATATGACTAATCTCTCCATAGATGGACTTTTGTATATTTTATAACTTTTGTTAACCTCTTGTTTGAGAATGATGGAATGACCTATCATTCTATCGCATGATCTGCTAACACTTTATGAATGAGAAATTCAACTTTATTTATTTGAGATATGAATTGGAAATTGTTCAAGGAATGACCAAACTGTGAGATTGTACCAAAATCAAGAAAGTATTTCTTTTAATTACAAATTTTTCAACTTTAGGGAAATGATCTTGAAAACCCAAAATATTTTCACATTTCCCTCATATCTGATGAATTAGATGGAACCTTAGATCATCATAAATTTATGGCTTTGTGATTGTTGGCTTTTTCATAACCCTGTTCTATACCACTCTCCATCAGAACTTGATAGTTATATTTCTCTTCTATATCAATATTTTCACCTATGTTCTCCTATGTGGAAACCCATTTGTTACTTAATTTGGGTAACCGTTACATTTCATAATTTAGTTTTTAATGTTATGTTTTGGTATTAGTTTTTATGATGTGGGTTTCTATTAAAGAAACATTCATGTAGTAAACCATTTATAACCCCGACAAATTTCGAGGGCGAAATTCATTATAAGGTGGGTAGAATGCAACACCCCGAGATTTTATGAAAGATATTATTTTAATTTCATTGATGTTTTGTGTTATACATGACACCAAAATTATCTTGTTCTATAGGCAACACCGTGTTATCTTATATTATATGAAAACAGTATTTCTGGCTTGTGTTCCATGCAAGAGAAACCTTTCTCAATAGTGTGTGTTGTACACAATACTGAGTTTTACTAAATAACGATATATTGTTATAATATTTTTATGAACTATACATTATCAATATTAGTAACTAAATTTTAAATTTTATGACATTATTATTCAACTTACACATTTTATAGAACATAGTATGAGAACAAAATAAATTTTCGGGTAAAATAAGTATTTTTCAAAAAATGCAGTTTTGCCACCATTTGATGGTGCACCCTCATTAAATTTACTTTTTTACATGTTTATAAATTCAGTTTTAAAAAATAAAATTCTTATTTTTAATAAGGATATAAAAATTTACTTTGGTTAAATTTTTGATATTTTTCTGATAAGTTTCTTATTTTGATTAATAGTAAAAATATGCTAATATTTAATTAAAAACAATGTTTTTCATCGAGATAATTTATATGGATAAATTATATTATTGAATTTCATTAAAGTATAAATATAATATATTTTTACCATTTAATATATTTTAAGTCATTATCATTAATTTTACACTGAATTCATAAGTAAAAGCATTTAAATCTTTTGCAACGTTTTAACTTTTAAACGTGTTTTCTCAACAACGGGATTAATTTTAAATTAAATACTTCAAATTTTGTGTTATGAATTTGGAAATTTGTTTTCCATATTTGGAATTAGTATGTCCAAATTATGTTAATAAGCTACTTTTTATATTTAGTCATTATGAATAGTAACTACGGTAAATTTTATTTACCATAGATAAAGGTAAATCGGGTAATTAAGGGTAAATATAATATTATAAAATTACACTAACACTTGTCTTAATATAATTGGGTGATTATAATTTTCCCTAAATCATACTTGGGTCGAAATGGAATCTAATTGATCCCACTTGTATTTGATTAAGACCTTTTATTTATTTTATTTAAAGGAAAGTGAAATTTGTCTCACTCAAACATTAATAATTAGATTATTTTTAATATAAGGATATACAAAATATAAATTAGATTATAAATACTCATTTGAAATATCAAATGGTTTTATTTATCATGGTAATTTATTTTTAATTTTTAATCAATCTTTATTTACCTTAATAGGTTTTACATTAATTATGTAGAGATTATTTATTTAGTTAGAAATCAATAATTTAGTTTTTATTAAAATAAAAATACCTATAAAAAGACAAGAAACTTGACCAAAAATTATTGGTTGAGTATATAAATACCCAAATAATACCAGGGTATATTTTTGGACCATTTGAAGCCTTATAAAACCGATTAGGACATTTATATTATTTTATTTTAAATGATGTCAAAAATGTCACCTTCATAATTTAATAAATATAAAAATTTTATGGTTGTGATTTTAAGATGTTAAATTCAAGTAAAAATATTATTAGAAATGGTATTATTTTTATCTTCATCATAGGATCTTATTTTTAATTTTTATGCAAAAAAATAGTATATTAAATAATTATAAAAAAATGTTGTAGTAATTATTTTATTAAGGGATATACCAAATAAATGGTTCTAAAAATATTAAAATAAATAATATATGAACATATTAATGTTCCCCATGAATTTTTTGATGAATATGAAATTTTTATAATCTATTATATATTTTGGTTCAAACATTTCATTTTTGTGGTTTTTATTTAAATTCAAATAATGAATAGCGTCAAAATTGACACTATTGATATTTTATAAAAATAACATATTATTATATTATTTAAAAACCACAAAAAATATTTAAAAAGTAAAAATTGAAAATTATATGGTTTAACAGTTTATAAAGTATCCAATTATTGGAAATTGACAACATTTAAGTATGTATTTATAATAATTTAAAATTTAGAATGTTATTACCACAAACAATATTAAATTGATTAAATAATGATAAATCAAGTTGATAAGTTATAAAATAAACATAAAACATGTCTAAATTTTAATGGTTTATGATATTACAACCCTATCTCATCTCATCATCTAATTGAGTCATTTTTGGAGGTTTTTCAGTGGGGTTTCATTTTATTATTAATGAATATTATTTAGGTTTCCAAAAGTGCCCCTCTCTTCGCCTATATAAGAGAACCTCCTCCCTCTCCTCTTTACACAATTTTGAGCCTTCAATCTCGGACAACCCCGACCAATTTCTCTTCTCAGCCTCTCTAGTTATATCATAGAGGTCCTGTTCTTCTCAAAAGACCAAATCTAGTACCCTAAGAGGAAGCATAAAAGAAGTGCGTCAAAGAAAAGGTAATCTCTTCTACCGATTATTTCAAGTTTCTTTCTTCTTCAAATTCCTCTTCATTAGTTGTTTAATTATAAATTAATAACCTCAGTATCACTAATATACTGATATGTTTTTATAAATATGAAACAACCTCAATACACCTTCTATCCATCCTATAGAAAATGAAATCACCGCACGTGCGTACGTACGGAATACCATCTCCACGCTGTGGTGTAATCTGTTTTTCCACCACCACCGTATTTCGATGGGTATAATGGTGTATTTAATAACTATATATGGTTATTATAACATCATAATTATTCTGAGATATTATATCATCCACTCCAATTCCATTCAATAATTATGGGAATGATATCATCGCTCGTGTGTACATACAGATTACCGTCTCCAAGACGCGATTAGATTCATTCTCCATGTTAACCATTCAAGAATTATTATAAAGTCTATATATAATGAATAATAATGAAATATATGACATAATAAAGATATCTTATTTATGTATATATATATATAAGTAATATACTTACTTCCATTCAATTCAATAAGGAAACGAAAACAGCGTTCATGCGTACGTATGGCCTACCATCTCCATGAAAGGTGTATTTCATTCCACTTATTGATTTATCATATATATTTATATTCTGAATATATATTATATATAAATCATGTTTTACATTCTGGAATTATGTAAATCATGATATAAGTAAGAACAAAAATTCCCAACATATACGATAAATGAAACGATTTTACCCAAAACACTACTTTAACATGGAATTTACAAAATAATGGATAATATAAAGTCATAAGTGAACCATATATGATATCATAACAATGAATATGATTCTTTACTAAGTCAATGAAAGTATTTAAATTATTATTCTAGTGTTTCGGATACGTACGAAGCATATCGGATCTAAGGTAAGGGATAATTTTTGCAATCTCATTTTTATCCGAGATTGCTTATACGTAAGTATTTACTAGGGTTATATTTTTCATCCATGTCCATAAAATGTTTTTCATAATGTGTTTAATATTATTCCATGTATTTTTTAAGTCACGTTTACCCCTCTTTGACTTTTACTTTCTGTTATGGAATGAATATTTCTTTTGTTTACCATACGTGATACTTTTTGACTTTTCCGTTAAAAGTATGAGGAGAATGTTTTTTTAACTTATATGACCTGAACGGATTTTTATGGTTTCATAAGGCCTTATTTTCATGAAGATTAATCTACAAGATTTCCTGACTATTTTCAAAAAAAATCATTTTCTTTTAAAATTGAATGGCATTTTGTGAAAGGAAAAATGATTTTGAAGAAGAAAGGATGTTTTCCTCAACAATTCATTTCAAGTTTTTTAACAAAACCACTTTCCATCTAAGATGAAATTATTTAATATGTTCATATTTCATGTATAATGTCTCTATTATTTACATGGTTTTATTTTTCTTATGATGAAATGATATCCATTTATTTTATATGGATTATGTTATGATGGGATGGTGTTTATGAAACCCATATTATTCTTCGGGTTTTGATGAATGATTTATGTTTATTTTGTGGCACAAGAAAAAATGATTTCATTATGAAATGGGTGGGAACTATATCTATCTCCAATGAATTGGGTGAAGATTTATATATCAAGAGATAGACATGGCTATAACAACAAGTAAATTAGGTACAGTAATACCGGGCTGGAATGGTAGGTAAACCCGATTCAGTAATGGACTTTGTCCATTATAATGGTATTGGCAGCAATGCCTTGGATACTATGGAAATCTTATCATGTTCTTAATGGTTTTCCACAATTACATGTTTTATTACCATGATATTTTATAATGATTGATGTTACATTATGATTTATGCCTTACGTACTATAATGTTTAATGTCATCTATCAAGATTTTTATGTTTAAACTTTATGTTCATGTTTTTAAGTTCAAATGTATATGGGTTGTATTATTTTCTCCATGCTTACCCTTACTGTGCATTTGAGCTCACCCTTTTTATGATTACGTTTCCCCTAGGATAAAAAATAATGGTTTTAGTTAGGAAAAAAAGGATCTTTATGGGAGATGTTGAAGATATTTCACCACGAATAGAAGATTTTGATCAGAGTTTCCAAAGACACTAAACTATTACGTTCCTTGGATGTCTGTTTTTGTTATGTATTAAGTTTTCTGCAAATGTAATGTAATATCCGTGTACGACAAGATTTGGGTCTCTAAAACACATCTTCCCATATTCCAAGATGAGAATAACCTAGATCTTCCTTCTTACCAAAGGATGATCTTCTTGTCATACTCTAAGATATACCATCAATTTCAGTCTATGTAGGAACCTGAATTTCCTCGTGAAACTATGTAGATTGTATGGTTCACATATTAGTTCACAATCCACTCTCTCTATAAGTATAACCATGATCAGTATGTTTGTCAAACATATATTGAATAGAACACACCCTACAACATTCAGAATTTCATGATGTAATTTCTTCATGAGATGGTAGATGGGATTTGGGTATTCAAATCCTCCCTTATTCACACCCACCTGGTCATGTAATAAATGAAGAGGCATGCACACTCACATCAAATTCTTCCCACACTGACATGTTGAAACACCTTATATAGTTTCTCAAATAAGAAGATTCCATAATTAATTCACTTCTCAGTCACTAGTATCACTACAATAATAAACATTCTTCACCAGTCCACCATGTGTGCATCTCTTCTAGGACGAATCCACCCTTATATGAGCACCACAGTGAATCTGGTCAACCTAACCATTGGATGAGGCTCATTCATGATGTTATAACCCCAAAAATTTCACATATCACTCCTTTATGATCCTATATTAAGAACTATCCCAACCATGCTTGGCTCCCTATTGGAAGGTTCAAGAAATTATTGGCAGTTTCATGGGAAATTCCTTCCCCTTAGAAGGCTCCTTCAAGAGAAAGTATAGAAAATAGACAAACAACTACTTAATGTGGACATCCCTTATTGTCTGTTTATCTTTATACGTTCTTGATACCGGATCCAATAGAACCTTTACTAGACACAGCATATGCTCCTCATCCTACCATGAATTCTACATGGGATTGATTTTTTCATGCATTCCTCCCATGACATGGATCCAAAAAATGAGGTGTGGTCCTATAGTCTAATGTCGTCCTCCTCATGACGCAAATAGAATTTGTTGGTCTACAAAAACCATAAACCTATCAGTTTCAACATGTTATTCTTCGATTGAAAGAAGTGGAACAGAGAATAACATGTTTCTTCATACATGTCTAATTGCCTCAAATCTTCCCCAAAATCTTCATAGGATTCAAATTCCAAGTAGTCCCAAGTCTATTCCATGGTGAATTTGATGCCCTACCTAAGATCATAATCATCATTCCACCACTTTTCTTGGTTACCTCAGACCACCTTTATGATTTCTTGTTATTTCAACAAAAATTACTAATCCACCATATCCTTCCCATGTATATCATTTGTGTGATTTTAGTGACAGTTTACCATGATAGGGGAGTTATCCTTCTAGATATGGCCATCAAATTCTCTATGCCACTAGTAGTACCTTGGTATGCTTAAAAACTAGTATTTAATCTCATCTCTACTTATCAGGGGGATGAATACATCATCGCTCAAGATGAATCCATATAGTAGAAAGCTATTTCTTAAGGGATAGTCTTTATGATAATCAGATAATAGATCAAGAAGATATTTGTGGTTGGAATGACTCATAATGCACTCTGTGATCAGGATATTTTTTTCCATATTATCTCTCCATGAAGCATCCATAGGGACATCCCTTGAAACATCCTGAGCATCCATTAGATCTGACACTCAGTTGATGTTTTTTTAGTTAGTTCACAGATTTCAATTGCGATGAATGTTCACAGATCCAAGGATCATGGAGGCACGATGTACTTTGTGTATATCATGAAGAAACAATGAATCATGAATCCTTGGTTCCATTAGAAGCATTCGTGGAGCAATGGTCTATGGGACCGAATTTTCAAAGATCTTTTTTGGGGGTGAAGTAACTTCAAAAGAATCGATCTGTAAAGGCTGGAATGGATATATCATATAGATAAGGGGGATATTCCCTATTAATAGGTGTCATCTGACTGAGCATTATGGTGCCCTTCACTCCTCCATGCTTCGTACCGACTATGGCCCAGCATGCATCACACACCCGTTAACTCAAGCTAGCTTCGTAACCATCTAGGTTTTAGTGATTTACATTTAGAATCTGACCCCTTATTTTCACATCAGCACCCATTCTGAGGGAAAAATTTATTGGCACTAAAATATGTTCCTTGGGATATGTTTTGGAATGTCATTGGCGGTTTGAAACAAATTCAATATTAAACATCCCAAAATCATTAACGGGGTCTACCTCATGATGGTCCTTCATAAAGATCACCCACCTTCACAAATGAATGAGGTGAATATAGTACACCCTTGAGTTTGACCCCATATGTGACCATATGAATGTCTTTGATGGGCAGGTTCATTAGTCCGATAGAGTCACCACCATTCAAGGAGGTCCTTTTCCACTTCCTTGTGTGCTTCCAAGCATCATGAAACATTGATCCCTTAAATATACAGCTCACCTCACCACAATGGCTTGTCCACCTCGACCATTCACCTTCTAATCTACCATTTCATGAAGCACCTGATCATCATGAATGAGAGAAAAAAATGGATCACCAAGGGTATTAGAGCATTTTGATACCCCCTTTCCATTTTTCTTATTTACCTATTTCTATTGTAGGGACACCCTTCATGAATTCCAAACCTTTCATAGAGGAAAGAAACCTTTTAGGTTAATCAATGCATTATGGAGTACTCAACCTCCGTGAAGCACTCTTCCTTTGTGCTATTACTTCATTCCAAGGTAGGGTCACCCTACTTTGAAATCCCTTTCAATTTTTATGCAATTGTCCTCTATCAAGCCCCTAATCCTTGCAATGAACCTCTCAATGAATTCTCCTAATTCAAGATACCATCTCCTATGCATCCCTCCAATCTCTCACATTTTAGTTTAGAAGTCCCTCATGTGGTGTCCCTTGTTGTGTTACACTAACTTGTTATTTTAGGAATAGTTATTATAATTGGTGAATATTTTTTTCATAGTAATGCTAACATGAACCCCACAATTAACAACTCCTCCACAAAACTTCTGTAGGGCATTTACAATTCATTTCCTCCATGAAGGGTTGGAGAGTTTTAGTTATGTATGTTTATGGGGTGAGGAGTTAGTCCCCCATGTTTGAGCTTCAAAATCTTAAACTTCCAAGCACCCACATCCTCGACACATGATGTTAAACTGTGATCTATCCATATAAGGAAATTATAGGATGTCTCTGGGTATATGTGACATAGACTAACATTATATGCATATGAATAGGGCAGAGATGGTCATCTAGGGCCTTCTACTTCTCACATCTTTAGATCTCCATCCTTATCCTTTTTGGATTTGTCTCTATGTGCGACTCAAGTAGTATCCACGTATTCCTCAACACCTCCATTGACATGATTTCTTGTGTACTTTTTAAATGAGAAAAAATCTCCTCCCTATGGAATGATATCCTCTTTATATATAAAATCATCCTCCTTGAGCATTTTTTAGGCATAAGTCCCACACCCTCTCCCATGCACACTCCTTCCCTGAAACATCAGTCAGTTCTACTACTTTCTCTTTCTCCTCATATATATCGTGAATCAATTGGTATTTGAGGTTAGTAGTGAACACAACACCAAACCCCTCCAAACTACGTGGTTTTTGATCCCTACCTACTAAACAACATATGTAGGATTCCTCCTTGTGGTTCAATCCCAACCAATGGAAAACATTGGTTCCATCCTCTTAGGTGTGCACCCCTAAGATCCCATCATCTGATTTATCACCTCACTCTTTTCTATGTTAGGTCATCCCATATCCTAGAGGTCACATATCATGAGGGTCCCCATAGTGTGTAGCTTCCATGGGAAGGCTCCAACCACAAAACTCATTTTGATCGGGTCTCCTCATTAGGTATAAAACCCAATGCCTTAATCTAAACTATGTAGAATTTGATTCTCAACCAAATGGGATACGTAGGAAATATCCCTGAGTTTCATACCTAACAGTTTATAAAATTCAACCAGTCTATTCACTTTATCCAATCCACTAATAATGCACCTTGATTTTATCCATTCTCCCACATCCTGGTGAATTCATGTCCTCCATATGGGTTATTTCAATGTGTAATACCCATTAACCCATTCACTGCTCCCAGTAGAACCAAGTTAGTCTCGGTGCATAAGACACACACATTCCACATCAGCCAATCGAGAGTAGTCCTCTTGTGATGGAATGTCTCAGTGATTATTCCCCACACCATACCCCTTAGATCTACATATATTTTCATCAATGTCTTATAAATAGTGAACATTAGACACCTCTATGAGGTTCATTCCCAACCAATAGTAAACCTCGGTTTCCACTATTAGGGGTTCACTTCTCTAATACACCCTCAATGGCTTCTAGATTAGTCTTTATGATGTAAACCTATCATTTAAAGGACATGTTATCCTGGTTCTACCTCAATAGGAGTTCTAAAACATCAATTGGATAAACCTTCTAGGTATTCCCTCCAAGTAATATACCTTTATGATCCACTTTCATGAGGTGTTCTGATCAATTACACCCATCTTGATAAGACATTCAACTTGCATCTTGCCCCCATGATAAACAAGGTATGCCTGAGGAAAACCATGGAACACATTCCCATGGCATAAAATAAATCTTTATCGATGTGAAATTCCTTGGGTTCTAATCCCTTGGGGATCCCTCCTATGAGGAAGAATACAAGTGAAAAATAATCCAACATCAAGACATGATAGCAATGCCCAACCTGGATACTCCCCTTAATGATGTTTTTCCCTATCAATACCCCATGGAATATCTAGATAGAAGCTGTGAAATAAACTGGAATACACAAAGAGATGGAACCAAGAATGCATTTCCTGAGAATGTATTAATCATTGAGGGGTATTTGGACTAAGTGATGAATTTGAAAGAGGAATATGGAAGGATTAACTAACATCCTATCATCTCATTTATATCAAGGAGAAGACATCACAGAAGAAGTGATGAACGTTTTCAACCTTTGTAAAGTTGGAATGTGGGGAAACATAACATGATTCCATCACATTATGATAGTGTGAAGTAGGAGCGACCCAAAAAAATTGTCAAAAATATTTATATTCAATGCATGTTGTTAAAAATTTTTTTGCTAGAGAGTTGTGTTTTGGGATGTGGAGGGCTAGCATATATTGTCTATTGGAATGTGTTTTTTCTATATGGGAAGTAGGAATGTTGACCCAATTTTAACTCAGATTGTGGATTTGTCTTTGGGATCAAATAAGGAATAGGAATTAGTGATTTCAAGGGTTGTTGAGGAATTTTTATATATGCATCCTAAAAATGTCATGATGCTACCACATCAATGTGATATGGAGATCGTGATAGAGTTGTGAACTGTTTTCTCCCAGATATCAATTTCTTGTAACAATATGGATCATTTTTAGTTTCATGAGATAAGGATTTCTATTGATGATCAGATGTAGAGTGGTTTTATTCCGTATAATGTGTCATTATAGGGTCCTCCTATGTTATTCACCAAGAAAGGAAATTGAGGCATGTGGTTGTACATAGAATAACTAAGGATGAATTTAGTAATGGTAAATAACTATTACCCTCTTATGATGATTGATGATTTATTTTACCATTTTAAGGGTTCCAATTGGTTTTTGAATATTTATGCAGTGTGGAAATTATCATACAAGAGTGGATAAGGATATCTCAATGAAAAATTTTTGGTGTCCATATGGGCACTTAGTGTCTATGGTTATTTCATTAATTATTACAAACACCACAATAGTTTTACTAGGACCCATGAACTCCATGTATAGTGATTTATTATATAGGGTTTTTTGGTTCTTCTTCGATTTAATCCTCATATAATAGAGGTTATAGGATCATGATAAACACATTGTATTTTTTTGACACCAATCTCATAATAAAATTTATGGTAAATTTTCCAAGTATAAGATTTATACTTGAGAGGTGAATTTTTTTATATATGAAGTGTCTTAAAAAGGAGTCTAATTAGATCCATTGATGATTAAAGTGGTTATTTCATGGGAATCCCCTAATAACATGGTAGAGTTTTTTAGTTTCCATAGACATTCGGGGAATTATTTGAGGATTATATATTATTTATTTTATATTATATCCCCAAAGGATAATCTAAATACAATAAAGAGGCTATATGTTAACCTCATAGTTTCATCCATCTTTTAATTTCATGAAAAAGTGGTTGATCAGTGCCCTAATGCATCAATTTCTACAGGAATGGGTGATGTTTGGTGTGTTTTTTGATGTGTCCCTTCTAGGACATGGCTGCATCTTGATACATAAGTATCTTGATTTGATCACTTATGGTTCTATGAAATTACAGCATCCTAAGTGTAGTTATCTAACCCGTGATCTGAAGTTTGTGTCATTAGTGTTTTCCTAGAAGATGTGGTCATATTATCTAATCTGATACCCATTTTGGTCTTAATGGAACAAAAAAAGTTTGAGGTATGTTCTCACTATTTGATGTGAATTTATGATAGTGGGAGTGGATAGAGTTTATATAGTAATATGAAGTATAGATATGTTACAACATTGATAAATGAAACATTTTAGTTTATGTACTAAGTAAGATATCATGAGAAATTTTGTCCAGGATTCAAAAGATTCCTTGTGAGTGATGGAGGATTAAGAGGTTATTAATCATGATTAGTAAGAATATAGAGATAAATTTTTTATGTGGAAGATGAAAGTGAAATCTTCTTTTTTGTAGCAGGTGGAGGAATCTCAATGGGAATATTTGAATGTAAAGGTGATACGGGGTTAATATTGTAAAGGCTGTTACCCTAGTAACTCAGATCTGGTGGTTACATTATTAAATATGAATAAGTTACAAGTGATTATATAGAATTGATAAACAATCTAGTCATCATGGGAAACAAGATACATACATGACTTTAATGTTACATCTGAAAACATAAGAATAAAATATAGTAAAGGTAAATATTTTTCATCCATAAACACTTTTAAATATTTTTTATTCATATCTTGGGGAATGAAATGAAAATAAGGGTGAGATATAATTATTAGTAAGGGTATGATAACAAAAATAGATATCATAATTAAATAAAAAATCAATATGGGAAGGTAAATTACTGAAAAAACCTGTCATTTAATAAAAAACGTGAGAAAGAATTATAATATATTGGGGATATATGATGATCAAGTAATTACATATCTAATCACATGATCTTGAAACATATCCAATTATTTCATAATAATTCAAATATTAACATAGTTTTGGAATGCATAATTTATTACATCATAAACTTACTATTAAGCCCTCATGCTAAGACATCATACATAAATGTGTGTGAGCTCATCCAAATACCTAAACATGTTTGTCTCATGAGACCTACTAATTCATAGAGGGGATATAGTGGTATATTTTCATCAAATAATAAGTCAAATTAATTTCTCAATTGGAAAGGGATAGTAATAATTCAATACATAATAAACATAAACAATCGTATTGGAAGACAAGAAAATGAAATGTTAATATTTCACCAGTAAAACTAATCATAAACCATCAAGAGAAAGAATAACGATGGTATCATTATAATATATCCCCTACAGAAACAATTTAAAATAAAGGGTAATTGTCATTAATGAATAAAAATACAATAACAATATCAATAAAAATATTCTTGAGTAAAATAATTTTTTCACTATAAAAACCACTTTAAAAAATTAAAAATATCCAAAATGTTATGAAAAATTTTTATTTGATAAATTTTAATATTGAAATGAATATTAAAATAATTGTGTGTTCCTTATTTTATTAAATTCCATTAATTCCATGTATGTTTAAATAATGATTTCTTTCAAAAATTTATTAAAAAATTAATAAGTACCTTATTCAGAAAATGGAAAAAAGAGTCATTTTAAAACATTTTGTAAAACTTTTATCATGGGTAAATATGAATTCAAAATATCGTAGATGAATATTTAAACATTATTAGAAAACATAGACATGTATGTGAAATATCACCAAGTAAAGAGAAAATAAAATCTGTTTCCATGTAGTAATTTTTTGTTCTATTGATGGATTGGAAGATGAAATTGAAATTAAATCATATATTTTTGAAAAATTACCAAAGGATATGAAATCATATTAGGTTTTATATAGATATATA
Source organism: Viscum album (assembly GCA_963277665.1). Classification (NCBI taxonomy): domain Eukaryota; kingdom Viridiplantae; phylum Streptophyta; class Magnoliopsida; order Santalales; family Viscaceae; genus Viscum; species Viscum album. The sequence continues at coordinate 1,677,492,577 of OY728150.1, read as the reverse complement.
TAAAATTATTCCACTAGATACTTAACATAAATAATCCTAAATAATGATGATATTGGGACATTCCCCCTTATCGCTTTGGTAACATTTAAATCATAACTGACATGAAAGATATAACTTCAAATGAAACATTAAATTTCATGAATGTAAATTTATTTTTGATAAATCATATTGAATGGGTTGTAGATACACCTTATAAAAATATATAGTTTCATAATTCTATATATTTCTCCATTGATGAAAATTTAGTTGAAGTCTCTTTGACAAATCAAACTGTTGAAGTGATAACTAATAAATGAATTTATTATACTTATCAAATGTAAATACATATAAAAAATGGATAAATATCACATAAAATAATAAAATTATGTTATATACATAATCTTATAATATCAAATATAATGAATAAGTTATATGACTTAATAAAAATAAATTATGTTATGAAACCCCTTACAACTTAGTATCCTTCAAGAAAAATTCCCTTGGATGAAAAAATTTAATTGGAAGTTCAATTACCATAAACTATGATCGATTAATGATATAAAATATTAAATTTCAATATATACACCATAAAATTAAATTTGTTTCGTAACATAAAAATATACCTCACTAAAGAAAAATTGATTGAAAATCCCTTACCTTAAGTCCAACTTGGTCACAAATGTTCTTTATCTTTTTGAATAATAAAATTAAATAAATTTTTCAATTTCTTGATACCCTTTTCAATTTTATTTTTCCTTCTAATTTTTTATATTTTATATTTAAATACCTAATCAATTAAGTTCACATCGTATGTATTGATGATATTAAATTCGTATGTCCAAAATGACTTTGGTATGTTGTCTATAGTAGTATATGTCATTTTTCCATCATCTCTAGAATAATGATCATGAAATAATAATAATATTTATACATAAATAATAATTTTTAAATTATCCATGAAATATGGTTATCAAAAATTTACAATATTACAATAATAGAGACTGTAAGTCATATAAACACATGAGTAATGTTTCTATTTTTCAACAATCATGATGGAAAGAAAATAAGTATTATTTTATCATTATAGAATTATAATTATTAAATAAATATAATTTTATTTAATTAAATACACTTATAATTATTATTCATGTTCTGTGTCTTTGAAAAATGATTCACATCGCTTCGTGGAGGTAGTAATCCACACATTATCACAAATGACATTTTCATTTTTAAATTAATTTAAAGGTAAAAAATTATATAATATGTTACCTTTAAAAATGTTAAATATTACATGAATATTATATATATATATATTAAATCCATAATTTAATCCATACATGATCTATGGTGATAGAAAATTAATTAAATCAGTTTGTGATGTGGTATTTCACCATACACATGAAATATGGTGTTATTTCCCATTTGATGGAAGAAGATATGGATATAGGGTATTATATTAAGATAAAAAAAATATTTTTATATGTTATATATTTATGTTGTTATATAATCATGTTTTAATGATATTTGGATGAGGTGTATGAAGAAATAAAACAAAAATTCATGGTTAGTAATGATACATCTTCAACAGAAAAACCTTATTAACTTTACACCAAAATCCTACCTAAGATGGTTTTCTAATCAAAAAAATACCACATAATGTTGGTAGGTAACTAAGGATTTTCATTGGGTGGTTATATTCTAAACCAAATTGTACTTGAACTGTTAAGAAAAGGGAATAAGAGGCTCCCTTTTATAAGAGAGGGGAGTGATACTCTTGCTTTTCATAATATATTAAATCAATTTAAATTAATTTAAATTAAGTTTCATAATCAAATGGATAAAAATTGATAGTTTTAGAATATAATATGATTTTGAGTTTAAATACAATCATAGAATAAAATTTGGAAAAGTTTGTGTGATTTTTTACCATTATTTTTTTTAATATGTTATAATCCTTTTTTGACAATAACCATAGTATTAATGTTTTTACTCTATAAGGGGTCAATAATTTAATATAAAGGGATAAATGGTTCATAAATAGACATATGATAATATCATAAACCCTGTAACCTTTATATGTACTATTTTATCTTTTTAGTAATTTTAAATGATTTATTAAAACTTCTTTTATTGTAAAATATCATTAATATCAATTTTGACTCTATTTATTTAATTTGAATTAAAAAACATAAAAAATATATAATTGAAATATATATCATTAACACTTCACTAAATATATATATATCCAAAAATAGTGTTACATAATAATCTATTCAAATTATATAACTTTTAACATTTTTAAAATAATTTAGTATATTTTTTTATTAACTAATTATTATGTCGGTGTTGTGTAAGCATTTAAGGATGTTATTTAATACCTAAAATTATAAATAAATTAATCAAATATTAAAAAAATTTATCACTAAAATAACCTTTTATATATAAACATACCTTATTTTTATCCCTATTTCAAAAATCCAATGATAATAGAACATAGAAGATTACATTTTAGTGTCTTATTTTCATAAAGTATTATAAAGGTCATAATAATATTCACACTACAATAAAACAAAATATATTCAATTTTGGATGATTATAGATGAAATATAACAGTCCAATAAAATTATGTAAAGTATTTGGGTTACTTTATATCCCCTATAATATTGTTATTACCCTTAATTAACCAATTTTTCATTTTCCATAGTAAAAAATATTTACTATAGTTAGTATTCATAATACACAAACATAAACGTGATCTATTCTCAAAATTTAGACCTCTGGATTCCAAAGATGGAATACCTTATTCAATATTAAAAAAACAATATTAGAAGATTTAAATTTAAAATTAAACCTTTAAAACATGTAGAAATTTGATTTTTAGAAAAATGACTTTTATGTAAAAACATATTTTATTTATCAAATTCACCTAGAAAATTTATTCAAATAAACATAAATAGGTAGTTAAAAATATAAAATTTCTATGGTTACATTGAGACAATTTTTACACAATTATGAACTTTTTAAATTCTTGAAATAGAAGTATGGTATTCAATAAAAATATGTATTTTAATCTATTCACCTGAAAATAAACCTTTTCAAAAAAACAAAAAAAATAACCATACACATATTTTGATATGGTGATATCAAAAATTATATTAATTTTATAATATACCATTTAAAATTGTTTTAAATAAATCATATTTTCATCAAAATAGAATAAAAATAGTTTATTAAGAAACAATCTCTAATAACCCAATCTTAATGTAAATAGAAATTTCATTACTTCTGCAGAATAAAAATACAGTAACCAAAAGGATTCCCAAATACCGTATTAGTTTAATGACTTTAGAATCATGGAACACATTATTCATATTTTTTTGAATGGTCTTCATCATCACCCATAATGATCTTCCTCTTCAGTTATTCTACATGAAGCATTTCTTCATATCTTGGGGAAAGGAAAACATAGGAAAATGGTGAGATCAGAAGCTCAGTAAGGGTAAAAAAGGAAAATATCAAAAAAAACCTGAACTAAATTTATTTAAAGTCATTCCATGTATAACATATATCAAAATATCTTAACAGGAAATATATATTGGTAGTTCATAGGGCGTAAAACATAAAACATCATGATCCATAAAATAATATTCTAATCATAAAACATGGATCGGTGGAAAACACATAATAATAGAAAATCATTTCATATTATTCAATCATCATTTTTAATACCATAATAGCATAAATTTACAATTAATTAACTGTGTTCACTAGTAGTTATAGCCCTGTATTACTGAACTATGATTACATTCAATTTTATACCTCTATTACTATGTTGAGGTCATTTCCTATTCCAGCCTTATCAATATCATGAGATATAAATCCTTACCCAATTCTTTGAAGGGAGACATAGGTACCACCACTATCATAATAAAATCATTATTATTTTTTCCATAAAAAATAAATCATTCTTTGTAGAATAACCCAAGGAATAAAATAGTTTTCATAAACATCATTCCATTATGAAATAATCCATGTATAACAAATAGATTTCAAAAATATAATTCCATTAAAAAATAATCAAACCATATGAATATTATGGATAGTATACTTGAAACATAAAAATATCAAAGATTATAATCTTTGATGGAAAATAATTTTGAAATAACACTTGGAATTAATTGTTGAATAAAAATATCTTTTCTTCTACAAAAATGTTTTCTTTTCTCAAAATTCCTTGAAATTTTAAAACAAAATAATTATTTAAAAATAATCTTGAAATGATATAAAGTAACATTCATGGTAATAATTTGTAAATAAAATATAAAAATAAATTCATGATGTGTAAGTTATAGTTAAACATTAATTTACTATTTTTTAGAAAGTCAAAAAGTATCTCATGTCGAAAACGACAAATGATTCCTTCCATATCATTTAATATCATATCACCAATGGGTAATATTGACTTTAAAAATTATAGAATAATATATATAACATTTCGTAACAAAATTTTATGAAACAATGACTTGAATGATAAATATACCCTAGTAAATACCTATTTATAAAGAATCTTTTATAATATTGTGAATGTGAAGTTATCCATTTATTTAGGTCTAAGTTCCTTTGTACGTGTCTGAGCCTTCTCTTTTTCAATGAGATCCCAATGGATCTCCTCTTAAAGAAACTAGAGTTGGTATTTTGGGAATACCCGAACCTCTAGAATGTGACTATGGATGTTGAGAAGGAATATGAGACATAGATAGCCACAACATGAGGGTGTAATGTGAAGTTATGTTGTGTAGGAGGTTGTTCCATTTTATAATTAAGGTGAGGGTCACATTTTGAATCTCTAAAAATATTAATTTATAAAAAAATAAAACTGCAACCAGAACCTCAAAAATTTCATATTTGTAAATATTATACGAGATAAGGTTCTATTCTCATCAAACAATAAATTTTACACATGTTTTTATATCAATTTAAACATTATCTTTTTAATTAATACTCAATTATTCTATTTAATTTTTTAACTAAGGTAAAAAATAATTAAATATTAAATGGGTGAAATATTTACTTATTTGATGTTAATTTAGACCATAAATGAATACTTTTTGGAATATTTTATAGCATATCATAATTATTATATATGTTTTAATATGTTTTATAATTTTTATGTAATTTAATAATAAATTATTTTAGTAAATAATCAATAGTTTGAATTTTGACACTATTGAATTTATTGAATTTTAAAAATTATCAATATAATATTTTATACACAAAAAAATATTTCCTTATATATCTAAGGGGTATAGGTTATCTAGAAAATTTGGTGGATCTATTAATTATCCAAACTTATATCAATTTTAATATTTTTTATAACATTAATTTTAGATTTTCATTAATAAAATAATTACTACGTCATTGTTGTGTAGTTATTTAATATAATTATTTTTCGGGTAAAATTTAAAAATAGAATACCATAATGAATATAATACTTCTATATTTTTTAATAATACTAATAGTCCAATATTTTTCTCAGATAAATCCTACATTAAAAATGTTATATGTATTAAAACATAAATGCAACAATTTTAACATTAGTTTATATACAAAATTATAAGTGTCATAATCCTTTCAATATAGATCAAAATGGTCAAGAACTCAACCCCTTGATGATTATGATTTATAAATACTCAAAAATATTATGTTTCTTATGTTTTAGTCTTTTAATGGTTATTATCATTTTAATAATTATTATTTTATTGAATTTTCATTAATTAAATAATTTATGCATCATTAATATATAATCCTTTATTGTATTTATTTATTTTATAGAAATTACAAATAAATTATCATGATAAATAAATACATTTTATATTTCAAATGAGTATTTGTAGCCTAATTTAGATTCTGTATAACCTTATTTTTTAAATGATATATTTATTAAAATTTGAGAAGGTCATATTTAACATTTCATTATAAAAAATATATTAAATGTCCAAATATTATCCAAGTGGATTATAAAGGATTCCATTTATACCCAAGGACTATTTAGGATGAAAATAACTTTTCGAATTATATTAGGAAAAGATTTAGTATAATTTAATAATATAATTTGAACATTTAATTACCGAATTTATCTTTTTATTGTATTAAGAAATTAATAAGGTTGCTATTCATAATGCCCAAAAATAAAATAAACCTATATAAATAATTTTTACCCACTGATTAAAAATATGGAATCCATTTTTCAAAATTCAAAACACATCATTTTTTTTAAATTAATTTAAAAATGTTCTCGTTCTTCGACTGAGAAATGGGTTTTAAAAGTTAAAATATTGAAAAACATTGAAATTTTTTTAAATTCAAATTCAATGTAAAATTAATACCAATGACCCAAATTATATTAAATGATTAAAATATAATGTATTTAAATTTTAAATCCATTAAATAATATAAATTAATAATTTAAATTATTTCAATGAAAAATATTTTTTAATTAAAATTTAGTCTATTTGTACAATTCTTCCAAACATTAAACTTATTATAAAAATATAAAAATTCATACAAAATAAATTTTTATATCCTTGTTCCAAATAATAATTTTCAAATATAATATAAAAATGTGTTAAAAACTTGATTTAAAAATGGTGTTCCATCAAAAGGAGGAAAACTATATTTTTTAAAAATATTTATTTTATCCAAAAAAAATTGAATTTGTTTTTTACATCATTTTTATTAAATATGTAATTTAGATTTAAAGAATTATATTGAATATATTACATATAAATTTCATTAATAAAATCCATTAACAGTGATTTTATGATTTTATAAACTCACTTATTTGCATTTAAATGGGTTTCATAAAAACATTTCCGTTTATTTAAAAAGGGATCTATTTTCATTTATAATTAATTTCCCACCAAAGAGTTAATTATATATACTTGTGTAAAGAATGTTTTCATAATTAAGTTAATACTATTCATACCCACTATTATAATTTATAAGTTATGAGTTATCTTGACAATATTTAGTTGCTTTCTTAAACTCAGTCTTATATGAAATCAAATAATTGAAAAAAAACATGGAATTGTGTGTATCATATGTCAAGAATAGTGATTTTTACCTCATGTTGAGATGGTGTTACGTGTAGAACATGATTATCTTGGTGTAGCATACAATAGAAGACATGAATGAAATTAAAGAAAATTATCCCATAAAAAGCATGGGTTGTTTCATCATACCACCCTTAAAATGAATATCTCCCTAGAAATTCAACAAGGTTATAATTGGATTAATACCTAAAAGTTTCCTTCATAAAAAAACACATTATAAAAATAAATAATAAAACATCCTTTTAATAAATAATGTTAAAAACATAATGGTTACCCAATGTAACTCATAACTAGGTTGTTCCATAGGATAACATAGGTGAATATTTGGCAATGAAGGAAAATGTAAAAAATCACTGTGATTGATAATGATCAGTGATCACAATAAATTTAGTGATCCATCGAAATTTAATAGTCACAAAACCATAAACTAAAGAAATGAAAAATAGGTCATTTATATTATATAAAATGATGATAATATGACACCCTTTTACATCACAATCCCTTTTCTTAAGGTTGAAGGATTTTCATGACAATTTACACTTACTTCATTTTAGTAATAACCTAAATTACCATATATTCTTATTAAAAAATGCATTCTTACATATTATTAAGTCCCAAAATCTATAAACCCTTCCATGATAGGATAAACCAATTTTAAAAAAATATACCTAATCAATTCCATGGAAGTCATTGCCACAAAATTTAATTATTCATATTAAACATATCTTTATCCAAATATCATTGTCTCATCATAAGACACATAATAATTATCATAATTCCCTTAAAAATTTATTTTAATCTATCCCCTTACTCTTAAATATAATTTCATGGTCTTTATAACTATTTAACATATCCTTTCCAATCTTTAAGGAATTAAATATACTGAACACACTTATATATTTCATGATTCGTGAAACACAATATTTGGATCTTGAATCATATACACCTCAATCATCAAACAATATTTTTAAACCATTGTTCAGGATCCATCATCTTAGTCTTTCATAATATATTAATCAAGCCTCATGATTCCTCAAACATAATATTACCATGATTTTTATGTTTAATGTTAGCAATAATGCTTGAACATCCCATACCTTTCAAATGTTGTTTATAATCTCTTTATCCTCAGTAGTATAACAAATAATCATACCACCTTTAGGATTATCTTCATGATGTTTCCACTTAGTAAATCGATTTCCTTAATTCCCATATTTTAAACATCTAAATCATTCGACATTAACCATGTTCTATCTAGTTCTATCTATTGAATAATACTAGAATATAATGTGTGAGAAACAATTATCATATATTAAAATCACATAACAATGGTAAATTAATTATAATATTTCAATATATGACACCTTAGGTTTAATCATAGGTTATCCATGATCATTAATAATTTCTAGTATTGTAACCTATACTTATACTTATCCATAGGGACATCCCTAGACATATCGTTAGAAATATATCTCATGATCTCACTAATGTTTTATCTTCCGAGTTTCCAAAGGTTGAATAAACATTCACTCTGATACCAATTCTGACGACCAAATATTAACATACATGGAATTTACATTACTTTTTCAGAATACATAATACATTACTCAAAATGACTCTTAAATACTATATTATTTTAGTGCCTTTATAAATAAGGAATACATTATTCTAATTTTGGTGAAATATCTTCAAAATCTCAAGAAAAGATCTTCCCCGTTAATTTGACTACTTAAAACTTTTCATTATATACTGGGGAAAAGAAACCATGTGAAAAGGGTGATCATAGATACTCAATAAGGGTAAAAAAAGAAAATATCAAATAAAACATGAACATAATTTTTTGAAAATTCTACAATGTATAACATATATCAAAATCATGAAACATGATTTAATTATTTGAAGTTTATAAGAAATAAAACCTATAGGAACATGGAGTGTGGAAAAATATCATTGGCATAAAACAAGGATTTGTGGAATACATATAATAATATAAAATAATTTCATTTTAGTTGATAATCATGGGCAATACCATTATAGCAGACAATGTCCATTACTAAACTGATTTCACTCCTCATTCCAACCCTATATTACTGAACCAGATTTACATACCATTCATGCCCTGTATTACTAAACAGACATTATTACCCATTCAAGATCATCCTATGTCATGAGATATAAATTCTTACCTAATACATTTGAGGAATTTATAAGTCCCACCCATCTCATAATGATATCATTCTTACCTATTCCAAAAAAATATGAATCATTTATCATATCATAACTCAAGGAATAAAATGGGTTTCTTAAACATCATTCATCATAACATAATCCATGTAAAACAAATAGATTTCATAAATATCATTCCATAAAAATAAATAATCAAACCATAAGAATATCAGTGATAATATACTATAAACAAAACCCTATTAAATAATGTGATCATATATGTAACATTATTTTTATAGCACGCATGAAATTAATTCTTGAGAAAAATATTATTTCATCCTCGAAATTTTTTTATTTTCTCAAAATTCTATGTCATTTTAAAAGAAAAGAATTTATTAGAAAATAAACATAAAATAGTATAAAGGAAGATTCATGGAAATAAGGTGTTATAGAAACATAAAAATACATTCATTCTGTAAATGTTAAAAAACATTATTTCTTGTACCTTTTTCAGAAGTCAAAAAGTACGTCATATCGAAAACTACAGAATATTCCTTCCATAAATTTAATAAAAATTCATCAATGGGTAAAATAGATTTAAAAAATTATAGAAGAATAATAAAATATTTTGGGATATATATTTAAGAAACATAGACATGGATGATAAATATACCTCAATAAATACATATGTATAAAAAATCATGGATAATAATAAGATTAAAAATTTATCCATTACCTTATGTATGGGTTCCTGTGTATGTTTTTAAACATTCTTCTCTTCGATTATCTCCCTCTAGAAATTCTCTTAAAGGAACAATAGTTGGACTTTTAAGAAAAAACCTATATGATGGTACTATGGAATTTGTAAATGTAAATGGGAAGGGGATATATGATATTGAAGTGACAACGTGGAATGAAGTTGTGAGGGAGGATTTTACCTTTAATAGTTGAGTTGAGGGGGAAATTTGGAATCTCCAAATATATTAATTTATATTAAAATCAAACCACATCCATAAACAATGAAAATTTCATATTTTCAAAGATGAAATGAGATAATGATATAATATCATTAACTAATAAATTTTACAAAAAAAAATTATAAATAAAAACATTATCCTTTCAATTAACACTTAGATATTGAATTTAATTTTTAGCTAATGTAATAAATATTTCAATATAAAAAGAAGGTACAATTTACTTGTTTGATGTCAATTAGACCAAAAATTAATAATTGATAGCTTTTTCCATAAGATAATAATTATTATATCACTACATGAAATTTGATATTATACATTGAGGAAGCGTTCGACTGCCATTGGTGGCCGCTAATGATAGTAATAGCGACCTTCAATGGTGGTATATATTAATGAAATGTAAATAGCCAAGAATTTTCGTACCCCCACCACTTTTGTCCCCACTATCATCCCTACAACACCCGTTGTTCCACTTTCTCACCCCACCACAGCCCCGCCACCCATAACAACCCCTATCTCCACCCCCATCGCCTCATGTCTCCCCCACCTCACCCACCAATGAACCCTTTTCCCTTGACATTTGAAAGCCAACTCCCCAAATCCCCCCAAGATCACCTCAGCCACTCTCTCTATCCATCGTACATCTACCCTAACTAGTGGTGGAAGCTCAGTTTCCCTCCTCGATACATCTCATGTTCCTAATGTTCCCCAAAGAACATTCAGAAAATAAGATCAAGAGGTTCCAAATGGGGGGTTTTAGTGGATGTATGTGGCGGTCGGTGTTGAGTAAAACCGACCGAGCAACTGTGACTGCCAAAAGCAGTCTTAGGGTGGTCTGTAATGGCCTTTAGAGACTTATTTTCTGGTTCATAAAAGTCATATTTCTAGTAGTGTATATTTTTTTAAAAATTATTTTTCAATAATTTAATAATACATTATTTTGATAAATAATCATTAGTATCAATTTTGAAACTATTAAATTTGTTTATTTTAAAAAAAATATAAATATATGATTTTATCCACAAACTAAATATTTTATTGTTTCTCTAAGGGATCAAGTTCATCAAAAAAAATTTGTGTATATTCTAATTATCCCAAATTATATTTATTTTAATACTTTTAATAACATTGATTTGATATTTTCATTAATAAAATTACTATTACATCAATTTCATGTAATTATTTAATATAATTATTCTTGGGTGAAAATTAGAAATAAATACCATAACAAGTATAATTTATATATATTTCATAAGAATACTTATATTATAATGCTTCTTTTGAAAAATAATTTATTAAAAGTGTTATATTTACTAAAACATGAATTTCACGACTTTAACATCACTTTAAATAAAATATTATATGTGTCATAATCTTTTCCATATGGATTAAAATAGTCAATAACTTGATCATTCGATGATTTTTATTGATATATACATGACCAATAAGATTTGGTTAAGTGTTTTAGTATTTTAATGGTTATTATCATTCTAATAAACATATTTGTTTTTGATTTTTCATCAATTAATTAATTTTTTCTTTATAAATATATATTCATTAAAATAATTATTCATTTCAAAAAAATAAAAAATAAAATACCATGATTAATAAAAACATTTTATCATTAATATGACTACTTATAGTCGAATTTATATTCTATATTACATTGTTTTAAAATGATATAATTATTAAAATTTCAGTAAAACATATTTATTGTGTCTTTAAATAAAATATTTTAAATGTCTTAATATTATCCATGTAAATTCTAAAGGATTTAATTTTGAAAAAATGATGATTTTATTACAAAAAAATAATCCAATGATTTTAATACAACTGTTAGGATAATTTTTATAATATTATTTTAACCATTAATTACTCGATATACCTTTTTACCATATAAAAAAATACTAAAGTTACTACTTATGATGTCCAAAATTAAAAAAACACATATATACATAATTTGGACCCTCTAATTACAAATATAGAATCCATTTATCTTAATTAAAAATATAGAAGTTGCATAAATTAGTTTAAAATTAATCCTATTATCTGAATGAGAGAGGGTTTTAAAAGTTAGAAAATTATAAAAGATTGAAATTATTTTACATAAAAATTAAATTTAAATTTAATTCCAATGACCATAATTGTATTAAATGATAAAAATATAATCTCTCTATTTTTTATAACCATTAAATAATATAATTTAACTATATAAATAATTCCAATGAAAAAAATTGTTCTCAACTAAAATTTATTACGTTTTTACTATTCTTCTAAACATTAAACTTATAACAATAATGTGGAAAATCATCCAAAGTAAATTTTTCTATCCCTAGTACAAATAAAAAGTTTATTTTTCATGTAGAATAAATAATCCTATTAAAAAATGATTTAAAATGGGTGCTACATCAAAAGGTGAAAACCTGTTTTTTTAATAGTACTTTTATCCGAAAAATTGAATTTTTTATATCATGTTAAAAAAACTTATAATATTAATTTTAAAAATTATATTGAATATTTTACATATATATTTCATTAATAAAATATATCAATAGTGATTTTTATTATCTTTAAAGTCACTTGTTTTCATTTAAACAGATTTCAGAAAAATGTGTCCTTTTATTTAAAAAAGGTTTCATTCTCATTTATAATTAATTTCTCATCAAATAATTAATTATATATACATGTATAAATAATATTTTCATAATTGAGTTAATATTTTTCATACCCGCTATTATAATGGTAATCCATTCAGGTAACAGAAAAATATTTGGTTGTTTTCCTAAACATGGTCTTACGTGAATAAAATCTATCAAAAGAAATTGAAATTGTTTGTAACACAAAGAAATCATAGTTTCTCTCATACATAAAGTTGATTTGGTGTTTTCTATAACACAATATTATCCTATTTTAGTGTACAACACAATATATCAAAGAAATTAAAAAAACTATCTCATAAAAATCATAGGATGTTACAATATCTTTTAAACCTAAAAAGACATTATCATAAATTGAATAGTTATTTTATAATAATTGATCAATATATTTTTATATACTATATTATTTATATATATTTTAAAATTTTGTTATTCCTATTTATACCCACTAATTCAATGACTATATTAATATCATAAAAATAAATAAAAATATTATCAAGTTCATTTACACTTGGGGTTGTGTGTAGTGTACGCTATATAATATAATTTTATATCCATTAAATTTTTGAGGTATGACATTATCCCCCGATATATATTAATTATATCTTCAGAAATATAACATGTACTCTATAATCAGGATTTGGAAATTTTAAACTTCTTTTTGGATAATCCCAAATCTTAAAAAGAATTAATAAAACATCCTCTTGAAAATTAGAAAGAAAAATATGAAGCTCTAGGATTATAAAAACTAGGTTTTCAATTAGGAGGATAATAATGGGATGTGAGAATATGGATACTAAGAAGAAAATTAATGTAATGAATAATTATGGAGAGTGTTAGAGAAATTTAATAACTTTAGAGATATTGATGATGGTAAATTTAATGACCAAAAAATAAATGAAAAAATGGTTTTGAAAAGGAAAATAAATTTATCATAAATAAAGGTAATATAAAATTCTTTTTTTCAAGACATTTTGACTATAATATAGTAATTATTTCACAATCAATTTTGGGAAAACCAAAAAATTATTATTACCTAATATATTTTTATAATCATAATTTCATCTTTTGGTTGTAATTTAATGAATTGAAAATTCATTTCATACTCCCAGAAATAAATATCCAAGTTGAATTCCTTATTCTTGAAGTGCTAAAATTAACTTCTAATGGAACACATGATTCCATCGATGAATAACAAATTACTCCTCCTATATTTAATAAATCCAAATTAGTTTGAATAATATAATATATACTACCCAAAAAGAATAAGACTTCATATGATTAAATAATCCATTAATCTCCAAAATTCAACAACAAAACCAAAGGTCTAACATAGATAATTCCTCAAATAAATAACCTTATATACCAAATAACCCCAATAATCTCCACATGAATGAAGGTATTAACCTCAAAAGTTATCTCTTACCCTTCAACATACATCTCTAAAAATGTAATTTCGATCTTCCTAAATATTCCGTTATATTAAACCGAAAGGTATTAATTACATCATCCTAATAAAATGAATCTATATATATCAATAATAACCTAAAATTCCTAAATATTGAAAAATTATTGATCATATAATATGTTTCCCAAAATTAATTAATATTTATCCTTCAAAATTTTCATGTAAAAAATGAAATATTTACTAGTACATTACATGGTTTAGTGGTTGGTGTTACACCCTTATCATCCTTATATTTTAGGTTCTAGCCTCATTTCTTTATAGAATGTTATAGGTTCTGTCCCAGTATATGGGTTTTCATTTTTATAGAAATATATTAATATAATTTGTGTGATGTTCCCAAAAAAATTGATGAACATTCTAAAAATAACATTAATCAAAAAATCACTTTTAAACTAATATGGTTTCTTATACAACATATTTTTACCCGAAATAAATAATATAAATTAAATATTATAGCCTTAAAATCATTGATCATATTGATTCTAATGTTTATCATTAAGTTTAGGCTTGTGTCCGAAAAATATAAAAATAATTCTCCCCAAATTACATTTACACTAAAACACATAAAAAACCAACGTTTTTTTATCCTTAGATGTCTCAAAAAATATCATTTATCATATTAAACTCCCATTTACATAGGCCTTAAAATGTGTGTTATGAAATTAAACATATGACCAACCTTAGACACAGCAACCCAAGACACTTTATTTATATCCCATGTCACTTTGTAATATCATATGTTTCTGAAGTTTATATTACACCATCATCATAATTTTTCATAAATAAAATATGGTTTAACACGAGAATATCCCCCAAGAGTTTCAGTCATGGTGAACATTAAGGGCATACCCACCAGGCAGCTTAATGATTCCAAAGATATACTCGACCAAATATTTGTAGGGTTATTATCCCTAGATGAATTTGTACTAAATCCAAGTACACTTGTAATATCCATACATGTATGTATTACTACGAAAACTACAAAATCAATAACTCAACAAAATTTTCAGATGTTTGTCTATACTTATAATTATCCTAAAATTTGGTCAAATGGTTATATTTCATAATCTATTTTTTGCTAAATATAGTTCATAAGGATTCCATTAAAATTTTTATGATACCAACTGTAAATTCATTGACCCCAGTAGCCCAAAGTCATGGAAACTTTGTTACATTGGTATAAGATAGAAGTGATCACATACAAAAGGATCGAATTATTTAGTAGTCTTTACAAACTAAATATATACTTAAATTTCACATTATATTAGAAATAATAAAAATACAACATATTTGAAGTAAATATTCATTATCCTTTAACTATTTTGAGTATTCCTTCTTAATATCCTAGGTGATGGAATGGAAATAAGGATGACCTAAAAAATCTGTAAGGGTATGCATACGAAATAATATTTCATGATTATATAATTCATAATTAAAATGGTAAGGTAAATAACCTAAAACACATGTTATTTATTCAAAAAAATGATTACAAAGACTAATACGAGAATAATAAATGATGATCAAATAATTCAATATAACTAACCACATGCTCTTGAAAATAATCAATGGATATTATAAAAATTCAAATAATTACATGGAAAGTATAAATAATATACTAATTATGGAATATATAATGTCATACATCAAGAACATACAATTAAACCGTTGTGCTAATACATACTACATAAATGGGTATGGCTTCAGCCAAAATTCTATACGAGTTTTTATTATGAGACCTAACATCGAATCTAGGGGATATAGTGGGACATACCAATCACATTATATATCCAATTCATTCAACATATGAAAAGGGATATTAAAAATTAAATACATTATGTTCATAAACATTCATATTGAAAAAAGATCACATGAAATGTTAATATTTCTCAACTCAAACTAATCATTGTCCATAATAAGAAAGAATATGGATGATATAATTACAAAATATTCCCAAGGGAACATAATTTAAATGAACATTTATATAAATTGATGAATATAAATAAAGAAAACGCATCATGAAAAAACACTTTAAGAAAATATCATTTTCACTTTGAAAACCACTTTTGAAAGCAAATGTTTTCCAAAATAGAAGAATAAATTTTTAATTGAAAATAAACCTAGAAAGATATAATGGAAGATTAAAATAATTTAGTATTAATGGAAGTGGTAATTTTCATTCATGACGAGTATGAAAAAATAGATTTTCATTTCAGATATTCATTAAAATGTCGATAAGTACCTAATTAAGAAAAAAATAATTGTAAAAAAATACTTAAAACAATTATATCATAGTTAAAAAATAATTATAACAATAATATATTAGTATTAAGAATGTTATCGAAATCATTTTTATAATACATGGACATGAAAGAAAATAATTCCCAACTATAGAGGAAATAAAATCATCTTTTATAAAAAGAATATTTGATCTTTTGTGTATAAAAATGAGAAATATTATAGGAAGACATATAATTTACATAAATTAAAAGAGATTAAGTGAAAAAATATTGGGTTTGGTATATAAACATCACATAATTCCCCAATAAAATTCTTATACATAATAATTCCTGAATAATGATGATATTATGAAGTAAACTCTTAGTATGTTGGTAATGTATGAATTTTAACCTCTATGATTGAAATATAATCAAATGTAACATTAAATAAAATTAATATAGATATAGTCATGATATATCATATTAAGTGTTAGTATATAGACCTCACAAATATAAATAGGTTCTTAATACCAAATATGTCTTAATATAGTTTAAATTAAGATGAAATCTCTTACAAAGATCATATTGATGAAGTGAGAATTGATCAATGAATTAAATATGTGTATCAAGTATAAATCCACAAAAAACTAGTGGAAATAAAAAATAAAATAATTTCAAGTAATTATACATAAAATCTTATAATATTAATCATGATGAACATGTAATATAACCCAATGAAATTACATTGTGTTAAGAAACACCATAACACTTAATATATTTCAAGATAAATCCCCTTGGATGAAATATTTTTTATTGAAATGTAAAATAACATTATATATAAACGAATAATGATATAACAAATTAAACGTATGTATAAAAACAATATAAAATAAACTATGTGCATGTAAATTAAATTAGCCTCAATGAATAAAAATTGAGACAAAATCCCTTTCCCCTGGTCTAACTTGTCACATACTTAATTTATCATCCTGAATAAAAAATTATATAAATTATTTAAATTATAAATAAAAAATTTCAACTTAATTATTCCTTTTAAATTATTTATTACCATTTTATATTTAATTTCTTAATCTATTATGTTCACGTAAGTTGTTTTGACGATATTCAGTTCATATGTCGAAAATGACTTCAATAGCTTTCCTACGCTAAAAGTTTTCAATGTTCAATCATCAATAGAATAATAATAATGAAATAATTACAATTTTTATATAGAAATTATTCCTTTTAAATAGAATATTTAATTTTATTATGAAAAATTAACAATATTATAAACATGGAGATGGTATGTCATACATATACATGAGTAACGTTTCCATTTTTCAACGACCATAATGAAATGAACATAATTTTTTTTTTTTCATTTTATAATTATAATTAAAAGATAAATAAATATAATTTCATTAAATACAATTATATTTACTATTCATGTGATGTGTCTATGAAAAATGAGTCACATCATTTTGATGAGGTTGTAATCTAGACGTACGCATGAACGATGTTATCATTTTTTAGATGAATGGAAAGGTATGAAATTATATGGTATAGTATATTTAAATAATTATAAATATATCCTAAATATAATATATATATATAGTATATGTTTCATTAAAACTGCTATGACTAGTGGTGATGGAAAACATATTAGATCAGTTCGTGAGGAAGTAATCCACCATACACACTAATGACAGTTTTTTTTTCAAATTGACTGAATAGGAGATGGAATACGGTATTAAATTCACATAAAAATGTCTTATTTTATGTTATATATTGATGTTGTTATATAATTTTTGATAAATAATATTTTATGGATGTGGATGAATAAATAAAAAAAATGCTCTGTTATGAACGATATATCTTCTTTGAACAACCTATTTATGTTTACACAAAATGCCTTCCTAGGAAGGGATTATAATTAAAAAAAGGAATCTAGTAAATGGGATGGTATTTATGGTTTTTATTTTGGTAGGTAATGGGAAAATAAAATTTCTATTTAGGTCTGAAGTAACTAGAATAAGATGTTCCCTTTCATAAGAGATGCAAGGGGAACTCATGAATTTTTATAAAATATCAAATTAATATAAATTAATTTTCATATTAAAATTCCCAAAAAATTATATTTTTTATGTTATTGTGAGTTTTAGTATAAATAATTTTCTAAAAATTTTTTTACAAGGTTTGGTGATTTGTTTCGCCTTTATCTTTTTCTTTTATCCCATTTTATCCATTTTTTGACAATTAGCAAGATATTAATGTTTTAAATCATTTAGGGGTCAAAAAATTACAATAAAAGGAAAAATATTTCATAAATAGACCAAGATTCATATAAAAACCACAATATCATTTAATCGTACAATTATATAATTTTTATGAATTTCAATTCATTTAGTAAAACATTATTTACTATAAAACAACATTAATGTCAATCTTGATACTATTCTTTTAATTTGGATTTAGAAACATCAATATATTGATATAAATAGAATATAAAAAATTCAAACCTCAAAGTAATATTTTTTTTACCTTTAAAAATTATGCAACCTAATAATGAATTCAAATTATATTACTTTTAACGTCTATAAATTCATTTATTTTATTTTCCTTTTAGTTAAATAATTACTTTATCAGTGTTGCGTAAGAATTTAAGGTTATTATTTAATCCATAAATATTAGAAATAAATTACCATTATAAAAAAAGTATCTAATTTTAAAATAATAATTTATAACTGAACATTCCTTCTTTTCACCTTGAGTCAAAAATATAAATAAAATAAAGATAAAATGAATTTTTTTTCTCTTTATTAAAAAATGTATTATAAAATCCGTAATCAAGGAAATATAAAAAGGTTATATTTGAAAACAATTAATGATTATTGATGAAATATATTTTTCCAATAAAATTAATTAATATTTTAGTATTAATTTTTAGTCCTTATCAAATTATTTTTACCCCCAATAAACCCATTTTATCTTAATCATGGTAACAAATATTTACTACAGTAAATATAGATAAAGATAAATAATTAAAGGGGAATATATAAAAAATTCTACATCATGATTACAAATATATAATCTATTTTTAATGATTAAAGACTCATTAGTGGATGAATTTAACTGAAATCTAAACTATAAATGGTATATAATTTTTTCTTTTCAGAAAATTCCTTTTATATATAAAATATTTTTTTATATCCAATTCATTTATAAAATTGATATTTTTGATCTTAATTAGATAATTTATTATACAATATAACTAATTTTTCTTTAAATCAATTTTAAAATGAAATATATAATTTTTAAATTTGTGAAACAAAAATACGATATTCAATAAAAATTAGTATTTTTGACTATTAACTGCATATGAATTTTTTATATAAATACAAAACAAAGGATATGATAATTTTAAAATCGATGACCTTTTTATAAATTTCATTTCAAAAATTGGTAGTGATTTGTTATATTATTCTTAAAAACAATATAAATCATTTTTGAATGAAAATTATTTTTGAAACATAAGATGCCTTTATAAAAAACTAAATAATAATTTACTAATATTAATCAATGATTTATTATTGAGTAGGATCATTATATATATATATATATATATTATATAGTTATTACTATTCATACCCTCCAATTCAACAAGTTTGGTATATTATCAAATTAAAATAATAATATTTTTTGGTTCATTTATACTCAGTGTTGCTTCTAATATATGTTATGAGACATAATGTTCTTCCATTAAAATATTATGGGGTTGTATTTTTCTCCTTGGTGATTTTGTTGAAGGGTCTCTTGAGTATGAGCAACATCAGTTGTTATTCTATGGAAATATTTTTGTTCCCTTTAAGATGCATGAATATATTTTTCATGAGTTTCAAAACTCACCATTTGTGGTTCAATGGGTGTATCCATTATGTACCATGGGTTGTGGGATCAATTTTGGTTATTGAGGATGAAGTTGCCAATGGAAGAGTTTATTCCATAGCATTTGGTCCATCAGAAGGTAATTATTGATAATTTTATTCTTGGTTGTTTTTAGTAGCCTTTGGATATCCTTGAGTAGAAGTATGTAGAAATATAGATATATTATATTACTAAGTTGCCTCAGGCACATGGAGGATTCAATGTAATTTGGGTGATTACGGACTGATTGATGGATTCTTCCAACTTTTCGTTTATCAAAGAATCAAGCTCTCTGGATTCTCTATTAATCATATATGTGGATGAAATCAAGTGGAATTATGGTATACCAAGTCCAAACAACTAAAATTGGGATACCTATTTTACCTCATGAGTCTAGAAATTTTAGAAACATTCATGTGTTTCTTAAATGAACCTTGTCGCTATTTTCCACCATCAGATGAATGTACGGATGGTACAGATCATCTTAAAGCTGGAGGATATGTTATAGACGTGTGTCTATGATTTCATAGGATCATGGGTGAAGCACCTTCCCATATATGATATTACTTATAAAAACATTTAACTCATCTATTAACATGTATCCATTAAAGGTGTTGTACGGGTGACCCGTTTTATATACAGTTTTTTATACAAAGGAACAGGAGTCAATAGTATCTGATTAGAATGTGGTGTATTGTATTCCCAATAAGATCCAATTGATTCATGAGTTCATGAAGATGATGTTGGATCATCAGAAATCGTATAAGAATTAAATTACTGCTAGATTTTTATGATGGATATCATATTCTCTTAATGGTTTCCATACATAATGGGAAGGTATTGTTTGGTCAAGGGATAAATCCATCTCCACAGTTTATCAGGACTTTTGAGGTACTGAAGCACATTAGTGATGTGGTTTATTGGTTATTTATTCTACCATGGATTTGTCTAATATATGGATTGTTCCACAACTCCCAACATTATAAATACATTGAAAATGAATCACATGTCATTAATTGGGTACAGTTGTATGTCAATGGTGATGAAAAAATAATGGATTTATCAATTGATATTAAATGTAATTTAGATAAGGATCTATGTGGGTGACATAGTTCATTGGTTCATATCATGTTGGGGAATGACTAATTGGTTGAGAGTACATAGGAATTTGATTCATATATGCACATTTAATGTCCCATGTTTTTTATTTATGATTATTTTAATGATTTATTAGTTGGAATTGATGTGATTTATGTAATTTATTATTTTAAATTTTTGTTATAATTCATTAATAAAATCATTCTATTTTGAGAGGTATCTCTCATAGGAGGGTTGGAGGTATTGGATAACTAATTTTTACATATAGGTTTGGATTGGATTATCAATTAAAACAACTGTTTCAAGGGTATCTAATATAATAGAGTGTAATTTTTTAATGTTAAATAGTGAGTTTTGTGTGATGTAGGTTCCATGGAGAGGGGATTGAGGAAGGGTAGGTTATTTACAACTGCAATATCAACTGGGGGAGGGGGTTCATAGAATGATCATTATATCAGGACATGAATTTATCTAGATAGATCTAGTTGACTTTTTTGGGTGTTTAGTTCACATAATGAAGAATTATTCATAACAAGAAGCCCGGGGATTTAGAGTTTGGTGGTTTTATCTCTGGCGTGATTCATGGTGACATATTCCCCATTAATGTCATGAATGTTTTCCTGGTTTACAAGCTCTCACGACATAGATTTTTTATGTAGTTTGACTTGAAGGTTTCACAAAATGATTTATTTCCATATTTATATGATCTAGAAAAATAAATTGTAGAGAATTTTGACATTAATAATTGACAGTATGAATACCCAAATTATTCCATGAATCAGGGAATTCTTTGAGAATTCTCACCATAAAGGAAACTGTCATTCCATTAATGACTCTAATTTTGTCTGAGTAAAAAAAACATGTTCCCCCATTAATTTATTTTAGTCCTCTATCTCTCTTAACTATTTGGAGAATATTTAGAGATTATAGAGGATATTTAGACCTATTTATTCTACAATTGTACATTAGATTTAATGTATTGAAAATTGGGGATTTGAGGTGAGTTCCACTCTTCCATTTCATGTCTTACTTTTCTTAATTCATCCTGAGAAAGTTGTAATAATATATTTTGTAACGTCCCATGATCTGGAACACTCTCATGTGGCCGAAATAGGATGGTTATGGGACATCAAGTGTGCCTCCTCATTTTTTAGAGGTTTCCAACTAGAAGTGTGGTGACATAAGTATTGTGGGTAGACTATACCCCTTGGATACAGACTTACAACATAACAAAATAATCATAAAACAATAAATAAATATCATAGTTCAAAAATAATGGAAACCATACAATACAGTGGAAAAACCAACAACAAAATCCAACTAAATAATACCATAAATAATAAATGAATAATTTAATTTCATACTAGAATATAACTGAATTACATTATATATGTAATACAATTAAAATACTAGTAGACTCAGAGACCTCGATCCCGAACCCCATGTTGGTCTTATATCCAAGCACCATCATATTTAGCAAGGAACAATCAACTTCAAGGTCCTTTTCCCTTGTAAAATCCATCATCCATGTCATCTAATGGGGTATAAAGTGGCGTCCTATGTATTATGTGAGTATAACTTAGTAGGTGGACACCACTATATCTAGACATACCCTGTATGATAATAATTTCATGCAATTATAAAATAAAAGGGTATATTAATTAATTAAACTATTAAATTAATATGACATCAACATTCTTCAGCACTATGATAGAATATCTCTGATCATGTCACCCAACCATGTCAACCATATCCATATTACCTTGGTATAATATAACATACCTTATCAACAAGATTTAATATCTCTTAGCATGTCTCACAACCATGAAACCATAACCATATATTCGTGGTATAAATCCCACAAATCCCAGTCAATCCCACTATACAATCCTTTTAGCAACAAATCAAGGATGATCTTAGTGTATAATAATTTATTTATGTCATAAGTCCAAGAACAATATATAATAATTTTAGAAATAAATCAGGGATGAGTTCAGTATGTATGAATTTAAAAAATAAACCATGTTTGATCTCGGTGTATAAAAATTTTATCAATCAATAACAACAAGTAAAAAGAGCAAGGATATTAAAATATCACATCATAGGGTTTAATGGTTAGTTATGAAAGTCACCATTCATATTTCAATTACACATTTCATTTATCATTTCATCATAAGAAAATAACATGAAATTCAATTCAATAATCAATCGATTTCAATGTGAATCTTTATCAAGCAACAACCAACAACTCATGTCCTAAAAAACACACTTGATTATTTAATAAATTCATTCATAATCATGGGTTCTATCACTCGAATGGTAGATAAGAGATATTTAAATATCAATTAGATTGAAATGGATTTCAATTATTCATTTAATTAGCATATTTTCATGTTATTTTAGCTCAATTTTAAATATTACACTTGTTAATTATCAAACCACAGGGTTATGTTTTAGACCCAAAAACAATAAATTACTATCAGAAAACAATTCCAGCATGATTCACCAATAGTAATGATTGTGAAAATGAATGTATGAAGGATCCTATATCATAATGGATAAAGATAAAAACCTATAAAAACCAAAGTCAAGATATTAAACCACAATGTCCAGAGAATATAGGGATAGAAAGGAAATCCTAAACAGAACAACATATGAGGAATTGCTCGCAAAAATGCGACATCTAAAAAGGAGGATGGAGCTCCAAAATTACGTGGAATATTTCATAGGTGAAAGGTAGGGGTTGAAATGAATTAATTAAAAAAATATTCTATGTTGCCAATATAAACACACAATAGGAGATAAATAGAAGGAGTCTAATCCATTTAAACGTCATGTATTTGTTTTTAAAGGGATACAGCAATGAACCAACATCAGAGCTGAATATTTAACTCTTGTCATCTTTCATACAATGTGTATAGATTATACGACGTGTAACCAATTCACTTCCAGACATGGTTCATGACATATCCATCAGTAGTTACATGTCATATAACATGTAAAAGGGATGTAATCTTAAAAAATATAGTTTTGAGTCAAAACTAAACATACAGACCCATACCACCCACAAATCCTTCTAAAAGTAAAACCATCATAAACCCATTCAAAACAGTTATACCCAGACTACATTAATTATAAAAAACATATATCCTCAGACATTATGTCAATTTCCCCAACGAAGGATCTCCCATCCAAAAAACACTCAGCCATAATGGCTTAAATAAAATGGAAAACCCAAATAATGGAATTTAATTAAGAAAATATCAAACAGGGATATACCTAAAAATATAAAGGATAGTAAAACCTCCCGATTATATATCATCTTTTTCACGACCTAGCCTAATAATCATTGTGGGGTCCTAATGAACACGTCTGGCCATTGTGATTTCATATTAAACCCTCTCTCCCATGTATCTTCTAGGATAGGCCCATGTTTCCAGTTCACTCAAATTAAATGACCTGCCCTACCTTAGAGATACTTCTCACATTGATCCATAATCTATACTGGATACTCCTCAAAAGAATCATCAACACTATACTTGGAGTCTACTATGTATATTACATGAGAAGGGTTTGGATAATATCTCTAAATCTATGAAACATGAATCATTTCATACAAGGAACTATATCATGATGGAAGGGATAATTGTTATGTTATTGGACCGAAACTATACACTGTCTCAAATGTCCCAAAAACATAGGTGTAGCTCAGTGTGTATGCTGATATGGTGTTTCCCCAACATAGGTGACACCCATAAGAAAACACAGTGACCAACCGTGAACTAAAACGGTTTTATACAACGATCAGTATAGGATTTATTCCTTCTATGTGCAGTCATGAACCACATCCTAACTACAAAACCTAGTCAGATGTCTCCTGCATGAGACTAAACTTGAAAATTGTTAACTCACTAGCCTCCAACCGACAAGGAGGTGAACGACATGATGTTTTATAAAAATAATTGAATGGTTTCATAAGGATCGATTCCTGGAAGCTATTATTATATAAAAACCCCATGAGTTCCATATATTTCTTCAAAAAACCAGAGAAATTCAAAACACGGGCATGAAAAATTTCCTCCAGAACTGAAATAGTCCGCTCAGATTGATTGTCATTCTGTAGACAAAAGGTTGTCCTAAAAATAACTCATGATCTAATATCTATCTAAATAACCCATCAGAATCGCATTGTGAATTGAGTATCTCTGTCTAAAATAATACTCCATGGATGATCATGTATCCAAACTACCTCTTACACATAAAGACTTCCAAGATCATTAACTTTGGTGGCCTGCTTTACAGGCAAAAGTTTGGTTACCTTTTTTTCCACAATCACCCATACATCATCACTATTACAGGTTTTCTTGGTTAATCCCATTAAAAATCCATATTGAAATAATCTAATTTGTATTCTGTAATGGGAAAAGGATATTGAAACCCAACTGGCCTCTGATTCTTAGATTTCACCTATTGACAATTGAAAAATATATCCATGAAGCTCACTACCTCCTTCATTCTTAATCACCAGTAATGTCTATGGATATCATGATACATATTTTTCAAACCATGATATAATACCCATCAAGAATCACCACACTCTCTCTTTAGAACCTCATGAAATCCCATAAGAACCCATACTCAACACTAAAAAACAATAGAATTACCACTACCAAGAGACTATCCTGATAATGTAACCCCAACATATAATCATTTTATCAGAACCAATCCCTCCAGATTAGATAACTACTTTGTCATGATTCAATCCAAAAGCACAATGATAGGATTGGAGTGTATCATGGTCTTTAAAATTACAATTTATAACCCATCAGAGTATAAGAGTGAAGGGTTGAACCCATGGGAAGGAGGGTGAATATTTTAGGGAATTATTTAAAGCTAGTCCCATTATTGAAAATAATGGATGAATTGTTTTTAAATGTTTTCATTTACTTTTTAAAATTGAGTTTTATTGCTTCAACAAGTAATGAAATGAATTATTTATAGGAATTTGGTGTGAAGAACATGAAGATAAAATAGAAAACAAGATCACGAAACAGGAACAGTAATGGAAAAGTTCCTAAGGATTATAAAAATACCTGTCTAAAATTATAACATCTTCATATAAATTTTATTAATTTCATAAAATCAGTAGAAGATTGATTTAACCACCCATGCTAAAAGGCCCCTACACAAAGAGGCATGAGATCTTTGAGTTCTCTACTCCAAGAATCATCAAACTGCTATGGAAATTAAAAGAGAGCAATTGAAGAAAACATTCTATAAACATCCAATGTTTTGAAATTAATGTTTGAACAAATTCATTCATGTTCAGTCTCATCAATTGATCTTGATGTTTGATGTTTGTAAAAATAATTGTGAAACAATATTAATGAATTCTCTATTGATCTCTATAAAGAGTTTCAAGATCACTATAAGACAATGATGTGAAGAGAAGAAGGAATTGAACAACGAAATAGAAATCCCCGACCACAAGATGAAATTATCCAACAATTGTATTTAATATAGGATAAAATAATGGTTACAATTAAAATCTAATGAAATAATGAATAATAGGGGAAAAGGAATCTCTGTTGAATTTTGACTGTAATCTGTGCCACTCATGCTCTGCTCCTATCTACAGGTATATCTCATGCTCTCCTCTACTCTATTATATGGGTCTCCAAGAAGAATTTTATGTAAAGAAGAATAATGAATGAGGTGAATCCCATCATTTTTTCTCTATTATCTTAAATTTCAATATTGTTTCACAGTTTTTCACCAATATTCATCCACCAATATTAGTTGGTTCCCTTCTTTTCCACCATGCATGAGTCTTTATCCCTGACCGATTTGTCATGTTAACATAACCCCTCTAAAAAACTTCTTCATACGGTTGGGTTGAATTTGGATGTGATTTCGAGATTCTTCTTGAATCATCACAATAGGTTCAAACATTAAAATACAAAAATATTTAATGTTATGTAAAAATATTTATCCTTAATAAATAATTTTTTAATTAATTAATTATTATTAACAATTATGTAATTTGTCGAAGATTACTGATGTTAAAATTTTTGTATTATAATAATTGACAATCAACTTAATAATTAATTTTTATGAAGTTAATTAATCTAAATTTAATTTATTAAATATTATTATATTGTTTTATTTATATATTTTTTATTTTCTTCCTCTTATTTTCACGGAGATGGGGGCAACGTTGGATTCCTCCCTATGCTCAGTAAGCTCCACCTTCCGACGTCGGATCCACCTTGCAGTGGCTCCACAGCGGTGGTATATTGATGGAAAAGACAGCACGTTGCAATGACTTCAGGTGAAGGTGCCGACATTAGGGTCGTCTTAATATGAGGGTCTTCAACGACATTTTGGCACTGTGGTAGAGCATTCCAGATCTATGTTGAGACCTAGAGGAGGCTCCCAATGGTGACCAACAACTTCATGTGGTTTGATCTGGTCGTTGTTGTTCTCTACGACAAGTGTGGTAGAGACAGAACATGGCGGTGAGTGAGGATCCGGAATGCAGCGGTGGTGAGACAAGGGAGCAGGGCTGTGGGGGTGTGATATTGGCCGAAGGGGTGTTGTTGGAGTGAGATGGCTGGCAGTGTGAGGAGACAAGAAGAACAACAAACTAAATTGTTAGTGGATTTTTAAATTGATTAAAACAACAAACTAATTAATAAATTAAAAACAAAAAACAAAAAACTAAAATTTAAAAGTAAACGTAAATTAAAAAATCACTATAATTAACAAGAAGAACAACTAACTAAATTGGTAGTGGATTTTTAAATTGATTGGAAATATTAAATTAAATGATCGAATTTAATAAATGAAATGAGATTAATTACATAAATTGATAATTAAAGTTAATTATTATTAAGACTCCAAAATTTAAAGAATTGAATTAATTATTCGGATAATTAAATGAATATAAATTAATGAATTGATTACTAAACAAAAAATCATAATATTAATGATTAAAGACAAATAAAAACTAATAAATTAATTAAGGAATTATTGAACTAGAAAAATTAGTAAGGTAATATTAATAATTTTAAAGACTATAAAAAAATTTGTTATGAAAATTTATTAAATAACTAATTACACTATGAAATTAGTAAATTGAAATTAATAAAAAACACCTAAAATAACAAATTAAATGATAAATAACATTAATAAAATATGTGGGAAATCTGGTGATTTTACGGGCACATAAAATTCCCTCCCAATTAAGCATTTATTTTCCTCAATCAATTCCATGATTTATTTATATTTAAAAACAAAAAAATGCTTTTATTCATTAAGGTCACAAAGAAGAAATTTAATCTATTTATGAATAGAGGAACAAAAACCAAGTTCCAGAATTTTAAAAAGACTATTTAAAATGAAATCTTTCCAAAATCAAACAATCACTCAGTGATAAAGAAACAAATGAATTATCTACTTCTAAGGATGACATCCCTCATATATGAATCTTCCTATTCAATTATGTCATTTCAAATCAATGTTATAAATCTAAGACTAATTACATGTTATAAAATAAATGGAATAAAAAACATAGCAAAAGGCACCTAATACTTCGACCTTCCACTATGTTAAAAAATGAAGTTCAATAAAAAACTTGAATAACCTTATTAATATAACATAAATGATTTCATATAAATTTATGATCCCCTTCTCCATCCGGTGTTAAAAATTACCCTCACATTAATGAACTCATTTTTGATAACCAGCCACTTTATTTATTTATTTTCTGAATTTTTCCCAAACTTGTATACATGTGCTATGCACTATGCATATGCACTTATTAAAATTATAGAGAGAAATTACTCACACACAATGTGAATAGTGTCTCTAAATTTCACCATGGGTTCCCAAATTCCCATTTTAGTCCAATTATAAATGATTTATATGAATACCATTTAAATTGGCTCACTAACGTGATTGTTTTCTAATAATTAAAAATTGATTCCCCTAGAATGAAGTTCAAACTTCAATTTTCCTATGGTTCAGATCATAAATCTTTAAAAATTCATAATATATATCACTCTCAAACATAGTTCCTAAACATATCAATCATAAAATGACTTGGAAAATTCACTCAAAAATCAGTAGGGCCCAAAAATATCATGTTTGAAGCAACTCTTTATAACCAGTAAGACATGATTATTAGGAAATACATATTTGAAGTATAATGTGACGCCCAAAAAACTCAAATTGTGTGTGAATTATGAAAAAATTGACCATTTTTACAAAAACTAAAGAGGAAGAGGGATTTGAGGGCCTTCTATTAAATCACATAATAACTCAACAAAATTTAACCCCCTACCCTACACATAAAACCCAACATTGTCAAAAAAGTTGAATTGAATGGAGGTGAAAAACAATTTGAATTTTAATTTTTAGAATATATTTTCAAATTATTATATTGATGATATATTCATATCTTCACAATGATGTTAAAACAAAATGCTATTTACCATGATAAAAAATTATAATTCAATATATTCACAAGTATGATCAGGAATTAATATTATGTCCCATGAAAATAATTTTACAAATAAACTCAAGTAGTAGAACGTAAAACATTTGAATACACCATGAACATAGTGTAAGAAATTTCAGAATTTTGATTCAATCAAATATAAATAAGATAATAAATATTTCTTTTAAACACCTTACTTAAAGGAAAACCAAGAAGGGGTAATTACCCCCACAATTAATTTCACAATGTGAATGAACTAAAATAAATGAAATCTAATTTTTAACAAACAAGCACATGATTTGAAAAAATTCAGCAATGAAAAGTCATTAATGTACCACCACCACATCCTTACTAGTGAGACACTTTTGTGGTGACTCACCACTAGTAGTGGAATAGTATGGAAAAGTGATTCAAGTTCAAATATGAGTTAAGGACTCACTATCATATAGAGGAATAGTGACTTAACGGTGACTTATTTTTTTATGAAGTTATTAGAGGAGAATAAAAAATGTAGAAAATAAAATAAAGAACATCCCTAATTAAATTTTAACCACAGATGCTCCAGCATGTAGCTCTACGTGATTTGAAAATAATTATGCTCATCTAGTGGCCTCCAAAGTATTATAATTTCACTCTGAAATCAATAACTAACAAGAACTATAACTTTTTTCTAGAAAAGTCAATGATTGAAAAGACCCCCCAAAAGAAAAAATTCATTCAGAACATTCCAAGAACAAAAGTAAAAACAAATAAATACCTTGGGATTACTCCCATGAAACAATGATTTTAAAGTATTCAGTTAGTATTTAATAAAAGCATAAAAAAAATTTATTGAAAACAATAAAATCATGGGATTCCTCCCATGTAGTGATTGTTTAAAAGTCTCAAGATGGACTCCCCTAGAAACTAACCATAGTCAGTAGGTGGATGTCGTTTCTTTTCCATAAACCAAAACATATTGACAACCCACATGTTTTTAATAGAGAAATTAGATTAATGGGAACCTAGAGTAAAGAAAATAGAAACTAAAATTGTATAAACTACAAAATTGACATTGAAGCACTATTAATCCTTATGGAATTTTCTCAAAATAGTCATTAAATAGATAAAAGCAATCATCGCAAAAATTCAATATCATAGTGGATTAAAGATATTTAGGTTCAGGAGAAAAATAAGAGGCTCAGTAAAGATCTTCTAAGAATATCTTAAGCTCAAAAACAAAAAAAATGATCCTAAGAATCAATCTTGGAAGATGTTCCTTCCAATTCTAGAATAAATTCGTATTTTACAAAATTTGCATTTTAATAAGGGAAAAGAGTGAAATGAGTGCTTCCAAATGTTTTTAATTATATTCAAAATTCTCAAAATCATTCCCAGGCACAGAAAGATCATGATTAGAGGTTCTAGGGGATGAGTTTTGTATAATAGGTTCATTTAGGGGATTATTAAAAGAGAAAATTTCAGTTTATAAATTAATAATCAATAAGGTTTCTTTTCCCAAATACTATCATTCCAATAAAGAGAATCAGTACACAAATAAATTGTGGAATACATATAAATGCATAGAATAATTTATTTGCATTCATATTAAACCATAGGTTTCACCAGGTTATAAATCTCTTCCAATAGTTCTTCATTGAAAAACAAAAAATTATCAATCACTAGTCATAAAAAACCTATTCGACTCAAATTTTCATGTGTATGCTAAACAACTCCTTTATGTTGACATTAAAAAATTTCATTATCAAAAAGAATATTGTTGATAGTTCTAGAAATTTCAGTTTAGGGGGAGAAATGTTTAATTCAGTTTCGTGAAATTTAGCTTCCATGTTGTTCAAATTCAATCAATTTTCCCTGCAACTTTTTCTATCTTAGTAAAGAATGTTTCAAAAAGAATATTATTACAAGAACAAGGAATTTATTGATCATCATTTAACCTTTCTTTGAATAAAATTACCATACCTTTCTTATCAAACAACATTTTAGAGATTGTTGGGTTTATAATTTCAATTGTAGGGAGATCACATTTATTAATAGTTTCAAAACTATCCCAATCATTGATTTCAGTTTTTTTGGTCTCTCCTAGAGTATACCCTATTTCAAATATAGTTTTATAATTAAATATTTTGGAAATTGTTTGTGGTGATTTTTTATCATTTAATTTTACATTTCCTAAAATAACTACAACCTAAGAAATATCTTTTTCAAAGTTTATAAAAGAGTGAATTTTTTCTGAGATATGAACCATGTAAAGATAGGGGCATTGTTATTCAATATTATTTAGTTCTATATTGAAATTACTTAACTAAACTTTATTTAAGTACTTCATAAATTCATCAAAAAAAGTTATTCATCTAGTGAGTTGGTTATTTCATCATTTTGTTCTTCTTTAGATTCAAATTCTTCCAAATAAATTTTCTTTTTCAGCAACACCCATTTTCAAAATTACATTATCAAATATTCCACAATCACAATCTTCATTGTTGAATTGATTTTCTTTTTAATATTTTACTATGAATCCTATATTTCATTTTTTAATGTTTTCATGCACACATTGTTGTATTCATCAAATTCATCAAATATTAAAATTATTTTTTATAATTTGTCGTGATTTTTAATAATAGTAGGGTTTAGGTTCAATGATTAAAATTTTTTATTTATATTTTCTAGGTTTTTCTGGAAAATTATAGACACACTTCCAAGAATTGATAAAATTGTAGCCACAAGAAAAATTATAAAATTCATTTTGTTTACCCAAACCCCTTTGATGTTCCATTTTTTTAGAAATAAAAAAAACACATTTAGAACAAAAAATAGTATAATTACCAAAAAAATCAATGTTATGAAAACTAAAATATTTAACCAAAAATAGAACTTTTGATTTTGATTTAGAACACACAGAGTAGGTAGAGTAGAATTTAAAAGAAGAACAAAGAGTATATTTTTTGGAATTTTTCTCCATTGTGTTTAATTTTTTTTAATTTATATATAATTTACCGTAAAATGCTCAATACAGGCCTTCCCCAAAAAAGGAACAATTTTTTGTAGCACTATAGGTATTCACATCCATAAAAATTTAAATTTAAAATCTACACTTGTATTGCAGTGAAGGGTCGAACTGAAGGGAAAGATGGTATATTTTTTGGGGCTCTATTTTAAACCAAACCCACTTTGGAAAATAGGGGTTGAAAATATTTTATTATATTTTTCTTTTAAATTTTATAAAATTGAGTTATAGTGGTTTAAAATTTAATGAAAAGGTGTTTTTTTAAGAATAGGTGGTGAGAAGTACAGTTAGAGAAAACAGAAAATAAAATCAAGAAATAGAAACAATAATGGAAAATTCCCTGGTGATCTTAATAATGTGGGTCTAAAGGTATAACATCTTCACATAAATTTTATTAATTTCAAAAACATAAATAAAATACTGCTTTAATGTCCTTCACCAGATGGTCAAACACATATAAGAATTAGATCATGGAGTTCTCTACTCTATGAATCATCAAACATCTAGAGAAATTGAAAGAGGTCAATGGAATAAAACTCACCATAAACTTCCAATGATTGCAATTTATATTTGAAGAAATTAATTGAATAACAATCTCTTTTATTGATCCTAATTTTTGATTTTGGAAAAATAAGCACAAAACAATATTATTGAATTCAAAATTAACATCACCTATCAATTTAGAGATCATTGTAAAAAATGATGTGGAGAAATGAAGGAATCGAATAGAAGAATATAAATCCCTGAGGTCAAAAAGAAATTATCCAATAATCATATTCAAAAATATATTAAATAGTTACATTTAAAATCAGAGGAAATAAATAATAACCAGGCAAAGGGATCTCCCCAGAATGTTAACTTTAATTGAGGCTGGAAAAGATCTCCTCATGTCTATCCTCTTCTATGTTCTTCTTGTCTCCAAGAAATCTGATGTGAAAAGATGACTAATGAATGAGATGAATCCCCTTGATGTCTATCAATTATTTTAAAATCCTCTATTGCATTCCAGTTTTTCACCAATATTCCTCCACTAACTTCAGTTGGTTCCCTTATTTTCTATGAAACACAAGTCTATACCCATGAACTACTTTTCAAATTAACAAAACCCTCTGACCAACTTCCTAAAGAGGTTTAGTTGAATCTCGATGTGATTGCATATTTTGCATGAATCTGCAAAACAAAGTCAAATAGTAAAATATAAATTATTTAAATTTAACTAAAAATATATGCTTTTATCACAAATTTTTTATTTATTTATTTAATTAAAAATAAAAGTATTGAATTAATGTTAGTATTAAGTTATTAATTTATATTTATTTATAATTTTTTGTTAATATGGTATTTAATAATAATTATTATGTTAATTATCTATTTTATTTTGTTCATAAATTTATTTAATTATTCTTATTAATTAAGTGAATTTTTTATGATTCTTGATGTTGAAATTTTTATATTATAATAAAACATAATCAGCTTAATTATTAATTGTTATTAAGTTAATTAATCAAAAATTAGTTAATTAAGTATTATTATTTTGTACTGTTTTTTTAGTTCTAGTTTAATATTAATTATATATATATATATATAATATTTTGCCCCCTACTTATCTTATTATACACCCATGGGTTGGGGTGTGGGGGCCACTCCTAATCTTGGGAACTAAGTAGGAGGATTAAGTCTTCTGTCGGCAATAACTCCCTGCAGCAATTTCTCCATGTTGGGCAGCCAACTAGAGAAAAGTAGAAGGCTGCGATTGAGGTCTTCCCAAGTGTAGATGAGCTACCAACCAACAATCGAACAAATATGGGTTTTCTCCATCTTTAAAAAGTGATTAAGATCCCATGTTTTTCAAAGAATCTAAAAACTCTATTATAACTCTTGTATCCTCTAAAATATTATCCAGAGAAAAAAATATAACCAGCACCCTCTTTTCTCGTGGACGTATGCATCACATCCGAAACACATTATTCCCTACGTTGATCCATTTTTCATTATGTTATGTGTGTTTTTGATCATCATGAACCTCTGCTACCCCCAATAAAGTTTTATTAGAGGGTTCAGGTATGAAACGACGACGCAAAAGAAAATGTTTCTCGTGACTGGAAAATTAAATTTGCATGAAAAAAAATTTCGGTCCTATATTTGTAATGAGCATGGAGAGACGACTCTAATAGTGAAATCAGTGTCAAAAACAGAGCTGAAATGAAGTAGATAATCTCGGTCAAAATTTGATCAAACAGAGGGTGCTACAGCACCACGTTGTTGGAGAAGACGACATTGTTCACACCGATGGTAAAATTCCAGAAAATTTTCTAGCTTATGTTCTGAAATGCCAGATCAACACCATGTCAGTTCCATTTCAACGGTCAATCCAGACCGCTGAAACTATTTTGGTCATAACTCGGCCAATCAGAGCTCATTTTCACCAATCCAGGAGTCGTTTTCAGGTATTTAGACCATTACGAACACATGTGTATAGTTAGATTTTTGAAATTAGAACTCCATAAATTAAAGAAAATACAAGAAATATGATTAAACTCATTATGTTTAATTATGACATCTAGAAACCAAAAATAGAGGATCTTTTGTATGATAACTATTTTTGAAAACCTAGATTGGAAACCAATAATGTCGTTGCAGCACAAGCAAAGGAAACGTTAAATAGTGGTATACCTAATGAGAAGTCATCATCCATACCCCACTAGTGGATGCGGAGTGGGTCGTACTCAACTAGAAGGGAACTACCCAAATCAGACAGTGGATCACCAAGAGCACCTTCTATAATTTTTCCAATGAACATGACGTCTCTGTTATTTTGTGAAAATCGGAAACGTTTTATGTGAGGAAAACCAAAAAAACAGAGAAAACTAAATACACTATGTTGTTAAATTGAAATAAAAATATGGGACCAATGTATCAGAGCACATTATCATGTTCTAGGGTATTGTTGATCATCTAAGTTCTATGAAAATAATGATTTATGATGAGTTATAGGCACTGTTGATGTTGAGTTCTTTACTGAAGACATGTGACACATTAGTTATATCAGTCAAAAATTATACACTAGATGGAACTATCCCTGTGGAGATGTTGAAAGAAAGAATGTTGAATGAAGAGTCTAGATAAAAAGATGAGGCACATACACATGAATCAGAGGCTCTTGTCCCTGAAATACAAGGGAAGTATAAATGACAGGGAATAAGAAAAGGAAGACAACCCTATGACCAATGTATTCAAAGGATAATGTGATTGAAATCTTGATCAAGATATGACATGAAGTACCACCACTGTGACATGATCAGAATCATCATTTGGGAGTGTAGAAGGCTGAAGGAAGAGCAGAGGAATCATGATGGTAAGACCCAAAATAATGATGTTGCAATTATCAATAATGAAATTATTATTGTTCAAGAATATAATCAGGTCAGTCTTGAAAGCGAGGACTCCACAAGGGTGATCGATTCCGGCAACTCATATCATCTCACCAGAAGAAGAGATTTCTTCTCATCTTACCATACATGGAGATTTAGACATGTGAAGATGGGAAATGATGGCATATCAAGAATTACTAGTATTGGTAATATTTTTCTAGAAACTAATGTTGGATACAAGTTATTGATGAAGGATGTGAGGCATGTTCCTAATATTTGCCTCAATCTGATATCAACTAGAAAGACTTACGATGAGGGATATGTCAGTTCCTTCGATGATGGGGAAGGGAATCCAACTAAATGTAACTTGGTAATTGTTAAAGGAAATAAGGATACCTAAATTTATCTCAAAAATGAAAGACAGTTTGGAGAGCATGTAAATGAATCCAGAAAAGATGTTCCTACAAAAGTTTGACATGTGAAGCTAGGTCACATAAGCAATAGAGGCATCAGAGTGATCTCCCAGAATGATCACATAAAAAGAATAAATGGTACACATTTGGACACTTGTGTTGATTTCATCATGGGAAAACAACATAGAGTATCATTCCGTAGTAATATATTGTTGAGAAAAGAAAATGTTTAAGATTTGAATCACAATGATGTCTGCATGATGAGAAGATAGATGATAGGAGGTGCTATTTATTTTGTTACCTTCAAATATGGTCATTCCAAAAAAGATTGGGCCATTTCTCTGAAAACTAATGATCAAGTGCATGATTTTTTAAAATAGTTTCATGTTAGGGTGGAAATAGAAACAGACAAGAAATTAAAGTGTGTGTGAGAAGATAATAAAGGAGAGTACTATGGACCATTTGAGGAGTACTGTAGGAGTTTCGACATCAGGCTAAAAACATATGTACTAAAGACGCCTCATTATAACAGTCTTATTGAGATAATGAACAGAAAAGTTTTCGAGAGAGTAAGTTGTATGCTCTCAAATGGAAAGCTACCAAACACCTTTTGGGGGGATGCAATAATGATAGCAGTTGATATTATCAACCTTTCTCCATAAGTTCCACTGCACTATGACCATCCAAAAAATTTCTGGATAGGTAAAGATGTTTCTTACATACACATGATATTATTTGGTTGTAGTGCATTTGTTCACATCCTGAAAGTTGAATTGGAAAATCTAGATGAAAAGTGGAACCAATGTATATTTTCAGGATATAGTCATGAAGTATTTGGATACTGACTCTAGGATACTATCATTTAGAGGATCATTAGAAGAAGAGATGTGGTGTATCATGAGTATCAGGTGATTGAAGATTTTGAGAAGCCATAAAGTGTAGAGAAGTCATAGCCTGAAGAAATTCTAGTCAGTCTGGCACCAGTCTCACCACTATCAGTACTAGCTAGCATGAGAGAGATACGCGACACTAATGATACATCACTACCAGGTAATATGTCTTCATATGTTGATATGTATTAAGTATATGATATTCCAGAACAAATTCCACCCAAATCATAGTTGAGTAGATCCAGTAGAGAACAAAAATTGAGTCATAGATAATCACCAAATGATTATGTGTTTCTCACTGACAGGGGAGACCAGGACATTTTTGATGATGTGATCAGGACTCAGTCAATGATGGAATGGAAGAAGGGCATGCAAGTGGAGATGATATCCTTGCATAAGAATTATACATTTGATTTGGTAGAATTACCACATGGAAATAAGGAACTAAAGAACAAGTGGGTATACAGAATTAAAGGAGAAGATGAAATCTCACAACTGTGCTACATAGAAAGAATGGTTGTGAAGGAATTAGGTCAGAAGAAAGGTATTGAAGTTGATGATTTTTTTTCTAATTTTGTTAAAATGTCTTCTATCTGAGTTATTATTGGATTGGAAGCTATTTTGAACCAAGAGGATCAACAACTGGATGAAAATATAGCATTCTTATATAGTGATATTAAGGAGGAGATTTACATGGAGTATCCAGAGATATTTTAGGTGAAAGGGAAATAAAACCTGGTATGCAAGCTTAAGAAAAGTTCACATGGTATGAAACAGGCATCGAGGCAATGGTACTAGAAATTTTACTCATTCGTGGAAAAAAATAAATATAGGAAGACTCTTGTTGATCATTGTGTTTTTATCAAGTAGTTTTCTGATGGTGATTTCATTATCTTATTTATTTATGTTGATGATATGATGATTATTGGTAGATATATCACCAAGAATTATATGTTGAAGAAGGAGTTAAACAATTCATTTGAAATGAAGGACTAAGGAGACACTACTCAGATTCTTGGGATGATGATTACTCATGATATAAGGAATCACAATAATTGGCTATCTAATGAGCGATACATTGAGAAGGTTTTTGAAAGATTAAATATGGGCAAGGTTAAACCAGTTAGCAATCCACTTGAGAGTAATTTCAAGCTCATGACAAGTCAGAGTACATCATCTTAGAAAGAGAAAGAAGAAATGGAAACAGTTCCTTATCAGTCAACAGTTGTCAGTCATATGTATGCCATGGTGTGCACCAAACCAGATATTTATCAGACTATTGGCATTGTCAGTAGGTTCTTATCAGATCCAGGAAATGAGCTATAGACAATGGTTAAATGGATATTGAGGTATATCCAAGGAACATCTAATCATTTTTTATGTTTTATAAGTGATAAATCTATTTTGGAGGGATACACAGATGAAGATATGGTTGTAGATATAGACACAAGGAAATCTATATATGGGTACATGATATCATTTTTAGGGGAGATGTCTCATGGAAATCATGACATCAGAAGTGTGTTTCCTTATCCACCATAGAAGTAGAATATATCACGGTCATTGAAAGCTGCATGGATATGTTGTGGACGATGATGTTTTTACCAGAGCTAGGATGGATCTGAGAGAATTATTTTCTCTATTCTGATAGTCAGAGTGCTATTCATCTCAAAAAGAACCTGACGTTTCATTCCAGGTCCAAACACATCGATGTTCGATATCACTAAATCTGAAATGTGTGGGAAGAATGATTTTTGAAAGTTTATAAAATCCACACCAATGATAA
This sequence comes from Viscum album, assembly GCA_963277665.1. NCBI lineage: Eukaryota > Viridiplantae > Streptophyta > Magnoliopsida > Santalales > Viscaceae > Viscum > Viscum album. Next base: position 1,677,453,016 of record OY728150.1, on the reverse strand, counting down.
TGGGGAAGACATGATGAAAAATTTCTACCAAATGAGAAGTTGGAGACCTACAAGGAGACTATGGGTTTGGATTCTACACCCCTTTGGTCGTGAGGGTTAGATTTGTGAGGGCCACTCCCAATTGAGGGAATTTAGTGGGTGTATCAAGTCTTCTGTCAACAACAACTCCATGCATCAAATTCTCCATGGGGGGAATCCGACTGAGGAAAAGAAGCAGGAAGTGGTGGAGTTCTTTTCAAGGTTAGATGAGATACCCATAAACAACTGAAAAAAATGGTTTGTCTCAATCTTTAAAATGGGATTAAGGACAAATGTTTTTGTAAGAAATATGAAAACTCTATTATAACTCTTGTATCCTCCGATATATGATCAAGAGAGAAGAAATAGAACCGGAACCCTCTTCTCCCGTGGACATAGAAATCACTTCCAAAACAAATAATTCTTTGTGTTGATCTATTTTCCATTTTTTTGCGTGTTTTTGATCGCCATGAACCGATGCTTCCCTAAAAGGGGGGAAGGGTTGGCTTCTTCCACAAGCTTAGTGAGATCCTCCTTCTAATGTCAACTCCACCTTGTAGTGACTCTAGGATGGTGGTTGATTGTTGTTGATGATAGTGTGTTGCTGTGGCCTCAAATTAAAGTGGAAGTTTTTGAACAATATTCATATGAGGTTCTTTAGAAAAACTGTGGTAGAATTCTCATTGTGGTAGGATCTCCGATAGTGGTGGATCATTGAGAAAAAATGCTTGTAGTGCTTACAGGTTCATCGATGCATCTGGGAGCTAGTCTCTAGATGCCGTAGAGGAAACAAGTTCATCATGTGGAAGTTGGTGGAAATAAATAGTGAATTTTATCTTTTTTCAAGGATCAAATAGTATGTCTCAAATCCCGAAGGCACAACTATGGAATGTTTCAGATTTGGGTTGAGATTTGATGGTGGCTCCCAGTGGCGACCAGCGTCTTCCAGCAGTTTGATGTAGTGGTTGTTGTTCTTTGCTACAAGTGTGGTAGAGGCATTACATGTTGGTGAGTAAGGAAATAGAATGCATTGGTGGTGATACAATGGAGTAGGGTTGTGGCTATGTTAGATTGGCTAATGGCGTGTCATTAGAGCGAGAAGGTTAGAAGTGTGAGGAAATAATAACTCTACTAGTTTCTCAGATAGAGGAGAGGTAGCAGTGTCTTATGAGACATGGAATTAGATTTTGGATGTGGGAGTGTCTCTAAAGGAAATTCGTGTAGGTGTGTTAGATTTGGACGCAAATATTTGGTGGTGTGTAGGGTGAGGTAGTGGTGAAGTGTTTGGAAAAACATACGAGTGGTGGTATGTTGTTTCTATCAATGAAAGCATTAAAGGGGAGATGTTTGACCATGTCTAAAATTATAGAATTGTTTTGGGGGTGTCTGCTTATTGGTGTAGTAGAATTCTTATGAGACACCATTGAGTCTGACGATGTATGGGGTAGTATCTGTTGGCAGTGACTCAAAATTAAATTAAAAATCTAAAACAGAAACAAATAAAATTACAACAATTAGGAAATAAGATGTTTATTTTTAAAAACCTAATTCCTTTAATTTAAAAAATGAAATTTGAAAAAAAAATTGAATTAATTAAACCCGTCAACTAATTAATAAATTAAAAATATAAAACTAAAAACAATAAGAAAAAGTAAACTAAAATTAGAAAATAACATAAATTAACAAGTAGAAAAATTAACTAAATTGATATTAGATTTTTAAATGGATTTAAAACAATAAACTAAAATGATTTAATTTTATAAATGAAATGAGATCAATTAATTGAGTTGATAATTGATGTTAATTAATATTAAGAATACAAAATGTAATAAATTGTTTTAAATATTATGTTAATTAAATGAAAATAAATTTATTGATTAATTAATTAATTAATAATAATAATTTTAAAAAGTAAAGAAGAATAAAATCTAATCATGTAATAATAGAATTATTAAACAATAAAAATAAAGAAGACAAAATTAAAAATATTAAAGACTAAAAACAAAATTATTTATAAAAATTTATTAAATAATAAGTTAAACTATAAATTTACTAAAATGAAATTATTTAATAAAAGAACATAATATAACAAATTAAATTATTAAAAACATTAATAAAATATGTGGAAAATCATGTGATTTTATGTCCAAATCACAAAAGCAAAACATAATTTTATATAAGAACTACTCATCCTTGAGACACTTGAACATCTAGGTTCAGGAATACCAAGAGTGTCATCATATACAACTCATTGAAAGACTTTATTGCAGCCTCTTCCTTCTTCTTACATCTCAATGAATTGTCAACAAAATTTCACTTTCCATGGGTACAATGAAACTTGATGTAAAAGTATTGCAGATACTCGACTAAAATCCTCTACCAAAGATTCAGATCCTAGTGAAAAAATATATACCTGAGTATTTTTTGGTCTGTTTATACCACAAACTTCTCACCCATGAGAAAATTCCTCAGGGCTATCAATTCTTTTACCACTGTTGATAATTCCAAATGGTGAGTCGGGTAATTCCTCTAATGCACTATCAACTAAATACGACCCTAAGAAACCACTCGATGATCTTATATTAGAACATATTTGATTCAAACTCTGAATGTGTCATAGTACACAATATATGATTTACCCAATATACATAAATTAAGGATAGGTGTTGAGGTTATCCAACCTTCCATCTACTGAAAATCTCTCACAGAAGCATCTGGCCAAATGAATATCACCCACTTCTTCGTTATCCCTAACATCAGTGCTTCTAGACATGATTTGTTCAAGATAATGAATTAATAATGAATATATAATCCCAAAAAGCTAAAAATATTGAAGTTATTAATGGTATACTCACAAGATACCATAGATAAAACTTTCTCTACATCTAATGACACTCCTGCCTATGATATTACATGTCCAAATAAGTGAACTTTACTAATCCAGAATCATCATTTTGTTAGATATAAATAAAGTAAATGATCTCACAATATACTCAAGATGATGTAAAGATTTTCAGAACGATAATATTATGACATAAAGCATATAAATTTTATGTCGACTAAAACCACCACAAACTAATCTATAAAGGAATTAAATATCTAATTCATCAAGTCCATGAATACTGCCATTGCATTTTTCAAACCAAAACATAATCATGATGATCTCATTTTATCCATACCTTCTCATAGAAGTAGTCTAAGGTACATCCAAAAGTTTCACCCTCAAAAGGTGGTATCTATATCTCAGGTGGATCTTGGTGAAGAACTTAGTACCTCAAAAATGATCCATATGATCATCAATGCATGGAAGGAGATGCTAGTTCTTTAATTTATTCTATGTCAATCTTGTAAAATCTAAACATAAGAAAAAGGTACCATATGCCTTCTTGGGGAAGAGAATTTGTGAACCCCTAGGAGATGTACTGGTATGTAAGAAAACCATTAACTTCAAGATCCTCCAACTAAACCATCAACTCTAAAATAACTTTTTGTTTCATTCTATATAGTGTAATAGAAACTAGATATTCTCCCAACACCAACTCTATCCTGAACGCAATTTATCTCTTAAGATGCAAACCATATAAATCATTAGTAAAAACATCCTGAAATGATCTACCACTAGAGGAAAACAATATTTCTACCTTCCACCATTATCTAGATAAATACTTTCTATATGAGATATAAGAAAATCCATTGTGCACTAAATTCATCTTGTTTTACCATCGTAAAGATCCCACTGACCCAGATGAGAATTTATGTCTTCTTTTTAATATAGAAAGATAACTTCCCTAAAGTGACATTCGATATGAGCCTTGTACAAAACTTAACAATACATAAAAAGAATCAAATTAAAAACCATTCATTTCTATAAAAAAAGAGTTCTAAAATGAAATTGTAGCCATTAATCCCCGGAGAACACTCCAAGCAACATTTAATATTCTATAACCAAACTCCCAATGATGTATCGATTGTCATAGTATGATCCAAGAATTACACATAAAATCTCAAAACATTTAAAAAAGATAAGATAATAAAGGAATACCATTTTACGATATCAAACAAAACACTTTCCAGGGTAGATTATACAATAATCATACCTCTAACGGTAAAAGTTCATGCATCCATAATAGAAGGAGTAGTCTGTGTAATGTGTAGATGACTATCACCTCTACCATGGGCACTTTCTTGGCTCCCGAAAGATATTCCCTATGACCGGTAAATTCATTCCTCTATTAAAGTACCACATCACATGATTCAATAAAAACATTCTATATAACTCTAGCTACCAATCTATTTATGAGTAGTCTACTCCTTCTTAGAACTTGGTTCCAAAACTAATACACTTCTAGCACTCTACCACTACATTCCAATTTGAAAACATTATAGGTGGACCATCCTTTCATAATCATGTCACTCTAATGTGGGATACAGATATTGATGCAACTTGTGGACCATATTTACACACTGATAGAATTCAAATAGTACAAGTTCCAAAGATGGATCCCATTACATCGACTTCTATTCCTACTTTTCCTTGGTGAAAACTTTCATATTGATTCTACTTTCAAGTAAAATAAGATATCCTAGCTCACCCTTCTAAAACAACCTAGATACTATTCAGGGCCTCTCTCATATTCCCTTTCATGATTACTACATGTTTTATTATATCCATAAAATATCTAAGAAGGAAAATTTTCCCCTATGAGATGATCTCATATGGAATATCATCATGAAAATGTATCTCCCTAGAGATCTCATAATCCTCCAATGATGGCACAAAGTGCTTCATATTGGTGCAAAATTTGCATAGTCCATCACTAATATGCCCTCAAGTAACATGTGAATGAACTCATAAGCCTCCACGTCCCAAAATGTCTTTGGATAGAAGTTAATCAAGAACATATCCACAAATTATTTTCCATTATATCTCATATTACTTTCTATCTTGCTCCAAAATATCCAACCAATTCATGGTAGCTCCCTATAGAATATATACACCAACCTTCACCCTTCTATTTGTGGATTTCCTAAGATTGTTAAAGATATTTTTGACTGACTCAATCTACAAATCATTAACCCATGTGCATCCCTACCTAGTGACCATAAAAGGATGTTGCAGCTAGAACTCTCTCATCAACTTAAACATTGATGGACCGATGCAAAAAAATCACTCTTAACGTGTATTTCATGACCCTAAATAAGATGTCATGAAGATGCACATTCATATGATCCTATTTTACTATTGGAATATCCAGACTAGCTATTTTAGGAATGTTTTAATTTATACACTCTTGGAACTCAACTCTAATGTCATTAGGAGACATTTTCTCTACAAGACAAACACACTCCAAAGAACACAATCAATAACTACATGGTTAACCTTAACAAATGACGATAATAGAGAAACAATACTCTATGTCTCTCTAAACATAGATTACAAGTGTTTTATCATGACATAGAAGATCATTTCATTCTATTTCATAGATATATTAGGTCATATTTCAACAAGTAATTATATATCAAATGCAATAAATTAGTCTTTATTTAGAGCAATGCATTTCAATATATATCTTTATATTTATATCATGATGTATCCATACTCATCTTGTAACATATCGATCCACAAGAATAAAACTCAAGAACCAATAAAATCATGAAATAATAACCTCACACAAAATGTGAATAACCCTTGGTGAACTATAATCATCTATAATAAGAAAATGACATAAATAACAATCCCATACATGGGAACTTGGATTTTCTACTATAAATGTGTTAGCTACTCAAATAAACAATCTAATTAAAAAGTCCCAAAAAATAAAAGCCTCCTTTTTAACTTTCTTGAACATTAAATAAAATATAATTGTAACATTTTGTGCTCTAATACAACTTTTTAATGTTCCTTGATTCAATACTCTCTCATGTGGGTGAAACAAGTTGTTTACATGACCTTAATCAAACCTCCTCATAGGACAAAGGATTTCAACATGTAATGGGGATGTGATAAGTATAGTGGGTGGAATATACCCCCTTTTTAGATAGTTATATCTATCTTAATAATCATATAATAATAAATAATTATCATAGTGTATAAAAAATGGAAACAATAGAATATAGTATAAAGAAAAACAATAAAAAAACAACTCAATAATCCAATAAATAATTAAGTAATAATGTTATTTAATGATGGAATATAACTAAATATAATGCTAAAACAAATATAATTAAAATACTTGCAGACTCAAAGAACTTTCTCTCAAACAACAAATCATTCCTGTCTCCAAACATAAGCCCATCCAGCTTGAAAAAGTCAACTATGAGGTTCTTTTCCATGGTCTAATCCTGCATCCACGTACTATTTTCAACTACCAAATGTAATCCTGATTTGGGTGTGAGTATAAATTGGTAGAATAACACCACTATATATAAACATAACTAGTCATATAATAAGTTCATGAAATAATGTAATAAATAGGTTCACTAATTAATTAAATAATTAAATTGATACCACATCAACCTGCTTCAACGACATGAAAAAATATATCTAAGAATGTTTCACAACCATTCCTACCATAACCATATGATAATAAAAAACACTATCATGCCTCAGTTCCCTTCCATATTATCTATTACTATATCTCAAAACTATGCCAATCATAACCACATATCCATTGTATTAATAATCCAAATATAGGTCAGTCCCACTATACATTCATTTTAGCAATAAATCAGGGTGGAGGCTAGTTTATAAGCATTTCAGCATGTCTTAGGGCTAAGCCTGATATATATGAATTTCAATAATAAATCATTTCCAAGCCCAATATATATTAATTTCAGCAATACATTAGGATCAATTATGGTGTATTATAATTTCATAAATAAATAAGAATAATTCATAACAACAATGATATCACAATATTACATCGTAAGTTGAAACTATTAATTATAAAAATTATGATTCATATTTCAATTACACATTTGGTATTTTTTCATTTATCCACAAACCAATAAAATTCTCATAATCTCAATAATCATGAAAAACCAATTTGAATATATATCAAGAAATCACCCAAAACTCATGTCATTCAATACACAATTAAGACATTAAAAACCCCATTTATAATCTAGGGTTCTCTCACCCAAAGCATAACCATTATCTAGTTCAATAACAATTAGATCCAATTGGATTATAATTCTACATTAAAATGGTCATCTAACACATTATACTGGAAGAATTTTAAATTATTCACATACCTATCAATTATCAAACAATAAGAATTGGATTTAGACCCTCTACCTTTAACTGGATATAAAAAACGCTTTCGTCAGGACTATCAAACAATAATGATGGAACAAATGATCTAAAAAAGGATCCAACTCATAACTAATCTAGATCAAAACCAACAACAACCATAGTTAATAGATTACACTGCAACTGCTAGAGAATAAAGGGAGAGAATGGAAAACCTAAACTTAATGAATTATTAGGGACAGATCCCACAAAAGTTATATCTGAAAAGTATTATGGCACTATAAAATTTCATGGAATTCATCCTAGGTATTATGGAAGGGATGAAACAATGTAATGAAAATGAAATTATCTATTCTGCCAAATGAAACTCGTTATACATGAAAAATACTGGGTGGTTAATCCATTTACCCAGTGTTTATTTGTTTTTATAGGGATACAATAGAAAACCCACCTTCACAGCTGAATATTTAACCATACTCCACTTTGAAATGGTATGTATGGTTTATATGATGTGTAATCAATACATTACCCATACTGTTTCATGAAATTTTCTGCGGTAGTAACATGTCGTGTAACATGTACATGGTGTGTAATTTTATAGTGGATGGTTTTGAGTTAAAATTCTATATACCGACCCAGACCAGCACCAAATCCATATAGAGCATGTAACACCCCTTATAACCCCATTTAACATGTATATATCCAAAAAACATTAATTTAAAGAAACATATATCCCCAAACATTAGATAATTTTCCCCAAAATTACTATCTGTCTCCAAATAAGATTTGACCACAAAGGATTAATGAAAATGGAAACCTCAATGAATGGAATTTATAGAAAAAACTCAAGGAGGGATGTACGTAAAAATTAAAGGGATCATACAAATTTTATGGTCAGTTTTTATGGAATTTGATTGATATATTGATGATACTCATGATAAAAATAATTTTTAAGGTTTTCAGTATATAGTTTTGATCAGTGATCATCTCCCCCCCCCTCTTGAGTCTTACACATGAATTTGGAAATATAATGTTCGGTAGATAATTTCATGGAAATATATTATTTATAATAGATAATTTGAGTTTAAAATGATTTTTATTCCTTGGGAGGTTAGTGGTAACTAAATTTATGAATAATAATTAACTGTAATAAATAAAATACATTAGGAAGGAGTAATTCATATGTTATTTTCTTTGTTATTATTATTGATTAATGATGATGATTTTTTTTGTTCCTTTGTTGTTAAATTATGGTTTTCACTATGATTATATGTGTCTTACTGAATTTTATTATTCTAATCACCTATCTATAAAATGTTTATCACTTATATATGGTGATTAAATTTTTTTTTGAAAATCCTGTTGGTTTCATTTCAACAATGTTTTCAAGGTTAAATAAAGATAATTATAATTATTTTAGGATAAAATTGATGGTGGTTGATATTGTTCAATGTTGATGGTTGTTTATGGTTGTGTCCATGTTGATTATATTGAGGATTTTCTGTCCAGGTAGGGTTGATTGTGGGTGTTTATCATATTATTTTAATATCTTCGAAATGAGGTTGGTTAGAAAGAACTTGTAATGGTAGGGGTTATAATTACATGATAAGGTATTTCACTGATATATATGGTTTGAATGAGCATGTAATGACTAAAATAAGAATGTGTGATGGTTAGAGATGATTTTTCATTGAAAATTGGTTTTTAATGTCATAAAAACATAATTTGACCAATAAATCGAAAATATAGAAGTTGGATAACCACGTGATTGAAAAATGTTGTAGAATGTTTTGATTTGGTTATTTTTTGTGAGAAGTGTGGGAAGGTTTATGTAATAGAAAATATACGTGACCTAATGTGTGTCGTGCTAGTTAATATAATGTGGTAGAGTTGTGGTGATGTGTTATAGTTTTTTGTACTATTACATGGAATGATCTCATGGTTTGGTGATTTTGTGTGAATACATACATATATATATATATATATATTCATGTATTTTCATTGTTATTTATAAAACTGACCCACGAAATTTTGATATCATTATCAATTCCCAAATTTTTTAGGTTATATATGTTTTCCCTAATATCCAGTTTGTCGATGGCCGATGAATGACTACTCCCTCTTCCCTACTCTCCATTCGATCATTTTACATTGTGGTATTGGAACCTTGTGGTGGTCAGGGATGGTCAGAAGAGGGAATAATGTTTAGGTTTTCCATGTTAATCATAGAATATTATTATGGAGACAAATTTGATTATATATGATGGTGGTCATTCATGGTTGGGATGGGTTGAGGTTAACATATTTCCTATTCCCTATACCCTACTATACTGTACATGTGATGTGTGAAAACAGAAATGGGATGATGATGATGGAATTGCTGTTGTTTTTTGAAGGATTATGTATATGGTATAGATGGATTAATTCTATCACATTACACTAGACTCTATAATAATTTTTAGTATGTAGGGATGTTACAAAACCCACATCAGATATTAGAGGGATAAGAGAATGATATGTTTGAAGTTTGGGTTTGAGAAAAAAAATAGTGGGAAAGGGGTTGTTGGGACACTTTTATTACATTACCTGAAACTATTTTACTACACTGGTTATGTTATTTGGTGAGAAGTCCATGGTGAGACTGGTTGAGGGTTGGACTATTAGGATTGTTTGATTCAATTTTTTTTCACTGATGCACTAGTATGGTTCCTCCATATTATATAGATAGGCCCCTGGCATGATCCTACTAAGTACACACGATATTATCAACCCTATATATGTAACTATATTACAGGTTCTAAAGACACATTCAAATATCATCGTCAAAATTACAAGATTAGTTCTTAGAGTTTTTGAGGAGTTTCTTCCATATTATTTAATAGGTATATTTTAATTTTTATGAATTTTTATTTGAATGATATGACATGAAAGTGGGATTATTTCTGTTTTGTATTTATGGAATGTTGTTTGTTGGTGGGTTTACATTATATTCATGGGTTAATTGACAGTAAATTCTTTGAATTTATAGACTTTTTAACATTTTTACTATTCTAATTTAAATGATTTTTTATTTTAGGCTCTATCCATATTCAATGATCCTAATGATTCAAACCCAGACTCCAAAATATACTACATCTTTATTCTTACATTATGGGTGGACAGAAAATATTCATTTATAAACATTGACATCAATCTTAAGGAATTTATGATTTCCTAGGTCGGTTCATATTTTTAGTAACATTTCATTGGAAAATAAATATACCATAGAACCAAATACAGTAGAAATTACTCAGTTGGTAAATTTAAATATACACTTTCGATATTAATTTTTTTATTTTATTGAATTTTATATTTATGGGTTTTATAATTTTATTTTGTATAGGTCAAATGTGCATGAATAAAAATCCTATCACACAGAGTGTAGACCATTCTAAATAACTATATCCAAATCTGATTTTTTATGTGTCTGGTTTATGTCACTAATGATAAATGATGGCTAAATTAAACTTTCCTATATTGAATGAGTATAAAATTAGATAGATCATTAATTATGTTCTAATGATGCAATAAGAGATGATACTTGAATATATATTGTTAAACATTGTGGTGGTTTCTCCTAACATTATAATGCCGCCTATAAAATATAACAACTTTTAACTGAAACTAATCATTATAAAAATGATCCAAAACATGGTGTGATCTTATGGCATGCAAAGTGTGAATCCACAAACCACACAGTTTTTCTAAAAATTTGTGAATATTTTTATAATAATGGTGTCACGAATAATTCTATAATGTTAAAGAACATTCCATTTTCACTAAATTATGGAGCCATGGACTAGATAAAAGGATTTTCATTCATCTTGATAATTAATTTCTAAGACCAATCAATGTGGATTAAGAATAATTCCAAAAACCAAACAAAAGGGTGAAATTATATAACATTTAAAATTTTACTCAGTGGGATGAAAAAAAATACATTAATATGTTGGAATGATTTAACGAGATACATGGTAATTTATTCTTCATGGGGTATGTTTTCAGATATATTTGTAAATTTTTAAATTTGTTGTACAATGCAATTTGATAAAAGTTATCAATGTCACATGTTTAGGAAGATTAATAAAAAATATGTAGCATACAAAATCTTGTAAGAATTATCAAGAAATGTGTTTCAGTGATAATGTGAACCAGAAACTCAAAGGTGTAGTATATATTGATTATATTAGAATAATATGTTGGTTGACCATGTAAAAACTATGTCTAAAGAACTGGAGGCATTTTTGGATATTTAAAATACAAAATTATTACCTAATCTACAATAAGAAATTTTCTATGAGATTTTGGAGGGAGGGTATCTATTTCATGATCTCCAAGGGAATGATAAAAATTATAGTTGAACCCAATATCCACCAAGTTTTCCCAAAAGGAAAAAAAACCCCACTGAATTTTTTAACAATTTATACCCCTGAGTCCACTAGGGAACCAACAACATCAACTACTTCAAGAATTTCAACAATAAGACCAATATGATCAATCATAATTTGAGTCAATGGTAACTTAATAAATTAATAAACAAAACGTGTTTTCCCAATAAGAAAAATGATATTAATCTAAGATACACCTATAAAAACAATAAATCATCCCCAATTAACATCAAGCACAATTTATGACACCTTTTGTAAAATATTTTTAAGATTCACCCATTACACAATCAGGTAACTTTGTGGTTTCAAGGGAGTAGACAAAATCTACTACACTAAGGATTGGACCTGAATTAATGGAGAGGGAAACCATTAATGATAATGATGATAAAAAAGATGATGTATTAGTATAGTATGTGACTAAGGAAAAGGAAACATTCCATAATAATGATACATAAGTGAGAAGTTATGATAGAGGAAAAATATTTTATGATCACCATTATTAGTTTATGATTTTTTTTGTTTATCTATATAACCATTATTCATTTTATGTTTTTATAAATAGAAATGGGGATAAAATATTAATGTTTGTGGGAGAGAAAATTTTCATTCATTGGGAGGGAAATGATTAATATTTTAAAATAAGGAAAATGATTTTGTTTTTTAAAGGGATAAATATGATCAATACTTTAAAATCATTAATAATTTTTATTTTCATTTTCCCTCTCTTTTCTTCACCTCTTTATTATTCTCTAATTTTTTATTTTAATCTAAAATGAGTGTATTTATCAGTAAAATGGTCTATTTTAGATCATCTAATGTTTTTCTATAATAAAAAAACATAAGGTCTTTTTAGACTATATTTATAGTGTTTCATGGTTATAGTATTTAGAATTTATGTTAAGGAATAAATCAGTAAAATCGATTTATTTTTCATTTTTTTCTAATTTTTTATGTAGGTATTTACCATAGATTATAATATATTATAGTGAATTCATCCATGCTATGTTTAAGATGACTATGGTTGGAGTTAGCTAACATTCCCATAACATTGGTCATTTTGATCTAGGAAGTCACTCATGAGAAACGATTAGTTGAAATACACTATAACAATTCACTAGGTATCATGGATTGAATATCAACCTGTGTAGCATGATAAAAGGAAAAAAAATGAAAATTGTAGTGGTCAGGTTACATCAGATGAGTGAATATACAAATAAGTTTATAGAAAATCCTATAGGTATGGTTCTATGTTTTTTTATTTCAGAATAGGCTAAAATTAATCACCACGTCATATTAAAATCTATTTTAAATATCAATTCATCATTTTAGTAAATTAATTGGTTGATTCAATGAGCCATTAATTACATATCTTAAATCACTTTAATATTACCATTAATGATTTTACTCAACCCAATAGACCCCTTGCACCTATAAAGGCTAAAAAATAGACATGGGGAGTCTTAGATCTTAATAAAAAACCTCTATAGTGATTCTTTATTTTGAATTGATCCATCATATAATATTTTAAGAGATATCCAAGATCATTAATTTATCAAAAGTTAAACCATATTTCAAAAACATAAATCCAATTTATATTTACCTCTTTCTCTTTGAGATAATTTATCCCTCGTTGTAATATCTTAATGGATCTTCTTCTACTACCCCACTCAATTGTTAATATTTTTCTAATTCTTCTCGAGAGAGATTAGTGTTTTATTGAAATAACTATCCACCATCATCATATTATAATTTATGTGTTCACCACCATTAAAGTGGGGGCTCATGGTTTTTGGTTTCCATTAAAATCATGGTGTTTCATTTTGGATTTTGATTTTTGGTAATAAAATCGGATTTATACATCTTCTTTGGTTCTTGCTTTTCTATTAAAAACAAGCGAGAAATATAATTCTCCAAAGCCTTCTTGAGGTAAGGATATGTAAGGGATCATTCTTTAGCTATTAAAAAACTCCTTTATTAATGTTTTCATTTTTAATTATTATTTTTTACTTTATAATAGGAATAATGTTTTAATTTATGCTACACATAAACTGAACAATGATTGATTTATTCTTAAAAAGAATTCCTTCTTATCAAAATCTTTTATATTATTGAAATATTTAAGGATTAATAATTTCAATTAACCCCCTCTTTCTATTTATCTTTGTCCTACAAAAATTCTATATTCTATTGTTCATTTTTTCTTTTAAATAAACTACCAACATGTTTTCCTAATTTTTATTTCTACTTTACATCCATGAAATTCATGAATTGGTTGAGGCCTAATATTTTTTATTTCCATAATTTTCTGAACAATCCATCATGTCATATTCTTCTTTGAAAAATATATTACTATTTATGGTTCAATATTATTTCTCATAGAAATATCTTCTTCATCAATAATATTAATATTATTAACTGTATTCAAGATAGATATGATAATATCGTTAATGGTCACAAACGATTCTCTAAAATTGAACCTTTAATTCATAGATTATTATGATTTTACATGATTAATTTCACAGTCTTCCACAAATTTCTCAAGAAAATAAATATCTACTTTAATTTCATCATCATATGTTGAATACTCCTTTAAAAAACAACTAATTTTCTTATTATTATTACATTATTAGTGAATATATCCATGTGATCCTTCAAACTCCACTTAGAGATCAACAACTCTTTATTTTTGACTATCTTTTTTTGACACTGAGATTTTATTTTTCCATAAATACGATCATATATTCTTCAACATATAAAATAAATTTAATTTCAATCCCTTTCAATGAATCTTCTTTAGAATAATATTTTCCCTTACATATAAGAACATTTTTATAAATCCCATTTCCACTATAATTTCTATAATTTAGGTTCCTTCTAAAAGGAATATTCTAATTTATCTTTGGATAGAAATCAAACTCATCACTTTTTTCATGAATCTTTTTTATAAATATAGCAGAAATGTCTCTAATATTCCATTAAAGGAGATAATCTGGAGATATATTTCCTTCATATATTCCATTCCACTTATAAAAATACTTTCAAAGAGTGATATAAAATAATCACATTTGTTATCTTGATTTTTAACAATGTAAAATTATTTCTTCTCAAAAAATTGGAATGATATTTATTTATTTTAATGTATGGATGTTATTTCTAGATTCACCCTTATTTAAAATGAAAAAAAATATTCTATGCATTTCATCAAGTGATAATTCAACAATATCCATATCCTTATGAGATGATACCTTTGGATTATATCTAGTAGTTTGTATTTTTATAATCTATTTTATAATTTTAGAATATTTTATTTCTTTTCCATGACCTTGAGTGGTACCTTAAACATTATTAATATGATTAAAAACCATTTATGTTTTCTTTGGAACTCATATTCAAATAATCAAACATGTTCTATAAAATTTGAAAATTTTACACCATCACTCTAGTATGTCTTTGAAATTTATTATATAGTCTATCCCAAATAACATTTCCCCTTTAGAAATTCATCACAACCAAAGAAATATAATTTTAAAGTGATACTCATAAATCATGGTGTGTATTAGCATAATCATTCATCAATATTTCATCATATTTCACCATTAACCATTCTATAATTCCCTTACCCAAATACCATGTACTATAGTAGAAAATAAATCTATCCCAATTGATCTAGGATGATATCTCATCTTATTTTTAATGATCTATTAATCAAATTCATTAAGCAATGTAATTCCTAAAGAATTAAAAATTTATCCAAAAATAAAATATTTATCTCAATGGATTCATGATATAAACCATCGCTCTAATACCATTTGTTGTAATTTGGTCCCACAATTCATCATAAGAAGGGTGAAACTTATGGTGATAAAAATTCTACCTTTCTTTAGAAAAAACTGGATCTTCTATTCATGTGTGATAATACTACCTAATTATGAATATTATTATTAATAAAATTTATAAATTTAAATATCATGGGCATATTTATTTATCTTTTTCCCTTATAAGACTCTACTCCAATGATCTCATGACAACAATGTATTGATATGATGATTGACAACCACTTCTCTTGTATGAGATCAAAACTTTAAGAAGAGTTAACTGACCATATATGGTCCACTACCAATTCATATAATCCAAACACTAATTTTCAAGAGGGAAAATATAGATAATAAATTATGGAAATTCTTATAATGATTTGACCAAAGTTAATTAACTCAAGACAATGAGAGTTTTATTTCATGATTTCATACTTCCTCAATTCCTGGTCTCTAAGAATATACAGAACATATTATTCTTTTATTCCTTTTCTATAATATATTTCAGCTTTATCAAAATCTTATGATTCTTGATCTTTAAAGGATAATCCTTTTATATTATGTGGAATTATATCTTTGGCACAACATATTTGTCTTCTATATCTAGAATAGTTTGAATTTCTAATTTCCCATTCAAACAATAATGAATTCCTAAACGATTCTACATAAATTTATGTCATTTAGATCAACTATTAACAATATCTCATATATATAAATTCAAAATGGTTATTATTAGATGTTATAATAATTAACAAAATCACTAGATAAATCTTCATATTCACATCATTTTGAACTATCATGATTTTTCATTTTGTGGTGTGAAATTATTTTTTATGTTGTAGAATATATATTTATATAAGTTGCTTCTAAAATGTTTACAGAATTTCATCATAGCATATTAATTTTACTGTGAGACACAATGATTCTCTAATACTATAAAAACCTCTATTATTTCCAAATTATTATTAAAAATGGACCCTCCATGACAGATCCATCTTTTAAGATGTGGTCACCTACTGGTACTCAAAATCAATAATCTTCGATATGTTAAATTCAAACCATCCATAGCATAGTCAAATCCTATGAAGTCATGTAATGTTTGGAATCCATAATAAAGTTCAATAATATAATAATTTATTGATAATTCCAAACCCCTAAGTGATATAAAATCAATCTCTCTATCTCATATGATATGGACACAACCTCTACGAGATGATAAAAAACATTTACCCCTATGGAAAAAATATATATAATTTGACTTTAGTCCCAAAAACTTCATTTTAACATATTCTTAAATTCATTTAACTAATATATGTTTAAGAATAAAACAATTATTGTCATATAAATAAATAATAGTGATAATATTTTCGTACAAATAACTTTTATTCGTAAAAATTCATTTTCTCTAAAAATGGATTTTTATGAGCTATATATGATAATGTTTACATTAAATTTATTACACATTAAATAATTATTTCTAATTTTTTTTTAATATTTAGAATAATTAGATCTAAATAATTTAATAATTCCAATTTTTTATTCATTGAAATTAAATTAAACAGGTTAAAAATAATTACCACGTTAAAAACAAAAAAAATGAAAAAGTGAAAAATCTAAGAGTAAGAGGATTAAAAAATGTTTACAACATGTGTAAAAATTAATGGTCTATAGAATATTAGACTTCATCACCTTATCCATTAGTTTATAAATTTTCTTAAATTTCCTTGAAATACATATGAAATATTTATATTAAAAATTAATGTTTATATAAATTTCATTCCCTTAACAATTAAAAGTTTCTTAACTCCACTACACTTACAGAATAATTTTAATGAATTTGTTAAGAAAAAACTCTACCCTGCTATCTCCTAAACTCAATCCCCAATTCCTATAATCCATAGTCTTGAAAAAAGAACAATATATTGAGTTTTGAGGTATTATCCAAGGGGGACTTCAAAAGGGGGAGGCAATGTACTCAAATGAGCTATCTTCATTATATTATGTTTATACCCCCCCCCCTCAAACTTAAAATATCCATGAAAATATTATAACATTAGTATTACCAATATACTATAATACTATTATAATAGTGTAATATTCATTTTCTACCACCATTAAAAACCATTCCAAAAATACATTCATTATCAAGTGTATGTGCATACTACTACCTCTATGAATGACATGCTTTATTTTTCATCGAACATGTTTAATACTACCTCAAGAAAAGTGACATATTTCATTTTTCCAATAATAGTTGAATCTTAATAAAAATATATGGAAATATAATTTACCCTCATAAAAACCTGTAAATGATATCATTAGGTTTTTTTAATATTGTTATTATATATAATAATCGCTTCCTTAACCATACCCACACATATATTCTCGTTTGTCCTTTTCTCATTCGGTTTGACCTATTACATGATATATTACAAAATTAAATATCATGTTTGACTATGTAACCAAAACTACTGATGTTATTATAAATTAATAAGAAAATAATTTTCAGTTTGTGGCCTTGGAATTTTTTTATATTTAACATTTTAGTATAGTACCACCTTTTTATTCATTAAAAATTACCGAAACAATGTAACAACCCGAGATTTTATAAGATGCAT
The DNA here is from genome assembly GCA_963277665.1 of Viscum album. Lineage (NCBI taxonomy): Eukaryota > Viridiplantae > Streptophyta > Magnoliopsida > Santalales > Viscaceae > Viscum > Viscum album. The sequence continues at coordinate 1,677,434,889 of OY728150.1, read as the reverse complement.
TCTTTTTAATTTCATTCATATCTTCTATTTTACGACACACCAAGATTATCTTGCGCTATACGCAACACTGTATTAGCTTGCAGTATACGCAACACTTTTCTTTGCTCTTGTTATACACAATTTCAAGTTCGTTTGATAGAAGTTGTTCTATGCAACATTGAGTGTATATATATATATATATATTCAATGTATAAATAAAATATGATTGGATTCTGTTATACGCAACAAAAAAGGATTTGTGCACTACACACAACCCTAACTTGGCTTACATTACACGCAATCGCGACCTTCCTCGATAGCGTGTGTTGTACGCAATACCGGGTTTTACTAAACAACGATATATTATTATAATATTGTTATGAACTAGCCGTTATTAATATTGTTAACTAAATTTTGAATTTTATAACATTATTATTCATCTTACACATTTCTAGAACATGGTATAAGAACAAAATAAAATTTTCGGGTAAAATAAGTATTTTTCAAAAAATGCAGTTTTGCCGCCTTTTGATGGCGCACCCACATTAAATCTAGTTTTTGACATGTTTATAAGTTCAATTTGACAAAACAAAATTATTCTTTTGAATCAGGATATACAAATTTACATTAGATAAAGTTTTGATATTTTTCCAATAACTTTAAAATTTTAATGAATAGTAAAAACACGCTATATTTTAATTAAAAACAACTTTTTTCATCGTAATATCTTATGTGGTTAAATTATAATATTGAATGGTTTTAAAGTATAAATAGAATATATTTTTACCATTTAATATAATATATGTCATTAGCATTTATTTTACCTTGAATTCGTAGGTTAAATCAATTCAATCTTTTGCAATGTTTTAAAGAAAACCCCGTTTTCTTTCGACAACGGGATAAATGTTAATTCAATTTCTACAACTTTTTTGTATTTAATTTTGAAAAATGGATTCCATATTTGTAATCATTGGATCCAAATTATGTTAATAAGATAAATTTTTATTTTTGGGAATTATAAATAGTAACTACGGTAAATTTTATTTACCATAGTTAAAGGTAAATCAGGTAATTAAGGGTAAATATAATATTATAAAATTACCCTAACACCTTTCAAAATCTTATTGGATGACTAAAAGTAGACCCATATCACCTAAGGGTCGGATAGGATTCATTTTATGGACTTTTTTCCATGAAAATAATTTAATTATTATTAAAACCAAAGAATGTGACAACATGTCACTTTCTTAAATCTTATAAGTATAACAATTTTAATTTAGTGATAAAATTTATGAAACTTAGAAGATTAATAGTCTCCAGAAATCTAATACAATTATCTACATCATAGTAATTTATTTAGAATTTTTATGGAATAAATAATTATCATTTATTATGACACAAAGATGATGCAGTAATTGTCTTATTAAATAAATATTGACATAATTGATGTTATAAATGCCCAAATAAATGTAATTTGAGACTTTTTATGACTTACAATAATTTTATAGGTTAATATGACATGTTATTGGTTATTTAAGGAACTTTTTTATAACTTATAATTATGTTATGAATTTCATAAAAATCATGTACCAAATAGTGTCAAAATTGACATAAATTAGTTTTTAAAACAAATATTATATTATTAATTGTTATTTAATTCCTAAAAATCTCAGGTTCGGAAAAATGACTTAGATAAGGATATATATATTAATAAAAAACAACTTGGGTTCGTTTGGATTGTTATGGTAAGTTTATTAACCATATAGTGTAAGAAAAAAAAAGATACGGTAAAAGTTAAATTATTTAACTTAGACTTAAATCTAATTGATAAGGTTAAAATGAAAACCTAAACTTGTCCAAATCATATTGGATGAGATTATTTCGACCCATACCCTCTTTATCTTCGAAATAATACCCTTTGGAACCATTATAAATTGAATTTGACCATAATATAAAATAATATTTTGAGATTTTACTAAGGTGCCCCTCTCCTCCCTTATAAAAGGGCACCTCCTCCCTCTCTTCCTCACACAACTTTGAGCCTTCAAGCTCGGCCAACCCCTGACAAATTATCTTCTCCACTTCCCTAGAAATATACTAGAGGTTCTTTTCTTCCTCAAAGACCAATTTTAGTGCCCTAAAAGGAGATCTCAAAGAGGCGCTTTAAAGAAGAGGTAATTTCCGTTACCGATTCTTTCAACTTTATTTCTTCTTCCACTTCTTCTTCTTAGGTTGTTTCATTATGAAGTAATAACATAAGTATCAATCATATACTGATATTTTATTATAAGTATTAAACAACCCTATTTCACCATCTATCTATCCTACGGAAAACCAAATCACCGCGCGTGCGTACGTACGGAATACCGTCTCCACGCCGTGGTGAAATCTATTTTCCACCACCACATTACTTGGATGGGTATAATGAGTTAAATAATAACTATATATGATTATTTTAAAGTTATATTGATTCTGAAATAGTATAAATACACTTCAATACAATTCCACGATCATTAGAATGATATCATCGTTCGTGCGTACGTACGGTCTACCGTCTCCACGACGCGATGAGATTCATTCTCCACGTTAACCATTCATGAATGATTATAAAGTATATATAATAAGTAATAATGAAATATATGACATAATAATGATAATGGATTTATGTGTATATATATGTATTTCATCTACTTAATTCCATTCTACTCAATAAGGAAAAGAAAACAGCGTTCATGCGTACGAACGGTCTACCATCTCCATGAACGGTGTATTTCATTCCATTTACTGATCTATTATATATATATATATTCTGAATATATATTATATATAAATAATTTTTTATATTCTGGAATTAATTAATCATGATCTAAGTAATCATACGAATAATTACAAGTCAAAACACGGACGACAAATGAAACGATTTTACCCAAAACGCTCTTTAACATGGAATTTACAAAAGAACGAGTAATATAAAGCCATAAGTGAACCATATATGATATCATAAAAATAAGTATGATTCTGTAATAAGTCAATAACATTATTTAAATCATTATACCGGAGTTTTGGAAACATATGAAGCAAATCGGACCTAAGGTAAGGGAAATATCACAATCTTATTTTTATCCGAGATTGTTTATACTTTGGTATTTACAGGGGTGTATTTTATCATCCACATCCATGTTTCCTCAATATGTAATATTATTTCCATTCACCTATAATTTTTTAAATCCAATTTTACCCTTCAGTGAGTTTTTAGTAAAAGATATAAAAGGAATCTTTTTTTGTTTTTCGTACGAGGTATTTTTTGACTTTTCCGACAAAAGTACGAGAACAATGTTTTTTTTAACTTATACGGAATGAATGGATTTTTAAAACATTATTTCCATGAAGAATACTTTACATGTTTTCAAGTTTATTTTTAATCAACTTCTTTTAGTTTAAAATTGTATGACATGTTAAGAAAGGAAAAATTGTTTTTGAAGTAGAAAGGATATTTTCCTCAAGAATGGAGTTCAAGTGTTTTATCAAAATTATTTTCCATCTAAGATAATATAGGGTTCTGATTCTATCACAATCTTTAAATTGATTTGATTATGTTGTGATGGAATTATTTTTATGAATTCATTTATCTTATATGAATTGTTTTATGATGTCACGATGTTTAAGAATTCCATTTTTATTACATGGGTTATGCAAAGATGTATGATTTATGATTTTTGTGGAACACATAAGAATGGTTTAATTATGAGATGGGTGGGACCTATATCTCCCTCCAATACATTGGGTAAATATTTTATATCTTGTGAGATAGACATGGCTGGAATGGTAGGTTATACCGGTTTAGTGAAACAGGACTGAAATGATGGTGACTCAGTTCAGATATGGACTTTGTCCACTAAGATAGTCTTGGCAATGATTCTTGACTAATAATATATGATTCTCTATGATTATGTGTGTATGCCACAAAGTTTCATGTTTTAAGTTATTATTATTGGGATTTCATTTCACTACTATGATTTATCTCATGTTATGAAATTATGCCCTCTTTTGTAGGTTAAGATTTCCAAAATTTTATGTTCTTTTGTAAATGATTTGATTGATATTTCTTTTGTTTACCCTTACTGAGCATTTGAGATCACCCTTTTATGTTTTATTTCCCCAGGATATAAAGAAAGGTTTTAGGAAAAAAAAGAAGACCTTTATGGGAGATGTTGAAGATCTTTCACCACGATTAGAAGATTATATTCCGAGTTTCCAAAGACACTAAACTATTACGATCCTTGTGTGTGTGTTTTTGTTATGTACTAAGTATTCCGCAAATGTAATGTAATTTCCATGTATGTCAAGCTTCTGGTCTCTACAAACAAGTTCACTAAAAACCCCATCTTCAAGAATCAAAACAAATATAATTATGAAATGAAATTATTACACTATATATAATGATAAAATATCAATTAACATATCAATAATGATCTCAAAATGATTAACATTTAATCTATAAATCTTAATTTTCACTTCCATTACAAAAATAGTAGTATACAAATAGTATAACATAATAACATTTGATTATGATAATAAAATAAAGACAAATAATATATTTTTAAAAAATAATTAAAAATAATGTTTATAAATTATATAGTAATGAATAAGGTGTTGAAATAAGTTATTACAATAGTTTTGTATATAGTATATGAAATCCCACTTTAATGTTCAAGAGTAAAGGTAAGAGTTTTTTAATCATAATTTTATTTCATTGATATATGATGAATATCCACCACTTGTTTCATTTTCATGGTTTATATGGTATACAATTAATTAATTTTCCATAATTTTTCATTAATTATATTGGATTAATAAAACCATATCATATTATACATTTCATGATTTATTAATTCATAATACAACGAGGATGTAAGGGATTTTTTAACTCAAACCCCTTTCATTGAGTTATCAAGTATCATCTTGAGATTATTACTTCAATGATTAGATTAATAAAAGTTATGATTGTATAATATATGTTCTATTTATTTCTAGTTTAAATAGAACTTTTGATTCAAATATTCCTCCATGATGAATTTATTCCCCAAAGAAGTATGACATTTTTTAAGAATAATTTTGATTCTCATTAATGGTAATTTTTTAATTATTTTCCCATACTACCAATGTTATCCTTTATATTTTGAAATCTAATCATGTTTTATCTCATTTCACCTTAATATTTTCCTTATTATATTTTTAAAAGGTATTTTTATTATCCATCTATTGATGTGATATTTCAAATGAGGTCTTTTAAAATATTTAAATGGGTTTCATTCCATGATCATATGTTTTATCTTCTATTCCACATTTAATTGAGATAGACCTTATGAATTTTTTAAGTCTTTGTTAATAAATTTTATTTTTATAAACTAATTCTTTTTTAAATAATAATTTTAATTTTTTAGTAAATGTTTTTTAGAAGTGGCATGTAACTTTAACTTTTTACTGTAACATTTAAAAAACTATCCTAAATTCTCTTTTTATGATTTTTCCATGTAAAAAAGAATATTTATCCATTATTTCCACTATTTTCATTGAATATTCCCTTAACTTTTTTTAAATTTTATTCCTAATAAACATAATTATTAATGATTTTGAAATAGAAATTTTTATTTCCACGTATTTTTTAAAATGGCTACCCAATGATACTAAAAAGGTATTTTTCATCTATATAATCATTCTTAATTCCCCTTATGATACACTGGGTATTTTATTCTTATAAATCAATCCAAAATATTTATATGTATATATTATGACATGTTGTACGAATTTTATCATAAAACTAATGTCTTTTACATGGGTGAATTCAAACATGTCTATAATATGATTTTTTTCATTTTATCATGGAAAACAATTATAACTAATTATTATTGTTATGTGAGGTCATATATCAACCTCCAAAGAATGGATTGATTTTTTAGATCTCATTGTATTAAATATGGTACTCATGTAGTATCCCAAACTCAATTGGGAATGAAACTTATTATCCCAATCTCAAAATGTTACACAAGTAGTACCCTATCATAAGAGGGTACACGAGAAGTAACCTAACCCCTAGAGGGTACACATGTTGTTAGCATGAACCCAATAGGGTGAACTAGTAGTATCCCATTCCTAGGAAGATAAATGTTTTTTTAATGTAATCCCAAAATGGTACAAATTTCATTATCCCAATACCAAGATGGTACAAAAGTTGTTTGGCCAATCCTATTGTGTTATTCGATTCAAGTAGAAATTAATACTCTATGAGGTAATTATTTCCTATTATTTCACCTATGACACATTTTTATATTATATTATTATGTTATTCTATGATGTATAATTTCTATTGAATCTATTTTTACAATACTAAGAAATTTTATATGTTTGATCATTTGAATCTAATGGTTATTCTTGTATTTTTTTGTTATGGATAATTGTTCACAAGTATCGTAAAATAAGTTTCTCATGTAGTTGATCCTAAAAGACACTAATTTTTTTTTCTTGATATTATGTGACTATTCATGAGATTAAATTTTTGATTTATATAAATGATTTAATGATAAAATATAAATCTATATTCATTTTTTTCATAAACAATGTTTAAGGAATGCGTTTTTAGCACAAGATTTGGGAATCCAGGTTTGGGGAAACTCAATTGGTATCAAATAATGATTTAGTTATTTTTCATGGACTAATTTAATTATTTTGGGAGATTAATATGTGTAATATTTATTGAAACCCCTATGGATTAGTATAAATACACAATAACATCATGACTTTTTTGTTAAGTGGATATTGTGTGCTTTCTTAAAAATTACATCCATCTCTGGATGTTGATAAGTAAATGTTATTGTGGTACATATTACCCTTGGGGTAATCATCATGAAAAAGTTCTATTAAATACCAACTCTATCTTCAATCGATGCATGATGAGTGGGACTAAGACTATATACATGGTGAAACACTCTCTATGGATTTTATTTAGTGAATTTTGATTCCCTTTGAATGTAATTATCATGGATTTACATCAAGAATACATTGGTGATTTAGGTAAAAATGTATTAGAGAACCCAAATTAAATAATACTAGGTTAAATTATGAGTGATTCAGGTTATACTAAAATAATTATAGGCAAATATGATGTTGAAATAAAGTGATACATCTTGATATTAAATTTCCTCATGTTTTTATGGTCATTTGATTACAATGTTATTATTCATCACTCATGATTAACTCTTTTGGTTTTAGAAATGGGTGTTCCTAGGAGGAACAAATATAATAATGGACTAGATGGAAATTACTGTAATTTTCACTATGAGTAACCAAATGGGATAAAATATATTGTTGAAAATATTATCTTCATTCTCACCCAACTATTTCTAGTTATGATTAACAACTTTAGTCCTTAAAAATATTCGAAAACAAAAAATAATTGATGGTTTGAATTTCATATAAGATAAGGTGATGAAGATGATGAATTAAAGATTATTTCTCTTCTTTCATGTAAATAATGTTTGGAAAAACCCCAAGCTCATGTATCAATGGAAAAATAAATCATTTAATTTATGGAATTATTGACCTTTAAGATCATAATTATTGAGTTGGGGTGGAGAAGATGATCAATGAAATGGAAGTGAATTTTCCAATGCCTTAAATTTATGGATTTTTGGAATTTGAAAATTGATTCCCTAATCGAAGGTCTAACAATGATAATAAACCCATGTAACCTCGTGAGCCAAGAGAACATGATAAATCATATGAATGAGTATTGTTGAAGCTGATAGTGATGATTAACTGGGGGAGGTTACACTTATCCTCCACCCCATATTTTTAAATAACATATTGTATTCCCTTATAAAAACTCTATTATATCTTGGATGTTCCATATGAGCCTTAATTACCACCACAATGATTTGATATTTTTCAGTAAAACCATTTATTATTATTTTTTCATAAGAGTTAGTACATCTTATCTACTTCCTGAATGTTGTATTATCACTCCCCCCCACAAATAAATATAATGTTATTTTTGAAATTGACTATATCCATACAAGAATACATATTATGTACTAAAAAAGAGAAATAAAATTTCTTATTTCAAACTAACATATGATCATCTGTTAGTGCAAGGATAACTATGATCTCTCATACGAAGATAATTCTATTATATGGGTTATCATAACATATATTTTTGGATTTTTACCTTAAATGATAAAAGAAAAACTAAATATTAGGATTGTCCCATTGTATGGGAAATAGATATTTTCATAAGTTTGTAAAGTTCATATATATATTGAAGAAATATGATGGGTCAGGTATATCATTTTGATATCCTTTTCTATCTTCATTAGTGAAAGGAAATTAAAATTTCAAGGATTCAATTTATTTAACAAGGGAAAATCTAACACCATTACATTATGAAATATATTTTTAAACAACTTATTCCACTACCAATACCGAACTAAAATGATTCATGACATATTAGATGAATATTCTTATAAATATTTTACAAATAAAAAAAACTTATAATAAATTAAAATATATTACTCAACTAAGATTTATTACATTTAAAGGATACATAACTAATATTATTTAATATGAAAAATGATTTCCCTTCCTCAAAAAACTATTTTTTAAGTGTTGTATATTTTACCCTAATAAATTATATTAAAACAAATATAAGTATTTTTATATATAAAAAATATATTAACATTATTTAAAATATAAATTTATATGATATAATAATAATAACATTAAAATCATCATTTTAATAAATATATATATATTTTGTATTTTACCTTAAAATTAAAATTTTAGAATTTGAAAATTTATTTTTATAAAATAAAAAAATTTATTAATTAAAACATCATAATTATATGGGGTTGAATTTTTTAGTTTTTTAGAGTAAAAATTTTGGTTTAATAGAGGAAAATACTAATTTTTCTAATATTACCACATTAATAACATTCTCATAATAACGGATTGATTTGAATGTTTATTCAATATTTTTAATAAAAAAAATATGTGTTTATAATTTATAAGAATTGACATATAAGTAAATTTTTTAATTTTTAAATCTCATTTTTAACATTTTGTAAAATCATGTAACATTTTACTCTAATAAAAACTATTTTTGGTCTAATTTTTTAAGAATTTATCTACATGGTTGAATTTAGTTTCATATTTTTTTTAATGAAACATAATTCATATATTGTCCCTCCCCCACTCCATTATTTTACACTCTTGTTCCACTTTTCTATGTGAAACATGTGTTCTCTTTATATTAAAAAATATATATACAAATATTCTATTACATTAACATATACAAGGAACTCACATACACCATATTTATACACTAATTATAAAGAATAATATTTTCTAAAAACCTACCATAGACACTCCTCAACTATCTCCCCATGTCCTAAAATACTTGGTCAATCCAAAATACCAAACTATGGATCCTCATGGTGTTACCCAGGGAAGAACACCCAAAGTGAGAGGTAATGTTCTCAACCAAGCTACCTCAATTATATTCTTCTTATACAACCTAAAATTTGTTATATCCATGAAATTATGAAAACAAAATCATTAATAATATTCTTATATTTTATTATACTAATGTAATATCAATTTTATAACATCCCCCAAAACTATTCAATCAATTAACGCATCGCTATGCTGACATGTGCACTGCCACCTCCATGAATAGTATGCTTCATATTTCATAATCTCCATATATATATATATGTGTGTGTGTTTATAAATATATATTTTATTTTTTAATATGACACTTATCATATTAAAAATCATATAAAATTATTAACCAGACTCTATCTTCCTCTTTATCCCTGAAAAATGAACACATCGCCCAAGCGTACGTGTGAACTACCACATTAATGAATGTGATGTAATTATTTATTCAAATTGTATTTTATTAATTATAAAAATATTTTTAAATATGAATTAACATTTTTAATTAATATATATAAAATAATTCTTATTTTATAATAACAATATAATACTAAAATAATCACTTCTTTAACCATACTCATCGATAGATTATAGCATGTTTTTATTAGACTCAGTTTAACCAACTATATAAAAAATAATAAAATATATATCATTGATGAATATAGAGATATAAATATTTGTGTTATTATAATTAATAAAAAAATAATTATTTCTGACCCTGTAATAGTTAGGTTAATATTTAACTAATTATTATTGAACCTTTATTTTCTCCAATAAAATTTACCCAAACAAGATACGCACTAACATAATTATCATGAATCATTAATAAAATACTTATGAAAATAAATTAGAAAAATTTAAATCATTACAAAAAATATATTACATTACCTATAATGATAATGGAATGATTTACTTTGAATATATAAATGAGAATCAACATCACCATTATGAATCTAGTACCAAACAAACAATCGATGCAAATAAAATCTGATGTTGAAAATAAAATATAACCAAGTAATATATTTCTAATAAATTATTATAAATGAATTTTAAAATTTATTATATGTATTAATAATATTTTCAAATATGTGATCAATATGGATATTTTTATTATACATATGGATAGGGCATGTTCAGAAAAGAGGGATTAAATGTCAGGGTTTTTACATCTCAATTTTGCTTCATTGATCTATTATCCATATACAACACTTGTTTCATTTTTATGATGTATTTATTTTTAACAAATCTATTTTTTTTTATTATAAAACATTTAAAACTATTAAATAATACATTCAAAGTCAACATAAGATTCCAAGGCTCGGGGGGTCTCGGTGCTATTATAATAAAAATATTAAATATAATATATCACACATGCAAATATTTTATGATAAAATTGAATAAATAATGAATCTTGTTTCATATGGGAAATCTTATATCTCTATTGAATCATGGATATTGGTTTTACCTGATCCTAGAAAAAACTGTCAGTTATATAGGATTCTTGACTTTAGAGAAATCTTGGGAAGAATCATGGATAAATTAATTAATTTTTATATATATATATATATTAGTAAATAACCTAGAATAAATTGTGGGTGGATTAATCCCTATATATTATTATCCTATATTAAATGTGAATTAATAAATTTATACGATTAATTCATCGGATGTTATTCTGAGTTTTGGATCATGTTTATATAACTAGAATTTGGAATTTATAATATTTGTTAATATATGATTATTCATTGCATTTGATGTTTTATAAATCAACATATTGAGTCCATCCTAAGAAATATCGAACATTTATTCCTCCTTTTTTCATTTCATGATTATCTCCCATTTTTTCCGGAGATCATATTCATTATTTTAATGTGATCATTGGTTCTATACTAAACGTAATCTAATCATTTCACAATCAATATTTGGTGCAATAGAACATTTTTATATGTCCCGAATTAGGATTGAGATAATGGTTGAGGCATGATGTTGTGTGGTGGTATAATATATAGGGATTAAATATCTTTAAATTTTCGGTTAATGGATTTTAGTGTTGCAGTTTGTTGAGGATGATCTGTTGAGGGATTGGGTGGTAGGAATATGAACCCTAGAGATGGTTCAGGCATGGTAAATTATAGAACCAGGATCAATGGGTGGGATTAGATGTGGATCCATAGGAATTAAAGGTATGGGAAAGATATGTATAATAGCAAAGAAATTTTAAAATGTTCCTAGTTACACACATTATAGTTCTAATGAACACACTCCATGTATAACGCTTACTACGGGGGATTGTGTAACACACATAGTTTAATATCACTCACTTTTATAGGATATACACGTGATTTGTAACTATATGAGGATAACATGGAATCTACCCCAGGGATATGTGGTCATAGACATATCCATTAAAAGTTTACATGAACATAAGTATAGTACTCATACACTTCTAGAGTACCCGAGCCTGGCCAGAGTACACAAGCATGGCCAGAGTATGCAGGCATGAACAGAGTACATGAGCACGATCCATAGAACATAGTTATTTGATAAAGGATAGAGTAATACCTAAACAATCCAAGACACATCATATAGTTATTCAAGTGTAGTTTGAGTGCAACACTTATTCATTTTAGAAAAGTATCTGTAGGGTGAATTCCCCTCATCCGTCCATATGTGAGAATTGTGAGTTATCATATCCTAAGTATAGGATGAATGATTCCCTCTATGGGTATGTCATTGATTGAGTAGGTTATTTATCCATGTAGGTTAGGGTGATATCCTATTTTAATCAAACCATGTTTGGGTTAGGTATCTTGTTATTAATTATTATGAATTGTTATCCCCATCTTAACACGTTAATCTTGATTGGGATTGGTATCCCTCAAAGTCCTTGAATGTGATTGTATATCTTTGTATTTACATCATTTTATTTCTACGTTTTACTGTATCAGGGAAATTTTGGAAGTTAATAACCTTCTGGATGAGTTCGGTTACTATAAAAAACACCCGAGGAGTGAGTTCTCCTGAAAGAGCCTTAACCTGAATCATTAAGAGGAATCCTAGTATGGAAGTATGGTTGTGAACTTACTTTGTGAATTGGTGTTTGTATTGAGTATATCTTGTTTATCATTACTATTGTCTCATATCTGGATCGAAACAACTTCATGATTTTGAGATAAATACTCTTTTTATGCTTTATATTTTGTGATTTTGGGGTTTCCTGCTTGTTATGTTTATACTCACACATTCATGGGATCTTTCATATATGTGTCATTCCTTATATAGATGAATGGACATTAAAATTATTCTGAGGTGGATTGGGAGAAGGTGGATAATATTTGAGCAAGGTAGAAAATATTTTATTTCCAGAGATTCATTTGAATATAGTAACCTTTCTTTCCAGTAGGTTGGACTCTTTTCTAGTTTTATTTGGATTTTATTTGGCCCTTTATTCTTTATCATAATTTTTTCATACTCTAATGTGGGATTTTGTTGATTTCATTCATATTTGTATCAATTTTTTCATTCCTTTATTAACTATATTGGTGATTAGATAAGTGTATGTGTGTTTGTGTATTTGTATAGATACATTAGACTAAGGGCTCCCATGGGTGTTTTATAACTACTTTTTTCTAGTCTTCAACATGTGGCCTATTGGATGTAGGGTTGGGGTGTCACATTTGTCTTACCATATGTATGGAGGCCTCAGTGGGTCTGGTCATTATATAATATCATAAAATGTGGTCCATATTTGAATAGAGTATGGAGATTTTCTAATCATATAGTTTGGTTAGGAAATATGGGAATCAGTGTTCAAGTGTCTCGGGTTCAGCTCATGTGTGAGGGAACCCATTATTGGTGTCGATTCAATGTATCCATTCACCAAGACTTTGATAACCGGATTATAGGCATGGTATATATAGGCATTAGATGAAGGTAAAACATCAATACTTGAATAATATTGGAATGAGTTATAGTTTCCATGTATTTCTTATGTAATATCACAAAATATTCTCTTTAAAAGTAGTATATATTGATTTTCTCAGGATACCTCCATGATGAAAGCATGCTAGGATTCAAATGCATGTTCATCAGGGTGATTCACCCAGTTATGAGGCTCCATGTCAAGGTCATATAAATGAGGTGCTACCTCCAAGAATTTTATCAGACTTACCTCCACCCATTCAGTAGAAGGTTAACCCCACAGTACTGGAAGTTGATGTTATTGGGATGATCTCACATAATGAGTTATAGAGGAAAATACCCCCATAGGTTTTAGGATTGGACAAACCCAAATTCATCATAGGATTATATCAATGTAATTGGGTGAATTTTTCACCTTGTTTCGACCCCTCCCAACCAAAAGTTGTCCCTCATAAGAAGTATTCTCAATATATCCATAGGGATATAGTGGAGTCTAGTGAATCACATTATATAATCCTTTCTTTTTATTATATAACTTTATTTTACATTATACCAATAGAATATATCTTAAATTTTAGTATCATTAAAATAAGGTACATAGTGCATGAAAAAATAAAACATGTTTCTGAACAACATGAATGGATTATTAATTGGATCATACTATTTAATTCTACTACAACTAAAAACATGAGGACATACACTAAATGAAAGGGTTATCATAATGACCGTTAAAGGAAACTACTGTAAATGGGTTAAAATATATCATGATAATTATCAATAAGAAGTTTATGAATATAATCAATGCCTGGGAAAAGAAAAATGAGACATATCATAGTAAAAATAAGATGCATAATAACATGAAAATGTGTATAGAACATTTAATTGAGTAATTAATAAGCATTTCACCAAGGTTTATCATCGACATGTTATAAAAATTACTAAGATTATACACCAAGGTATCGTAAAACATGTACTCTTTAGAGATTTTATTATATACCCAATGCATTATAGTGATATCAGGGAACTACTTTAATATGTATTAATAAATGTGATCCATGTATGTAATAATAATAAATATCATAAATAACCCCTAGAGTATAAAATAAATGTGTTTCCCTCAAAATCATGGTGTTTTTAAACAAAAATTCTTAACGTCAAGATATTTATGTCATTTTTAACCCACAAGATTGGAAGGTGGGTTTAATGTATGTTAATACAATAATATAGTTGATAAATGTAGAATATAGTTGAATACCACAAGAAAAGAATGATTTTTGGGTATTCAAAAAAGAAAATAAGAGTGATTATTGAGAAAAAGATAGAAATTTTGAGAAGAAAATTTGGCAGCATAATGGGTATAAAACATGGTTTCCAAAAATATTAAAAAGAGTGTGGAAAAGGGTATAATACTCCTAAAATAAAATTTATACATTAAAGGGATAAAATAAAATTTATATAAGAACATATTTTGGAAATTCATTGTACATACAGCATTAAAAAGTAACTTGAAAGGGAAAGGGAAGTTGAGATTTCCCTTATCTTGAAGAGTGAGTCTTATAAGATTAGGATCAGGACCATGGGGGATTGAGGAAACATTGTGATGACTCCATGGGATTTAAAACATTTAGAGAATCATGGAGGATGAATTTTAAGTGAAATTAAATGGATAAATGGGTGGGTATTTATAGAAATATAGGAAGAATTGTTTACTAATTTCCTTAGACACCTAGGAAGTGTTAAATGAAATAACATGGGCCTTCCCATGGTATTTTCCCATGGTATTATGAATATGGGAAACATATTATGATAATTTAATCTACAAGTGTCTTACAAAATTTTATACTAACTATTACATCATTGTGATGTATTTAAACATATAAAAAAACTCAAAATTCATTTTTTATAATTAATGAAAATTAAATTTTTTTCAAAAATTATAAAAAATTCACCCAAAGATAATTTCAACAAGAGTATTTAAAAATGGTATTTATTTTATTATAATAATTATATAAATATGATAATTTAAATTATATATATATATCCTTATTTATTAAAAATAATATTGGATAAAAAAGAAATTTTGAATTTGCCTAGAGAAATTTATGAAACATGAAAAAATAAAATCATTTTATAATTTATATTTAAAGAGGAGTGTTTTAATCATACAATATAATTAAAATAATAATTATTCATAATACCTTATTTTATTTTAATAGTTATATCTTTTCTAAAAAGTAAAATTTTTGTCCCAAAAATCAATTTATCAATTTCATCATATATTTTTAAAAAACTTTTCTCAAAATAGAATTTATCAAATATAAATTTTATCTAGAAAAAGGAATAAGACTTTAAGTAACTAGGGCCTCAAAACATAACCCCTTATAAAAACCACATAAGTCCTAAGGGTAAGTTATGCGATGTTGATAGATTCTTAGGGTGGCTCGTATAACATCACTTAAGTGTAAATTTAGACTAACTAGAACTTATCCCATATAAGATTTCATTCTAACTTAACATGTTGATGCTTTGCTTCAGAATTTTCCTGAGTGATGCACAATGACACTATCTCCTTACAAACAAATTGAATTTGTATGGAACAAATATAATATTTTATGTTATATTTTCTCCTTTATACATTAACTTTCTATTATCATTTCTACTAATAACACTAATTATGACGTTAATATTATTATTATATTGTTGTTTTTGATGTTCATATTGACCAACAATGGTAATTTTCCATTGCTCATATAATAGAAACGCAATGGTCACATTTTAACCTATACTCACTTAATTATTAACTTTATATTCATTTCGTTAACTACAAATTTTTATAAGACACTTTTTCTCATGAAACAAATATCATTTAAAAATTTCAGGTGGTTACATTCTTCCCCCTTAAGAAATTTCATCCCTAAAATTTAACCTCGATCTCTTAGTTGAGAAAAGGTGTGAGTGCTTCTATCTCATTTTTACCTCTTCTTCCCAAATTTCTTATTCATATTTATGATTCCTCTACAACACTTTGATGAGGTGGTCAATCTTGTTTCACAAAACCTTATCACTAATGTCTAATATATCCACCTGTTGGTCCTCATAATATATACTGTATTCCAATTTTGCAACCATAAAATTTAGTATATGTGAAGGGTCATGTATATAATTCCTTTAGAGATAAGTCGATATAACACTGTTGTTATGTGATCAAGTACTTCATAGTGGCCAATTTACTTGGTGATAATCTCCTATTTCTTTCCAAACCTCATGATTATCTCCCATGGTTAAATTTAAAGGATGAAATTTTCTCCAACATCAAACATCAATTCCATTAAATGGTCATTAACACAACACTTCTACCAAGTCTCAGAACTCTTTATATGTTATTGTATGGAATGGACCTTTTCTATCATCTCTACCACTAGATCAGGCACATTAATCTGTCTCTCATCATCTTCATCTCAACAAGTTGGTGATAAACTTCACTTCCCTAATAAAGTATCATTGGGTGACATTTGGTTACTAAAATTCAAGCTATTATTGTATCAGAACACAACTTATGGGATATGTTGATCACATCCTCCTTCAAATTCCATTGAGCATGTTCTCAGCATGTCCTCGAGTGTCCATATATTCCTTTAGATTTGTCCATCAGTTTGGGGGAGATAGGCCTTACTAAAATTCAATTCAGTACTCCTGGAATGAGGAATACTTCTCCAAAATTTTGATGTGAACCTTGGATCATGACCAAAAATGATATAAAGTGGAACTCCATGCACCCTCACTTCTTCATTTAGGTAAATATTGGAATGTTGGTCAAGAGATAATTCTTCCTGAATAGAGATAAAATGGGAAGTGTTAGCGAGACAGTCCACTACAATGCATATCGCATTGTTTCCTTTGGATGTTTTGGGTGACCACTGAGAAATTACATAGTGATATTATACCACATTCATGATGGTTTGGGTAGTGGTGGTAAAACCCCTTTTTGAATTTTTCTCTCTATCTTCACTTGAAGACACGCTAGGAACCTTGTATTGTAGTCAACAATCTCCCTTTTCATATTATCCCACAAATAATGATCATGATGGTCCAAATACATTTTTGCGGTTGAAGGATGAATAGATTAAGTAGATGTAATATCTTCATCCATTATATCCTTATGTATTTAAGGAAAAGATGAATCACATATCCTTGTATGAAATTTATGACCACCTTCTGGATCAATATTGAACTCATGAAACATTCAATTCTCCACAGCCTAGATCTTCTTCTATAACATATGATCTCCTCTTTTATATTTCTTGATCTGATCTTATAATGATGGTTGAAAAATAATTTTATATTTTATGATTTCTCTTCCATTATGATTCCCATGTCCAGTTTTAATTTGTCTTTTATTAAATGATCTCCTTGAATCCTCATCATTTCCGGCACTATAGCGTATTTCCTTCTAAATGCATCAGCAATTTTTTTTTCTTTTCTGGGGTGATAATGAATTGAAAAATCATATTCATTATAAATATCCTACCATATCCTCTATCTCATGTTGAATTATTTTTTTGGAAAATATTCTTCAAATTTTATTGGTCTTTTTATATTTCAAATTTCTACCCAAAAAGATATGCCTCCATATCTTTAGAAAAAAAAACTAAAACTATTTCCAGGTCTTATGTACGATAGTTAGACTAATGAGGCTATAACTATTGAGATATATAATAAATCACATTATAATTATTCATGAGGATGCACCCAAACCCTTTCAAGGATACATCGCTAAAAATAATGAATCATTATCCAATAGGGGGAGAGTTTACAATGGTGTTGTAACCGATTTCTTATTCATCTCCTGAGAACATTATTCACTTTCCTTTTTTAAAATGAACATGACCCCTTTTCGAGTTAACTTTTATAGTGTATTAGAATGTAATGAATTTTTTTTCACAACCCTCCAATAATATACTGCTAATACAAGTAAATTAAAAATCTTTGTTACTATTGTAGGATAATTCCACTCTTCTATAACCTTTTTCTTGGAAGGATCAACTAAAGTTGCTTCATTAGTTATAATGTTTCCCAAGAAAGAATCATGTTGTAACCAAAATTCACATTTTATAAACATTCAAAATAGCCTCTCCATCCTGTAATTATGCAATATAACCCTTAGATGATCCTCTCTCTCCTCATGAATTTGGGAATATATCATAATATCATCAATAAAAACTACCACAAAATTATCAAGGTTGTCATTAAATATAATATTTATCAAATGTATAAAAATATCAGAAGAATTTTCCAAGAAATATTTTTTTAAACAAAATACATAATACTCTTATATTGATCAGAAGGAACTATTTGGAATATCTTCTTTATTCACCCACAATTGATGATAAGCATATCAAATACCAATATTGGAGAAGAATTCAGCCCCATGAATTTGGTCAAAAAATAATGAATTATTGGAAGTGGTTACTTTTTTTCGTTGAAATCCATTTAAGTTCTCTATTATCAATTCAAATCCACAATGATCCATCCATCTTCTTCATAAAGATAATAGTTAATCCCCAATGAGACACACATGGCTAGATAAGGGCCTTCTCCGAAAGATCATGGATTTTATTCTTTAATTCTTCAAGATGCACATTTTCCATTCTATACAGGGCCTTTGAAATTGTCTTGGAACTAAGGATGAGATCAATAGAGAAATATACCTCTTTTTCTGCGAAATGGTCATGTAACCCCTTAGGAAATACATCATTGTCTTCCAGAATGATGAATACATTGTCTATTCATATACATTCATTTACATTATTATCTTCACAAAACATTTTCATAAATAAGGATATGGGAGGTTATTCTAAAAAAATATCAGGTCAATATATATTTCCTTTGAAAAAAATTATTGGTTGTCCATTCATGATTACTAATATTTCCTTACTTCTATAGTTGATCATATCATTATACATTCAGATGCAGTATACCCCTAATATAATGTATAATTTCATCAAGGTAATGACTAAAATATTTTTGATGAAATTATGCTCACTAAAGTAAAAAGTATAGATTCTATACAATTTTTATTCTTGGATAATCCCTCCATGAGTCTTGAATGCTCGTTTTACTTCTACTTGTTCATGGATTGATTCTTCATTCATTGAAAAATTAGAGGAAATAACGGAATGGGAAGAAACAGAATCAAACAAAGTACATTCTATATTTAATAGAATAATGATATTACATTCCACCACATCATTTGTAGATTCATATTCATTTATTGTTATTTGACAATCATGAACATTCACTATTGTCCTATGTGGAAGTTGATGGTGATTTCCATCCATTAACATTATATTTGGATAGTGATTAGAAAAGTGGCTAAGTTTTCCATAGATAAAACATTGAACTTTAGGCATGGAACATACTATCGTCCCATTACAGTTAGTGTTAATAAGTTTACACTTCACCTCACTTTGACAGTTTTGAGTAATATGGCTATCTCTATTACATTGGAAACATTTACCACCCCAATAAAGAAGTTCCCAGAATGCTTCTTCCAAAAAAACATTCACGTGGGAAGTTCCACATTCCTTCATCTTCTTCCTTAATTAAAGATCCTACTCAAGTTTTGAACCAAAAATATATTCTTTTCACATGATCTATGAGACTATGGAATCTCGCCGAACTTCAGTTCAACTTTTATATCACTCCTCATGATCTCCTGAGAGTTTTTATAGTCTTGGTTGGCTAAATTCTTCCATATATTGGGTCTTAGTCTACGGAAGAATCTAACAACCTTAACATTATGATACATGAAAAAGATAGAGGTGTAATGATAATGTATTGTGAATTTAATCTCATATTTTTCCACCTATTCATTTTCCTTATTCTTTAGCTCTAGGATTTCCTTTCAATTTTAATATGCATTGAATATGGGAAATATTTTTTAAAAAAGTTCTCATGAACTCTTGCCACTATATTTCATTAATATTCCCCCTTTGATTCATGTTTTTAACCTACATCCACTATTGATAAGATTCTCCCTCTAAGGGG
Organism: Viscum album; assembly: GCA_963277665.1. NCBI lineage: Eukaryota > Viridiplantae > Streptophyta > Magnoliopsida > Santalales > Viscaceae > Viscum > Viscum album. The sequence continues at coordinate 1,677,414,450 of OY728150.1, read as the reverse complement.
TACACAACTAGGGTGATTATATTTTTTTTCAGAACAACATAGTACAAAAATGATTTTTTATAGAGATTATTCATTTTAAATCAATCAATGGGTCGGTAGATCCACTTATATAAGGTGGCCATTGACACATAAATGAATCATCATAAATTTGTTCCCTTCGAGTTGAATTCAGACTCTCATCTTGATTCAAGTTATTTATCTTAACTGGAGTCTCTTGATTCCTCATTGACATGACAATTTCCATTCAGGCTTCCATTGAAAGGAATTCAGCACTAGGTCTATTGTGCTCAAAATTTACATGATTTCTCCTCTTTTATGTTATTTTATAAAATATAAAGACCTTATCAAGAAATTTTTTTCATTTGATAATCCTAATATTATAAATTAATTTTATGTCTTAAAACATTTTGGTAAAATATGTTATTTTTAACAAAAGTTACATTTTCTATAAATCCATCATAATTGATCATAAAAGGTTTATGATTAAGCAAAAATATCCAAGAGTCATATAAAAATAGGTGTTTGTAAATCTCATTGTTGTGTACTAAGTTACACAAATTCATGACAAATACATCGTGTTGGAGTTATTACCCCTAGGTACATCTGTTCTTGAACTACGTCTACTTTCTTATATCCAGAAAGGGATTTCATTTCTCAGAAACCACTTACATGATACTTTACCAAAACACTAGGATGTTTTCTGGTATATATCTTTTCTCTAGGCTTCCTTATAAAGATTTTAAACCCTAATTTCAAAAAATAACTAAACTATTATTTGATACCATCTATGGAATCACAACTTTTTATTAAATAACTTTATAATACATTATACAAATAGAGATTACTTTAATGTTTAGTTTCTTGGAAATATAGTACATAATACATGAGAAAATGAAACATTATTATAAAAATTATTAAATTATTCTTAATTGGTCCATCCTTTGTATTTTAGATACAAGTCATGACCCAAAGACATACATCAAAATAAAGGGTGAGAACATATCCCATTAAGGTAAATAAAGGGAATCAACTTAATGGTAATCATGAGAATTATTAATAAGAAATTAATGAATATCTAAAAGACATGATAAAAAGAAAAAAATCTAAACATATTAGTGAAAATAACATAAATAATGACATGTAAATGTGGATACAAAATTTTATTTAGTCATTCATAAGAATATCACTATAGTTTATCACTGAGGTGTCATAAAAATTACCAAGGCTATTCACCAAGTTATCAAAAAACATGTCATCTCTAGAGATTAAATTGTTTACCCAATTCATTTGAGTGATAATGTATGTCTTAATTAATGTGAACCACATATATCATAGTAATAATTTCATAAATAACCCATGAAGAATAAAATAAATAGGTTTTATTAAAAATCGTGGTGTTTTTAAGAAAAAGTTCTTAATGACAAGATCTTTATGGTATTGTTGTCCCATGAAAAAGGAAGGTGGGTTTCATGTATTTTAATCCCATAATAGAATATAAAACATTAATATCTAGGTGAATACCCCTAGAAAATAATGATGTTTTTTTATTCATAATAGAAAACAGTATATAATCTCCAGGGACGGAGGGAAATTTTTAGAATTAAATTTGACAACATAAAAGCTACGAAACATGGTTTTAGAAAACATAAAAAAGAGATGGGAAAGAGGTATACCACTAATAAAAGAATCTGAAAAAATTATACGGATAGAATAAAATGTATAGAATAAATTTTTTAAAAAAATTGAAAGACATGACACATAAAAAGGGAACATGAAAGGAAAAGAGAAGATGAGATTTCCCTAACCTTGATGTGCGACTCCTAAAACATGAGGATGGGGACCCTGGGGGATGAGGACACCTTGGGAGGACTCCTTGTGAGGGTAATATATTATATATGAATGTAGGATGGATTTTAGGTTAAATCATATGGAGAAGTGGGTGGGAATTTATTGAAACAAATGAGGATTTGTTTATTAATTTTCATAGACACCTAGGTATTTGTAAATGAACAATAATGGACTTGACCATGGTATTGGACAATTAGGAAACCTATTATTATATTTTAATCCAAAAGTGTCTACCATAATTTTATATCAATTATTATGTAATTATTATGACATTTAACATAATGAAAAACTCAATTTGTATTTTTATTGTTCACGAAAAAATAAAGTATTTTAGAAAAGTATCATAAATTAACCCTAACTAAATTTGGACATGATGATTTAAAAAAAATTATCATAATAATTATACAAGTATTATAATTTTAAATAATATATGTTTAAATCCTTATTTATTCAACAAAATAGCGGATATAAAATGCACAGTGAAATTGAATAATGAAAATTTTAAAACATGAAGAAATAAAAAAATTTAACAATCTATTTATATAAGATTGTGTTAATAATAATAATTAATTAAAATAATAATTATTCATAATATATTAGTCTATTATAAGATTTATATAATCTATAAAAATTACAACTTCTGTTCAAAAATTCAATTTATCAAATTTGTCATATTTTTAAGAAAAACTACTCCCAAAATGGAATTGTTGGAATAAGAATTTTAATTATAAAAAGTAATTACACATTAAGAAAATAGGGAATTAAATCATAACACCTTATAAAACCTGAATATGAACTAAGGGTAAGTTGTGTGATGGGGACAGATTTTTGGGGTGGCTCGGATAACATCACCCTAGTGGTAATTTACACTAACATGAACTTCTCCCGTAAGAAATTTTTTTCAAGTTTAACATGTGGAAGCTTGGGTTGGGCATAGTCAAGAGCAAAGCCCAGTGATGCTACCTCATTCTCAGGCTCCTTCAAATGGACTTCATAGAGCATTACTCTACTGGTTATGTCCTTTGTTTCTCCTTTTTTTTATAAATTTTCCATTACCAGTTCTTCTTATAACACTAATTACAAGGATAAAATTATTATTATAGTATTGTTTCCACTGTTCATATTGACCAATAGTCTCAATTTACCAAAAATTATATATTTTTTGAAACTCGATGGCCCCATTTCAAATTATACTGATAACATTATTAATGTTATATAGTAATTTTTTTAAAAAAATAACATAACATACATTTTCTCATTAAACAAATATCATTGAAAATGTTCGGGTCATCACAAAAATGCATGATAAGGTGAATCTATCTTGGGAAAAGACTTGTATTCTCTTCAGAGAGGATTTCCACCCATATATGTTATGAGAATGGCGTAACCATGAGATTCTATAGCTCTAGTTGGGTTGAAGGTTAGTTTTAGAGTATATGTCGAGCTTCAATAAACTCTCATGGAACTACATTGATAGGATATATGATTATTATTTTAAATCATAAACCATTGAGTATTTCATTTTAAGATATATCTTGGAAAGAGTAATATATTTTTTCATTCCTACTTATAATGTGGTTCTAGGTTGTTCTTTGGGGGTGGACAACTTTTTGGCTGACTAGAGTCTGACATTTTGTTCTAGTTGTGGGATATCTGGAGCAGAGACTTATGCAACTAGTGGTCTATAGAGTAATCAGGGTTCTAGAAATGTGAGGAATTCCTAGATATAGTGTCAGTTTAGAGGGGATGTTGTTCAAGGATCACTGGATGGTTCTTTTATATTGAGTAAGAGGTGATGTTACTCCTATAATTTTAGGGGACATATCTTGTATTATTTTTTAACCCAGTGTATGAATGATAGGGTGATGGTCAATATACCACCTTATAAATGAAAAAGGATAGAGTAAGAAGTTCCATATAGTATAGGATGTGGCAGAGGAACTAAGAGACCATGATTAGGTAGATAATGTTTTGATCTATTTCTACCATAATGAAAAATATGACCACTCCAATATCGAGGTGTTAATGTTGTGGGACGTGAGAAGGTGCATGGAGTAGAGTGTTTTGGAATAGAGGTTCTAGTGATGATTCTAGATATGATCTATTACTTCCTTATTTTAGATATTTTATTAATAAGCATTGGAATGAGCCACTATTTTCTTTCCACATCCCTTGTTTGATATGTATAGATTCTGATTGAGCCTTTCGTTTGACCCTTGAATTTAAAGACTCTTATTGGGAGAGGTTCAGTGATCACAAACTTATTCTGTAAGTGTGGCCTAAATATTAGGGGAGATATCTTCACGAGGGATATTTTCATATCCATAATGAGGTATTATGATATCATTATAGGTTTAGACTAGGTACAAATGATTTATGAGTATATCGAAAATTTTAATAAGATGATTCAGTGTATATAATTTTAGGGGATGTGGTTTTTTTCATTGTTTTAAAATTAGTTTAGGAATAAAGAGTTTGATAATTCATAGAAGGATATTAAAAATTACTCATTAGTTCAATAGTATTAACCTTGGAGCTATATATGTTATGATCGTTTAGATTCCTATAGTGGCATCAGAGTATTAAGAAATCTTCCCTAAGTATGTGCCACGCTTACTTCCCCACTGATATAATGAATACAATATAGTCTCTCACCCATGGAATGTACTGATATCAATTAGATATTGTCATATTACCCCTATAAATCTTCTAGATCTAAAGGTGTGGTTGGTTGATTTATAGATAAAGGGAGTTTACATGACTAGTTGTACTCACAGGGAAGACTGATTTTTGTATAATAATAATGTGGATGAAAGATATAATTTAAGTGTATATTACCATCTCAAAAAACAATCATGATAAATAATAACTATCCACTTCTGTTAATCTTCATACTCTTTGAAAAATTGAAATGGATGAGGGGGTTTGTAAAGGTTGACCATACGTTAGGATATCACCATCCCCATGTACAAGATGAGGATATATTGAAGATGACATTCTAATTGGGTTATGGTCACTAAAAAAATTGGTGATTCCCTTAAATATGATCAACTCCCAATGATTATTCATGGGTATCATGGACCATATAATTCATCCCTTCTTAGACGAATTTTTTGTAGTATTAACCAAATAAATCCTTATTTACTTGGCATTAGAGTTGAATCACTCATTATATTTAAGTATGGTTTAAGACATACATTGAGAATATTTGAATTATAGGAATCTCCTGAAGCAACAGTTACAAATTTGAGAGGTCCACTTTTTGAGACGTGTCATATTTGAAGAGGTTGTTGGGGTGGACCAAGAAATGGTTGAGGTAGTGATAGCTTGGGATCCGGCATTAACTGTCTCGATGTTTTGGATAGTATTTGGGTTGGACGGATACTATCGAATAATTTTTCTTAATTTTTCTAGGATTCCACCACCCTTGATGGCTATTACCCAAATATTGTAGCCTTTCATGTGGAAGGATAAGTACCCCTAGTATTTCCAGTCCTTATGAATGATATTGATGAGATCCCCCATCATAATATTTTTTTAGGAGGGTGTGGTGTATGTTGTGTTCTGTGATTCCATTGGAACTGGTTTTGGATGTTTTATGATGTAGAGGAAGACAATGATTTTCCATGGGTTTTGATCGTTAGGACCCCATGAAATAAACTATATGACCCATGATATAGATCTATCCTTAGTGGTATTTTCCCTAAATATGTTGTTATACAACCTTACGTGTGAGTGTTTTATCATATATTATGACCATAAATGTCTCAGATATATCTTTTCATATAACAAACATAACATGAGATAGAGGTGATGAATAGAGTTTCTTTAGGATTATTATTTGAGATAGTCTATACTCTCAAAATGGGAATGTGTTGGTGGATTCTCTTAGCAGATGAAAATTTTCCAAGTTATTGAGTGAGGTGTTAAAGTAGTTGGCCTCGTTAAAATTTTACTTTGTGGAAATTTATGGTGATTATTAAATTTAGTTTATGATTTTTATCCCTTCTCTTCTTCAGCATATTAGGGTGGCACATATTGGAGATGTTGATTTTGAGGCCCAATATATTCAGATATCCATTGTACATACTCTTAATAGATTTCATAAAGGTATGGATAACATCATCCTTTTTCGAGGATGATCCATAGTATTATTGAAAACATGAGATTATGTATTATGGAAGATTTTACCTTCCCCATAGTATTGTATATCAGTGTTTAAAATATATACTAGTACCATCGATTTCAGTTCAGGTGGTCTGGGATGAATAGGTTTATAGTTGAGTTTGTCTTTCAAATCGTCAGTATGTTAAGGATGAGCATTAGGTTCCAGTTGGTTTAACTCAACCCCATGAGGTTACATATTGGATGTGAGATGGTATATCCATTTACTTTGTGGAAGGACATTCATGTTCAATTAGAGGCCATGATACTATCTGTGTGATCTTAGAAAAACATACCATGTTATAAAAATTCTAGCCATACAAGATTAGAGTTCAGAAGAGATATTGGGATGCCTTTATATGTAAGAGATTGTTCGGCCCCATTGAGTTCCCCAAAAAATAATTCTTAAACATGATTATTGCTTCATGTCATGTTTAGGGAGAAGATTATAGGAGGACTTTTGGAATCATTTATAGTTCAGCATGATCTTTCACCCCCTGGAAGATTGATAGATTGGGTGGGACATACATGTTCTTGATAACATTATTTGTTAATTCATATTATACTTTTTCCATAGTTTGGAAGATCCCCTTCCCTTCGTGAATTTTTCATAGAAAAATAGTTACCACTCCAACATCAGTATTTCAACATTCGAATCCACGTTCAGAAGACACTATCAGTCACCACTTTCCTTGACAGGTCATGGGGAGTCAACACTCATGAGACCAGAGTTTGTTTTGGTGACAACATAGAGGGTGTAGAACATCGATGATTAGATAAAGAATACCAATTACTATAATATGACTAATACATACTAAAAATGGGGGCATATTGATTTTGATGGGGGAGATTATGTGTTCCTAAACGTCTCATCTCTATATGGTTTGTGGATATTTAGTTGGGTAAGTAAATTATATCAGAGATTCATTTCCAATTTCCAAATATTGTGTAGGGTTAAAGAAGCATTGTTCCCATTATCACAATAATGTAGTTATATCGGGTTCATGATTTCTTCCATGTGTCCCTACTAAGGATGTATATGCATGATCCTTTATATGTTATTGATTGGGGAGAGTGAGGTATAACGGATGGAGCATCCTTCAAAGAGAACATAGTAGATACTGAGGATTGACAATAGATGATCAATCATGGGAAATCGATTCCTTTGTTATATGTGTGATTGTAGCATGAAAATAGTTTGGAAAACACCTAGGAGCGGGATACCAATATGTGTGCTCAATACCCTGATATTTTTTAGTAGTATTTTTTATCATTTAGTGGTGAAAATACCTATGATAGTGATAATATAATGATCATGTTATTTTTTTAATTGTATAAATTATAAATATTTTTTAAAAATATTTTTTAGTTTTATGTATAGTTTGGGAGTGGATTTTCAGTAACCAATGAGACTCGATGTTGATATAATTAAAATATTAAATATATTATATCATACATGAAAATGTATTATGAAATAATTGAATATATATTTAATTTGGTCCCAGATGAGAACTATATGACATCTATTAATTCTCTAATATTGGTTTTAAACTAGGCGTTACATAACCTCTATCGGCATTGGGTGTTTGGATAAAGATTAATAGTGGGAGGATTAATGAATAAAATAATTAATAATTTTTTTATTTATTACTAAATAGCCTAGAACTAATCCCTCATATAATTAATGTCGGTTATGAAAAAATACTAGGATTTTCACATATCTATAGATATTTGAACGTATCATGGATAAGATACATACTAGAGACAATAGGATTGTTGATTGATAATTAGTTTTACAAGGAGTTCATCTTCAGAAAAACAAATTAATAGATATCACCAAAAAAAAGAATAGAATCATTCTTCATTAAAGATCAATCCAATATAAAGGTAGGATGTTTTTTTGTTTGATTAATCCAATAACTTGATTATCCCATATTGAACATGGATTATTAATTTCAGAATACTAAATCAGGGGTTGATGTTTTGATTTGTGGTTCATGTTTATATTCCTAAAATTAAGACATTACAATATTTATTAATCATTGATTATTCCGGGTATTCAATGTTTTTCTCTAATGGATTGATTCCAAACAAAAAATTAGATAATTTATATTCCCCACTTTTCTTATTTGTGCTTTCCCCTATTCTTCGAGCATTAATCAATAGTATTTCCATTTGACCATTAGATTGAAAATAAATAGAAACCAATCATTCCACATTAGATATTTAGATAAATGGATCATTTCCTTATGATTAGAATCAAGATGGATAGAAAATTTGAGTTGTGATGTAGTGTAATGGGAGAATGGAAAAGGATAAGAGATATTCATATTGTGGGTTTAGGTGTTTTAGTGATATGGTTAAAGAAGGATAATATATGAGTGGATCGGGTGTCTTGAATTTATCCACTTGTGACTATTCTAGTGTGTTAAACCATAGATCCATGTTATATCGGTATGGTTGGATATAGATAGATAAAATTAGGTGTTTTGGATGAGATTCATAGAATATCAAATGAATTTTGAAAATTTATGAGTTACATGACATATAATTTACATGAACACATGTCGTGTGATCCCCTTCTTATGGTGGATAGGGATTCATGCAAATTCAAATATCACACAATATGTGGGTTTCTCATACATCATTTGACTCATTGTTGATGACTCGATGTGTACCCCAAGGGTACACAGACATAGCATGACCATTATACATTGGCATAGAACTGGATAAAGTACCCAAACATGGTTAGAACACAAAATAATGGGAAAAGTACATAGGTGTTTCTAGAGTACATGGGCATGGGCTGAAGTACATGACCATGAGATAGAGTAAATGAGAATACATGGAATATATTTTACCATAACTATAGTCCCTGTTAACATTGGGTACTTATTATAGGATAGGTAGAGGTCATCATTCTCTTTAATATAGATGATTATCTGGTGTTTTTTTCCCTTGGTATATCCATATGAGGGTATAGTAAGATATTCCATCCAGAACCCATGATGATTGTTCCCATATAATTATTAGTTTTGTATTGATTTAGTTATCCCTCCTTGTGTACTAGGGTGTGATTCTCTATCATTCTTCCCAATTTAGGGCATGTTATCCCATCACTGACAATCAGGGCATGTGATCCCCATCCTAGACTGTTTATCTCGATTGGGATAAATATACCTCATAGGACTTGGGTGTTATCCTCTATATATTTATCAAGATCATATCTATTTTAAAATTTACTTCTTCATGTACTGGGTTGATTAGAACAACCTATCATATGATAATCATCTGTGTTATCATGACTCAAGGTGTGATTTCCCCTTGACATGCATTACCTTGAAGCCCCGAGTGAAAAATTATTCTAGAATTATGGTTGAGACCTTATTTAGGACATGGTGACCATATTTAATATGGATGAGTTATTATTAAAATTTTGTATTATTTTTATTTACATACCATTGGGATGATGATTTTACTACTCTCTTGATACTTATATTTTTTGATTTTAGGGTGTCCTAATGGGTATGTTAATACTCTTCCTTATAAGGTATATTTCCACAACTATCATGTCTTACGTAGATTTTAATCCTTTTGATGGAGACCATAGTAGATCTGGATTAAGTGGAGAATATTTTATCTAGATGCACTGGAATAGGTTTTAAGAGTTTCATTTGACAGTAGTTCCCACTTTAATAGTAGGTTTAACTCTTTTCCAATGTTGGGGGGCTTGTATTTATCCCTTTATGTTTTCTCATTCTTGTGTCATATGATGATGTTGGATTTAGTTTTATTAAATCATATTGGAATCAAAATTTTATTTCTTTTTTTATTTATATTAGTTATTATAGATGTGGGTGTGTGTGTCTATAGGTACCTTTAGAAAAATCCTCTCATGTGTGTCTTATTTTTACTCAGTGCTAGTCGTTATCCATTTGTCTATTGATGGAAGGCTTAGGGTGTCACATTTGGCTTACCAAAATCTATGAAGGCCCATGTGGGTTGGTTTTTAAAAATATCGGTTATGTATTTCAATTATAATTTTTTTTGTGAAATCTAATTGAATTACATATCTGTATCATCTTCTACCTTTCTTGGGTTATCAAATCAAAATATAATGATTATATAAGAGTTTTTTTCAACTCAAATCCCTTTATTTGAGTAATCATATTTCATTTTTAACAACTTAATTCTATTATTGGTTTCTTTCACCATAATATTTTAAATTTTACTTTCTATTTATATCTGAGTAAAATGAATCTTTTTATTTAGACCTTTCTCTTCAATGAATTTATTCTCCACAATAATATGGAATTTTCTATCATAATTTCAATTCTATTGAATATTCCTCAATTAAAATATTTTCACTTTTTTTCCAATGTTTTACTTTATATTTGGAAACCTAATTTTTTTTTACCTCATGAGACTTTCATATTTCTCTTCTCCACTCTTCAAAATAAATTCTTATTATCCTATTTTACTATGTGGGGTTTCAACAAAAGTATTAAAAGGTGTTAAAATGGGATTTCTTTTAATGATAATTTCTTTATATTCCACTCCCTATATCCATTAAAAACCCATTTTTTAATATTCAAGGATCAGTTATTTGTGTTTATTTATTAAAATTAAAAATTTTCACTTCACATTTTTGAAAATAACTTTTCAAACTAACATGAAACTACATATTTTAATGATAATGTTAATAAAATATTTTCTAAAATTCCCTTTTAACATGTTTCCACGTGAACATGTACTATCTCCATTATAACCATTAATTTCAAAAAATATTTCTTTTTATATTTGAAATTTTTTTTCTAATAAACATAATTTTAAGTTATTTTAAAATGAAAATGGTTATTTCTTCTTATATTTTAAATTGATATACATGATGATATTGAAAATGATTTTTTATTTATATCGATATAATTAATGTTATTTATGTTACATTGGGATATGTACATATACCACAATCCACATTTTTTATCTAGATTGATTATGAAATATTCTATTTAATTTTTCAAGAAACCTATCAGTTTTTCAAAGGTTAATTAATAGATTATTGAAATATGAATTTATTCATGTTCTATTATCCATAAAATGTATGGAAGATTATTACTGATATGTGGGGTCCTATATTACACTCAAATTAATTAGATTAAGTTTTGTATCTCTTGTTCTCAATGAGGGTACATGGGTAGAATTCTTGGCCCAAGAGGGTACACAGGTTGTTAGCTTGTGGTTGAGAGAAAACCCATGTAGTAGCCCACCCCAAATAGGGTATATGGGTTGTATCCTAAGAACATGACAATGCACAGGTTGTTTGATAAATCCTCAGAGGTTACATGGCTCATATCCCAAACCCAAGATTTTACATACGTTTTTTCACAAATCCAAGGTGGTCACATGTGTTTTTAGAAGAAAACCATGGGGGTACTCAAGTGGTTAACCAAAACCCACTATTTGATGAGAATCTACTCTACTAGTTTATGATTCCATATTCATTATCATATTCTCTATTTATAGGTTATTTTATTATGTACTTATACCATGCTTACTGTTTAATGTATCATTTTTCTATTTATTTGACATGGTATGTGTTTTAGCATTTGAGATTATTGTTCATTCTAATATTCCTTCTGGAAATGTATTATTATTCCATGTAATAAATAGTATATTTATCTCTTGATCATATTTTCTCAAATGAATAGGATTTAACCCCTGATGGTAAGTTAATGAGGTTTCCCATTAGTGACAATCTAAACTCACCTCCTCTTTATTTTTATTGTTCCTCGTGATATTATGATGAGTATAACTTATGGGGATTCTATAAGGGAATCTATTCCAGTTTAGTTATTGTGAAATTTTCATCGGTGTTATAAAATAATTTTCTTATGTAACTAAACATAAAAGAAACTAAACCTTATATTATTGTATTTTTTATTAAATTTGATATTTTATGTCTAAATTATTTAAATTATAAAAATAAATATATGTTTATAATGGTTCCTATCAAAGCTAATGTTTAAATAAAGTGTCTTTAGCACTTGATATGAGAGTGCGGTTATGGGGTGTCATAGTGAAGGTATTATCCCTTACATTTTACCACATAGACTAATAATCAAATAAGGATTCAAATGAATGAGACAAAAATAATTATATTTGACACCTATGAGGAAGCAAATAATAAAGGAGACACTAAATCTCATTAACAAAAGTACAATCTACCCCATTTTTTATAGTGAATGGGAAATACCCCTCTAATAAATTCCTATTAATAGATAAATTATAGTTATAAATAAAGATGATGAGATTATATAAACTTGAATTTTGATATAATTGATAGTTTGTGTCTATTACAAGAAGATAAAAGATTCCATGATGATGGATAACATTCCCCGTCATTTCATTAATCAAATAAAGGAGGTATTTACAAAACATTAGTACTAATTATTTCATGATGAATACCCCATATATGATAAAAATACAACGGATCTGGAGGATTAATGTGATACAATATTCACATGATCCCATGGAACATTTACATACTAACAAATGTCTTTTGGAATGTGAAATACACCACCGTATTGTAGCAATACAAGACACAAATATTTCAAATGATATAGATAAAATTAATAGTGGTTTTCATAGATGAAATCTATATTTATGGTCATTATTTTAAGGTCTGGGTCAACATACATGACATGGGTTTAGAGTATTGTGAGAATATGTGTCTTGTGATTGTTTGAGATAAGTGTCAAAATGTTGTCAATGATTATATTCGGCTTCACTGTTTAATCTCTAATAACTGAATATGATAAAATATATTTAAATAAAATGTGATAACATATTTCTTAAAACCCATGATTATGAGGGATATACATATCATTTTTTGTGATATTAGTATTTACATGAGGCCTGTTAAGTATTTTTCATATTTGTTCACCCCCACACTAATATCATGGAAATTTATGTTCAATTTTAATTTGATAAAAATTAATATAATATTTTAGGATGCTAAAGAGGAGTTCCATCAACACTCCAATAGTGGTACCCATAGATTAGGATGATCTTTTTAAACTCATTTTTAATGATATTAATTATACGTTTAAAGAAGTGATGGGATAGAAATTTAACTAAGCATTATAATAAATATATAATGTTAGGAGGATTCTTATAGATACATAGTATAAATACACTATAATAGAGAAATATATACTTTTTAAGGTTTTTATTTTGACAAGTTTACTTCATACCTAGTAATCACCAATTTAGTTGTCTACACTATTCAATCAGTGCTCAAATACCTACAGATCAAGATGGATGTTAAGTCACACTTAATGTTTTGGACTTATTACTAAATGATTTTATAATTTATAATAAAGGAAAAATGATTTAGATAATTTGGAAAATAAATATCTATTAAGGATGGAATTTAAACATTTAAGTCATTATCAATAAGTTGATATCAAGGATGAATTTATAAATGATAATTTTTTATAATAGTGTTAATCATAAAAAATTGGTTCACAAACTCCACAGTAAATTTTGGAAACCAATATAATTTACCCATAATTAATATATTAATAGAGGAAATGGTTCACATATAATGATAAAAACATATTTTGGGAAGATTTTATTATTTTTATGAAATATAATGACATGTTGATCCTTTTTTGTTTGACTGGTTTAAAAGTGGAAACCATATTTTAATATTATTACACCTCTACCACAAGAGGACACCATGTCTTATAATGATGATACATTTTCCATATAATTCACAAATATTAATGGAGTTATACATATAATATGAACACTACCAATGATTAAATAATATCAATAAGAAGTATTAAATTCCCTAATATCTCATTATAGAGGTTATAGAATTTATCATAAATGGAATTGAATTCATAACCCCCATTCTCAATTTCATTATCCAAAATTATTTTTTATATGTGTTTATTTTGTGTAAATATAACTCAAATTGTAATACATATTAAAAAACAAAATGAAGTTGAAAAAATTTTTTAACATGAAAATATTCTCAAGGTTCCATTTTCCAAAGTTATTAACCAGTTACAGAGGATCATACATCACCAAAAATTTATTTATAGGTTTTCTATAAAATTATATAGTTTTATACAATATAAAAAAAATACTTATCATCCCTAAAAAAGTTTACAATAATTTTAATCAAAACAATAGATTAAATAAATTTTATAGAAGATGGTAAATTAAAGTGAAAATATTGGTCAATGATATATAGTGATGTATTATGGGCCTTTAGAGATGATTAAAAAAATATTATTGGGTATTTCTCAATTAAATTGAGTGGATTGAAAACCCCATCACATCCATGTAGATCACACCCATAATTATTATTATGATTAAAAAGTTATAAATTATAGATAATATGATGATGGAAATGAGTGAATGTTAGAATTTGATGTCATAGAAGAAATAAGGGGGAAATCATATATAGAAATGACACTATTTACAAAGAGAAAACAAGGAATTGTAAAGAGTTTTATATTTATTGGAAGGAGATACACAATTTCTTTATGTTATTAATTATTAATTTATAGTTATATTTTTATTTTAGGAAAGTTTATTCAACATTTTTATAACAATTATTATAGAGAAATTTCTTTCAAATGGAGTAATAATGATTCAAAGGAATGAAGATCCTTCCTTCAATGTGAATAGAAACCACATAAAAAACTGCCTTGAACACTTCCAGGTTGGGTTTATCCTATTCTATAAACATTATTAATGATAATATAGTACGTCAATCATTAATATTTTATTAAATCATTGACTTAATGGTAATAAAGTTTCATCTTTATGTTGTTCATTCAAAAAATATTCATTTATTAGAGAAATTATGTTAGGAATAAAGGTTACTGTTTAATTATTTTTAACTTCTAAGAAGATTTCTCAAAACTACCACCAAACCCCTCAAAACCTTTTAAGTGAATAACAATATTTCTGATTACATTTAAAAATTTGTAGTTCATTGATTCATGAGTGTTTTTCTATGATTTAAAATCACAACAAAATGGAAAAACATTAATCTATAATTACTTTCTCCATAATTTTATAAAAATTCAATCATGTCCTTAATAGAAATCATTAGTAGAAACTATCATGTAAAAAGGACTAATAGAAGACATATAAATTCATAGAGACATATCACATCATAAAATCACCTGAAAATATAGAGGGAAACATTTATAAAGATAACTATACATTCATATATTAGTGAAACTAATATTTATTAATAGGAATCCATGTTTGTAAATTTTTATGCGGTATATACCACACCATAATATCTTAAGAATAAGACATATCACTACTTGGTAATTTAAATGGGGTGAAAGAAATGTCTCAATAAAACTATAGGAGTTTGTTCCTTAAAATAGATTTCTATAAATTTTAAGATTACATGTATTCATTTTTTTATATTAATAATGTTCTTATAACTATATGGTTATTATTTTTTATATAATGGTAGGTAATAATAACATTAGGGTAAATTTTTCATTGAAAGGTTATAGAAGTTCCCCACTGTTATGAGAACCAAGATGTGAAAAAATAGTGTTCTTAAATATATGTTCTATAGTCAAACAAAATAATTTGATGGGATGAAAATGATAGTGGATTTTAGGGGTAGGGACTTATAGTACTTTGAAAAAATACTTTAGGGTGTACACACATGATAATTTATATAGCATGATCTTTTCAGAACTGGACCTACCATAAGGAAATACACATTTATATGTTCCGTTTTATGTTCCTTTCCATAAACATGTGTAATTATGTTTAACATTAATATTATTATAGAGAAATTTCTTGAGTCATCTACTTAGATATATATTAATGAAAAATGTGATGACATATGCTTGTGGTGATTTATGATAGTTTTTGTTATTCATGAGAAATATTTCATTAATGAATAATGGGATAAATGATTTTCCCTTCCCATTTTAGTGTATGATGTTATATGATGCCATTTTACAGGAATAAAATTTCATAGTTATGTCAATGTTCGTAGAATTTTATTTGAAATTTCATTTCTGGAAGGTAAATAAAAATATATAGAGCACCAAGGTTGATAACACCAGTATACTACCTACATGAAAAAAGATATCAAGATAAATATATTATATTAAATAGTGGGCATAGGTAAGTTTCTTCATGTCATTATAACATTAAATTATTTCAATATGGTAGTAATGAAATGTTTTTAAAAGCTAACTATGGACTTTAGGTATTGTAGCATAATGCCACTGATAACTGGTCCTAAAAGGTCCCACACTAAGGGTATTTATAACCTTAGTTAATTTTTTATTAATTGAACATATTGAATAAATATTATTCCCATATGTGGTTTAATAATCATTCATGATATTTTGATTCTAAGTACACAGTCTACAGTTATTTTATAGAATATATTTGACTTTAATATTTAATAACTATTTATTAATAAACTATTTATTTACTTATTTATATGAATACAAAATATATATTTATTCATTTTTATTTTCTATGTCTAAATATTTATTTATTTTATTATTTGAATATTTAATAAATATTAATCCACTAATTCAGTTAATATAATATTTATTTAAGTATTGGTGGATAATAAAATGATATTAATTTAATAGAAAATGAAGTTGTTATTAAAGGGATGATAAATATTAAGGAGGATTGTTGGATAGAGTTCAATGGTCCAATAATAAATCTCATATTAATTAATTTATTTAGGGAAATAATATTGAGTTATGTATGATTTTATCACATGTCACATAAATAATAATAATAATATAATTATTATTTACACCGGAGAATCCATGGTGATTAATTTAATCATAAATTTATGTGTAAAAATATTATTCTTTAACCCATGATCTAATATTTGTGCACAATACATTTTATAGGATTCTCTCAAGCTCTATATATCACTCCCATAGAACACTCTCGAGAGTTCATACCATTCCTCATCCTCTACTTGAGGAATTTCTTATATCCTTAGAGGGTTCAGATATGATCAATAGTGATCACTATAATCATTAAAACCATTTGTGATAACACATTAAGGATTATATGCCATTGATTTTTGGTTTGAAAAAAAAATTTGTGGGACACCACTAGAGGGGATCTACACATTATTCCTCTGATGAAATTTTGATATGACAATATCCATTTATCACATCCTCGAAAATGATGAAAGAAATTCAACACTAGTTTTTTCTTAATTCAGATAAATTAATTATAAATAATTTATGAAAAGATCTTATTTTTTATGGTTCTGTCATTTATATCAATTAATAATCAATTTTATTCTTATAGTCATGAAATTCTTCATCACACACAACAAAGATTATTCATAGATTTTGGAAAAATTGTATGTTAAATATACCCAATAGGCACTTCTACTATGTATGAAACCTTCAAATGGTATTATATAGGTTTTATAATAATTTATAGTTATTTATTTTTCTTTTATTTATTATACATAATTGTTGTTAATTTTTCACTTCTAGTTTATCCATTATTTATAAAAGTTTTTAATTAATAATTTTTTCTTTTATTAATATCCTTTATTAATGTTTCATACAATGTTAAGAAGATTAAAAATAACGGAATAATTATCATAGATTCCATTAAAAGGTGTTAAGGGTTCAAAATGATAAAAGTAAATACAGAACATGTGACTAAAAGTACATGTTAGGTACAAAATTTAAATGAACCAATAATTTTCATGGGATACATGATGCATCTGGTATAAAATAAAATGTATTATATTTAATGCGCATTTCATGATGACTTGGTCATCCTGACACATGGTTTATCAGATCACATGTTGTGTATAAATTCTACATGTTGTGTCATCTGCATGGTTTAGTGATGATATTCAAGCTAAACATGTGGTCAAATAGGTGTCACATGGTATATGAAAGTAACAGACAATGAAATTAATTATATACCCAATATGTATCTAACATAAATACTATTTGGATCATTAATATTTGTTTCTGAGAAATAAAGCAGTTTGATAGGTGTGTTTCACGGAAACACAAAAAATACAACACATTAAATGTATTTCATTATTATGTGTCTTGTATAATGACTCTGATACACACCAAATCTATAGGAATCTATCATGAATTGATGGTAAGAAATAAACATGATTTGTATCTCACTAGTACACTCATTTTAGTAACTAAATAATAAAAAAATTAAGATACATAGAGAGTAATTAATTATAGTATGAATACCTAATTGCATTATTAGAAGTTGTCATGATTACTATGCAACAAATTATTTGTTGATTAAAAAATTCTCAATTAGTTCTATGAATTTTTCAATAAATACTGGTGAAGCCATTTATATTCCATAATGTATTAGGAAATGAGTATCCCCAAAACTCTTTAAATATAAATTAAGATAAAAAACTAATTCATTCATTCATTGAATTAATTCTAGTCTCTTAATCTTAATAATGCTGAATGAATTGAATTGAATGATACTTTGTGTTATTTTTCATAATTGTTTTATATAAGAAAATTACCATGATATTATACCAACTTATGTATAAGTTTATTTAATTTCATTAAATATTATTACATGATTGTTGTAATAATTTATTAAATTAAATATTTGAATGTGTATTATTTTACTCCTCTAAAAATATAATGGAATGAATGAATGTTGTTTATTTTATGTAAAACCCAACTAATACATTGGTTCCCCTCACTTGTTTGTGATTATAAAAAATTATAATGGATGGATATATTATGTTATTGGATGTATTCCAGGTTTGGAGTCAAGGTGAAACCATTCTTAGAGGTATATATGAGCACAGATATAATGATACAACTTGGAATTTTTCTATGAGTTTATTCCCGAAAGTCAAGGGTTTTTTATCACATACTTGATAAACAATCATTAGAGAAACACATGGTCATTCAACTTTATTTATATTATTTTATTGAGTTGTATGGTTAATTTTATATGAATACTAAAACATTAAATAAATTAAGTAATAATCATTCATGATGTAAGTAAAATAAAATAAAATTATGTGTAATTATTATCAATACATATTTAATCACTTTTGTAAAATCAATTTTATATTAACAAGCATGAAATAAGATAAAATTCTAAGTTAATACATAAAGATAAAAAATCCCTTTAATAAAAAATATTATGTTACTATAACATTCAAATACTTCGGAAGAAATTAAAATATAGTTCAATGTTCTTGATCAGCCTCTTTTAGAGTTATTACAATTTTGGTGTAATTTCTATCTTGAGTTTTTTGTCAACTTGACCATTTTTTAATTAAGGTTTCATTTTTTCCTTTAGATTTATGGAAACTAATAGAAACAATGTTGAGGAAACAAAATTATAGGATTTAAGGATAGGGGATTCAACTAAGAAAATAAATGAGATATGAGTTAACATAGTTTTCATATTAAACCAGCTTAAATACCTTTTAATATCTCTTTCGGAATCCATTTAGATTATGAGACGATACATATTGACCATTACAACTAGAATACCCATTTGATGGGATTTTCTAAAATAATTGGTGTGGGATATAGGGCTTTGATAAAATAATGGGATATTAATAGAATTTATATTTATCTATTTTTTAAATCTAGATATGGTAATAAAATTAGTCACATTTTTTTGATAGAAATGAAAATCCAAAAATATTAGTTAAATCATAGTTTTCCATATAAGATAAGGATATCCTTATCACTATCTCAAATTTACATGATTGGAATTGATTCGTACATATTATAAGAAATTAAGAATTGGAATTAAATGTGCTAGAAAACACAATTCCTAAAATTCCTAGTAGAGATTCTAATGAGGAATAAATTTACCTATATATATAATAGTTAGATGATGTCACAAATGTAAAATGTTTCTTATTATCATCTTGGTCCAATGATTAAATAATGAAACCTGAGAATATGGATACATATAGAAAATATCCTCACATTTATGATCTTTATAATGTTAATAATAGATATGAGAGATATGATATCTTTAATTCACTATTAACATGAAATCTTATAGATTTAGTGCCCGTTGGGCATCATGTAGTCAAGATGATTCGCAACAATGAAGGCTTTCATATCTAGGGATTTACAATACATGATCTGATACACACAATTATTGTTATATAAAAAATAAATAAAGGGTTATTTTGTTTCATTGGAAATTGTAACATGAGAAATAATGTTATGGTACTTTTATAAATCCTTACATTGATTCACCATGTTGATAAAGACATGGTAAGTGAAATCCCAGTAGTTGTTATAGTGATTAGAAATTGAAGAATTTAATACACAAGCTTCAATTATTATAAGTGAAAATTATATTTTAGTAAATCTATAAAAAAAATTCATTTTTAATATTTCGTGGGAAAATATTATAACTTGATAGGATGAATATCTATTTTGAACATACATGGTAAAAATGAATCAAGAATGTGTTTTTTAAATTTTCCTGTAGAAATAAGCATTCATGAATAATTGAAAATTTGGTATTTAAATGTTTATAGACATTGATATTATAATATTTTATAATATGAATAAGTAATTTTTTTATAATAAATTTTAAATAATTAAAAATAATATCATTTGGAGGTAAAAATTGACATTTTGTAGAAAATGATTTTTCTTCAGAAAACTAATTTTATTTAAAAAGGTATAAGGTCTATAAATTTTAATCACTTATAGTAAAATTAAATTATGAATTATATAAATTTAATTTATATACTATATATATATATAAATATTAATTTTAATACATATAGTTATTATGATTAGTCATATATAAAATATAATATCCTCTTATGGACAAAAATTGCATTTCTTGAAAACCCGATTTTGGAATCATTTTTTTAGAAAAAATAATTTTTTAAATTATATGAATTGAATTTTATAAAATTCATTAAATTTTTTTAACTATAATAATTATTATTAGGTAATAATATCAACTTAATTTTTTCGTAATGAATAGTAAAAATATTAAAAACAAATTACTATTGTTATGGTAGAAACAAGTTTTTTGGGGGTTAATCTAAAAAGATATGGGTCAAAATGACATAAACACCAGTTAAAAACCAATTTTTTGTTTTATTCAAACATTAATATTTTCCCTTATAATATGATCCATTTTTAGAGCCATATGTCCAAGAAATTTACATGACATTTTTTAAAAAAAAATTAAAAATTACAGCTATACCACTAAACTCAATTATAGATGGGTACCAACTCCCCTAACCTATTCACCTATATCAAAATACTTGTCTAGAAAAACTATAAATGTATCTACACAACCTATTTTTATACATTATATATATTCATTTCTTCACAAATGTACAACCCTATAGTCCTTAATATGATATCCAAAGAGGGTTCTTGTATGTGAAGATAATAGTCTTCACTGAGATCTATCTTAATTACTTATTATTTTAACACATTAAATCATGGAATAAAAATTAAAATTTAATAACATAAATATTTACCATGTACTTATATGTTATTATTTTTATGTAATAATATTTTCCATCTCCCTCTCCATCAAATGGAAATCAAAACCCTCGCTTGTGTGTTCAAAAGAATATAGCCTCGTGAACCAATGTAATTTTTTTTCATTATCGAACCCTGTTGATAGCAATAATTATTGAAATAATGAATTTATATGACAATTATGACCCGGTATTAATTTTAAACATATAATATATCACCCACTTCCTTTCCCTTTTACCCATTAAGGAAATGACATCATCACTCGTTTGTGTGTACGACCTACCGTCACCATGTTTCAATGAAATTTGTCTTCCATGTAAAAATTTATAGGATGAATCTAAAAAAATATTTAATGAGTAAATATTATATTTAAAAAATTATTATAATTATGTATACGATTTATCTATATCGTATATACATGAACAAAAGCTTTCATTACAGAACATGCATGAGAAAATGTTGCAGATAACACCCAAAACAATGATAATAATGAATTATTATTAACGCGTAGGAGATAAGATGCTACAAGATGGCCATATATGATATTATAAATATGAATATAGTTATATAATAAATTAAAAAAATGTTTATTCCAATTAAATGATGTTAAATAATGTTTAAATAAAGGGAAGCATGAGGTAGTGGATTTTGTCTCAATCTCCATTCTAATGGGAATTTTTTTTATAATGAACCTATTCGATTTAATGTGTTGTATAGCCTTCCAATTTTATGTATTTAATATGAATTAATATTTTTAATAATGATTAATGTTTCATTTAATGTTTATTAGTTCAAAGGATTATAATTCAAATGTTACCAAAGTAGTAAGAATTTATTTTTTAATATTACTTTCTTTTCATATTGATTTTATTTTTTTTGAAGATCTATTATAATTTATCCATAATAAGATGCAATAATTTTTATATCCTCTAATAAATTATGGAGTATCCATATTCTCGTCCAAATTTTACTCTCCTTTAAAATCTAATCAAGAAAATAAATGTTTAAATGATAAGATGATTTTATTTCCCCTTTAGTCATATATTTTTTTCTTTCCATATATACTTTTTTAAAAAAATTTCTAAAAAGTCATTCTTTTTAATAAAAATATTTTTTAAGGATCCTGTACTTTTTAAAAATTTATGGATGAAATATTTATATTTGTTAAAAGGGTCTCTTTTTTAATTTCTTAAAAAGTCAAATGGAATGTTTTTTAACGTGTATGGTGAAAATGGACTTCTATACTGTGATAATAGTTTTTATGAAATTTAGATTATTCTACATATTATAATTTTTTTTACAGAAAAACACTAATGAAAAAATATTTCAATATTTCACTTTTGTGAAGACTATTTTTTCAAAGTACATTTTCTTGTTATGAAACTAATATTTCTGATGAACTCGTAGTTATCTCTTATCCCTTAACACTTTTGATTTCATATCTTATATTTAAATGTTATCATTCATATAATAATTGTAAAAGTAACTTTCCATAAATATATATATTTTTATAATGGATTAGATTCTTTCTAAAACTATATACAATTTTACCACAAGGTTCTTTTCTATTAATGTCATTTTATTGACTTGAGGAAATACTAATAAATATGTAATATTCAATAAATGTGAATATGTATTTATAAGGAATATTTTTATGAAAATTAATTGATCATTAGATATATGAGGAATCAATTGGACATTCATTGATAGATGGGAACTGTTTATAGATATCCACTCAATGTAGTGGTAGTCTCGTGAGATTAATTAATTGGCCAAACTAAATGGGTTTTTTGTATACCTACCCATAAATTAATTTGTTTTTGAACAAGATTTTAATGGTGTATATATAATGAAGTATGAGAACATAATGTCCAATATTATAAGTATTTACTTAGTTTAGATTATAGTTATTATTATCCATGTGGTTATTACATTGATATTATCCATGGATTCAATTTTTGCTCAAGTTGTTAATTAAATGGAATGTGTTTTTCAATTGTTTACATTTATGTATTTATTATGACTTATTTACATATGATAGATTCTATTTTACGTAACCATAATGGTCATTTGATCTCGCCATTATTTTTTCCCTTTCTCTGGGTTTTGTAGAATAATTCTTTAAATGAGATTTATGTATCTCAATAATTTTCTTTTGTTTTATTTATATATTATATTCACAATATAAAATGGGTTTCACATATGCATCTGTTTCTAAAAAACTAATAAAATGATTAGACCTTCAATATTAGATCCCTTTTATCAATGTAAATGTAATAATGTAACAACCGGCTCTAGGTCACTAGAGTCTGGGTTGATATAGTTTGTATCAGAGTAAGTTTGGTAGAATACTTGGGAACAAGATTTTTGAAAATGTAGATTACAGAACATAACCTTATGATAAACATTAAGGATACATAAAATTGTGGAATAAAATTATAAATTATTCGAAAGGTATATATTACTTAGTTTTTTCCTAGTATTACATTAATTTATTGATAGTATAAGTGGGTGTGGTTCTAGCACAATTATACCATGGGGTAATAACTTACATATGGGAACATTGGAATTTTACCATATTATCACCTAGTGCATGAAACATTTCCCTAAGAGACACATGATTTGACACTCTTGGGAGATATGCTTGGGTTAATTCACATATTAATTATAAAATCTTATGAAGTATTTGAATTTATTTAAATATTCCAAAAGAAAACAAGTTCATGATTCCAAAATTAACTATGAATAAATTTTCAATTTAAGTTAATTGATATCATAGATTTGGAATTATATATTAGGATTTCAAATTCAAAATTTTCTGATCTAATCTACTATATGATTATTTTTTTGAAATAGTGACTGGAATAATGAATCGTTTCCACACTGGTGGTCAATGTAGAAACTTTCCATTGTGAAATCCAAAAGAATTGTTGTGGGAATTGATCAGATCAAGGCTATAATTGGGTTGATAAACAGGGATATGAATAATAACATTTCCATAATTAGGAATCTTATTGTTTAACATCATGATTATCCTATATTTGGTTTCGTCATATGATACAATCCCCATCATTTAGTGGGACTACTAATATCGTGGTACCTGTATAGTGGATTAAGTCCCTCAAAAGTTATTTTTCCTTGGAATGTGATGAAAAGTGAATGGTTATACTAGAAAAATATTATCTTATAGGATATTATGATCAATGGCAGAAATCATTCCACACTACTAGTAAGGAAGAGTAAATATAACACAAAAAATAAAGATATTTTGGAGAAACATTACTAAAAAATATTCACCTCATGAAAAATGGACTCAAATAATGATAATTTTTCTCATCTTGAAGTAAAAGAAATAATAATGTTTTTAGAGTATATGGATGCTTTTAAAATACTATTTAGGTAATATATGGATTATATACACAATACTATATGAAATATTTCCCATTTCATTGAATAAATTAATCTAAGTATTCAAAGGGAACTATTTTCTAAAAAAATTTCATCATATGATAAAATAGATTTATGTACCCTAAAAAAGATATCGAATTTTCTAGATCATATTTATTTTAGGAGAATAAATAGAAGATATGATATTCAAAATATCTAGAAAAAGGGAAAACAATGAAACATAAGATGAAAATGATGAAATTTATAACGTATGAAAATTGTGGAAATAAATATATTAAAAAATGTATAAAGAATTTGTGGAAATAAGGGTCATCTAGATCATGGATATATAAAGAAGAATGTAAACACTACTATTCAGTACATAATCAACAAATAAATTGGGTATTATTCAAACCAATTTCCCATGTGTTAGGGGAATTTACCAAAGAAGAATCCAAGAATAGAAGGGAATCATATATAATCAATACCACTAAGGTTGAAAACATTGAAAATATGGTGATATGAAAATTAATTATATATTAAAATTTAGTTAATAATTTATTTTCTCTGGATCCTCACATACAGTTATATCTTCTATTTTTTCCAATAAAATTAGATATTTCCATAAGCATTAACCATGGAGTATCTAGTCAAAAAGCGTAGTATAAATCTCACTATGATAAGGATATGTTAGGAAAATACCCTTATAAAACATATCATGGTATATTTTTTTACATTAGTGTCATACCAATGCTTCAAATTTATATAATACATAGTCTAGATTGTCTTTAAAAATATGATGCAAAAAAATATTTAATTGATAAATAAATTATGATTCATGAGGAAGATATTGAATTCTATATCTTTAGATGGTATACTTTATCATCTATGTCATGTCTATATCTACCCCAGTAGAAATTTTGGTTGCGATTCTTAGGGAATAATTGAAAACATAGTCTATGTGTGGAGAATTTAATCAAAAAATGGTTGATCTTCCTATTATATAAGAATATGGTGATTTATTTCCTGCATAATTACCTAGATATCCACCAAATAATGAATTCATGTTTCCAATTGATTTAATCTCTAATGAAGGAACTAAATAAATGACTAACAATATAATGGAAGATGTAGAGTTAGTGGAGTTAAAGAAAAAAAAGAGTATTTTTTTAATAGCAGATTTATTCTCCCCAGTGCTTCATCATGGGGTTCCCATGTTCTTTTCCTGAGGAAGAAAAATCGATCCCTATAGTTTTTCATTGGTTATAGGGAATAAATGATATTATGATAAATAATAGGAATCAGTAGCCTCAATTTGAATAATTAAAACTTTAAGAGGACTAATATTTTTTAATGATTGACCTTCATTCATGGTATCATCAATTGCGAGTAAAGAAGGAAAATATTCCAAGCACTTGATTTAGAATGAGTTATTTACATTACAAGTTTATAGTAGTTACATTTTCATTGACTAATTCCACATATATTTTTATGGATAAAATTAACAATGTATTTTAGGAATATATTGATTATTTTCAGGTGGTATTCATTAATTATATCTTGTTTTATTCTAAAATCTACGAGTTCCATGTGAATCACTTGTAGATTATTCTTGAGACTCTTCATGGAAAACAACAATATATGAAATATATAATGTTTTATTTCTTTATATAGGAAGTTTCTTTAAATAGCTATATTGTCTCCAAGTATAGAATCCACATTGATCCTATGAAGAAAAATTTAGTAAAATAACAGCCTACACTAATGAACATAATTGAGGTTTGTAGTTTAATTGGTTTGGAAGGTTAATTTCGGAAATTTGTTCAACATTTTTCCCGATTGGATAAACCATTAACTGATATTACACATAAAATTGTTATGTTTGTATATATATATATATATAAAGTAATTTCATTATTTTTTTAATACTTCAATGGGATATTGTTCAATGATATAATTTTTACTTTACCATCAGGAAATGATATATTCATGATATATAGTGATGCATCAAAAAAGGGACATGGTTATGTCCTTATATAGAATTACAATGTTATTGCATATGAAACATGGAAGTTAAAGACTCATGAATAGAAGCATCTTACTAATGAACGTGGGATGGAATCCATAATAGTCTATTTGAATATATGGATAGATTATCACTATGGTAAAATTTGTTATATATACAAATACTATAATACCTTAAAATAAATCATTTCACAGTAATATATCGACATGATATAAATTTGATTTCTATAATTACTCAAGGATTTTAATTTCATAATACACTACCACATAGGGGAGGTTAATAAGGTAGTGTATTCTTTGATCTAGAAATATCATAGAGTTCTAACCCAAATAAGGATTGATAGAGATCATATGATTATGGATCTATTAAATATGCATATGTAAATTATTAAGGATAGTGAGACATCACTCCTTTTTCAAATCATTTAAAAACCTTATATAATAGTAAAGATAAAAATATCCCAATATTAGGATAAGAACTTTATGAATGAAATTAAATCCATGAATGAAGGGAAATTGAGCGACGTTATTTGTAAAGATGGAATTCTTATTTTTAGAAAGTTACTTTGTGTAATATCTATACATGAGTTAAAGGGGATATTTTTATGATGATAAATGATTGAAATATCTATATGACCTAGTTGAATTGACATTTATAGTGATTTTAGGGAATATATTTGGTCAAATATCATGAAGTAAAAAATTAATGATTTTGAATAAAGATGATTGGTTTGATAATCGGTGAATGCTGATAGATAGAATCCTAGAAGAGTCATGGTGAATCTACCCATTCCAAAGTAGAACTGGTATGACATTACTAAGTAATTTGTCACATGACAAACAAAGACTCCTATAAATTGTGATAAAATATGGGTTTATTGTTCATCTACTAACTAAATCATCACTTTCACTTGGAATAAGAGAATATTGACCTCTTATGTTCCATTCATGAATCTATATTAAGTTATTGGAATGAATTCATGGCGAACCTATTTCAATTGTTTCAAATAATGTTCTCTGGTTTAAATTGAAATTCTAAAAGAGTCTTGAGAAGGACCTTGATACTGAGCTTTATTGGAGCATCGCCTACCACCCTCAAACCAATTGACAGTTTAAAATAATTATTGTAACATTATAATACATATTTAGGTCATAATAACATGATTTTAAGGTATATGGGACAACTATTTATGCTTTTAGTGTTTTCATGTTACAATATTTTCCATTTAAGTAGTCAAATTGAGTCTTTTGAACCATTATATTGAAAGAGATGTTATACACCAACTTGTTGGGATGAAGTTGGTGAAAGGAAATTTCTATGCCCATATCATTTTAAGGAGACAGTAGAAATGGAAAATACTATTCAAAATCATATTAAAGATTGAAAAGTACAGTATAATGTTTACTCCAACAACTAGAAGAATGATTTGGAATTTCATGTGGGGGTTATGTTTTCTTGAATGTTTCCCCATGGAAGGGTGTAATAAGGTTTGGTAAAAAAGATAAACTAAGACCTTTTTATATTTGAAAATTAAATTTTTGGAATGAATTGGAGTTCCGTCTTATAAATTTCAAATTATTCCAAACCTATATACATTATATGATGTGTTTGATATATCATTATTAAGGAAGTACATGCCTGACCCAATGCATGTTCTCACCTATAAAGAAATAGAATTGGAACCTAATATATCATACAATGATGTGACCATCTAGATTCTTGGTACTAGATGGAAATTTTTTAGGAATCATTTGAATTTAATGGTAATTTTACATTGAAGAAATCATAAAATATATGAAGAAATTTATGAATCATAGGCTATTATGAATAAGAACCACCCTTGTTTGTATAGAAGGTAATATCAATGAAAATTTGAGTGTGAAATTTTTACAGGAGAGAAGAATGTAATACTCTACCTAAAATTACAAAAAGAGAAAATTATATTTCAATAAAAATTAATTACAATGAAAATTTAAATATTTCATGGAAAAAAATTAAAATTTGATAGGATGAATATTGATTTTGAACTTACTTAGTCAAAATAAGATGATAATGAAGTTTTGAAATGTTTCATTAGAAATAAAATTTTATGAATAATTTAGAATATAATATTTAAAAATTATTTATTTTATTTTTAATAATATATTATAGTATAAATAATTAACAATTTATTTATAATAAAAATTTTATAAATAAATACAATATCATTTCAAAGTAAAAACGGGTCATTTTTTAGAAAACTGTTTTTTTAATAAAACTTTTTTGTTTAAAAAGAAATAATGTCTATCCATTTAGATTAATTAAATTAATATTTAATGACAAATAATTTAAATTATATTTAAATATTATATACATAACTATATTAATTTAAATCCATTTAAGGATGATGACTAGTCATATATTTAATGTAAGATCATCATGTTCATGAAAAATGAATTTCTTGAAGAAAAAAAGTTTTGACATGTTTTTTCATGTTTGTTTTTAAATTTAATTCTTGAAAAATATATTAAATGAATTTTTTAAAATGGAATCCATATTTTTAATTTTAATAGTTAATATTTTATAACAATGTCATTTTATTTTTTTCAAAATGAATTGTGGAAACAGTAAAAACTAATTATCATGGTTAAGGAAAAAATAGTTTCATTGGTGGTTAATATAAAAATATAAGGGTTGATATAACATAAAAAATTTATTAACATCAATTTAGGTATTATTTAGAATTAATCATTTTACCTTTGAAATAGGATTAATTTTTCAGAAATATTTCCCAAAAACTGACTAGAAAAAATTTATTTTTTAAAAAAAATTACAACTATGTCACTCACCTCAATTATTAAAGGGAACCTCATCCCCTCATATATTCACTAAAAAACCATTTATCTCAAAAAAAACATTATTTAATATCTCCCTAAAACCATTATACACATCCTATATATTCTTTTATTCCCAAAATACTAACCCTGGGGTCCTTAAAAAGAGATCCAAATGCGGTTCTTCTGGGAAAATGTAATTATCTTCACCATACTCTTACATTTTATAATTACTTTATGATATTCAATTATTTATTAAAAATTAAAATATAATATCTTAAATATATACCATATATTTTAATTTCATTATGTTCGTGGAATAATATTTTTATATCTTCTTCTCTAATGAATAGAAAAAAACCATCACATATGTGTATGACAGACTATTGGCTCGCAAATTGTGGAAATTTGTTTTTCATCACTAAATCCCATGGACAGTAATAATTATGGAAATAATAAATATATATGATTCCTATGAAATTATATTTATTCTATATAATTAATATATCACCCACTTACTTTCCCTTTAACACATTAAGTTTATGACATTATCTATCATGTGTACGTACAACCTACTGTTTCTACAAAGCAATGTAACCCGTTTTCTATGTCCAACATTCAAGAATTATTATAAAAATATATCTAATGATTAAATCTTATATTTATGACATTAATATTATTATATTTATTATTTAACTATATCCTTTACAATATAACCAAAACTTACATGAAAAAACATGCATGGTAAAACAATGCAGTTAACACTTGAAAAAATTGTAATAATGAAATATTATTAATGAATAGGTGATAAAATGTTATAAGAAGATAAATTATGATATTATAATTATTAAAATGATTATAGTAAAAATTAATAACATGCCTAAAACTATTATATTGGATTTTAAATAATTTTCAACTAAAAGAACGTGTGACATAATGGATTTTGTCTCAATTTTCATTCCAGTGAGAAATATTTGTTATTATGATCCTATTAACTTTTATGTGGTTAATATGAGGCCCATATGATATATTTAACATTAATAAATATTCATTAATTTTTATTAATTCTTCCATTAAATTTTACTCTTTAAAGGGGTTAAAATTTAAATGTTACAAAGGAGGAAATAATTTATTCTACTATCTCACATTCTTTTGGGATTGATTATATTACTATTAATGGAATCATATAATTTATCCTTCATATGATCCAATTATTTTCAAATCCTATTATTATTAAATATTTTATATATTTTCATCCAAATTTTAATAAATTTTTTACTAGAATCAAGAGAAGAAATTTTTAAAAGAAAAATATGATTTTATCTCCCTTTTGATCATATATACTTTTATTTCATATCCCTATTTTTTAAATGTTTATCCTTCAAAGGTATATTTTATAACTAAAATTATTTATTAATGATATTTTATGTGATACATTAATTTTTATAAGGTAGGAATGCATTCATTTGTTTTCAAAAGTGTTCATTTTGAATTTCATAAAAAAAAGTTAAAAGGAATGTTTTCTTAATTAATAAGGAATTAATTAACTTCCTCACCAACATAACCATTTTATTAAATTTAAATTAATCTATAAATTTTTAGTTTTTTAACAGTGAATAAAATTTAATTAAATATTATATTTGATATTTCACTTCCATTTTCATTATTTTTCTAAAATATGTGATCTTATTACAAATTCTATATTCCTGATGAACCTATGGTCATCTCTTAACCCATAATATTTTAGAGTTAATCACTTGTCTAGGATAATTAACTTTATTTTATAATTTGGACATTAATTTTACCTTAAATATCTATTGTATTTGTATCATGGATATGATATTTTCTTAAACCATACATATGTTGCTTTATAATGAATGTTGATTAATTGGGGGAATTCATTATAAATCGGTATTCATTACTAAATAACGATATTTATTGTTATGAAATATTATTTAAAAAATTAATATATCATTAAATATATGATTAATTCATTAGAAATGAAATATTTGGTGGGGCATGGTTATAGATACACCTTGATGCATCGATGGTCTCATGAGATGAATATGTTGGCCAAATTAAATATATTTTTAGTGTATGTCTACCCATCAATTAAATTTTATTAGCATTAGTACCTGAAAGTATAGATATCATGATGTATAAGATCATGAAATCAAATATTAACCCTTTCCTTAATTGAGATGTTATTTATTATTTTCAATGATATTATAGAATTGACATTATCCATGGATGCATTATGCCCCCAAGTTATTAATTATATGGAATGTGCTTCTAGTTATTTACCATGAAATAGTGATTGTGACTTATACAATCATTATAGATTATAAAATATGTTAACTTAATTAGTATTTGAGATAACTATTTTTTTTGTTTCATTTCCCTAGGATATAATGAATAATTCTTTCAATGAGTTTCAAGGATCCAATGAAATTTATCTTGTTATTTTTTATATTTTATTCCGAGTATAAATGGTTATCGTGGAAGTATTTGGTTCTCCATAACTATTAAATTGTTCAGTCCATTGATATTACAACCCTTTTATCTATGACAATGTGATAAAGTAACCATTGGTATTGGGTCCTCGGAGTTAGGGCTGTTTTTATGAAAAAGTAAAATGGTACAAATACTCCTTAAATGTTGAAGGCTCCCAAAGATAATCATTTCAAGAAAATTAAGATCTAAGTATATGTGAATGAAAAAGATGAAATTATTTTTTTAGTGGATTACAAGGCCACTGGATGAATAATTTCACACAATTAAACAATAAAATGTTAACTCAAGGTGTATTCTTTATCAAGAGAAATTTTTATATATATTGAGATTCGGTATTAGATACAATATTTGTTTCTCACATCTATATCCAAATCTAGGAACCAATTATATTTTAAAATATTTCTATATAGGAGGTGGATATTAAAGTAGAAAAATTAAGTGTGAATTTATACCTTGAATATAGGATACTAACACCTTCTATTGATAAACAAGATGGTCTTTATTTTTAATGATTTTAATTATGTTCCAATTTTTACCAAAAACATAATTTTTGAATCGTTCCTAGATACATATGGTTTTATTTTCAGGTTTGTAAATAAATATTATTTTTTTATAAATAAAAGTTATTTTATGGTATATATCATTTAAATAATGGTCTTTAGTTATTAAATTAAAAAATTAATGTCATGAAAAATGATAATTCATCATGTTATTGTAGCCCATTTCATTCCCCACTGTAGAATTTCCATCTTTATCGTGTAACTGATTATCATTTTAAAAAAAGGATCTATTGTGACATATTTTTAAATTATTCTAAAATAAATCCACATGGTATATGTATCACTTATTTAGAAATGTAAACTAACAACCCACCTTTTGTTGGATAGTGTTAAATATACAATAACATTACATAATTATTAAACACTGATGTGAATAGACCTTTACATCAAAATCTAGAGGTATGTATTCTTATTTCATAACTTTTAATTATGAATTTAGTAGATATGTTTATATCTAATTCAAGATGTATAATTATTAATGAATTTATAAATTAAAAGTTTTTAGGAATGATGTTTTGAATCAACTTGTTAAGTAGATAAATAAGATTCAATCTGATTGAGGTAGTGAATATCTTGACCAATAGTTTATTGGATTTCTATGGGGGGTATGAGATTATATCTTGAGACACACTACCTTAAATACTGTAGTAGAATTATGTAATTGAAAATATGAACCAATTATTTATTTACATCTTGAGGTTTATGGTGTGTTAAAAAGATATTCCATTATTCTTTTGGATATTTACATTACACTGTGCATGAAGAATTCTAAACTCAATACCAACTAAAGTGTTAAATGAAATACCATATGAATTAATATATGGAAATAAATTTTTTTTTTCACATACTCATTCATGGGGTTGTGATTAATTTTTTATAGCCATCTCAGGAAACATACTAGCATCCTAGGGGAATGACTTGTATCTTTATAGGGAATCCGAAGGAAAAATCTGGATATTATCTACACAACATCTCAAACAAAAAGATCAAAGTCATAATACAATCAATTTTTCATAAGAGGGAGTTTGTCCTCAATGAGGATAATGGGAACAATATTTAATATGATATAGATCAATATTAACATAAATAATGGTTGGTACAAGAAAACAATCCAATAGGTCCCTGTATAGGATGTTCTTCTTGAAACATAAGTAATATGAGGGGATCTCTAGAGCTGTTAGAGAACTAGAAATACATTCTTTTCTAGTCAGGGTTTATGGTGACTAATTATTCATTGATAAAAATGATAATTTTTTATAAAATGAGGTAGTAGAGATATCAAAAGATGCATGATAGTGAGAATCCATGAATTGTGAAATTGAATTTATGTATTAAAAATAAGTACAAGTTCTGGTGTTTCTATTTGATGATGTAAATCCATTTGGTTAAAAAAATGGTATTCAATAGGAAAATGGATATAAAAGGTTAAAAAATACATTTAAAGAAATCCTAGATGCTAAATGATTAAAACAATTCCAAGGAATTCACTATGATGATACCTTTTCCAATGTTATAAATTTTAAATAAATTAGAATTCTACATGTCAAAGAATCTTCCCATGGCCATTATATTTTTCAGATGGATGTCCAAATAAATTTCCATAACTATAAAAATTTTTAATATGTCTTTATGAAATTGCCTAAATAATTTATGACTCCACATAATTCCAATAATAATTGAAAATATTATATATATTTTTATAGATTGAAAAAAAATGGAACATAACATTCAGTTCGATGGATCCATAAATGATTTTGGTTTCATAAATAATGTATATTAGATATATGTTTATTATTGGTTTATTTAGTTTGAATTCATATTAATTGTATTCTATGTTGATGACATATTACATATTGGAAATGACATAACGATCTTATAGAAAGTTAAGGACTATTTAAAGAAGTGTTTCTTCGTGAAGGACATAGTTGATATAGTTTTTATCTATGGGATCAAGATCATTAAATATAGAGAAAAAATGTTCCATGGAATATTTAAAGGCATATAAAAATAAAATAAACTAAATATATTGAGTATATAAAAATAAAAAATGGGATTAGTTCTAGTTGCATTGTGTACATCCCTCTAAGAAAATGTTTCCTTAGGCACAAAGAGAGAGAGAGAAAAAAAAATTAAATGAGTATGATCCCACATGATTTTGTTATATAATCTATCATGTGTATTATTTTATTTTATATTAATTATTTTATCTATTAAATTTCAAAATTTTGGTAGATATCTCTCTGATCCTGGTGAACATAATCTATGTGTTTCTAAGCTAATCCTTATGTATCTGAGGTGAAATAAGGATTTACTCTTAGTATATAGAAGAGATTATGAGATATTTATCACGTATTATACAGATCTAATATTTTAAAAAAAAGTTAAATGATCTGAATTCATAATTCAGATATGTCTTTAGCCACAACATAGGATCTATCAGCTTGGGTATTTCAATGTATCTAGTTATTGAAGATTCTATAGTATTATATGAATATATTGAAGTTTTCTATGAAACCAAGGAATCTATTTTTATATGAATCATTTTTAAATTTATTATTATAGTTCCTAGAAGTAAAAACACTATAAATTTATTTTGTGATAATATTATAGAGGAAGATCTTACAAAGGTTCCAAGGTCATAATAACAATAAAGAACATACTTCAAAATTATTATCTCGTTATGGAATTTTCTCAGAGGGCTGATTTCACAATTAGTTATTTTATATAGAGGGTCCCTTGATTAAATCCTTATCTTATAAGAGGCATTAATATCATGTGATATCTAGAAGACTAAAGGTTGTAAGAATTTGACTCTAGTGAAAGAGAGTGTTTTTTGGAGTTGGTTCTCAAAAACTAACTTCTATATACTTTATAGTCACATATATTCATGTTTTTAATATAAACAATGTTGTTAATAGAACTTGGTTTTTATTATATGTGACAAATTATGTGATAATTTCCTAAGGCTAACTATCAACCTGAAAGAACATAGTAGTTCCTTTCTATGATGATAACATAGAAGTACCATGAAAATTTTCTTAATTATATGTCCTATAGGAAAAAAAATATCTTATGAGGATACGAAATTGAAATATGATATCATAGGTGGATAGTCAATGAATCTTTATAAACTTTTTCATGGTATTCACCAATGATAATTTCCATAGAATGATATTTTGAGAACATTTATTTCTACTATAAAATTTAAATATAATTGTGTCA
Source organism: Viscum album (assembly GCA_963277665.1). Lineage (NCBI taxonomy): Eukaryota > Viridiplantae > Streptophyta > Magnoliopsida > Santalales > Viscaceae > Viscum > Viscum album. The sequence goes on along the minus strand of OY728150.1, from coordinate 1,677,378,365 downwards.
CTTCATTTCCCTATCTATAGATGATTATAATGATCCTTAGAATTCATGAATTTTAATAATGAATGTCTTGATTTGTTTACTTTTTTATTCATAAAACTCATAATAATAGGATCTCATGGGGACGTAGGAAATGTTGGGTGTGTCCTGAGTGATATTATGTTAATGAATAATGGGAGAAAGAATTTTTCCCTTCCCAGTTTATTGGAAGTTAATATCTCACTCACTTAAATGGTTTTTGAAGTTCCATGTTTTGTTCATAGACATGGTGTTCTATTTCCAATTTAATTTTGAAATATTAAAACAATGAGATAGTGAATATATAATTTGATGACACTAGAGAGAAACAAACTTGACTACAGATTTAAAGATAAGTGGATTATATTATACAATGTGAATTTCAAATAGATTTTATGTCATTATTCTATTACATTATTTCCTTATGAGACACTTACTATGTTTCTAGACACTTATCTTTGAAATTAAGTGGTGTATCTTAATGGAACTATGAAATGAGAATATAGGGTCACACACTAACATTATTCAGAACCTCAGATTTTTTTTATGAATATTTCATGTTGAATAAATATTGTTCTCTTATGTAATTTAATAATTATTAATATGGTGTTGATAAAAACTATTGAATCACCAATTATTTGGAAGATTATATAACAATGAAATATTTTAAAAATATTTATTCATTATGTAGTTATTTATTTAATTATATGAATATAAAATATTTATTTATTATTATTTATTCAAAAGGTAAAAAATAATTATTTATTCAGTTTCTTGAATATTTAATAAATTATTATTCACAAATTTAGGGAAAATAACATTTATTTATTTATCACAAAAAAGTATTTGTATTTTTGAGTTCAATAAATAATCATTATTAAAGGTCCAATAAATTTTTAGGATGTTTGGTGGACATATTTTAATAGTCTGATTTAAAATATCATATTAAATATTGTTTGAATAATTGATAATTTATTTATTCAAGGAAATAATATTTATTATCAAGGATTTTAGTTCATGTCATGTAAATAATATCAGTATTATTATCATTTAAATAAGGAGATTTTTGGGGATTAAGAGAATCATAATCGCCTATGTGAGAATATTATTCTAAAACACAATCTTTATTTAAATCTATTTATAAAAAACACAAAAAAAACCTAAACACTATTCAAAATATATTCTAGAGGATTATCTCAATCCCTATAGAGATCCTCTCCTATAATTCCCTTAGTAATGTAGATAATTTCTCCTCCTCCACTAGAGAAATTCCTTCATTCCTTTGATGATTCTTCTACAATCAACATTAATCATTTTAAGAATTATAATCATCTAATATAGAACCATGAGGATTCTATTATAATGATCTGATTTTTATATAACATGTGTGCATCACAAAAATAGAGAATCTATCATTCATTCTTTTTACTTGATGATATTAGATAAGAGGTCTTCATCTGATCATTGATAATGAATAAATTAATTCAATGAAATATATTTCTTAATTATAATATATTAAATATAAATTATATTTGAAATGGTTAGCTCATATTGGTTCTGGTATTTCTACCAATTAATTTTTGATTTAGTTATTTTTTTCATGAATTTATTCATCATGTACATCTATAATTATTCATTAATTATGAAAACAATCAAATCTAGTAGTACCTAATAAGTGCTTCCATAGTGATCAAAACATTCAAAGACCTGATTATAGACTAATGAGAAAAATAATAGAATTAAAAGAACCCCAATTGAACCATAACTAATTTACTATAATACAAATACTTGTACTAAAAATTTTCAATCATCAAAATAAATCAAAATATTAAACCATGATTATTTTTCATTATTCTATAATATGTTTTGAATTAATTTTTAATTTACTAGAATATATTGTAAGGATTGATGTAATAAAATTATGGAATTATTTGTATATCAATAATAAATTAATTATTATGATTATTTTTATAGGTAATTCACTGAATAACAATGTCCCATTGTGAAATAATGGCTCAAATTCATGTAAAATCATTGTATAAACCCTAGAATTTAACATTACTCCCACTTAGATTTCTTCAACTAATCCTTCTCCATTTACTAATCTAGCCTTTCTAAATGTTTTTTAAATCCATTAATACACCATGTAAACCATCTTAAACATACTATTTTTTAATCTATGCACCAATACACAGTAATTCTTACCAAATCACTACCTCCAATAAAAAAACTCACACTTCTTTCACTATTTTTACCCAAACTGACAACTTATATCACTAAACCTAACCAATAACCTATAAAAACCTCTCAAACATTATATAACCTCATTCCCATTCTTTATTAACCATGTCATGGAAGAAACTAGTTTCTTCCTACTCTATGAAGAATCAAACAAATTAATAACCCTCTAAACTACCCCTTCACCGTCTTAAGAATTAAAAACCTGATTTTGATCCACCCCAAATTTAAAGACCACAAATTCTATAATCATTTAAATATACTAAAATTCAATGGTCAAATTCCTTTTTATGTGTATTTTGGATGAAAATGGTGTTGGGATTAAAGGGTAGGTGTTTGGTAGTTGTTGGTTTTTAAAAGCTCATCTTGCTTGAGGTAAGGGCTTAGATTAGATCATTGTCCATCCATTTATTTTTTTCTCACAATGGTGGATGTAAAACAAATCATTAAATATATAGGGTTTGAAAAATCTTTCAATTTATTCACACTTCTTCCAATATTCAATTGGTAGATAGTAATATTAAATGATTCAATTTTATTACCATTATTTCCTCAAAAAATTTCAAATTTTTTATCTTATGTGATCGAATATATATATATCTATTTTAGTTATAGTTTTATCCAAAAAATTTATTGATTGCTGAATAATCTAAATTTTTTCATTAAAAGCTTCTTGGTAGTTCATATAGAAGGAAACACCCTTCTTTGTCTCATATTATTTAAGGGTTGGGTTAGTAACAATGTAGGTTTAGGAAAATCTAATGGAAATCAAAATTGATTTTACTTGATACAGCCCTTTTTAAATAGTTTGGTATGAAAATGAGTTATTAGATGTTTTTTTGTTATAATTGTGTGTTTACAAGAATTTTGTACAATTTTCTCACTTACCATTTCAGTAAAATGTTAAACCATGTATATGATTTCCATAAAAATAAATACTAAATACCAATAATTAATATTGATTTGATTACTACCTACTATGTTGATGATTTATAACATGATAAGTATTCATTAAAGGAGTATGTTATGCTTTGAAATAGTGGTTCCATCATTACACATATGTAAGATCAATATTTTTATGGAATGGGATGCACCTATAGTGCCCTACATATATTTTTCCCCTTTCTCATACCCCAGATTGTGTGGTGGGAATGAATATATTGACTTGATTATAAGCATTTACATTAAAAATATGTGTCAAAAAAAGTTATTAAATTCAATGGGATTTTTAATTTTTAGTACTAGATAAGGTGAAACATTTATAATTGGGACTCATATTAGTATATTGATGGTTTTATCATTGTATATATATGATTCCATATGTGGTTAAAGTATCAAGAGATATTTGGGAACACTCGTGAATATTGGAGTGGGGTTTGGGTGATGCTTTTGTGCAATTTTTTTCATCAGGATAACCACAATGTAACATTGGACTATCACACAATGATTATGGTTGGATGAGGGGAATCATAAGGTCAATTAAGGCTCCACAACATCAATACATTATCTCACACCATAATCCGAGGTGTCATGGTATGGTGGATTTTTAGGGGTTTTTATAAGGTAAAAACTTTATTTAGGGGAGTCCCACTTTGGTGGATGGTGTCATATCATGCAATTGATTTAGTATAAATTCAAACAGATCATATGTACTACCTTTGTGAAATTCTTCAGAGAAGGATCATCATGTCGTGAGGTAGGGGTCATTCCATGATAATGGTTTTAGAGTTCAATGAGGTGGAATGAAAATCTGTGCAAGGAATATTCCATGTTGTGGAGGGCAAGGCCTCATGATTTTGGTCCTTATTGTGGGGGATGTGACACACTTTTTATAGAGGTTTCACACCCTGATGGAAATCATGAGATTTAGGGGTTCTTTTCGATAGAGTTTTGTTGCATCTTGACCAAAGTGGATACACTATGGAATGTTTTTCGCATATGTCATCATGTTCGGAGCTCTATGAGTCAAATCATGGCCACGATTTAATATTGTTTTTAATTCTTGGATTTCCATTTAATTTCATGGTCATTTCCCCATAAATTTATTCTTATTAAGGTGCATGGGGAGGGCTATTTTAGATTGATCCTCCCCCTCTATTTTCTCCATTTGATCCCCCTTAGTGAGGAATGTTTTTTGGATGATCCTATGATGTATTTGAGGGATGTTATTTATATTTTAACTCCCTTATTATTCTATTTTGTTAGCTACTATATTGGTTATTTATGGATAGGAATTTATTAATAATTATAGGAATGAATTGTAGAATCGTCCCAAACAATGGCTATTTTTCATGAGGCATATGAGGATGTCTTTTGATGATGATTTCACATTTTTTCTCACTCTTTTATTATTGGTATGTCACCCAAGAAGTTTTTATTGTGTTTCCCACCACATAAGAATATATTTGGTGCCAGATGAACATCCCATAATAGTGATTTTATATAAGGGGTATTTGAAGTATGTTATGGTATGTTTTCATGCCATTGATCATGGATTTAGTAATGGGATACCATTCAATAATTTTTTGATGAATATTCATATTTGTATAATATTTAATAATTCATTATAAAATATTATATCTAATTATTTGGGAATTGTTGGACTAGATAAGAGCATGGGTGTCTCTATAATCTTATTAAAGTCTTAGATGATTACAAGTGAGGGTGCCCAAGGTTTTCTTATGGGGAGTATATTAGAATTACATATTTGGTCCCTAGATATTTAACTATGTTATTTTAATCATGTTTACATGTCTTGTGATATTAAATATTCCCAGTTTCGCATGATAAGACATATATTTAAAATTAATATTTTCTTTAAATTCCTCCAAGTATAACCCAGTATTCTTGGGCTAGAATAAACTCTTGAATACTTGTTTGATGCCTTTCTGTCTGATGTCCAAGGAATTGACTATAAAATAATTCTATGTGACAAATAAACACTAGGGGTATAAATAAAATGAAATGAATGAACATAGTGGTCCTAGATATAGGATGGTATTGATCCTCCTAATTTTGAAGTAAATGATCCAAAAATGTTTCTGGGAAATATAGTCACCCTATTATTATATTACCATGAGGGTGAAGATGCAAGTTGAGGTCACAATAGACTTGGGTTGGGTTTCTAGACTTGTGATGAGTGGTGTGTATCACATGTTTGTTTTATAAGGTTATTTAGGAAGGTATGAGAGGATTAGTCCTAGTAGTTAGTGGATAGGAATCGATATGTCTTTTACATGATGAGGAATACCCTCTTGAGGGGGGAGTGGAGACTCACTATATTCCCTAAATGAGATACGTCCTCCAAAACCTAACACAGAATATCATAGAGTATAAAAACCCTTATTTATATTACACATTATACATGATTTAATTACATAAAATTACACTTAATATGACCATAAATATTGAAAAGTGTAGTATCTTTGGGAATTAGGTACATTTTATTACAACTTTGAACATGAATTACAACATCTTTATTGAAAAATTATTTTACGTGATTGAGATTAAAACTGCAGAGGATAACCTGGGGAAATACATAAGGAAGGGGTGAGCCATAAATTCTTGTAAGGGAAGAAAAATGTAGTTACGTGAAGATAATAATAAATTTTAGATTAGGAAAATCAATTAGGAATAGGGTAACATGAATAATAAGGCATGGTATAGCATGATAATCATAACATGTGAAATGTGGCAACAATGTGAAACATTTCATCATAAAAATAGATCCAGGATAAACCACAAAGAAATCATGGTGGAAAAATTAAAACAATGGAATCGGGTAAACCTATTTTCCAAATATGACGTATCATGATACTAACAATTACAAAATGCATTGGAGTGCTATATAATTTTGGGAAAACCCATCACTTTAATTTCACTCTCATGCTTAAGTATGCTATATAGATAATAAAACATGGATTCATTCACCATTATAATTTATAACATGATGTAGATTTGTGGAATAAATACATTAAATTCCCCACTAAATATTTTTATGTGCATAACATTGAACACCCTTGATAGGAAATGGGTATTTTATTGACTAGACAATTGGTTTGACACATAAAATCATGGTGAAAATTCGAGAGCATAACGACGGAACATAAAAGTTCATAAATGGGTTGAATAGAGTAAAATGGATCTATCATAATTTGGAAATGAATTTTAAAGTAATAGGTACATGGAAGTGCATGTACCCACATATATAATTATAAAAATAAGTCATGTGATAATAAATAATTTTGACAAAAATAAAAGGGAAAGGATGCTTATGAAATTTTCACATGGTAACGGGTGTACATGGGAGGGATTAATGAGAGGAAAAGAGATCCATAATAATTTATAAATAATAAGGGAATTGTGTTAGAGGTTTTAAAACATAAACCATAATTATTAATTGAAAATAAAATGTCATAACAATATTAAGAAACTTGGGTAACGATGACAAAGGAAAGAACCCTTACCTGAGTGTGTGGCTCCAAAAGCCTAAAAAGAGGATTCTAGAGAGATTGGGGCACATTTTCACATGGTTTTTACCAAATTGGTTATGTTTTAATTATTTTATTAGGAAAAGGGCCAAAAATATTAAAATATTTCCCATTCTTATATTGAGGTGAGTCACTCTATTAATGAAACGAATTTAAAATCATAAATATATTATATATTTTGGAGGATTCAAAGAGGCATTATAAAACTAAAAAAACATAAAATCACATTATTTTATGTGGAATAATATTTTTATCTTATTATACCCATTACAGTATTTACTACATAATGTTTGGTCATTATGATGCCATAAAACACACCATATATTTATACAATATTTAATTTTTACCGCAAAATTTGATTATCATGGAAAACTATGAAAAATTAAAAATCAGATAATTTCAATATTCTAATTTCAAAAATAATATTAATTTAATCTAAATTATTTTATAAATATGTGAATATTTTTTTTAAAATAAGATTCAACATTTATTGAAAAATGTTGGGTTTTTTGACAATAATTATTTTTAAACCCCTATAAAAATACATTTCACTTCATAAAAATTTTGTGAACATTTATAATTAATAACAATTATTTAATAATAAAATTTTATTAAAATAATATTTATTTCAATAATCCATTAATTCATCAAACCAAATCCCTTAATCGAATTTGAATATTGCTCAAAAATACAATTTTTAATTAATTGAATCGAAATAAAATAAATTATAGAGTAATAATAAAATTGAAAATATATTCAATATTCTATAAAATATAAATTTTCCAATTATTAATGTCTTGATACATATCCTTTTATTACACCAGAGTACTCCCTAAGTGTAAGGTGTATGATGTTGGAGCTTTTATGGGTTTGTTCGAAGAACATGGTTTGGGTTGTGATCTCAATGGGCATGAACTTCTCTCATAAATGGTTTTACTCATGCTTAAGTTGTTGGATCTCATATTATACTTATTCAATAGAAAATCCTAGGGATTATATATCCCTTCGAAGCTCTGATAAATGGGCTTCATAGTGTACAGTTATACTATATGAGGCCATCATTTCCTTTTTCTATGTCAATTGGATTCATTACAGCCCTATATTTATACTAATTATGGGATCATTTTTTAAAAACTCTATTATCGATGGTAAATATTATAAATTTTATTTTGAATATAATGGGATATAATATAACAAAACAAGTTCATTTTTTCTATGACAATATTACATAATAAAACATTATATCATAATCGAATTAAATTTATAATAGTTCGGGTCAATAAAATATTCCCCCCTTGAGAAATTTATCCGTCGAAATTACAGTTTCCCCACATTAAACTAGATGAGGGTAATTTTGTCTCATCAATTCCTCTAGTTCCTATATTTCATCTTCAAACTTGTGGTTTATCCATATCACTTTGGGAAGTTGCATTGTCATATTTCATAGAACATCGTCTCTATGATATAAGATATTCACCAGATGCTCATCATAATAAAAGATCATTCTCTAATGGTACCACTTATAGATTGAGTACAGTTGAGGGGTCAGGTATGTATGTCCTCACAATTGATACATGTAATACATCATGAACTCAAGATAGGTTAGGTGTGAATGTATGTCGATAGGCCACTACTCTAATGCAATCAAGGATCTCTAAGGGGATGATGTATCTTGGACTAAGATTTCCCTACTTGAAAAATATTATTACATTATTCCATGGAGATATGTGGAGAAATACCATGTATCTGACGTCAATCTCTAGGTCTCATCGATGATTATCAACATAGCTTATTTTTCAACTCTGAGCATCCATGATGAGCTAAATAATGGTGATAAGTTTTCCACCATTTCCCTAACCTTTTCAGGACCTATTAGTTTTCATTCCTGAAATATATCCCGACATACAGGTTTTCTTCACCTATTACCAGAAAATCCTTCATAGGGATCCATTTTGATGCTCGAGTGGAAACTATTTTTGAAAGACAACACCATCCGAGGAAGAAGTTGATCCAATCCTCCTTTGGTGCCCATTCAGCATGCTCTCAACATGTCCACAAATTTCTAGATAGTTCTCTCAAATTGGAAATTATCTTGAGGGTGATAGGTCATGATGAATTGAAACTCATTATTCCGAGTGTGCGGGAGACACTTCTTGAACATATAGGTGAATCATATATCTTTATCTGATAGAATCGATAGTGGTACACCATTGTGCCTAAGAACACACATGATATGTATCCATGAAAGTAGATCCAGTGATAATTCTCCTCATATTGAAATGAAGTGTATAGTCCTTTTATGACTATACACCACAACCCATATATCATTATTCCCTCTTGATGTATTTGGAAGATCAGTTACAAGGTCCAATGTGATGTTTTCCCATTTCTATGAAGGTATGGGTAATGGTTGCTTAATCCCTTTGGAATTTTTCCATTCCTCTTTTACATGCAAACATAAAGGACATCATGATGTATATTCTATCATCTCTTTCTTCATATTATACCACCAATAGTATTCTTAGAGATCACGATACAACATTATTTTTCCTGGGTGGATGGAGAAGGTTGAGATATGTTCATCATCCAACAGCTCTTTCTTTAACTTAGGATCTGATGCTACACATATTCTTGAACCAAATATTAAAACACCTTCAGCATTATCATTGAACACTAATTATTTACCTTTTCTTATTGTTTCATCTTTCTTCTGAATTCCCACATAAACTCTTTGATAATCCTTTATCAACTTTGGCTGATATGTTTGAGAAATTATTTCTGAAAGGATTGATGATGTTCCTTATTTTATTATTCCCATGTTCATCCTTTCCAAATCTAAGAAGGTTGGATCCCTTTCAATTATCATTAGTGAAATTTTTTTTGAATAATTTCTTCTTAGAGAGTATGATATTTTATTCCCTTTCCCTTGATGGTAGTGTATTGAGTAGTTATAGTATTTGATCCACTCTACCCATCTTTATTGGATCATATTTCTCTTTTTCTGTGTTAATATATACATGTGACTTTTGTGATTCATATATATTTCACCCTCCTATCTAAAGAGATAATACCTCAAAAGTTTTAAAGAGAAAATAACAACATTCAAATCCAAATCATGTGTTGGGTAGTTTTTTTTTGTGAACATTCAACTACCTAGAAGCATAGGTAATAAATTATTCATTTTTGATCAACACGCAGCCCAATCCCTTCTTCAAAGCATCTCTGAATAACACGAAATGATTTCCACTTGTGAGTACTATGAGCACAGAAATAGTAATAAGAATCCTTTTAAACTCCTTGAATCTCTCTAAACATTCATCATTATAATCTAACATCACACCCTTCTGAGTTATCTTGGTAGGAGGGTTTGAAAATCATGACAATTTTTTTCACAAATTGTTTATAATACCTAGCTAACCCAAGGAAACATTAGATATCTGTCAAATATGATGGCTTCATCCATCTTTCAATTTCATTTATCCTTAAAGGCCTTGTATATATACCATTGATTGTGATTATATTCCCCATGAATGAGACTTCATTTAACTAGACCTCACACTTATTGTACTTTTCATAAAGCTTATTCTTTCGTAAGGTCTTTAGAACAGTGTTCAAATGCTTCCCATGATCCTCCTAGAATATGGATTATATTAGAATATAATATATAAATACTACCACAAATTTATTGAGGTAATCCCCAAAGAATCTATTCATCATGTCCATAATGTTTTCTGGAGAATTAGTTAGTCCAAAAGGTGTCACTATGAACTCATAATTCTCATACCTTGTACAAAAAGTTCTCTTGGGGATATCCTCCTTCTCCACCCTAACATGGTAATATATCGACTGAAAATCCACTTGGAGAAGTATTGTGATCCCTGAAGATGATCAAACTAGTCATCAATCTGAGGTAGAGGATACTTGTTCCTTATCATGATCCTGTTGAGATCATGGTAATCAAAGTAAAGGTGAATTGACCCTTACATCTTCTTGAAAAAGTGGACTAGTGCACCCCATAATGAAACACTTGGGCATATGAATGCTTTATTCAGATTCTCTAGTAGTTGTTCCATTATCTCCTCAATTTCTACAATATCTATTCTAGATATAGTCTTGAATAATGGTAACACCCAAGGTATAATCTTGATTAAAAATTCAACATCTCATCTAGGAGGAAGACTAAGAAATTACACGTGAAACACATCATTGTATATCCCCGCAATTAAATTTTATTCACGGATTATTATTTCCTTAGACATAATCTTTTGAGATAGATTTCTTTCTCAAAGGGTAATAATATTCATTCTTGAGATGATAGTGTCAAATAATATTAGTCCTCTTCCTTGCACCTATGCAAAATCCATTGTCGATTCTAAAAAAACATAGTGATTTCATTCTTATAGAAACTTATGTTGTCTCTATATAGGGAAAGACAATCCATTCCACTAATTTCATAAAATTCTACCTAAGGGAGTATGAAAACGTTCTATAAGAAGTTCATCCCACAAACTTCAATAGGTTAAGAGTTATATACATGGGATGCAGTAATTGCCCCATTTTTTTACTGATAACTCCACTTCCAATATTTCTTATGGTGTTTGAATATTTATACTAAGCCTTTTGTTATATGAATGAAATTCATAGAACTAGAATAAAAAAGTACATTCTCTATTCGGGAATGAATAACTGGCATACATGTCACCACTTCATTATCAAGATTTACTTCTGTGATAATGATAGAAAAATATCTCCCCTGATGTCTTGGAGGTTGTTGGTTGTCTTCAAAAACCCTTAGCTTAGTACATTGATTTGAAAATTTACTTATATCCTTGGAGTTGTAGCAATGAAAAATATTGTGACAGTTGACCAGAGAATTCCTTGCCTCCATCATTGTAGTAGCTTTCTCATGCCGACAATAACTGTCTAGGCACCCTTACTTACCGAACCTAAAGCATTTCTTCAACCCTTTTAGGCAATTTCCAGAGTGCTTCTTTGTGAACCTTTGGAAAGTGGGATGATGAAATTTCATGGAATTGTTAGAACTCTCTATCAGACTACCAAAATTTATCTCCACTTTCCTCTTCTTATCCCTGTTATTCCTCTAAGATTATTTGATCTCCATTTTGACTTTGAGGGAACATTGGATAATTTCCTCATAGTAATCATATTCACGTATCTCTAGCGCTTTCCTTAGGCTTGGTTTTATCCCTGCAAAGAATAATTGAACCAAGAAATCTGGGGTAACATAAATGTACAAGGCATAACATGCATTACTTGTGATGTTTTCCACATACGCCCTAATAGATTTGTTTTCCTTTTTCTTAAGGTCAAGGAAATCCTTGTCCATTTTAATATGGAGTGAGAGGAAAATATTTATCAAAAATCATTTTCCAGAAATCCTTCCACACTGTTTCTTTGATCTCTTCATCAAGATTCTTATTTTTCATCAATTTCCACCATTGATTAGCTTCAACTTCTAAATGATAAATAGCTAGAAGAACCTTCTCTTGTTCAAAACTTTTAAGGATAGAGAAGAGTTTTTCAATTGAGTTGATCTAATATATCTAAATTAAGAAATATGATAACCCTTTAAATGTATGAGGCCTCTGATACATGAGTCTCTCAATTGTGGATTTTTCTATATTATGGGGTTTATATGATCCTCTCGATTGACTTTTATATTTCAAACTTGATTTAGATAAGATATTTTCATCAAGAAGTGTGTGATTCTTACTCACATCAGGTGGGCATCTCAATGGTTAAGTCATCACATTTCTCTTTATATTGATTTTTTATATAATTCCTCCTATTTCAGATCATTATCTAGAATAAAAGGAAATGTAAGGATGATTATATATAACTTCTAAACACATAAATGAAAATTTAATGACATTAAATGGATAACTTATATCATACTCATATCTCCAAAACTTATGTATTTATTGGATTCAGTCTTTATTATCCATGATCTATTTCATAACATATACTCCTACAAAAAAATTCTCTCCCTTAATTATGTTTCACACTAAGATTATGAATTTACAAAGCATAACCCCCAGGGGTGTGAAACTGGGTGTACATTAAGGCCCGTTGACATGTATTAGGTTACCCCGAGTCAGGCCCAGAACACCTTGCCAGAGTTATTTCTCCTAGGTACATCTATGCCAGAACCACATCCACATTTAGTATCTAGATATTGATTTAGTTTCATGATAAACCACTAAATATATAATTACCAATACCTATACATTGTTTCTTATACTTGGTCTTACCCATAAGGCTTTCTTAAGAGTTTTCTAATCATAATCCAAAAAAATAACTAATCTTGTCCTTTGATTCCAACTATAAAAACCCTAATTTTTATTACACATTAATAAAATATTTAATTGAATAAAATTACACTTAATAAAACCTGAACGATAGATATTTCTAGTGTATTTGGTAATTAGGCACATTGAATTACCACATTAAACATGAATTACAATACCTTTATTAAATACCTATTTAACATGATTGAGCTTCAAACTACACTGGATGAATTTGGTAAATACATAAGAAAGGGTTGATCCATAAATACAAGTAAGGGAATAAACATGTAATTACATGAAGATAATAATACAGGTTAGACAATAAAAATAAATGAGTCATAGAGGAACATGAATAAAAGGCATTATATTGGATGATCATCATAACATGGGAAATGTGTCTACAACTTAAAACATTGCATCATAAACATAGGTCATGGAGAAACTTCCAAGAATTCATGGTGGACAAAGTACCATAAATAAATCAAGTAAACCCTCTATCCCAATGTGACATATCATGATACTAACCATTACCAAATTCATTGGACTGGTATATAATTCTAGGTGCACCTATCACTTTAAGTTCATTCTCATGATTAATGTGCCACATTGATCATTACAAATGAACTCATTCATCATCATAATTAATTCAATGATCAAAAAGTGTGGAATATAGAATTTTATCTCGCAAATAAAAAGGTATATGTTCATAAAAGTGAAAAACCTTGATAAGAAATGATTATGGTATTCACTACACAGTTGGTTTGACATGGAAAATTGTAGAGAAAATTTGGAAATATAGTGTCGTCACATAAAAGTTCATTAAATTGGTTAATGATAGAGAAATGGGTCCCTAAAAATTTTGAAATAATTTTTAAATTAATAGGGAAATGTAAGGACTTGTCCAAAAATATATAATTATAGTAATAAGGAATATAATCATAAATAATCTTGAAGAAAAAGAAATGGGAAAGTATGCTTCTGAAATTCTGGCATTGTAATGGGTGTGCATGGAAGGTATTAATAAGAGATAATGGTTTATCTAATCATTTTGAAAAAACAATGTATGTACGGGGGAGGTTCAAAAACATACCCCATCTTTAGTAATTGAAAATAAAATAGAATGACAAGATAAATAAACTTGGTTAATGATGTGAATGGAGAGAACCCTTACATAAGTGTGTGGATCCAAAAGTAATAAAATATGATTCTTGAGAGCTTAGGGAACATGGGGTGGATTCTAGAGAAGGTAGGGAAGAGTATGTACTTTCTCCAAAAAAAAATCTAGGGAAGATAAGTGCGATCTTGGGTGGGTTAATATAAGTAATGAGAGGGGAATACTTTAATATTTCACAAATATAGGTTTTGGACTACATATAATAGAATATTCAAAACCAAAAACCCTCCCCTAGATTTTTCCAAAGAGGGGGTGTTATCATTATTTTATTAGTAAAAGTTCAAAATATATTAAAATATTACTCTTTTATATGTGGAGGTGATTCACTCTTTTAAAAAGAAATTTAAATTCATAAAACATATTATATATTTTGGAGGATTCATAAAGTCGTTAAAAAGTTTATCAAATATATATATAATATAATTATTTTAAAAGAAAACATATATTTGGCCTAGTATACCCATTATAGTATTTATTAAATCATTTTTGGATCATTATAATGTCATAAAACTGACCGTATATTTATACGGTATTTAATTTTTACCAAAATAATCGACAATCGTGGAAAATTTTGAAAAATTCACCATTGGATAATTTTTAAATTATGATTTCAAAAATTATATTTATTTTATATAAATATTTTTTGAAATATTTGATTTTTCAATTTTAATATATTATTCCACATATATTTAATAATTCTGGGTTTTTTGATAATAACAGTTTTTGAACTACAATAAAAAGGAAATTTTTCTTCATAAAAATTATATGAAATTTTTTAATTTATAGGCCTTATTATTAATAAAATTTTATTAAAATACAATTTTTTATAAAATCGATTAATTCATCAAAATTAATCTCTTAATTGAATTTGAATGTTACCTGAAAATATAATTTCTATTTAATTGAATCAAAATCAAAATCATTTATAAAAAACAATAAAAATAAAATAGATTAATTCTTCTATACAATATACATATTAATATTACTAAGTATTGATATTATTACATTGGTTTATTCCCTATGTTTAAGGTGCACAATGGTTTGGCATTCATCAGGCTGTTCATTAAACATGATTTGGGTCGTGATCTTAATGATCTTGAACTTCTCCCATAGACATTTTCACTCATGCTTAAGTTGTTGGATCCCAGCATTACATTAGTCAAGGTAAAATCCTAGTGATGCTATCCCCCTAGAAAGCTCCTATAAATTGGATTCATAGGGTATAATCCTACTGGATGAGGTCATCACTCCCTTTTTCTATGTCAATTGGATTCCTTATAGACCTATATTTATACTAATCATGTTATCACTATTTAACGATTATATTATCAATGGTAAATATTTTTAACGGTATTTTTATTCCAATTAGATATAATAAAAAAACAATTCCATGTGATTTTTATAACCATATTACATAATAAATCATTAAATCATGCGGTAATTTTATTTATAATATTTTGGTCGTTACATAGAAAGTTTCTTCTAGATAATGGGAATAAATAATCTCATAAAATAGATTGAAGATAAGACCTAGGTGTGGGTCATGTAGATATTTTATGAATTTTACTAAGGATTATAAGGGTATTAGAGTGTGTTATCTAGGAATTATATCATCTCATTACCATCTTTCATCTATTTCCCTTAAATTTATTCATTTTCTTCTTTATTTGTTGTGTGTCTTGGGACTCCCAATGTTGGGGATAAGTTTCTAGCATAAATGACATAAAATGTAGGGACTGATGTTTGTTTTAATTATTGGATCCTAGGTATAAGAATGTAATGGATTAGCTGGGTTCTCCCCAAATTCGGAGATTGTATAAGGTAGTTTGGGTTTTTTTCTTCTATAAATTATATTTTTTTCTATCTGAAATGAATTTACATGTCGTCTAATGGGGGTAAAAACATTTATTTTTTTCTCTGATAATTTCATTAGATAAATACAAAACATGAATAGTTAAAATCTATTAAAAGGATTTACATGATGTGTAATGTTTAAATATCATTTTCTTTGAAAGAAGGTGATATATTTTTCAGTGTATATGGACGTCATAGATTAATATACTTATTAATGGATTACACACTGTGTAATTATACTATGGGTGGATTTTCAGGTAGTTATGAAATATATTCCTTATTAATTAAACATGAATCCACATTAATATTCACCTATATATCTTCCCTGGTGTTTTTGAGAACTAAATAACCTTTTTGATTGATTCTTGTGGAATTTTATCATCAGGGTTGTGTGCAACATCTCTCAAGGAAAGATAATCCATCTAATTATACATTTAATTTGATCATGGTAGAATTATTATGTTGTGTTAATTAAATTTTTTATCTATGATTGTAATTATTATATTTTATTCTATATCTGTTGTTTGATATTCCATTGGGGTTCATTCTTTTGTTGGTTGTGGTGCGGTGAGTGTGTGTTCTTCAATGTTTGTCATGTTCTACTATGTCTAAAATCCAATTATTTATTGAATAAATATTATGATAAGTGTGGATTGATTCAAAAGCCTTCGGTTTCATTGTTGTATTCTTCATATTAGTGGATCCCATTGCTGGCATGTTCAACCCCGAGTATGTGGTAGGTGGTTCTATCTCTAGCCTATGATAGACCAACTACATCAATCTAGTTTTCATAAATTGTTTTATAAATGAAATGGAGCGTTTGTTTTTAATTTGTGGAAACAGGTTTTAAATAAAATATGTGTCTTGCATTATTTTTTTAAATGAATACGGTTTTCAAATCATTGTGAAATAGTTTCTAAAATGGCTTTCAATGTATGGATTTGATGAATTGGTTTGGATAATATTGCACATTGGAAGCCATATGTACTTATGTGTAAGGTGTAATAATGGGCCTTATCTATTGATATATTAGGGGGTTCACTATTTGGGTGTTCTTTTGTTCTATATGCCTATTGTTTAAGGTACTTTTTAGACATTATTGGGGTGTTCACTTTCTGGGGTGCTCCTCTTCTTCCAATATTTGATGCATTTGTCAAGTGGATTGATGCTTGCACTATTGTCAATGCTGGGGGTAAGAGTGTCCTATCAAGCCTAACCTGGAGTGATTTTTTGTGTGATGTTACCAATTATTTTTCCTTGTTCTGTTTGGTTATGATTCCAAGGATTTAATAAGATATTTGATACACATTTTTTCTTTATTTTATACATTCCTAGATATATTTATATGGAATGATTGGAAACTATTTTACATGAATTTTTGGGAAATGTGGAAATGGGTAAATTTAAATTTTTAATAGTGATTTTGATATAATAAAATGATAAATTTTATATCTTGTATTTTTCTCTTAAAATTTCTACATTTCATTGATTTTCATATAGATACTTACAATATAACTTATTGTTGGGATCCTACTAAGCCTATTATCTCACACCCTATGCACCCCTTTGGCATTGTGTAGACCTTGTTATATATTTTTATGTAGGGGAAATAAAGTTTAATTAGTGATGCATTGTGATTTTTTTACATCAATGATTCTGTAGCTAGTGGTGAGCTGACGAGATCTTTCCCAGACTATGACATGGATACTTTGGAAGTGGTTATTTTAATTTGTTATTTTTTACAATTTTACTAGTATATTTGAGATTGTTTTTACTATTTTTGTTTTTCTTCTTCCATTGTTCTATATATTTTATGAAATATATATATATATATATTCATGTTTTTGTCCATTATTTCTTTCTATATATGTATATATATGTCATGTTGTCTACTTTATGTTAGCCAAATTGTTCCCTCTATTTGTTGGTGATGCTTCGGTGATATACTCCAGACCATGGGGATCCTGAAACCCTGTGGTAATGTGGATCTTTTGGTTGTGTACAAATATTGATAGTGTATCTGGGTGAGGTTCCTCATAGTTTGGTATCAAAGGTGGTCAGTCCTCAAGTTTCCTTTTATTAGGATGGTTGGTATACTGGAGACATGATTTTCAAGACATGAGAGGTAGATTACATTTAGTGTATAGCCGGATCATGTTGTGATGAAACTCAAGTTACGATGGAATGTTGGGTTTTTTTTCTCTTTTTTTTGAGTTCTTTACCTTAATCTCATTTTTTATTATGGATTTCTATTTTGAACTGAGATTATTATGTTGTTTATATATTTCTTCTATTTTACAATGTAGCAGTATTCTTCCAAGACATTTTCCTCAGGTTCCATCAGAGGGTGTAGTTGATGCTCTTTAAGGGAATACATTTATGGATCAAAATTTTAACAAGGCTATCATATTGAGAGTACGTAATATCGACCAGAATGAACCACATTTCTAGAGCATAGTTATTTGTTAAAGGAAAGAGGTATAGGAGGCATAGATTGATCTCGGGAGTTTATTCTTGATAACCATCTTCCTTTAAGGGTATGAATGAACCTCTAGGTGCGGAGAACTAGCTTGAAAAGATGAATCAGATCATCGACATCTACGATACACAATTCATTATCAAGTTGAAATAACCAGCATTCAGACTTGAGGGTCACAACATGTTATAGTGGGATTCCATGGTACATGAAGATAGGAACATGGTATTAGACTGGAAGGTTTTCAAGACTCCCTTATTCTAGGATTTTGTTATAGATTACTTAGTGATAGAAAGTATATAGAGTTACTCTAATATTAGTAGGGAGATAATTTGGTATTGGAATATGTAAATTGGTTTGTATATCTAGATTTTTTTTCTCAAGATTAAGTAAATAATGTCTTTGTAAATTATCAGAAGTACGTACCAGTTTTGTGACCAAATATCATATCCCATGTATTTTTGATTAATATTTTAACCTTTGTAGACATAATGGATAGAGATATGACCGAAAATATGAGTATGGAAGCCAAGGTTGGATATTATGTACCTTCTCTTCCACCTAGAGGAAGATTTAGTGGCCCATAAGGGAAAAAGAGAAAGTGGAAAGATAATCGCAGGAGTGGTAGAGGTGGTTCTCAAGGGTAGGCCACCTCTGCACCGTTAGATATAGTAGGTAGTGTACCGTTGACATTCAATCATTTGGTTAAAGGTTGGACAAACCCAAAATTATTTTCCATCACCTAAAAGTATTTGTAATAGTTATGGATGCCATGGTCATATGCAGTGTTTCAATCAGGCTATATTTAATGCTTTATATAGTAAGAGATCATTAAAGACAAAGGCTATTGTGGCATAGTAAGATGCATCAATGACTACGAGGCTCTAACTACAGGAATTATGAGTGAAGCACCTTTATATTGTATATAATTTTCTTGTGGAGGTGGGTGAAGGTCTAGTGATAGTATAAGGTACTATCTTTATAGAATCTTCCATTGTTATTTCATTATTTTATATGATTTCATCCAACACATTTATATATTTCCATTTTATTTATATGATAAAACATTGAACAAATCACCATTATTTTGTTATGGAGTTAGAGAAAACTTTTGGGCAGAGAAAATAATATAGGTTTCGGTTTCCTTGTACACTATCGATAGCTAATGAAGATTTAGTTCGGGATTTTCTTTTTATAAATATGTAATTGTTTGAATAAATATTTTTGAAGGATTGGATTTTTTTTCATCTTCCTATGGTTGATTATTATCATCACCATTCCACATTTATTTTTTCTAATTGGAGCTCATAGGTGTTTCAAGGAATGTGGGATCCTAGGCCTGGCCATGCAGGAACTAGATCTCATGAGATTGTTTTCTACTAAATCAGTTGAGCCTGATGAATTTTACCCTTTTTTAATCTTCCTACTATTTTCATGTATTTTACTATCTCTTTCCAGGAACAATTCTCTGATCTTCTTCCAATGTGGGATGTAGAGTTTACGATTGAATCGAATCCTGGTACACAACAACTTTTGATACCTTATTATTATATGGAACCATTCAATGTAAAAGTTCTCAATATTCTATTAGAAAATCTGATGGTGAAGGGTGTTCTCACCCTATTGTTTTTCTGTGGGAATACCCAGTGCTCTTTTACAATAAGGTAGATGGTTCACTCTAATTGTGTGTGGAATATCAGAAGTTGAACAAGTTAATGATTAAGAAAAATTATCCTTTATACCATTTTATGATTTGTTTATCAGTAAAAGGGGAAAGTATTCTTTTTGAATATTGATATTTGGTTGGGTAATCATCATATCATAACTCATGATTCTATTATTCCCAAGGTAGTTATGTAGAGTAGGTATGGCCATTACGAATAAATTATTATGTCATTTAGTCTGATAAACTCTTCTACAAATTATATGGATTTGTTGAATGGGATATTCCATAAATATATCAAAACATTTGTGATTGTTTTCACGGATTATATTTTGGTTCAATTAAAATCTAAGCATGATCATGTGTACAATGTGAGTTTTTTTTAGAAATCTTGAGGAGTCTTTATTTATATGGAAACCCTAAAAAATTGAACTTACGGACCCAATAAGTAAATTTCATGGGGCATGTGATTTTTTTAGGATGTATTATCAGTTTATCTTGAGAATATGAATATTTTTTCATTAGGAATAACTATTGAATGTCTCAGATTCAGAGCTTCCGTAGTCTTTTCAGATTTTGTTACAGTTCTTCACGGATTTCTCAAAGATGGTATCACCATTAAATTCTATGACCAAAAAATGGGGTGAAATTCACATGGGATTCATTGTAATAGTTTTATTTTGATGAGTTGAAATGAATTCTATAATTGGATCATATTCTATTCTTACCTAATTCTGGAAAATGGTATGTGGTTTTTTGTGATGATTCTTGTGCTGGTTTGGGTTAGGTGAACATAAAGGATGATCATTTGGTGGATTATAGCTCACATCATCTTTGACCACAAGATAAGTGTTACCCCACTCATGATTTAGATGTTTTAAAAGATATGCATGATATTAAGTTTTGTTGGAACAACCTTTTTTGAGGAGTTTTATACTATTTTCTAACCATTGGAGTTTAAGAAAAATCTTTTCTCATAACTAATTGAATATGAATTAGAGGAAATGGTTGGATGCATTCATAATTTTTACATCAATGTCTCTTACACACCAGAGAATGTGGAATGGAATTATAGATGCTCTCAGTGTGAATGTTTCTTCACAATCTATTTTTTTAATCGAAGGAAGAGTTGAACCTTACGGATCCTTTTGCTTAGTTTCATCGGGACACTCAGTAGGATGTCTAGGCTATGGTTATAACTATTTTTTAGTTATTATCATCACTACATGAGTATATTTTTTAGGGTTAGTAGTGAAATTATGAGGTCGTATGAATTTGAGAAACACTATATAGTGGTGATTCCTTTTCTAAGTTATCTCTCTCTTGAGATGGTGTTCTAAATTTTTGGGATCTATTTTTCATCCCAGCATCAGTGAAGTGCTTGGTTTTATTTTATTTCTTTATTTATTATTATTTCATTCATTCTAAAACTATAAATATGTATTTTTACATGTGAGGGTAGTTTTGGAGGTTGGGTATGAATTACAAAATTACTTATTATGTGTCTCACTATTACACCTACCAATAGATAAAGGTTGCACATTTGAAACATTATGGTTTGCTTCAGCATATTCTTGTGTTGTATTGGAAATGGGATGAGATATCCATGGACTTCTTTGTTGGATTAACACAAAATCCATGAGGTAGGAATGGTATCTAGGTCAAGATTTTTTGGATGAAAAGTTCATCCCACCTTATTCTTTCTAGAGAGACTTCTAATGTTAATCATCAACGTAAGATGTCTGTGTAGGATATTATTATGTTACATGGGGTTACTTATGCTCTTATTTTATATAGGGATCTTAGGATTACATCTAGATGCTATAAGAATCTCCAAAGGTGATGGTGACTCATGTCAAGTAGAGTACAACTTACCATCTACAAACAGATGGCCAGACAAAGTGATCTATTCTGGTTTGGGAGTACATTATTGGTTCATGTGTCTTGGATTTTCGTGGATCTTGGTATATCAATATGTTACTTGTTTAGGATTATTATAACAACAGTTTTCAATCAATAATTATAATGGATCCTTTTAAAGTGCTTTGTGGTCTCTCATGAAAGTCACCTCCTTTTTCGGTAGAGGTGGGTGAAGCATATTTACTAGGGCATAGTTTGGTTCAGAGGATTTCTTTGAGGATTTATGATATATTCCATTATGTAGTTATATATTAGATTCTATAGAAATATTATGCATATATGTGGAATCATCCATTGGAGTTTTTTCTTAGGTGAACAAATTTTCATGAATGATTCTCCTCCATTGGGTCACTGTCATCATGGGATATATGTAAGGTTGTATCTATGATATGTTGTACCTTTTGAGGTCATTGAGCATCTTGGGAATTTGTCTTATTAGTTTTCATTTTGGGTTCACCTAACAATCATTCATGATAACACATGTCACATCTTTGTAAATTATATCCTGATCCCTCTCACTTTCTAAGTTGGGAAGATATTGGGTTAGATCTAGATGTTTCTATTGTGAATAATCCATTAGAGAACATTGACTATCAAGTAAATTTACTACATGAAAATTTCTCTTGGTTGAGAAAGATGTTATGGAGACATAGGTCAGATTCTCTTGAGACTTCGGAGAATGATTTTTTGATGTGGTAGAAGCATTGGAACCTTTTATTCTACATCATTTTTCAACCTGACTTCATGGGTATGGATGGTATTATGGTAGGGAGTTTATAACAACCCATTACCATATTTCAGGTATTTATCTTCTCTTTATTTTTTCCCTCTTTATTAGCGGGAATCTTGGGACTCAAAAATCTGGGAAAAATATACTTGGGGGAATAAAAAATTTTTAAGGATTCATGTTTGTTTTAGTTAATGGAATACAAGTAAAAAATGAGTAATGGATTAATAGGGTTCTCCCTAATTTCAGAGAACTCCCATGATAGTTCATAGTTTTTATGCTAATTTTTTTCACTATCTAAAATGAATTTACATGCAGTGTAATGGGTGTACCAGATGTGCATTGTTTGTCAGGATCATTTTGTGATATAAATAAATGGAACGAATGGATACACCAAGAAAATTGTTTATAAAATGTATAATGTTTAATTATTTTTATAATGGTGGCTATTTTATTAGCATATATGGACCCCATGTATTATAAAACATTTAAAGGGATAACACACAAATTAATTATCATGAATTTTGATTGATAGGGTGTCATACAAGTGATTCCTTATTAATTTAAAGTATATCCTCCTTCTATCAACCCGTAGTTCATCCTTTATGATTTTTTGAACATCCACTCCTTATGCATCAATTTTTTAGTGTTTGATCATCAATGTTGTCCATAGTTTCTCTCCATGTAATAGAATTATTCTTCTTCATAGTATCCTTTGTTTGTGGTAGCATCATTGTGTTGTGTAATCAGACTTGAAGATGGTATTTTGATTGTTTTCTTCCGGATCCATTTTTTTCTTCCTTAGTGGGTTGTTCCTTTGTTTGTTTCGATGTGGTGGTTTCATATTCTTTATGATTTTTCATGATAAACACTCTCCTGCATTATATTTTAATTTGAATTAATCCTTATAGATGTGAGGATTTATTCTTGTGCCTATCTTGTCATTGTTGTGCTCTTCTTGTTGGTGGATCCCTTTGCGGGTCTGTGTGACCACGAGTTTTAAGTTGGTGGTTCCAACTCTATATTCTACTGGATGAAATTAATTGTTATAGTTTTCATAAAAAATTATAAATTAAAATGCAATAGTAAATTACTTAATTTGTGTTTTTGGATATGGGTTTTTTATAAAATATGGTTCTTCCCCAATTTTGGTAAATGAAATGTTGTTTTGATGAACTGTGAAATGGTTTTTTGAAATGGTTTTCAAATAATTGTTTTGATAAAATGAATTGACGAAATGTTTTGGAAAATGTAGCCCATGGGAAGCCTTAGGTAATTGGGTATAAGGTGTAATAATAGGCCTCATTCATTGATACTATCATGGGGTTCACTCATGGGGTTCACTCATTGGGTGTTCCTCTGCTCTCTAGGCCTGTTGATCTAGGACAATTGTAGACACTTTTGTTATGTTCACTTTTTGGGGTGTTCCTCTACTTCCTAGGCTTGATGCATATTTATAGACGATTGATGCATGTGTGATTTTTTATTTTAGGGGGGTATAAGTTTCCTATCAATTTTGGAATGTAGTGATCCTTGACATTATGTTATATGGGATTTTCTCTTGTACTCTTTGGTTATACTTCCATCGATTTGATATGATATGTAATACAATATTTGTTTTGATTTGATATATTCCTAGATATATTAATATGAAATGATTTGAAACTTTTATACATTATTTATTTATAAAATATTGAAAAAGTTAAAACTAAATGTTTTGACATGCTTTTGATATAAAAACTGCTAAATTGTATTTCATTCCTTGTTTTCATTAAAGTTACTAATTTGTTAGAATGTTGTATAGAGAAATGTTATGGAAAAACTGAGTGGGATACTACTAAGCCTATAAGAGCACACACTACATACCCCTTTGGTGATGTGTAGACCTTGTTATGACTTTTGATGTAGATAAAGGCAATGAACTGCAATGAGGTGGATATTTTTTCTATCAGATGGGTTTATGTATCTGGTGGTGATATGGTGGGATTCTTCCCATGCTATCACGTGGATACTATTCAAGTGTCTGTTTTAGTTGGAAATCCTTTGATGTTGTACTTGTCTCTCTTGGAGATAGTTTTTCTACCATTTTAGTTACACTGCATTTTTTGTTCACTATCTATTATGATATTTATATCCATGCTTTATTATCATCTACCATTTGGTATATGTATATACATGTAATTTTGTCTCCTTCATGTTGGGAAAAAATATCCCTCTATTTTTTGTTAATGTTGGGTGCTAGACACCATCCTAGGGGGATCAGGAATGCCCTTTAAGTATGTGGAAATTTGTGTAGGGTACCAATATTAAAAGTGTGTTTTGGTCATGTTCATCATAGTATTAGACATTAGTCGATGGTACTAAGATATAATGCATAAAATTTATTGAGTATATGGAATGGACTCGTGATGATAGTGTTTTGAAAGGGACTATTGGTTGAGAGAACTTGGTGGTGTTGGGTGTGAATTGGTGCTAGTGAGTTGGTGAGGAACATTTGGATCCCATAAGGGATGTCCAGTCTACGATTTGATCAAGGGGACATTGGTGGGTGACTCAATATCATGTGGACCTTAGTGTGTTAATATAGAGAAGCAAGTACGATTATAGAAATGTGTAAATATGGTAATGATAATAGGTTCAATAATGGGGAGACTAACCCAAGAGATGTAAATGGGGTTAAGGTGTGAAATTGGCCTGATAAGTATGATATATTCAACCTGAGGTTCTAAAGAGATATAATGACCTAGGGTGGGTAGGTTATCCGGGACAATGGTGGGATATACCCCTGGGTAATGATGTCCCTATAAATATTCATGGGTAGGATAAAACCGACTTGGTTTATTATATATGTTTTTTAGGGTGAATTAAAGCTACTATGGATTTGTTTAAACAGGTGATAGGTTGGGATGTACCCCCAGGTAATAATGACTTTGTAACTACTCTTGGGTAGGATATAATTCCATTAGGTTTATTTTATTTATAAATAGGTTCGAAGGTAGGGAAAAATCCCCATGGGGGATAATAAAAATGGTTTTTAATGTATTATATGGCCCATAGGTGATCTTATAACCAAGTTTTATGGTAGGATATAGTCTCCCATAAGTGTTTATGAGAAACAATTTGAAGTATATGACACTCGTTGAAGAAGCTATGGTCAACCTGAGATGTCACCTTAGAACCCAAAAATAAAACATGGTTATTTTATTATGATTCCATAGTGTATTTATTTTTCAGATCATATAACATGTCTATACACTATTGTTACCATTTATTTTAGGGCTACATTTTTTGACTTCTATATTTTACTCACACACTACTCAGGGGACCTCGATACTTTGGTACCCAAATATATCACACATTCGTAGGTTCAGTTAAGATAGTGGACCAATGATTCATTAATGATCTAGATAACATTGTTGGTGTTAGAAGATGAGGCTTGGGGATGGTAGTATAACCACCTTGTATTTTATTATTTTGTTTCTTATTTTTAATACATGATTGACCCAATGGAAAATCACTTGGGATGTATGCTTATATTAGAGAATTTATATTTTTATAACATGAATGTGTTTTATGGTTATGCATACTTTGATTTGTTGTTATTTTTATTTTCATCATTATTTTACTTATTTATTTACTCTAATATGAGGGTATATTATCCCATTAGTGAAACCAATGTCCTTTAATACTAGTTAAAAGCCTCTAGGGTAATGGTAGGCATGCATGAGATTATTTAACACTCTGGACATGACACTATTTAGTGCATTTAGGCTAGGGGCATCCCAAAGTCATATCAGTGTTTGTTTTTCTTTTTTTTACTTTTTCGAGTATGGTAGACAACAAGTATGGATGTGTCACATATTATGATGGACCTCAAACTGGTGATTGATGAAAACCTTTTTAGTGGTAATTCATAATTATCAGGGTTACATGATTAGTGTTTTTTATTTTTGATGTTTTTGTTGAGTTATTTTTTTAGATATGAGGTACACATTTAATAGGAGCCAATACTTTTCAGTTTTATAACTACTTTTCATTGATAATTAACCCCATATTGATCTATTACAAGGGTTATTAATTTCTTTTTGTAACTTTATTGAATCTAGATTTATATTATTAAATATCTTATTATTGATTTTATGTTTTTTTGTTCATTTGAAAATGAAATTATAATATATAAATTAGTTTTGTTACCTAGTTTATTATTTTTTTTGAAGAACTTTTGTTTTCATGATTTTTTTATTTTTTAATAATTTCATTATTTATTTAGACAAATACTACCTTGAGTAAATTATATTCTTGTTTTTAGTTCTAAAAAATTTAAGGCACCATCCATCGTAAGACTTTTATCCCATTATAAAACATTGACTCCTAAAAAGTGTATGAAATTATTTATATCATTTGACATTGTACAAGTTCTAGACCTTAGGAGGGATCATATGACTTTCCATCAATAAACTCTTGTGAATTTATCATTCAGTAATTCTATTAAGGTCATTAGTTCATGAAATATACGACATGGAGGTATTTAGGTATCTATGGTAAAGGTACACCTATAGTTTTATGGGATACATAACGGCCTTTTTCCTCATTTTTAATGGTCAGGAGATATATGTAAGTGTAGCAATAGAGATTCCATAGTCAATATATGGTTAACTTCAGTATGTAAAATCTATTTAATTATCATATCATTCTCTTTTAATGATAAATGAGTTTCATCATGGTAACATGTTATTCATCTAAAGCTACCACCAAGGTTATGAGGCTTCAAAAATGTTCTTTAGGATGAAAATATTCCTTGTCAAGCTAACTACAATATTGCACCACCTTTGTAAGGTTCATCCAAAAACATCACTTATATTCACAGTTAGCCATATAGAGATTAAATGAAAAATATAAAAAATGGAAACAGTTGAAATCAATACACATTCCCCAGTTCGACCACATTGGTAATATTCTATTTACTATTCCACATGTCACTCATCCGATAATCATAAGATGGTAGTTTTTTTAAGGGAATGTTTCATCAAGAAGATTTAACTGATACCCAGATAAAGTAATCTACAACCATAACATGGACACATAAAATTCATCTAAGGAATATTAATTTGTTACTACTCAAAAATAAATTTCCGGAAGTGTATTATAAGGAGAAATTTTTTAGTGATTACCTTTCATGTTCCCCTTCCATATTTTATAAAGTATTTGAACCTTTTCCTTCAACTGTAGATTGGTTATCTATGTTTCTTTTGTACATTTTAATCTAATTTAATTAATTTATTTATTTATTCATGTTGTTTCATTATCTTCGTTATTATAATTATGTTTCTCCCACTGTGCAGTTATAGTGATTCTCAATCTCTTATCCAAGATGAGTGAATAACTCCATGATCTCCAATTGGATAAATACCAGCGAACCAAAATCCATGAAACTAAATATTATTTTTTGTTTTATTCTTATATTTTGAGAGAGTGGGGGATAATAAGATGATTTTACCTCATCATTATATCTTAATTAGTAAAATTCACATTGTTAAAATAATTTACTCTCTTACTGTTTGGTTGAATGACGTATGATGGGATCAATGGTTTGATGAGTGGATGGACTCAAAGTTGAATTCCATATGAGAGAGTGATGGACTGACCAATATAAGGATACTTATTGGATGATAGTTTTATTTATTCCATTGATGTAGTGATAATGTGTGTACCCCATTGGAACATTCAGAGAGAGTTATATAGAGTCAATGTTATAGGATAATGAATGATCACTAGTGTTGAATATAAGGTTTTCCTTTTTCTTTCATTCTTTCAATTGTATATTCTCCATTTTCTTTCTTGTTTCAAGCATCCAAAAATATCAATATTCTAATTTTAAAATATAAATATGAAATAAAAATAATTTTAAGTGCTAAGATACTGAGTATCCAAGACTATAACTTCGGAAATGACCCTGGTTATCCAATGTTTAAAATTATAAGGGTGTAATAAATATTATTCAATGGTATCCCTATAATAGGATATATCTAATTGGTATTTTTAGTTTTTGTTTTTTTTATTTGGGGTCTTAGTAGAAATAGGTCGTTGTAAATGTATAACATTTTTGATGTAGGATTTATATTAATTTTATGTTCATATATGTAATTTATTTGACTGATGATAGGGATTTAATTATTTAATATGTCAACAATAACATATATGGTGTTTCACAATATATCTTAGTGGTGGAATTATAATCAATAAAGCCATGATATTATCTTCTATGATAGTTCATGAATATCTCATTGTGGGATTTTCTTTGAATAAGGTCATGTTTTCCCTCTATGAAAGGGGTATAATTTTACCCTTATTGGTTTAGTATAAAAATTGGATACCTTTTTCATGAACCCATAGTGGGTTGGTTTAGTCATTTGATTCACTGATATAGGTATCAACAATGATATGCTTTTATTTACTTTAATATTAAACTATACCCTATATTATGTTTTACAATATAGCATTTTAGTGTTATTTTACTTAACCATACATGATTTAAATGATTTTTACTGGTATTAATTGGCATGGGGAGATTTTTTATGGGCATGAATACATGACCATGATCCTCTATGGGTAGTCTGGTATATGGATTCCAAGTGAGTATTAGTGCCTTGGACTAGGTGGATGAATTTGGAATGTGATTCTAGAAATGTATATGTTGAAATTAGAGATAGTGTTTTCTGGAACACGAGTTACCTTATATATGTGAACACCCTTATGAGGGTGAAAACCTTTTTGTGATATGCCTTAGGATTTCATGATGTAAATCACATGATGTTATTTTGGTATTGAGGTTGGGTTTTGAGGTCAGGTCTTGTAAGATTCCAAGACCTATTGGCATTGTGTGTGGCTCATAAAGAGATAGTATATTTTGATCCTATATGGTTACATCTTGGATGTGTAGATGATGGGTAGACACATGTGGGTATGATAAAATTATCATAGTGGAAGATGATCAAGTGATTTTAATTTCATTTTTTGAGATTCCATATTATTGATGTAATGGATGTAATGAGGTACTTTTATCTAGATGATATTGATATATAATGGGACATGTTAAGTTGTTTTAGTGAATATTCTTATGATTCATAACAGTGATTCATGGGATCGTGATATTGAGTTGGATAGTAGATAATATCATGTGAAAGGCTTCATAAAGGATAAATGTACCTAAGAATAAGAGAGTGATTATATCATTGTTTTTCAATAAAATATTTCATGTTTAAAGTCATGTTTGAGTGGGGTTATGCATTGTGTGAATTTTTTTTATAGATCATTGATAGGACCATGTAAGGGTATATTGGGTATTTCATAGATTTTGGGAACCCTAGAAATACATAAATTATGGATTAGTGATTAATTTTCAATAGTATCAAATATTCAAAGGAGATTCAAATGATCATAGTAGGGTTTTGTATGTGGAAACACTAAGGGTGTGATTGGGGATGATGTGTGACCATTCAGTCAATTGGGGGATGAGAGTCTCTGTCGTTACTGAGGCACTAATTGTAACGACCCAAATTTTTATCAATGGAATTCCATTTTTATAATTATTCCTTATAGTATAATCTCATTAGGAAGATCAATGACATTTTATGATACTAAATACTATTTTATCATTAAACATAATTTTTCCATTTTGATGTTTTGAATTTTGAAAATATGACATACACGGTTGTGATCAGTAAAATGTTTGGAGTCTGATAGGAAAAACATATTTTTTGGTGAATATTAACCAACCCTTATGAATAGTAACCTACCCTTATGAATAGTAATATGACCCTTATGAATATTAAACCATCCAAAATAATAGTATCCTTAACAATGAATAGTTAAATAAAATTTAGTCATCCTATAAGTAACAATTTGACCATAGTAAAAGTATTGGTATTTTTTAAGTCATAACTAAATTATAATTAATTAATTAATATAAAAGAATTTTTTTTTTCATAAAATGTGTTCATAAATTTTCAAATCTATGTCTTCTAGATTTATGATAATTTTATAAGACCTTACGTAATTTTTTTAAGCATTATAAAATCAGTTTTAATTTTAAAAATTGAATTCATCTAGAAAATTATGATTTTAATTAAAAATTAAATTAATCATATTTAGAAAAAAGCTAAAAAATGGAATTCATTTTTTGATTCCACACATTGAAAAATTGTTTGGTTGATGTTTTGGGATTTTTCTGAAATGCTTGAATTTTTTATGATTAGTGGAATACCATAATTTACATAATAAGCTAAATAATCTAATTATAGATTCATTCATGATGTAATGATAATGTAATACCAATTTTTTCGGTTCACATGATAAAATTATTATTCGTGGTCATCTAGAACTCACTATTCCTTGTCTTTTGGGGAAATAATAAATTAATGAATTTTATATTGTGAAATCCCCCCTCCCCTCCACTATAAATAACACCCCTCACACCCTCATTTCCTCACACATCTCAAACAAAAATCCCTGTCTAAAATCTTCCCAAACTTCTTCCCTAGACCCTCCCCAACATCCAATATATTTTGGTCTCGTCAAAATAACAATCCTTTCTTCCTTAAAGAGGATCTCAAGAAAAGGATTCAAGAGGTAATTCCTCTCTCTTTTTCCATTAAATTCATTTCAGTTTCCAAATCATTTCTTATGGTATGGTAAATCCAGTATTATACATATAATATAATTTTATTATATTAACGGGATATTATATCATCCAACCCCCTTCTCCTCTTCATTTTATTTTATAAAAGAATGTGTTGTTCATGAGGTGTTAATTTATCTCCTTCAAGAACGACAACTTTCAATTTACTTTACAGCTTTAAGATCTGGTCACAAAACCATTTTTATGGTCGTACCATATTATTTTATATGTATTATATACTATTTAATGTTCTAGAATTAACTTATGTACATATTTCTAAATTATTAAAATAAACAAGTTCATCGTGGATGAAAAACTGCACGAATTAACCCGAACTACCATCATTAACTTCATATATAATGATTCATCCACATAGTATATAACATAAATCATCATAAGATAATTTAAAATCCATTAAGTCATTAATAACATGTAATATTAGTTCTTTATTTTTACTCATTTTCTACATGAACTACCATTTTTTAATACAAATGAACTATTCAAGAAGACCATAAAAACTAACCTTCCTGAATAATGGATTTAAACACTATAACTTATCCAAAGGCCCATAAAATAAATTAATGAAACCCTAATAATCCATATTCATGTAAAAAGGTTATTTAATTTTTAATTAATGAATCTAATGTGGTTATATAGGACATTAATGTGAATAAAGAGTTCAGATATAGGGTAAGGGGAAAATATCGAATCCAACTCTCTTTCTTTAGGTTCTCCCCCTTCCACACCATTTTTGGTATGGTTACTCCCTATATATAGTTTTTTTCATCATTATCTTACCAATTATGGGATATAAGCGTTCTCCACTTGATTTTATGTCAAACACAATGTTTTCCATAAGAACTATTCTTTCAAGAACACGCCTTTTACTTATCACTCAAGGGTGATGGTTCTTGTATCAAGTATATCATTCCCACTTTATTTTGGGAACTAATTGTTTACGAATATGTTCATGTAAGATGAAGCCCATTAAATTCCATGGGTTACTTATGTTAATTTTTTTATATATGTTTTATGTGTCACCCATGATAATGATAATGTTATGATGTGATGGGTGCGCTCAAAATTATACAGCGCTCCAATGCATTGGGTAAATAACGAATATCATGAGTTTAGGTGAAATGATGTGTGGACAAGATGCTATCCTTGCTCAGAAGTATGTGTGCTATTCAACCACAAAGACATGATGTTTCTTTTTTTATTCATTTCCACATTTCAAGTCTCTTATTAATGCTTCCTATCATGTTCATGATCCTTTGACTATGTTATGGTTATACTTACCCATTGTTATATTGTTCTTATCTATCCTCTTAATGGGATATTAGTTCACCACTTTTCATGTATATCCTCAGGTGACTACATGTTCTAAGGATATGTCGAGATCCAATAAGAATCTAGAAAATATGGACTAAAATAAATATTTATTCTCGATGTTGTAATTGTTATGTATGGTCTTAGCTTTCTCAAGACACTAAACCTTTGGATCCTCTATGGGTAATACTATTATGGTGTTTATCATTAAAATGATGTAATAGTAATGTAATAACATTTTGGGATCTTATAGGGTGTATGAGAGGCATGTTTTAGTTAATTTGGGAATTAGGATTAGTGAACCCTAGGGAAAACCTCTAGCATGAGACTAAGTATAAATATGCACACAAGAATCATTACATTGGGATCCCATATATTATGATTTTCATATAAATCGTAAAAATTAATAATTTATTCATGACTTGTTGACATTTGATTTTTTTCTAACCTTCTCTATTTTATAAATTTGTGGGAACCAAGAGAACTGTTGGACTCAACTGTTTTGATAATCCCAAATAATGTTTAAATATTGACCATGATATATTAAGAAATTTTCTAACCCTTTTTAATATGTATTTATATTGTTTATCCTAAACAATTAATATTCTTAGTCTCATGACTTTCTTGCATCATCTTAGAGATTACATTTATCTAAATATAAGTTCACTATTAAAGGCTACTGGTAAGAGCCTTCTGTTAAAGGTCACCATTATAGATCAATGTTACTCTAGGTTACTGATGCTAGAAGGATACTATTAAAGATCTACAAGGTCGCTGTTAGTACAAGGTCACTGTCATAAGTCTACCATTGATCTGCTTATCAAAGCACATAGACAAAGAGTCATCGTCACAAGGTCACTACTGTGACAAGGCTTCTGTTAGAAGTTCACTGTCATACTCTTTCTCAAGTCTTCTGTTGAGAGATTGACTTTTCAACTCTACAGTTGGACATTTCTACCATTATTAGAAGGCTACCGCTAGAAAACTCCTACTGTCAAGATAGTCGACTATTGTTCATAGTCTACTGATGGACATATTCCACTGTTAAGTAAATTACCTGTTGAGATAAGTCTACCGGTGAAAAGGTCACTGTTGCAATAGTATGATGTTACAGACCTATCGATTAAGTCCACTGATGAGGAGATAATGTAATATATAGTAACAGCTACCATTACAAGACATCCACTAACACAAAGTCCACCGTTACAAGCCTACAGACAGAGAACCTACCGATGAATCCCACAGTTGAATAGCATACCGATGAAGTCCACAGTTGATGAGGCTACCGTTGAAGTCTACCATGTGACATGCATCTGCTACCAGTGTAATGATATTATATTGTTTTCTTTAACAATTTTATTAATACTATCATAACAGTCATGTCTGGAAAAATTAATGCACGTGACATTATTTAATGATATTTTCAGGCATATCAGGAAACAGTTCAATGTATGAGGATGACCACACGTGGTTGAAACATTTCTCTTGTCAACCCCTGCCAAACCAAATGAGAAAAAGATGAACTGTAAAAGTATATATATATATATATATATTTATTTATATATGAGTAGAGATAGACTATAGAAACAAGTATGGACATATTGAATATACACACATAAGATAGAAACATACGACATCTGAAGGAGAGAACACTCAAGCACTCATTCTGAAGAACATAGAGCTTCACGAATATCTATTGAAAGAACCTTATTCAAGCTATAGTGGTGTGCTAAAAAGAGATTTTAACCCAAGAAACTGATCATATCTACATATGGAAGTTAGAACCTAGATGTTGCAAAACTCTGTTTTGGAGGAAACTTGCAGAGAAGGACCAAAACATCATTTCTTTCATTCCAACAAGTCCAGAGCTGATCTTCCAACACAACAGAGCATTCTAAACTTATCCCTACTATCTTTAGCTCTACTGTGTTTAAGTATTTTACATTTGTGAGTAGGATTTCTATGTTACACACACTGACTCTTGTGCTTGAACAGAGGGATACTAAAATCCCCATACCAAACTCTCCTTACATTTGTTTCCCACATATAACTGTGGAAGAATCATAGTGTGGCTTGGTAGTTTATTTTTCCCATGTAGATCAGTGGTAGAGGTTGCAAAACCTGAACAGTTTGTCAAAACTGTTGTAATGCCCAATACAACATGTGTATCACTTTTTAATATAATTGCTTTGTGGCAAGTTATCACCAAGTGGAGAGGACTAGGTCTTGACTTAAGGCTGAACCTCTTGTTTAATTTATTGTGTTCATCTTTCACTTACTCTGTTTTATTATTATCCGTTGTGCTTATATTAGCAAAGACATAAATATGTTTTTACATTCACCTTGATAGTTAGTTATTGTTAGTGTTTATATGTGATTTGTTTAGTAAACTTGTTTCAAAATTAAAATTAGTTCTCATAGTGATTCAACTGAGGAGTAATCAACATTTGAGAAACCTATTGAATAATAAGTCACTTATATCTCTACTACCTTAGTTGACTGGGCTGTATTAATTTGGGGGATTTTAATCCTAAAAGTTTTTAACAGAAATTTTAATTGGAACTCAATTCACCCCCTCTTGAGTATCCACTCTGACCAACAGTTGGTATCAAATGATTCTTTATTCATACCATCAAACCAGTTTTCAAGCTTTTCAATTTCTTTTCAACTGTGATTTTAGTTGTATCTTAAAGATCTAAAAATTGATGTTATGTATATATATTCAGTTCTTTAAACCTCTAATTTTCTATGGATATCTGAGTTGAGGGTGATGCTACTAACATACCACCTTTATTTAATTGTAATAATTATGGTCAGTGGAAATTGAAAATGAAAATGTATCTTGAAATCTTAGGACCTGAAATCTGGGACACAATTGAAGAACAACATGTATTAACTGCTACATCTAGGGACACATGGTCTTAGGAAACTAAAACTACTTATAATAATAATTGTAAAGCAATGAATACTTTATACTATGCTTTGGATGATAAAGAATTTAATATAATATTTTCCTGTAAGACTTTTTTGAAATTTGGGATACTTTGGCTGTCTCCCATGAAGGAACAACCAATGTCAAAGAAATGATATTAAATACATAAACTATTAAATATGAAAATTTTAAGATGAAGCCTGATGAATCTATCTCTGAAATTTATCTCAGGTTCAATGAGATTGTAAACACCATGAATCTGCTTTGGAAACCAGAGGCTATCAAAGACCAGATCATGAGGCTGCTTACATTCCTGAATGACAAATGGAGAGGAACTTCTGTATCAATACATGAATCATGTGACATCAGCAAGCTATTAGTAAAGGAGCTAATTTGAAAACTGATGATGTATGAAAAAGATCTCAAGGTCAATCAAGAAATATAAGAAGAACCAAAAAGGAAGCCAGAAGCATTCAAGACTTCTTCCTCAAAAATCAAAGACAAAGAAAAGGTTCAAGTACATGTAGACAGTTCTATATGTGAAGAGTCAAACTAATACAGTGATGAAGAGATGGCACAACTTTCCAGAAGATTCAAAAGATTCTACCGAAAGAAGAAATTCTTTAGGAAGTCAAACTTCAAAGGGAAGTGTGATCACAAAGGACAATGGAAGAAAGATAGAAAGTGGAATGATAATACAACTGAAATAGTATTCTATGAATGTAAACGAAAAGGTCTTGTGAAAGAAGACTTCCCCAAGTTGAAATTCAAGAGAAAATATGAGGATAAGGGAAAAAGTTATAAAAAGGCTACGAAAGAACCCTAGAGTGCTTCGGAAGACAGTTCAAGTGAATATGATGCTTCAGACTCAGAACAAGGACAGAACAAACATGCCAATCTATATTTTATGATAGATACATCTCAGGTATCAATTAATTCCCCTATGCATAATACTTATTATAACAGCGAATCTCATAATAATGAATATATGACTAAGGAAGAATTATTTGAATATTTCGAAATTATTGAGGACACATTTAATTAGCTCAATGATAAATATAAGTCTTTACAAAGACAACATGCTTTAAATGATAATTACAAGTCAAATATGGACATAGAAAAAGAGAAATTTGTTAAACTGCTAAAGGAAAATACAGAGTTAAAATTATCTAATGAACAATTAAGAAAGGATATTGAAAAGATCACTGCTGGTAGGGATACCTTGACATTGTTTCCTGGAAAACATATTTCTTCTAAATATACAATTGGTCTAGGATATTAGCCTGGACAAAGACAAATTAGAAAAACCAAATTTGTTCCAAAATCTGGAGAGATCACTGCTAGTTCTGGACCATCTTTTGAGAAACAATTTTCTAAAGGACCTAACAAAGTATTTATGTCTCAAAATATTTCTGTTGATTTTAGAAAACCTATAGAGCAAATATGGGTTCCAAATGTTTTACTGGCTAACCTTTCTGGACCCAAGAAGATCTAGGTACCAAAACTACCCCATGTTTAATCTGTTTTGCAGGGATGTTGTTTAAAGAGTTCATGTAATACTATATGGTACTTGGATAGTGGATATTCAAGGAATATGACAAGAGACTATTCTTGGTTCAAGAGTCTAATTAATTTAGATGGTGGGCATGTCACCTTTGGTGACAATGAAAAAGGAAAAATCATCGGCTTAGGCCAGATTAGTAACCCTGATACAATATTAATTTCAAAAGTACTTTTTTTGATGGATTAAAATACAATTTACTTTTCATATCTCAGTTATGTGATGATGGATTTAATGTTAAGTTTTAAAATGATGCATGCCATGTTTTTAATTCAAAAAATGATTTAGTTTTCACTGCATGTAGAAATGAAAATTTATATGCTGCTGATTTAAATTCCTTAGCCAAATAAAAGGTTTCCTGCTTAAATGATTTTCATAAAGAATCTTGGTTTTGGCACAGAAGGTTAAGGCACTGTAATGTGCACTCATTTAGGAAGCTATCTATGAAATGTTTAGTTAGAGACTTACCTAAACTAGAATTCCCACTTGGTAAGGTATGTAATCCCTGTCAAAAGGGAAAACTACACAAAGTTTGTTTCAAACCAAAGAAAGAATTTTCAACTTCTCAACCATTTGAGTTGGTTCACATGGATTTGTTTGGACCATCAAGAGTATCAAGTCTAAATGGGAAGCACTATGTATATGTATTAGTAGATGACTTTTCTAGGTATAATTGGGTATACTTTTTAGCTCAAAAAAGTTAATCTTGTCCCTATTTTGTCGAATATTCTAAGTCTATAGAAAATCATAGTGGACTTAAGATTAAAACGTTGAGAAGTGATCATGGCTGTGAGTTTGAAAATCATGAGTTTGAATCCTAATACTCACATAATGGCTATAGTCACAACTTTTCTACCCCTAGGACACCTCAATAAAATGGAGTTGCGGAAAGAAGAAATAGGTCCCTTCAAGAAATTACTAGAACAATGCTTAATGAGTATGACTTACCTTTTATTTTTGGGTTGAAGCTGTAAATACAGCCTGTTATATTATCAGTAGAGTTTTAATTAGATCTGTTCTAAAAAGGAACCCTTATGAGCTTTGGAATAATATGAAGCCTACGATCAATTACTTTAGAGTTTTTGGTTTCAAAGTCTTTATTCTTAATACGAAAGATAATCTTGAAAATTTAGCTTCCAAAAGTGATGATGGAATTTTATTAGGTTATTATATCTTAAGTAAATCCTATAGAGTGTTCAATAAGAAAAACAAATGTGTGGAAGAATCATTTCATGTCAAATCGGATGATACTGATCCACATGAGCCTAAAACCTCTCTTGAACATCTTGAAAAAGATTTTTCAATTTTGATCTTTAATGATAAAGATAGTAAATCCCCTATAAAAGTATCCAGTTCTAGAATGTTTCTAGAATCTTCACCTACTGATTCTGAACCAACTGAAAACAATGGATAATATAGTTCAACCCTTCTTAGAGGTATTAGGACTCTCAAGAAGCATCCTCTAGATGCTGTTGTAGGTGATTTAAATAGAGGAACACAAACTAGAGCTTCTCTAAGAAACAAGGTTGAACATCAATCGTTTCTTTCACAGCATGAAACCAAAAATATTAATGATGCTATCAATGATGAATTTTGGATAATGGAGATGCAAGAAGAAATAAATCAGTTGGATGGAAACAAAGTTTGGGAATTAGTGGAAAGACCTAAGGACACTTTGACCATAGGCACTAAATGGGTGTTTAGGAACAAAGTTGATGAGTCTGGGAATATAGTTAGAAACAATGCTAGGCTAGTTGCACATGGATATAGTCAAGATGAAGGAATAGACTATGAGGAATCCTTTTCACTTGTAGCTAGACTAGAAGCTATTAGGATACTACATTCATATGCAGCTCATATGAATTTTAAACTTTATTAAATGGATGTTAAAAGTGTTTTTCTGAATGGGTATATAGTTGAGGATGTGTTGGTTGAACAACCCCCTAGTTTTATAAATCACCATCTTTCAAATCATGTTTTTAAACTATCTAAAGTGTTATATGGCTTAAAACAAGCTCCAAAGCATGGTATAATAGGCTCGGCTCTTTTCTTATTTCAAAAGGTGTTACCAAAGGGGTAGTTGATCTTACTCTTTTCATTAAATGGATTTCTAAAGACGTTTTGATAGTACAAATTTATGTGGATGATATTATTTTTGGATCTTATAAAAATTCATTATGTATTGTTTTTTCAAAAATGATGCAAAATGAGTTTGAAATGAGTTTAATGGGAGAACTCATATTTTTCCTTGGATTTCAGATCGTTAAAAATAAAAATGGCATTGTTTTTTTATCAAATTAAATATATTAAGGATCTTTTAAAACTTTTTTCTTTGGATGGTAGTAAAGGTAGTGACACACCTAGGAGTATCACTTGTAAGTTGGATACTGATGAAGTTGGAGAACCAGTGGATCAAACCAACTACATAGGTATGATAGGGAGTCTACTCTATCTTACAGCTATCAGACCTGACATCGTGTTTAGTGTATGCATGTGTGCTCGCTATCAATCCAATCCAAAATAATATCATTTATATACTGTTAAAAGGACTTTTAAATATATCAAACATACTCCAAACTTAGGATTATTTTATCCAAAAGGAAAATCATTTGATTTATTGAGTTATTCTGATGCTGATTTTTTCAGTTGCAAGTTAGATAGAAAAATCACCTCTGGGACATGTCACATTTTAGGCAAGTCACTAGTATCTTGGTGTAGTAAGAAGCATAACTTTGTTGCATTATCTACTATTAAAGCTGAATACATATATGTTAATAGTTGTTGTGCTCAAATTCTGTGGATGAAACACACTTTACTAGACTATGGATATCAATTCAAACATGTCTCTATATAGAGTGACAATACAAGTGCTATTAAAATTTCTAAAAATCTAGTATCTCATGCTAGGACAAAGCATATTGATGCGAGACATCACTTTTTGAGGGATCATTATCAAAAGGGTGATATCACTCTTGAATTCATTGACACTGAACATCAATTTCCTGATATATTCACAAAGCGTTTGAATTATGAGTGGTTAAATTACATCAAACATGAGTTAGGTATGATTAATTTTATCATAGCAGACCTCACAGTCAGACCTCACTATTAGAACTCACTGTTAGAACTCACCGTTAGAACTCACCATTGGACCTCACCGTTGGACCACATAGTTAGACCTCACTATAACGACCCATATATTAAATACATAGTTAGTAATTCAAAATTTAAGCACACTTATTACAACATATAACAAAACCACAGTAGGACCATATAGGTATACTGTCTTTAGAAACTGGGAAACATAAACAACTGGTTCATAATGAATCTACATTGTATCCCATTTATTTCATCATATCAAGAATCCCTTTTTGGCACATCCTACTTAATACCCTTCTTCCTGAACTAGGGAAATGAAAACATAAAAAAGGGTGAGCTAAAATGCTCAGTAAGGGTAAACAAAATAAATATCAATCACATCATATTCATAAGAGCATAACATTCTGGAAATCTTAACCTGCAAAAGAGATAATAATTTCAGAACATGGGATAAATCATTGTAGTGAAATGTAACATAACATGAAACTTTGTTCCATACACACATAATCATATAGAATCCTTTATTCGTAGTCAAGACTCATTGCCAAAACTATCTTAATGGACAAAGTCCATTTTTGAACTGAGTACACTCCTCGTTTTAGTCTTGTATCACTGAATCGGTTTAACTTGTCGTTCCATCCATGTCTATCTCATGAGATATAAATCTTTAACCAATGCATTGGAGGGAGATATTGGTCCCACCCATCTCATAATGATACAATTCATAGGTGTGCCACAAGAACAAAAATCATACATCATATCATAACCCATGTAATAAAAATGGGATTCTTAAATGTCATGCCATAATAACATAATACATATAAGATAAAAGGACATCATAAAAATAATTCCATAATAACATAATCCAATCAATATAAAAATTGGTATTGAAACATAACCCTGTATTATCTTACATGGAAAATAATTTTGATAAAATGCATGAACTCCATTCTTGAGGAAAATATCCTTTATACTTCAAAAACATTTTTCCTTTCTTAACATGTGATAAAATTTTAGACTAAAAGAATTTGGTTAAAAATAAACTTGTAAACTTGTAAATCAAGCTTCATGGAAATATTGTTCTATGAATCCATTAATGTCGTATAAGTTAATAAAACATTCTTCTCGTACTTTGGCCAGAAAAGTCAAAAAGTACCTCGTACTAAAAATAAAAAAATATTCCTTTCATATCTTTTATTAAAAACTCACCGAAGGGTAAAATTGGATTTAAAAAATTGTAGGAGGATAGAAATAAAATTACATATTGAGGAAACATGGATGTTGATGATAAATATTACCCAGTAAATTCTGAAGTATAAACTATCTCGGATAAAAAATGAGATTGCGATATTTTCCCTTACCTTAGGTCCGATTTTCATTGTACGTGTCTGAAACACCTATATAATGATTTAAATAATGTTATTAACTTATTCCAGAATCTTAATCATTGTTATGATATCATATATGGTCATATTCTTAGCTTTTTATTAGTATTATTTCATTGTTACTTGTTATTCGGGTGTTTATTGCTTTTTGTTCTTATGCGTGTCTTGTCGAGTAAATTCTTATTATTATTTTTAGGTTATATATACCTCATTTACATAATGGTATTAGTGTAATATATATCATATTTATTAATTAAATTTATTTATATAATCATTATGCAATGAATATCATGTAGAACGAGTCGCATCACATCGTGGAGACGGTAGGCTGTATATACGCACGAGCGATGATATCGTTCCCATTTTCATGGAATTGTATTGAAGTGTATGTATACTATTTCAGAATCAATATCACTTTACAATAATCATATATAGCTATACTTTACACCATTATACCCATCCATGTAAGGTGGTGGTGGAAAACATATTACACTATGGCGTGGAGACGGTATTCCGTACGTACGCACGCGCGGTGATTTCATTTTCTATAGGATGGATAGAAGGTGAAATAGGGTTGTTTCATATTTATAATAACATATAATTATATGATTGATACTGATGTAATTAAATCATAATGAAACAACTAAAGAATAGGAAGTATAAGAAGAAATAAATTTGAAATAATCGGTAACAGACATTACCTCTTCTATGAAGCCCCTCTTCTTAACCTCCTCTTAGGGCACTAACGATTTTCTTTGTAGAAGACCAGTACCTATAATATTTTTCTAGGGAAGTGGAGAAGATAAATTGGTAGGGTTTGGCTGAGCTTGAAGGTTCAAAGTGGTGTGAGGAGGAGAGGGAGGAGGTGCCCTTTTATAAGGTAAGAGAGGGGCACCTTAGGAAAAACTTAAAATATTATTTTATTATAAAATCATATTCAGTTATTAATAGCTCCAAATTGATTTATTTCGAAAATAAGGTGGTTATGGGTAGAAATAATCTCAAACAATAGATTTTAGACAAGTTTAGGTTACTATTTTAACCTTATCATTTAGATTTAACTCTATGTTAAATAATTTTACTTTTACGGTGTCTTCTTGTTTTCTTAAACTATATGGTTAATAAACTTACTAAAATAAGCCAAACGAGCCCCAATCTATTCATTATTAATATATATAACCTTATCTAAGTCATTATTCAGAGCCTTATATTTTTAGGAATAAAATAACAATTAATAATATAATATTTGTTTTAAAAACTATTTTATGTCAATTTTCACACTATTTGGTAATTGATTTTTTTCCAAACTCATAACAGCATGATTAGTTCGAAAGAAGTTAATTAAAAAAATACTAACATGCTACATTGACCTATAAAATTATTTTAATTCATAAAAAGTCTCAAATTACTTTTATTTGGGTATTTATAATATTAATTATGTTAATATTACATTAATAATGTAATTATTGCATCATCATTGTGTCATAAATAAATTAAATTATCTAATGTCTAAATTTTTTAAATAAAATAAAATTATTTAGGAAATATTTTTATCTTTCTAATGAATATTTATAGTCGAATTTATCTTATGTATAACCCTATATTAAAAATGTTTTGGATATTAAACTTTGTTTTTAACACTTTTAACTCTTCTTTAAATAAAATAATAATAAGTTTTCTAATCAAATCCAAGTGGACATAAAGGGTAATATTTTATTCATAAGGTTGTTTTTGATTGAATTACACTTATCCAATAGAATTAGTACTTGTGTTAGGGTAATAATAATATCATTTTTTCCCTTAATTACCCTCTTAACTTTTAAATGTGGTAAATAAAAGTAAAATGTTACTATTCATCAAAAATTATTTTCATCTTATTGAACCACATTTTACTTACTGACATCAACCGTGTCTCTCTGATTTTTCAAATTACATTAATAGAAGAGGTAAAATTATGTTTTATGTAAATTTTCAATCTCTCCTAGGAGGTGGGTAAAAGATGGTGAAAAGTTTCAATAAAATTTTTATTTATCTAAAATTATTATAAAATGACTCCAATGAATTAAATTGAAAATATATAGGTATTATGTATCAATTTTTTCCTAAAATAAATTCAAATAA
This sequence comes from Viscum album, assembly GCA_963277665.1. Classification (NCBI taxonomy): domain Eukaryota; kingdom Viridiplantae; phylum Streptophyta; class Magnoliopsida; order Santalales; family Viscaceae; genus Viscum; species Viscum album. The sequence continues at coordinate 1,677,334,396 of OY728150.1, read as the reverse complement.
AATAAATAATTATTTAAATAAAAAGTCGATTTCTAAATAGTAACCTAGTGTTTTCACTATTCATCAAAATTTGAAAGTTTTCAGAAAAAATACCAAAAATTTACCATAGGCTAATTTCGATATTCAGAATCCAAAAATGAAGTCAATTTTGAAAGATAAAATTTATAAAATTTTAAAAAGTGGGTATTACTATTCATAACGTCTAGTTTTATAATATTTTAATAGCATATCGTTGTTTAGTGAAACTCGGTATTGTGTACAACGCAAGCTATCGAGGAAGGCCGTGATTGCGTGTAAAGCAAGCCAAGATTGTGTTGTGTGTAGTGAAATATTCATTTGATGATGTATATAACAAAAAACAAAATTTTTCTCATAAAAATCTCAGGTGTTACATTTTACCCCCCTTAAAATGAATTTTGCTGTCGAAATTTGTCACTTTGTAACAAACAGATGAGGATAACTCTCCCTCATCATATCCTCAAGCTCCCGCGTTGCTTATTATAATTGGTGGTTCCTCTATAAAACTTTCGCCAAGAGAGCGGTCTTGTTCTGTAGGACTTTTTCACTACAATCCAGAATCTCTATCGGCTGTTCTTCATAAGAAAGATCTTGCTCCAGCGGTACAACTTCTGAGCAGAGTACATGTGAAGGATCGGGTATGTACTTTCTCATGAGAGATACATGGAACACATCATGAACTTGAGAGAGATTCGGTGGAAGCGCATATTGGTAAGCTACCTTCCCAACATGATCTAGTATTTCGAAATCACCGATATAGCTAGGGCTTAGCTTTCCCTTCTATCCAAATCTCATTACTCTCTTCCAAGGAGATATTCGTAAGAACACTTCATCACCTACTTAAAACACTAGGTCTTTTCCCCCATTATCGGCATAATGTTTTTGTCGACTCTGAGCTGCTCTTATGTGTTGTTGAATAGATTTGACCTTTTCTTCCATCTCATCAATAAGATCAGGTCATAATAGCTTTCTTTCCCAAACATCATACCAAAAAGTTGGAGTCCTGCATTTATTTCCATAGAGAGCTTCATAAGGATCCATCTGAATATTAGAGTGAAATATATTATTATAAGAAAATTCCACCAAAGATAGGTGTTGATCCCAACCACCATTGAAATCCATAGAGCAAGCTCTTAACATATCTTCTAGAGTTTGAATTGTTCTCTCAGACTGACCGTCTGTCTGAGGATGATATGCAGTTCTAAAACTCAACTTTGTATCCAGTGTATGCTAAAGACTTCGCCAAAATATTGAGGTAATCCTCGGATCCAGATTAGATATAATGGAAAGTGGCACTCCATCCAATCATACCACTTCCTTTACATATATCCTGGCAAGTAGATCAAGAGAGAAATCCTCTCTAATAGTAATAAAGTGTGATGACTCTGTAAGACGATCAACTGTGACCCAGATAGCATTATTGCCTTTAGATGTTTTAGGAAGTCCAATGACAAAGTCCATAGTGATGTTTTCCCATTTCCATTTGGGTATGGGTAATGGTTGTAACATCCCCTTAGACATATTTCTCTCAATTTTAACTTGCTGACAAACCAAGCATCAAGAGACATCTTCAGCAACATCTCTTCTCATGCCATCCCACAAGAAGTACTCTTTCAGGTATCTATACATCGTCGTGCTTCCAGTATGAATAGATAATGAAGAACTATGAGGCTCATCCAGCAGCTCCTTCTTTAATTCTGGGATGGGAGGAACACAAACATTATTCCTGAACCTCATTATCCCATCACAATCAAGGTTGAATTCAGGAACATTTCACACCTTATTTTGTAACTCTACATCTTCTTTTTGTGCCTCTTTAATCTTCACATGTATATATGGTTGAACATTCATTTGAGAAAGTTAAGATTTTCCCCTTCCATTATAATTCCAAGATCCATGCTTTATAAATCCATAAATATTGGATCTTTTGTGATCCTCATCCGGGATAAGCTAGCATGGTCTTGTCGACTTAATGCATTTGCACCTTGTTTACTTTCCCAAGGTGAGAATGAATTGAGCAGTTGTAATCCTTAATCAGCTCAAACCATCTTCTTTATTGTATATTTAGCTCCATTTGTGTGAAAATATACTTTAAACATTTATGATCAGTATAAATATCACACCTTTCTCCAAAAAGATAATGCCTCCAAATCTTTAATGCAAAGATTACCACAGCTAACTCCAAATCATGAGTTGGGTAATTTTGCTAATGGATTTTCAACTGTCGTGAGGCCTAAGCTATCACCATATCATTTTTCAGGAGAACACACCCTAATCCTTTCATGGATTCATCACTATAGATCACAAACCATTCTCTACTACAACGTAGTGTGAGCACAGGTACACTGGATAACCTTCTTTTTAACTCCTTGAAATTCTCTTCACACTCCTCCGTCCAAACAACTAAACTCCTTTTCGAGTCAACCTGGTTAGTGGATTAGATAATCATGAATAATATTTCACAAAACATCGATAATATCATGCCAAACCAATAAAACTTCACATCTCAGTTACTGTTGTTGGTCTCGACCATCTTTCGATAACCTCTATTTTTCCTGGATCCACAGATATCCCCTCTTTTGAGATTATGTGACCCAAAAATGAAACTTTTTTATGCCAAAATTCATACTTGGTAAATTTGCCATAAATATTCTCATTTCTTAGGGTCTTCAATACAATTCTCAAGTGAACTTCATGTTCTTCCTTTCCTCTTTGAATATACAAGAATATCTTCTATAAAGACTACCACAAACTGATCAAGATAGTCTCTAAAGTCTTTATTCATTAGATCCATGATGATAGCAGGGGAATTAGTATGACCAAATGGAATCACTCTAAATTCATAGTTTCTATACCATGTATGGAGATCCTACTTTGGTATATCCTCCCTTTTGACCCTTATTGATGATACCCTTAATGAAGATCAATCTTGGAAAAGTATTGTGCTCCCTGTAGTTTGTAAAATAAGACATCAATTCAAGGGAGGGGATATTTGTTCTTGATAGTGATCCTATTAAGTTCTCGATAATCAATGCAGAGTCTCATTGGTCCATATTTCTTCTTAACAAACAGAATAGGTGCTCCCCAGGTGATGCACTAGGGTGTATGAATCCCTTATCAAGATTCTCTTGGAGTTATTTCTTCAATAACTGCAAATCAATTGGGGCCATTCTATAAGGTGTCTTTGAAATAGGCGTATCACGTAGTATGAGTTCTATTGAACACTCAACTTCACAATTTGGTGGAAGACCTATAAATTCCTCCAAAAAGACATCATAAAACTCTCATATAATGGGAATATTCTTAATCATGAGTTTCTCTCTAACCATTTGAGATATGTAAGCTTCATTTAGTGGAATCATGACCCATAATATGGAAGAAATTTCCACCGGAATGTTATGTTCATCATTGCATTGATAAGCGATCATAGATTGATCTGGAATATGAAATGTGACTTCCCTTATTTGGAAATTGATATGAGATCCATATAAATAAAGCAACTCCATGCCAAGAATTACATCAAATTCCACTATAGGAAGGATCACAAGATTTGTAGGAAGCATTTTCCCATAAACTCAAATCGAATAAGAATTATAAACTTTTGATGTGACTGTTGTGCCATTAGTGGTTGTCACAGCTAACTCAACACCTAATTGTTGAGGCAATATAGTGATACCCTTAGAAAATTATTCAGAAATAAAAAAGTGGGTGGATCCATAATCAAATAAAACATTTGCTGCTTTAGAGTTGATGGTAAGTGTACCTTTCACCACTTCGTTATCGTACTCCACATCGCTGATAGGAATTTCATGTGAAATTCCTTTTTCTTTAGCCTTAAGAGTTTTTTGACATCGATCATCATCAACAACCCTTGGATTAGGGCATTGATTAGCATAATTCTCTATTTCCTTGCACTTGTAACATTGATGTGTAGGAGGTTCACTCTGTGTAGCCTTTTCTTTGTTCACATCACCAGACATCTTCTTCCCATCATTGCGGCATTCAAATGCCCAATGACCTTCTTTTCCACATTTGAGTAATTTACATGTCCCTTTAAGAAAACTCCCTCCATGTTTTGTTCCACACTTTGAGAATAAGGGAAAACTCATCTTCTATTCAGTGTGGTCTTTAGATTTCCCTTTGAATTCCATTTTCCTCTTCTTATCAAATGCGTATGACTGATGGGTTACTCCAATCTCCATCTCAACCTTGAGAGCACAATGAAAGATTTCCTCATATCTATTGAAATCCTTTATGGATAATGCCCTTAGAAGACTTGGTTTTAAGCCACAAAAGAATCGATCGATCTTACTCTTAGGTTGGATAAAAATTCTAGAAGATTACCTTTCAAGTCTTGTAAATTTGCTTCGTAGGTACCAATAGATTCATCATCCATTTGCTTAAGTTCAAGAAACTCATTCTCCATATTTGTTCGAATAATATGAGGGAAGTAAATATTGAAAAATAAGTTCTCGAACTACTCCCATTCCATGGAATCAATTTCATCTCTTGGCCTTGTATTCTTGATATGATTCTACCATTCATCAGCTTCACCTTCCAAACGATATACTGCTAAGATGACTTTATCATGTTCAGAACATTGAAGAACTGAAAATATCTTTTCAGTGGTACTGATCCATTGTTCAACAACTAATGGATCAGTAGACCCACTAAATGAAGTTGGATGCTACCTCATGAAAAATTAAATAGAATGTTGATTCTTCTTTTTCTCATTTGGAAGTCCTGCATGATTCATAGCTTGATAATGTTGTGTGATCATGGATACAAGATTTTTCATTCTAGCTCCCATAACATTTTGTTGCTCAGGGGGGCAATAATTTCATTTCCTATCGCATTCCGCATTAACATGGTTCCTTCGGGTTCCAGCCATTGACGAAAACCAAGAATAATAGTGTGTGCAACACTAATTATAATAGGAAAACCACATCATCAAGAATGAAATTTCACACTTAAGGTCTTATCATAGGTTTTTCATGGCCATTTCAAAAATACTAAGATTGTGTTCTATGCTTAGATATATGCTTAGGGTTCTTACTAAGGCTTTCACATCCTAGTTTCCAAAGGTTGACTATACCTTTCCTCTGATACCAACTATAATGACCCATACATTATATACATTGTTATTACTTCAAAATTTAAGTACACTTATTACAACATATAACAAAACCACAGTAGGACCATATAGGTATAGTGTCTTTAGAAACTAGGAAACATAAACAACTGGTTCATAAAGCATCAACATTGTCTATTATTTATTTCATCAAATCTAGAATCCATGTTTGGCATATCCTACTTAATACCCCTCTTCATGACCTAGGGAAAAGAAAACATACAAAATGGTGATCTGAAATTCTTAGTAGGGGTAAACAAAAGAAATATCAATCACATCATATTCATAAGAACATAAAATTCTTGAAATATTAACCTGAAAAAGAGATCATAATTTCATAACATGGGATAAATCACAGTAGTGAAATGTAATAATAACATGAAACTTTGTGTCATACACACATAATCATAGAGAATCATTTATTAGAAGTCAAGACTCATTGCCATGACTATCTTAGCGGACAAAGTCCATTTCTAAATCGATTTCACTCCTCGTTTCAGTTCTGCATCACTGAACTGGTTTAACATTCCATTCCAGCCATGTCTATCTCATGAGATATAAATATTTACCCAATGAATTTGAGGGATATATAGGTCCAACCCATCTCATAATGATACCATTCTTATGTGTTCCACAAGATCATAATTCATACATCATAGAATAACCCATGTAATAAAAATGGGACTCTTAAATGTCATGCCATACTAACATATTACATATAAGATAAAAGGGCATCATAAAAATAATTATGACATAACATAATCCAATGAATGTAAAAATAGGGATAGAAATAGAACCCTATATTATCTTAGATGGAAAATAATTTTGATAAAATTATTGAACTCCATTCTTGAGGAAAATATCCTTTATACTTTAAAAAATATTTTTCCTTTCTTAACAAGTCATAAAATTTTAAAATAAAATAATTTATTAAAAATAAACTTGAAAAATTGTAAAGGAATATTCATGGAAATAATGTTCAATGAATCCATTCATTCCGTATCAGTTTAAAAAAAATATTCTTCTCCTACTTTATCCGAAAAAGTCAACAAGTACCTTGTAATAAAAACGACAAAATATTCCTTTCATATCTTTTACTAAAACCTCACTAAAGGGTAAAAATTGAATTAAACAATTGTAGGAGGATAGAAATAATATTACATATTGAGGAAACATGGATGTGGATGATAAATATTACCCAGTAAATTCTGATGTATAATCCATCTCGGATAAAAAATGAGATTGCGAGATTTTCCCTTACATTAGGTCTGATTTGCTTCGTACGTGTCTGAACCTCCTGTATAATGATTTAAATAATTTTATTGACTTATTCCAGAATCTTACTCATTGTTATGATATCATATATGTTCATATTCTTAGATTCTTATTAGTAATATTTCATTGTTACTTGTTATTTGGGTGTTTATTGCTTTTTGTTCTTATGCATGTTTTGTCGAATAAATTATTATTCATCTTTTTAGGTTATAGATAACTCATTTCCATAATGGTATTAGTATAATATATATCATATTTATTCAATCAATTCATTTATATAATCATTATTCAATGAAGATCATGTAGAACGAGTCGCATCACATTGTGGAGGCGGTAGGTCGTACGTACGCACGAGCGATGATATTGTTCTCATGATCGTGGAATTATATTGAAGTGTATGTATAATATTTATGAATAAATATCACTTTACCATAATTTTATATTGTTATTCTGTACACCATTATACCCATCCAAGTAAGTTGGTGGTGGAAAACAGATTACACCACGACATGGAGACGGTATTCCGTACGTACGCACGTGTGATGATTTCATTTTCCATAGGATGGATAGAAGGTGAAATATGGTTGTTTCATATTTATAATAACATATTAGTATATCAGTGATACTGATGTTATTACTTCATAATGAAACAACTAAATAAGAGGATGTAGAAGAAGAAATAAATTTGAAACAATCGGTAACTGACATTACCTCTTCTTTGAAATGCCTCTTCTTAATCTCCTCATAGGGCTCTAAAGATGGTCTTTGAAGAAGACCAGGACCTATAGGATGTTTCTAGGGTAGTGGATAAGAGAAATTTTCAGGGTTTGGCCGAGCTTGAAGGCTCAAAGTGGTGTTAGGAGGAGAGGGAGGAAGTTCCCTTTTATAAAGGAGGAGAGGGTCACCTTAGGAAAAACATAAAATATTATTTTATTATAAAGTCATATTTTGTTTTATATAGCTCCAAATTGATTTATTTTGAAGATAAGGAAGGGATGGGTCGAAATAATCTCAACGAATAGATTTATACAAGTTTTGGTTTCTATTTTAACCTTATCATTTAGATTTAACTCTATGTTAAATAATTTTACTTTTACCGTGTATTCTTGTTTTCTGACACTATATGGTTAATAAACTTAGTATAATAAGTCAAACGAACCCCAAGTTATTCATTATTAATATATATAACCTTATTGAAGTCATTTGACTGAACCTTAGATTTTTTGGAATAAAATAACAATTAATAATATAATATTTGTTTTAAAGACTATTTTATGTCAATTTTTACACTATTTGGTAATTGATTTTTGTGAAAATCATAACAACGTTACTAGTTTGAAAACAGTTAATTAAATCAATACTAACATGTCATATTAACCAATAAAATTAGTTTAATTCTTAAAAAGTATCAAATTACGTTTATTTGGATATTTATAATAATAATTATGTTAATATTTCATTAATAAGGTAATTATTGCAACATCATTGTGTCATAAATAAAGTAAATTATTTAATATCTAAAAATTTTAAATAAAATAAAATTATGTCGGAAATCATTGTATCTTTCTAATGAATATTTATAGTTGAATTTATCTTATGTATAACCCTATATTAAAAATGTTTTAGTTATTAAACTTTGTTTTTAACACTATTAACTCTTCTTTAAATAAAATAATAATAAGTGCCCTAATTTAATCCAAGTGGACCTAAAGGGTAATATTTTATTCCTAAGGTTGTTTTTTGTCGAATTACACTTATCCAATAGAATTAAAACATGTTTTAGGGTAATAATAATATCATTTTTACCCTTAATTACCCTATTTACTTTTAACCATAGTAAATAAAAGTACAAAGTTACTATTCACCAAAAAATATTTTAATCTCATTGAACCACATTTTACTTACCGAAATCAACTGTATCTCTCAGATTTTTGAAATTCCATTCACAGAATCGGTAAAATAATGTATTATGTAAATTTTCAAACACTCTTAAAAGGTGGGTAAAAGACGGTGAAAAGATTCAATAAAATTTTTATATATCTAAAATTATTATAAAATGACTCCAATGTATCAATATTTACATAAAATAAATTTAAATAAAATAAATAATTATTTAAATAAAAAGTTGGTTTTTAAACAGTAACCTAGTGTTTTCACTATTTATCAAAAATTGAAAGTTTTTATGAAAATACCAAAATTTCACCTTAGGATAATTTAGATATTCCGCATCAGAAAATGAAGTCAATTTTGAAAGATAAAATTTATAAAATTTAAAAAAGTGGGTATCACTATTCATAACGGCTAGTTTTAAAAATATTTTAATACCATAAAATTGTTTAGTGAAACTCGGTATTGCGTACAACACAAGTTTTTGAGGAAGGTCATGATTGTGTGTAAAAAATGCCAAGCTAGTGTTGTGTGTAGTGAATGATTACTTCGATGATGTATGTAACATAAAAACAAAATATTTCTCATAAAAATCTCGGGTGTTACGCTCACAGTCAGACCTCACTGTCATACCTCACTATCAGACCTCACTGTTAGACCTCACAGTTGGACCTCACTGATAAACCTAACTGTTACACCTCACCGTTGTACCTTACTTGTGTACCTCACTGGTACATATCATTGTTGGGAACCTCATTGTTTGATTTTATTTTATGCAGGAATCTGAACTGTTTTTATTCCAATTTATTATTTCTATTTTATTTTTTTTAATCCTTATATGATAAAACCAAAGGCGACGAACATATCTCAATCCACCTTCTAAACCCTTACTCTTCATTTGAACCCTCAAACCTCCTTCAATCTTCATCGCCAGAACCAAGTGACCCCCGACTGTCAATGAAGATGCACCAAGGACAAAGAGGACTCAAGCCGAATCCAGTGGCACCAATAATACCCCAACGGGACCTGTCAACCCGCATCTGACCAAGAGAGAAATCATTGCTGAGAATGAGTTAAGTAAAGAATGGATGTTGTCAAGAAAGTCATTAGTGTTGTAAGCACTAGATGCCCAAGGATGGACCAAATGATTTTCCAATAATAATAGACCATACTACACAAATCTTTTGAAAGAATTCTATGAATATATGATGTTCTAAGAGAAAGATGATGTGTATAGGCTAATATCCAGAGTCAATGGAAACGAAGTCTGTTTTTCATCTGCTGAGTGGGCTGCCTGTTTGAGAGTTCCTCATGAAGGTGTATATGATTACTACTCTGGAGTGGCTCCTCCAGACAGTTATGTTTTTCAGTATGAAAAAGATCTGGAAGATCTAACAGGAAATGGAAAATCAAGGAAGATCATTGCAGATGAGATGAATGGAGAAGACAGGCTTTTGTTCAAATTCATTCATCATGTAATTAGTCCCAGGAGAGGAGATTTTGTGGTGCTGAAGTATCAAGACATATTCCTGATGTACTTACTGAAGCATGGAAATAATATTAACCTATGTAGGTTACTGATGGCACAATTGGAGGATATGAATAAGGAAAGAGCAAAGTCCAATGCCCTATTCCATGCTAAGCTAATTTCAGTAATGCTAAAGGTAAAGGGTGTGGATGGAAATCAAGAAGAGATGATAGTGGCCAAGAATAGAGTTTATATCTCCAAGGTTATTTTCAAATTCATGAAAATTAGCTGGAATCCCTAGAAGAAGGCATTGGTGAATTACTAAGGAAAGGTATATGAAAATTTTGACCCTACTACACATCCATCTTGGCCAAAAGACAAGATAGATCCAGGACATAATCCTCATGAGCCAGAACCGGTTTATTCAAATGAGGAGGAGGAAGTTGAAGGTGTTGTGGACCCTGAAAGAGAGAAAACCCCCATTCATGATGGGAGTGATCCTTATTTTCCTAAAAATCCGGTAAGGAATGTAGCCTTCGGAGTAGCTATCCCTCCAAAAGAACTTCCATGAAGAGATACTATTCTGGAAGACTGTGATTTTGAGACCACTGAAGAATAAGAAACATCTCAGAATATTGTCAAAGACATCTCTGAAGAGGATGAGGCTACCGAGTCAGATCATTCATCTCATGAGGTAGAGGAGGCTTGTGACAAGGATGAAGGAAAGGATGTTGTTGTTGAAGCTGATGATGAGGACAATCAAGTAGAGGAGCTCAGTTTTGAGCCCTCTGATAGATAATACAGACAATACCATGTCTGGTTAGGAAGCAGAGGTCGCATCTACTGCCATTTATATAAAAGTCATTGATGACTCAGTGGAGGATGAGACTCACCCAACTAGAGAACCAACAGACAACACTATTGTTGAATCTACTAGAGTTATAGAGGAGGATGTGGAATTACCTGGAGCAAAACAGATAGAGGATATTTCTTAGAAGAAATCTATAACTGAGGGGGAGAAACATGTTTCCCTTTGTTCAGTTTCTGTGCTGCATGACATAGAGGGTTGGTCATCAGATCCAGGGTACATGGTACATGGACTCAATTATGGAGATTTAGATGAGGAAGACCAATCTCATATGGATTCAGTAATCCTACCTGAAATTATTCCAGTAGTTGTGGCTGAAAATTTGGCAACCAAGGAGGACCTTGAGTGCTTAAAGGTTGAAATGAAAGAGTTTGTGAGAGAATCAGTGGCAGATTTAAATAATACACTTGTTAAAGAGCTGAGTGATGTGGAGAAATCCCAAGAGCTATCTCTGGGATGTGTAATGTCTAGTCTAGTGAAAGAAATGATATTTGTGACTAGAGTGAGCCATACTCAATTTGAAAGCTGGGCAGGAGCTGTAGCTGCCCTGAGACAATCAGTTGATTCATTGACTGCCATGAAAATTTCTCAAAACCAATTGAATGGTGAGATTCGATATATCAAAGAGGTAGTCAAGCAATTTATTGATGTTTTTGTGTATTTTAAGACATCATTCAAAGAACATATGAATTTTCAGGATGCACTTGTTTAGAAGGTGATTGGTCATTTGACTCAGTATTTCAAAGAGACTGTAGATTTCTCAATCAAACCCCATCTTTTATCTAGAACCTCTGTGAACATTGACTAGATCAGAAATGTAATCCAAGAAGAGATTTCTATGGCCAGTACTAGTGGAACCTCTGATTCTCAGGAAATTTCTACCACAAGGGAAGTCAACAGTTATGTTCATGAACACTTGCGAGAAGCTATTGCTACTTAGGAAGCCATTAAGAATAAGGTAGATTATTACTTTGAGAATATTTGTACCATACAATAAATGACCAACCACTTCACGCTTTTTATAGAGAATATGAATCTAACTCTATTGACTTAGGAATTCAGGGAGAAAGTCAGAAAACTAAGATAATTGACACCTACTTCGGATAAATTTTCGGAGAATAAAGACGATTTTTTATCTCCTATGGAAAGAGGAGGAAGCATCATTATGGATTTCAGAAACCTTCTTCTACCCTATCTCCATGTGGATTGTACCCCTGTCATCATACCTCCTGCATTACCTAGATCTCAACCCAGTAGTTCCTCCATGACGTCTCCAGCTGAAGCCATCAGAAGCCTTACTCCACTAGTACCTCAGCAAGCTACTCACTAGAGACCCACTAGAGCATCTGTTGCTACCCCTCCAGTCATTCCTACAATAATTCCTAAACCTGCTGATCCACCAGCTCATCCTCCATCTTCTTCTACCCAAGGGACAAACCCCCTACCTACATATTATGTGGATTGAGTCTTTTTATGTCTCTTGATAGGGACTTTGTATTCTTTTTTGCGTCATGTAATGTACTTTCATTAATACAAGCCTTCTCTATTCTCTATATTTGTGTTTCTTTTTTCTAATCACAAAGGGGGAGAAATACTGTGCTAATTCTAGACTATTCATGTGATTGGGGAGAAATGTGATAATATGATCCTATGTTTCATCTTTTCTACCTTTCTCTCGGATAGCATGTACCAATATTTTCTGGTTTTACCCTCTTATTAATCTCTGATACTTGAGACATTTCTTATCTGTGTTTAGTAACTGTATTATATGTGATATCTATATTTAATACATACTGGTATAATTTTTGATTATCAAAAAGGGTGAGATTGTTGGACTCACCTATTTTGATAATCCTAAATCATGTTTAAATATTTACCAGGATATATTAAGCCATTTGCTAACCGTTTTTAAACTGTATTTATATTTTTTATCCTAAAAAATATATATTCTTAGTCACATGACTTTGTTGCATCAGATTACATTTTACATTTATATAAATATAAGTTCACTGTTAAAGGCTACTGGTAAGAGACTTCTATTAAAGGTCACCATTATATCTCACTGTTACTCTAGGTTATGATCTTAGAAGGTTACTGTTGAAGATCTACAAGGTCACTATCAGTACAATGTCACTGTCATAAGTCTAACATTGATCTTCTTATCAATGCTCATAGAAAAAGAGTCACCGTCACAAGGTCACTACTGTGACAAGGCTTTTGTTAGAAGTTCACTGTCAGACTCTTTCTCAAGTCTTCTGTTGAGAGCATCACTATTCAAGTCTACAGTTGGACATGTCTACCGTTAGTAGAAGGCTATAGCTAGAAAACTTCTACTGTCGATATAGTCGACTGTTGTTCAATGTTTATTGATGGACATATTCCACTGTTAATGAAATTACCTGTTGAGATAAGTCTTCAGGTGGAAAGGTCACTGTTGCAATAGTCTGATGTTACTGACCTGCCGATGAAGTCCACTGATGAGGAGTTACTATTATATAGAGTAACAGCTACTATTACAAGACATCCACTGACACAATTCCACCATTACAAGCCTATAGACAGAGAGTCTACTGATGAATCCCACAGTTGAATAGCCTGTCGATGAAGTCCACAGTTGAAGAGACTAACGTTGAAGTCTACTATGTGACATGAATCTTCTACTAGTTTAATGATATTATAATCTTTTCTTTACCAATTTTATTAATACTATCATAATGGTCATTTATGGATAAATTAATGCACCTGACATTATTTAATGATATTTCCATCCATATCAGGAAACAGTACGATGTATGAAGAAGACCACAAGTGGATGAAACATTTCTCTTGTCGGCCCATACTTAACCAAATGAGAAAAAGCTGAACTGGATAAGTATATTTTTATATATATATGACTAGACACAAATGATAGAAACAAGTTTCAACATATTGAATATACACACATAAGAGAGAAACATACAGCATCTGAAGAAGAACACTCAAGAACTCATTTTGTAGAACACGGAGCTTCACGAAGATCTATTGAATGAACCTTTTTCGAGATTTGGTGGTGTTTTATAAAGAGATTTTAACCTATGAAGCTGATTATCTCTACATATGGAAGTCAGAACCATGAAGTTGTGACACTCTGTTTTGGAGGCAACTTGTAGAGAAGTACCAAAACTTCATGTCCTTCTTTCCAATGAGTCTAGAGCTGATCTTCCAACACAACAGAGCATTATAAACTTATCCCTACTATCTTTATCCCTATTGTGTTTAAGTATTTTACAATTTTGAGACGTGTTTCTGTGTTACACACACTGACTCTTGTGCTTGAACTGAGGGATACTGAAAATCCCCATACCAAAATCTCTTTACATTTGTTTCCCACGTATAACTGTGGAAGAAGCCTAGTGTGTCTTGGTTGTATATTTTTCCCATGTAGAACTCTGTTAAAGGTTGCAAAACCTGGACAGTTTGTGAAAACTATTGTAAATCCCGATACAGGTTGTGTATCACTTTTTAATATAATTGCATGGTGGAAGGTGATCACCAAGTGGAGAGGACTAGTTCTTGACTGAAGACTGAACCTCTTGTTTAATTTTTTTTGTTCATATTTCACTTACCCTATTTTATACTTATCTGATGTTCTTATATTAGCAAAGATAGAAATATGTTTTTACATTCACTCTGATAGTTAGTTATGGTTAGTGTGTATATGTGATTCGTTTAGTAAACTTGTTTCAAAAGTGGAATATGTTCTCATGCTAATTCAACTGAGGTGTAATCAACCTTTGAGAAACCTGTTGAACAATAAGTCACTTATATCTCTACTTCCTTAATTGGCTGGGACGTTATAATTTGGGGGATTTTATTCATAAAAGTTTTTAACAAAAATTTTAATTGGAACTCAATTCACCCCCCGCCCCCCTCTTGAGTATCCACTCTGACCAAGAGAAACTATGACAACAACTCAGGTGAGGGATAATGCAATGATTTCCTGAACAACACCCCCGTTGATTTTGGAGGTGGAGTTCAAAAGATAATGGTGATTCTTACCCAACTATCTCATGTTATGAATAATAACCAGAATAATGGGGAACATCCTCCTTCACTAAAGAGGGAGAAACTAGTTATCCAGTGTTTTATTCGGCAATGACCATCGATGTTTACTAGATCTTACAATTCAATAGTTGTGGAATAGTGGGTCAACTCTAGGGAGAAGATCTATTCTGTGCTACACTATTCTGAGATAGGGAAGGTGGCACTAGTTGTTTATCTTCTATATAGATAGGCCAATAAATTATGGGATTTGATTAAGAACACCAGGCCAATGGAGGAAATTGATGATATGGAATGGGAAGACATTAAGACCATGTTTCTTAACAAGTATTTCCCATGAAATGTTACTACGAAGATTGAGAGTGAATTCAAAGAGTTCAAGAAAATATAAATAGAATTTTTCACAAAATACAAAACAAATTTCATAAGGCTTTCAAGGTAAACTTTGGTTTTTGTTATAAAGAATTACTTAAAAATTGATAGATTCATTAGGGGATTAAAACCACACCTTCGAAAGCCTCATTCAATTTGAGATTTTGTGAGTTATTAATAATTTCATTGATGTGCTCTCAAAGTGGAGATGGAGTTTGGAGAATGGTCCCATGTCTATGGTGATAAGAAACTAAAGATGAAGTTTCAAGCTGGAGGATCTAATGATAAATTTGAGAAGAAAACTAAACGACCCACATGCCAACGATGGGGGAATTTTCATCATAGGAACTGCCTCAAAGGGATAGGTAATTGCTTCAAGTATGGGAAAGAAAGACCCCATGCTCAAGAGTGTCGAAAATACATGAGAAGGAATGAGAATTTTGTGGAATAAAGGAGATAACCACTCAGGGTTCAATGCTATAGTTGTAGGGAGCAATGGCACTATGAATGCCAGTGCACAAAACCTCGACTCCTTGAGGGTAATCAACGTTAAAATCCACCAAAGCCAAAGGAACAAGGGAAAGATTATGCGATCACTACTATAGAAATGGACAAAGATAATGAAGTCGTACAAGGCACACTTCCTTTTCAGTCATGAATGGAAAAAGTCTTATTTGATTCTAGTTATACGCAATCCTTTATATCTTTAAATTTTTCTAGAACTATAGAATCAAATCCCTAAAACCTTGAAGTAGAGATATCTGTAAAAACACCAAGTGGTGCAATCATTTCAACCCAAGTGTTTCAATCTTATCTTTTTGGCATATGTGGAAATATTCTTCCAGTGAATCTTGTAATACTTCCATAGGAGTAATTTGACACTATAATGGTAATGTATTGGCTCTCGTTTTATAGATCATGTATCAACTGTCAGGAAAAGAAAATATATTTTCATATTCTAAACCATCCCATGATCCTCACTAAATGAAAGGGAGATAATGAATATCCTTTGAAAAATCTTTCAATGGTGTGGGTTTTGATACCCTATAAAGAAGCATACCTTGCCCAAATGGATGAGTCCAAGGAATGTGCCAACCTTGCAGAAATTCCCATTATAAGGGAATACAGTGATGTTTTACCCGAAGTGTTACTCGGAATTCCCCCATATCACGAGGGAGAGTTTTCAACAAAACTAATACCCAGAGATACTCCTATCTAAATGTTTTCATATATGATGGATCATGTCCAATTGGTGGAGTTAAAGAATCAGTTGCAAGAGAATTTGGACAAAGGGTCCTCACACCCTATTGCATTACCTTTGGGTGCACCAGTGCTCTTTGTAATGAATAAGGATGGAACAATGCGGTTGTGTATCAATTATCAGGAACTCTAAAGGGTCACCATAAAGAACAAGTATCCTCTTCCAATGATTGAATAAATGTTGAAACTATTAAAAGGAGCTCAATACTTATGAAAGGTGGATATTTGTTATGGATATCATTTTCTAAAGGTGAATAAGGAAGATATTCAGAATAATTACTTCCGTAGAAGGTATGGGCACTATGAGTTTCTGGTGATTCCCTTCCGACATACTAATTCCCCTAAAATATTCATGGATTTGATGAATAGAGTATTTAGACATTACCTTGAAATTTTTTTGGTAGTGTTTATTAATGATATTCTCATCTACTCCAAGAGAAAGGTGGAACATGAATAATATCTATGGATTGTCTTGGATACATTAAGAAAGGAGAATTTTTACACAATGTTTAGAAAGTGTGACTTTTGGATAAAGCAAGTCACATTCTTGGGACATGTGCTCACAGGTGAGGTAATTTATGTGAACCCTTTAAAAAATAGAAATTGAGGAATGACCAAGGCCCTATAGTGTCACAAAAATCAGTAGTTTTCTTGGATTAGGTGTTTACAACTGACATTTTGTAAGAAATCTCTCATGATTATCAAGACCTCTAACTAAGAAAATAAGGAAAGGGGTAATGTATGTATGGATGGAAGAATGTGGGGGAAGATTCAAGGAGCTAAAGAGAAGGATGATCATTGCACCTGTACTCACACTACTAAAAAGTGGAGAAGGTTTTGTGATATACAATGTTTCTTCAAAGAAAGGATTGGGTTGAGTAATTGTGAAAAATGAAAATGTGAAAGCCTACGCCTCACGGCAGTTGAAGATCCATGAGAAGAACTACCCGACACATGATTTAGAGATGGAAGCCATGATTTTTTCCTTGAAAATATTGAGGAACTACCTAATGGCATCAAGTTTGACATATACACCGACCACAAGATCCTAAAGTATATATTCACACAAAAGGGGATCAACATGTGTTAAAGGATATGGTTAGAGCTAATCAATTATTACGATTTCTCTATTCACTATCATCCTAGAAAGGTGAACAAGGTAGCTGATTCTCTAAGAAGAAAAGAACTTGCTACTCTATCCATGTTGCAGATTGAGAAAGAACCAATCTTCATGGATATGCAGAGGATGGATTTGGAAATCATAAGGGCATGGGATACATCCTACAGTGCCCAAAATATTGTGCAACCATCAATCTAAAAGATGACTAAGGAGGCACAAAGTTATGATGTGGAGATACAAAAGAGGGTGAATGCATTAATGGAAGGGAAGCTTCAAGAGTTACATATCAACGATGATGGTGTGATTTGGTTTGGAATTTGGATTTTTGTGCCTTCATCACCAGGGATAAAGAAGGATTTTTTGTAAAATGCACATAGCTCAACATTCTTTATCCATCTTGGGAGTACCAAGATGTGTTGTGATCTCTGAGAACACTTCTGGTGGGATTACATGAAGAAGGAGATCGCGAAATATATATCATGGTTCTTGGTATGTTAGAATGTTAAAGTAGAGCGACAAAAGTCCAAAGGGTTTATGCGACCATTGCATATACCCATGTGGAAATGGGAGAATGTTACTACGGACTTTGTCATGGGTCTCCTGAAGACGTCAAAGGGAAATAATGCGATATGGGTTGTGGTTGACCGACTTACCAAGACTTCCCATTTTATTTCTATTCATGAATATCTCTCACTTGAACAAATTCCAAGGATATATGTGAAGTAAGTGGTGATACTACATGGTGTTCCACTCTCAATTTTCTCTGCCCGTGGTCCAAGGTTCAAATCAAAATTCTAGAGGATCCTTCAATATTCATTAAGTACTAAATTGAATTTCATCATGAACTATAACCCTCAATCTGATGGAGAATTTCAAATAACTATTCAGACGCTTGAAGATATGATAAGAGCTTTCCCTCTATAATTCACAGGTAGATGGGATCAATATCTCCCATTGGTTGAGTTCTCAAAAAACAATACCTTCCATGCGAGTATTCAGATGGATCCATATAAAGCTCTATATGCACAGTTATGTAGAAATCCAACCAGTTGGAATGAATTTGGAGAAAGAAATCCACTTAGATCAAATATTGTGCAAGAGATGACAGAGAAGTCATCAAGAAACACATAAAATCTGATCAAAGTCAGCAAAAGAGATACACTGACAAATTTCAAAGGGACTTGGAGATTGAATTTGGAGATAAATCCTTCCTTCGAATATCACCAAGGAATAGAGTCATTCGGTTTGGAAATAAAGGGACACTAAACCCAAGGTACATTGGCCCCTTTGACATCCTTGACCGCATAGGATCCATGGCCTATTGCCTTGAACTTACACCAAATATGGCCCAAGTTCATGATGTGTTTCACGTAACACTCATGAAAAGTACATACCTGATCCCTCACTTGTACTAAACTTAGAGGTGGTGTAGGTGGAAGATGATCTCTCTTATGAAGAGAAGCCAATAGAGATTTTGGACTAGAGAGATATGGTTCTACGCAACAAGACAACCCACCATGTAAAAGTGTTTTGGAGGAACCATAAGTTTGAAGAAGTTACTTAGGAACCATAAGAGGTGATGAAGAAGAAGTACCCTCACTTTTTTATGTAAAACAAAATTTTTTAGGGCGGAATTTCATAAGGGGTGAAGAATGCAACGACCCAATGTTTTATCAAGGGAATTCCCTTCTTATAATTATTCCTTATAGTATAATATCATTATGAATAACAATGATATATTATGATACTAAATAATATTTAATCATTAAACATATTTTTACTACCTCTATGTTTTGAATTTTGAAAATATGGCAAATGCGATTGTGATCAGTAAGATGTTTGGAGTCCGATAAGAAAAACATAATTTTTGGTGAATAGTAACCTACCCTTTTGAATTGTAACCTACCCTTATGAATAGTAATATGACCCTTATGAATAGTAATATGACCCTTATCAATGTTAAATCTTCAAAAATAATAATAACCTTACCCATGAATAATTAAATAAAATTTAGGCATCATATTAGTAACAATTTGACCATAATAAAAGTATTAGTATTTTTGTAAGTCACAAATAATTAATTATAATCAATTAATTAATTTAAAAGAAAATTTATTTTCACAAAATGTTTTTATAAATTAAAAAATACATGTCTTCTAAATTTATGATAATTTCATATGACCATACTTAATTTTCGAAAGCATTATAAAATCGGTTTTAATTTTTAAAACTGTATTTTTCATGAAAATTATGTTTTTAATTAAAAATAAAATTAATCATATTTAGAAAATTATTTTGTAAAAATGGACTTCATTTTTGATTCTACACATTAAAAAAATTTTGGGGTGAATTTTTGGGATTTTTCTGAAATACTTGAATTCTTATGAATAGTGAAACACCATAATTTACGAAATAAGATAAATAAGCTAATTATAGAGTCATACATGATGTTCTGGTGATGTAATCCACATTGGATCGGTTTCACATTTTAAATTTAGTATTCGTGGTTCTGGAAGACTCACTATTCCTTTCCTTAGGGGTAAATAATAAATTAATGAATTTTATATTGAGAAATCCCCTCTCCCCTCAACTATAAATACCACCCTTCACACCCTCATTTCATCACACCTCTCAACCTACAAGACTTGTCTAAACTATTCCAAAACATCTTAAATAGCCCCTACCCCACTTCCATGAGATTCTGGTTTCGTCAAAAGTCCAATCCAAGCTTCCAGGATGAGGATCTCAAGAGGAGGATTCAAGAGGTAATTCCTCTCTCTCTCTCTCTCTTTCCTTTAAATTCCATTCAATTTCAAGTTTATTTCTTAATCTATTCCCACCTATATTCAGCCAAATGGTATGTTAAATCCATTATTATTAATATAATATAATTTAATGATACTAATGTTATATTATATAATCCAACCCACTTCTCCTCTTCATTTCATTTTATAAAAGAGAACATTGTTCGTGAGGTGTTAATTTATCACCATCAAAAATGGCATGTTATGAATTTCCTTTACAGCTTTCAGATCTGGTCATGGATCCATTTTTATAGTTGAACCCGATTATGTTATATGTATTATATCCTAAATAATATTTTTTTAACTAACATATGTACATATTACTAAATGATTAACAGAAAGAAGATCGTTGTGGATGAAAACCCACCAGAATAAACCCAAACGATCATCATTAAAATTATATATAATGATTCATTCACAAGTTATATAAAATAATTCATTATAAGATCATTTAAACTCCTGTAATATCATTAATAACATTTAATATCGGTTCTGGATGTTTACTCATGTTTTACACGAATATCCATTAATGAATAAAAATGAACTATTCAAGGAAAACATAAAAATGATCATTCCCAAACAATGGATTTAGACCCTATAACTCATCCAAAATCCCATAAAATAACATAATGAAACCATAATAAACCATATTAATGTACAAAAGGTTATTTTATTTTTAATTAATTAAACTAATGTGGTTATCTAGGACATTAAAGCGAAGAAAGTGTTCAGATATAAGTTAAGGGGAAAATATCGAACCCAACCTTCTTTCTTCGGGTGCTCCCTCTTTCACTCCATTTTTGGTATAGTTACAACTTAAAAAATATTTTTCATCATTATATTACCTATTATGGTATATAAATGTTCTCCACTTGGTTTTATGTCCAACACAATGTTTTCTAAAAGAACTCTTCTTTCAAGAACACACCTTTAACTTCTAACTCAATGGTGATTATTCTTTTATCAAGTTTGTTATTCCCACTTTCTTTTGGGAACTCAATGTTTATTAATGTGTTCTTATGAGATTAAACTTGTTCTTTCCATGGGTTAGTTATGTTAATTTTTTGAAATATATTATAAGTTTCATTCATGATAATGATAATGTTATGATGTGATGGGTGCACCCACAATTATATAGCGCAATATGAATGCTTGAATGGGATGGGTGCGCCCGGAATTACACAGAGATCCAATGAATTGGGTAAATTGATGAATATCATGTTTTTAGGTGAAATGATCAATGAAGAAGATGTTATCTTGGTTCACAATGATGTGTGGTAGTCATCCAATTAGACAGGTTGTTTCATTTTTTATGCATTGCCACATTTCAAGTCTCTTATTAATGCTTACTCTCATGTTCATGGTCCTTTTAACATGTTATGGTTATGCTCAACCATTGTTATATTGTTATTATCTATCCTATTACTGGGCTTTTAGCTCACCCCTTTTGATGTATATCCTTAGGTGACTACATGTACTAAGGATTGTTCAAGTGACAATAAGATACTAGAGAAGAAGGAATTAAATAAATGTTTATGCTTGATGTTTTAATTATTATGTATGGTTCTAGTTTTCCCAATACACTAAAACTTTTGATCCTCTATGTGTAATACTATAATGTTTTTTATCTTTAAAATTAAGTAATATTAATTTAAGAAAAGGATTTTTCTCTATACTCATGGTAAAAGTGACCCAATGTTTTGATAAGAACTATATTTTTAAATATAGAAAAGTGGTGACCTCATGGATTGATTGGAGAACCATTGTATGATTAACATGAGTTTATTTCCAGACAAGGGTTTTTATGATTTCAGTGTGTGTATTGGGGTGATTGATACATGTATAGTTATGGAATCACCAATATCAGTTCTTGACGGATGGTGTAAGGTAATTTACATGGTGGGGCATGAACTACTTTCTATAAATGGGTGTGACCTTTGTTAGAAATTTATTTTGGTAGATATTATGGATGATGTTTCTAGTCATCTAGATGGGGAAATGATTGGGATTTCATGTTAGTTCTAAGGGATGAGTGGTACAGTCACATTCAATCATTAAATTTACTATTAAACAAAATTTTAGATATAAATATCCATCATTTTGGTTTAAAAAAGTGATTATATGTGTACATATTTGGTTGGGATCATTGCATTAGTCATGGATGTAATACCCCCATATTGGTAAGGTCATGAATTCAATGATACCGGTCAATAGAAGCTAGAGATGTTACTGAGATATTGGTGAGTATGTGGATCTAAATTTTTTGTGGTCCATTAATGAGTGTCATATTTGGGATTAATTGGTATCACATTAAGTGAATACCATGAGGTTTTTGGTTCTACAAAATAAGGATGTAATTCCTAGTAACACCAAGAGCCATGTCACTATGGGTTCCTAGAGAATATCGCCACATCATGTTCATGCCACATTATAGTTTTTAAAAGAGTGGTTGACCCATAAGTTTAAAGACATTCCAAATTTTATTTTAGGTTATGTGGGAATGTGGGGAGGGAAATTTTGGTTATATCCCCATATTGTTCCTCTTTCATATCCCACTTTGGGAGGGATGAATTTTGGGAAATCTCATTCTTAATTTTAGATACAATATTCCTATTTTTCATATGTTATTAATAAAAAACTTTATTCACTAAATTTTTGTTTTAGGTTAAGGTTTTATTGATGAGTTTTTCAGGTTATTGTTTTTCATTTGATTACACTATTATATGGTGGAATTTCCCGAAATACGGGACTTCAGAATGTGATGGGTAGAAAATATATTATGATGATGATCAAATTTCATTGTTTTCCATTTCATTAAAGGTAAGGGGCACATAAAATATTTAGTGTTTTCCCAAAATTTATCATAGAATATTTAATATTTGGACAATATGTAATGGGTATTTTTCAAATAGGGATAAAAGGATAATGTCCTGAGACATTGGCATGTTACTGATTGAGGTTTTAGTAAGGGGAGTCACTTAGTGAGCTTTCAGTTATTATAAATCTTGAGATTATATTTAATAAATGAATATAAAATGTTATAATAAATAATTTGGATATTTTGGGTTGAGATAGAAGCATAGGTGGTGATACAATATTTTCAAGGTGTGGATGAGATCAAGAGAGGGTGGGAGATCTTTTTTTAAAGGGAGTAACTATAAATAAGGTAATAAATTCATGAACATATCCCTAAGTATTATGCAACATGTTTATGTAGAATGTGACATGAGGTCTTACAACTTTCATTTGATCAAACTTTTATATATTATTAATTTTTTACTTTAACTCCCCCATGTAGAACATAGCTTTTTTAGGCTATGTTGCACCCTTGAACACTCAGAGGATGCCTCAGTCATCGATGGCCACGGTCATGACTGAAAAAGTGGGTTCTGAAAAACATGGACCCCATAGATAATATATTAAATTTAATGAATTAACATAGTTATCTTGGATGTCGGGTGGACTTGATCCTCTGAGGTTTAGATTAGGCCCAATAGTGATGTTTTCGGGAAAAAAATTCACACAGTGTATTTGTCATCAAAAGGGTGAAGATATCTGATGAGTTCATAGGAGACTCGTGATAGGTCCTCAAGCTCGATATGAGTGGTGTATAGCCAAATTTAGTTTCTTAAGTCTATTTGGGTAGGAAGGAGGTTCTTAGGTCTTTTAGTGATGGGTGAGATAAGAGTACATCACACATTGGACAAGAAACATCCTCTTGAGGGTGGAGTATGGACTCAGTGTGAACATTGAGTAAGATAATTCCTATGGGTCATGAAATATTATATTAGATATATTTTCATATAAATTATGGCCATGAAAGATCTCATAAGTGAGATGCGAGATATGACCCATACATGGGCCATGGGAATTGTTATCAATTTGTAATAGGGATTACATTGGTTGTTGTGAATGTTAAATATGAATATACCATGGTTAATTGAACCAAGATATGATGAAATAAATTATATGAGGATTTGGACTGGCCTCTAGATTCTAAGGTAAGGAAAGGTCATATAGGTGGATAGAACTACATGAAGTGTTGGATGCATTTTGGTCCCAATGATTTTGGGATGTGGGAGAGGATCCAATATAGGGTGTTCAAACAATAATGTTACCTAGGGACCTCAGTGGATGTATTGGTCTCATGTTGACCCTAGCGGGTTAGTTTTTCAATTTTAGTATAGTTATATCCCAGTATTAATGTAGTGGAAAAAGTAGGTTATGCATTCTAGAGGCCAACCAATGAGACATAGATGTGGTTAAGGCATCTAACAGACCCCTTAAGTGTGATATCTATAATGTGTGGTTTTAGGTTAACATGATGCATTGGTTATATGGGTAATCTAACATAGAGATGGTATGTGTTCCCTAGGTAATAATTTAATAGTAATTATTATGGGCTGGGATAGGACCATGTGGGTGTATGTTATATGAGGTTCTATCATGATTTGTGGCTCCTGGGTGTATGTGTATTTAAAAATCGGGGTGGCATACAACCCTTGGTAATGATGGACTAGTAATTATTACAGAATGGGATATTGTAACACCCTGTTATATTAGACAATATTTCTCTTTAAAAAATTTTATTTCTTCAATAACTTGGGCTAGACGCAATACTGAGTTTAAATGAACTGAGATATACTATTAAAATATTATTATTTATGATAGTTATAACCTATCCATTAATAAAGTGGGTAGAAATAAAGTTAACTACATTATGAAATATATATAAATTTCCAAATAAATATAAATTTATTGATAAATTCTTATTAAATAATCAATCAATTTTTAGTAAAGTCATTAAATTATTAAAAGATACAATTTATTCAGAAATTATTTTTATTGATTTTTTTAGAAAATTTTATGTTTAATATTTGGAACCTTAATTTTATAAAATGGCGATAATTATTTAAATTAGTATATTAAAATTATATTAGAATTAATTTTTCAGTTTTTTATGGAAAAGATAGATTTTCCTAAGAGGAGTAAAAAAATGATAATTCTATTAACAATTGTGTGTACAAAGTCCCATTTTTTTTAATTGGTTTGGAAAGTAAAATAATTTTCAATTTTGTTTAAATAATTAAATTAATTACATTATAATCTATTTCAATATTGAATTTTGTATGCAGACATTTCTTATATATAAAAAATAATTTTCTTGAAAAAGCTATTTTTATACATGCTATGTGTTTTTATGTTACTAAATTAAATTTATACATTTTTTAAATTATTTTAATGAAATTTATATATTATATATATAATTTTTTTTATATTCATTTCATTTTTTTCAAGGCATGTGATAATAATAAACTATTTTTTCTGCTTAAAATTCTATTTTTCTAGAAAGATATTTTTTTTCGCATGTTGCTCACGTATTTTTTTTAAAACAATTATCCAACTTATTGAAATTAAATTTGATCAAATTTATATTATATTTGGATCCATGATGTTAAAATTATAAAAATTGGGCCCTTTTATTTTTCTCACTATAAATAGTAACTGTGTTAAAATTTATCACATTGGTAAGTGGTAAATTAAGTTAATTTAGGTTAAAACATAGTTATAAGACCATAATTTTCATCATATTTCTTTTTAGATGAATTTAATTCAAATATTACCACCTTAGGCAATAATTTTAGTTGTTTATTAGAAACATTTCGATGGAAATGGCCTATATAATATTTAAAGTGAAGAAAGTAAGAAAATGTCACTCTCTTAGTTTTACATATATCTTAAGTGTCCAAAAGGGTAAAATGAATGTTATCATTGAATATAACTATAAATATTTATATATATGAAATTATTTTCATGATATAAACTTTTTTCTAATATTTATAAATTATATAATTACTATAAATTCTTTTGTAACACTAATGCAACATTTCTCCTATTGAGAAAAAACTATAAAACGAGTTTAAAAATACTAGAAGAAAAATAACTTTAAAGTGTTATTTTGTTAAAAATATTATATTAATATTAATTATAATTCATAAGTTAAATAATTAAATTTTAATTCCAATCAATATTTTGGTATTTTGAGTCTTATTAAATGAATACTATCTAAATTGGAAATATTCATATTTTATAAAAATAATATTCTATTAATTTACATAAATATCATAAAAATAATAACATAGAACTATGTGATTAATATATGGTCTCAAATTTCATCCCTTTCCCATTTATATTTAATCTGGAACCATCTTTCTTGAGAATGACTTTAATATATTTTAATCTTTGAAGAAATTACAAGGGTACCCCTACGCACAATTATAAAATAGAATCCCAATTTTATCTTATTCATGACACATTGATCCATATATATAAACCAACCACTGTAGTGTTACATTATCCACTTCTATATAAAAATTCTAGAGGTTGTTTTCTCCCAAAAAAGACCATCCTAAATCCCATAAGTGGAGATCTAATGGTGTAATTTCAAAGAAAATGTAATTACCTTAACTGATCAATTTCTTTTTAATTATTCTTTTACCTCCTCTACATATATTATATTATTAATAAATTACAAATTATGTATCCTAAATGTACTAAAATATTATTATGATATTGAAACCACATATTTTTCACACTATTTCCATCAAATGTGATGTGAAATTATCATTTGAGTTTACATACGGCTTACCATCTCCATATAGATTTACAATTCATTTATCATCACCATATTGTATGGATGGGTGTTATGATTGGACTAATTTTCATCCATGATACTTATGAAATAATTATACTTCATTAATTATAATATCACATCGACCATATTAACTTCCAAACCATTTTAAAATGATAATGTTGACCATGCGTGCTTTTGGACCACCACCTCCATGAAGCGGGGTGATTAATTTTTCATTTCTATTTTACAAGGATGGTAATACGGATTTATTTAATGAATATATATGATATATATGATATAGTAATGTTTCTAGAAAGATTATTTTTTATTTATCTAAATATCTCTTCACCTGTTAAAAAATTGAAAACAACATTCAAGCGTTTGTACGGCTTACTATCTCTAGGAACAGTGTAATTCACTTTTCTATAACTATATTTTAGTAATAAATCTAAACATGTATTTAATTAATATATATTATATATATCATGATTTAAATTTTTTATTTTATTTGATTATGATAAAATATGGGGACTAAAACTATTAGACAACAGCATACATCAACAATGAATCAGATATCCCCCGGAAAAGTGATATTAATTAAAAATTGTTTACAAATGGATTATAAAAGGTTATATGTAAATAATATATGGAATGAAATATATTAGTATGTTTGTATAATATATTTATAATATATATATATTTTATATATATATAATGTTCCAACAAGTATGACAGATGTCGGACCTATGGTAATGGATTATCATCTCACTTTTATTTTTGTGGGACACATGACTTATACACTGCTTGTTTCTTTTGAGTGGTGTATATAATAAAAATGAATTATTTTTATTATTATTGTCACACAAATCATTAAAAATACATATATATCCCTATAATTTTATATCATTCATTTGACTTATAACTCAATAGTTTCCAATGTAGTAAGGGTTTTATTTTATAATCTCATTGTTTATCAGGATTGTTTTTGATTAAGTTCAACATGATGACATATTACAGTCTAAATATCATGAAACTTATATATATATATTTATAAAATGTTTATTTATTGAAAATAAATTTTTTCCATTAATTTTTATCACTATAAAAACTATGGACATCGAAAATATGCTTTTCTTGAAAATAAGATTCATTTATCTCTTTGGTCGGAAACCCCTTTTCTTTCAAATCCATGTATTATAAAAAAAATAAGTTCCTTACTATTCTAAATTTATTTTTTAAAATACAATTTTAACCATGTTTTAATTTCAAAATATCATTTTATAGGAACATTATGTCATTTTTTCATACAAGGTACATATTTACTTGTTACCAATAATGCTAATAGAATGTTTTCTTCTAACATGTAAAGAATTACAAACATTTCTCACTATCATGACCAATAAATGTTATAAATCATCCATTAAAATTTTCTATGGTTTTTTGAAGATAAAATTATTTCAATCATATTGTGTAAATATTTGTATTATCAAATTTATTTTGTTAATTTAAAGGTTATTTTCCTCAAGAAATATTTCTATAAACTTTTAAAATAATTGTCAGATACGATTACATCCTTTGATATTACTTATGAATTGGTTGGTATGTGATCCTTTGATACCATTTTTTACTAATGTTTTTATGGATAATGTTTTTTTGATGGTATGTTTATTAAACCCATTTATTTTACATGGTATATGCTATAATGAATTGATGAAATGTTTATGATTCCATTTTTATTTTAATGAGTTATGATGTGATAATATGATTAATTTTTTGTGATATTTTGGTACAAATATTTATGCTTTTAATTGTATGAAATTGGTTACATTATAACCTTGGATGTTGGCTATGTTATAAACAGTGAAGGTGGTTATATTATAACCAATAATGGTGGTAATATTATAATGAATGATGGAATTCCCTTAATAACCAAGGATGGGTGGGATATTTATCTCCATCTAATGCTTTGGGTTAAGAATGATATCTAATGAGATAAATAGGATATGAATGGGGAGTGAACCCAGACTAGTAATGGAATTTTTCAACTATGTTATTATTGGGATTCATCCTTGACTACAATGGTGTTTTGGGGAGCGACCCCATTACATTATCATAGTTTGGGAAAAGAGCCTTGACTACTTGGGAAATGGTTTTTTGTGATTATGTGTATGCCAAAAACTTATCTCTTATGAAAATTTAATACTCTAATGGATCATTTTCTATTATCCTTTTATGATCCATGTCTTATGAAATTTTAAGTAGTGTACCATGAACCAAGATTATGATCTATAATATGTACGGTATGATTTTATAATATTGTGTTCATGTTCTCATACACTTATGTTGTTTATATACATCATTAATCATTTATATCTCCATTATTTATTATTATTGAGAATATTATCTCAACCCATCCTATGCTTCGTTTTCCCAGGTTATGAAGAAATATACTGAGTATTATATTTCAAAGAATGATTCTATTTATGAAGAACTCAGTGGGAGGTGATGTAGATCTTTTATAAACCATATATTTATGTGTCCATTTATCCATATGAACTATACCAATACTATTCTGGAATGGATTATTATGTTATGTAATGAATAATCATATATTAAGATTTTATATTTACATATTAAAAGTATACACCCCTATTGATGTAGTCCCTAGGTTTTATTCTATATTTGATTCTTCGGAGGAAAATTCCCCCTCATTGTGTCTTATTTTAGAACTGTTATAGGGGTAGGACATGGTTCTCTTAGGTGATATTCTAAACAGGGTTCATGGTAGGACATGGTCCTCTAATGTGATCTTATAAATAGGTTTTGGGGAAGGATGGTGTTCCCCTCGGTAGTGATTTGACATGATCAAAAAATTTAATACTCAATAGAGAAATTATGGTTGACCATGAGAGTCACCTCGGAACTCAAGGATCGATAATGGTTATTTTAATACTCTTTCATATTATATTTTCTATTTTAAACATATCAAATATTTACACACCACATTTAATTTTTATATCATATAAATATTTGCGGGTAGACTAATGATTTTTACTCACCCATTATTGGGTGGGCCTAACACATTAGTATTTGAGAAGACCTCATGATCACAGGTGAAAGTAGTGAGTTTTCCTTTTGTTTCATGGATGAGTTATATAGATTGTATAAAGTCATGATATAATATTTTTAATGTTTGTATAGCCTCCTTGTAATTTATTATTTTATTTTTTTTATATGTGATTGTCTTAGAGGGTGATCATTTGGTATGTTATCTTGTATGAAATCATTTTCAATTTTTAAAAATTATGTAGTTTGTGGAATCTACACAATTTTATTGTTTGTAATGGGTGTTTTTTAGTTATTTAATTTTTTTACTTTGATATGAGGGTATACTCTCCACATGATAATATAATAAGACTTTATTCTTATTCAGGAGCCTATGACATATGAGGAGGTGAACTAGATGACACATAACCTTTGGATAGAATAATGGTGGGTGGTCTTAAGTTGAATGTGTCACAATTCCATTTTCCCCAAATGGGATGAGTGGTTCACCTTAATTTCAATTGGTTTAATCTAAGATCCCAGTTAATCCTAAACCATGTTTAATAGGTATGGACCCTCTTGATTTATAGTTACTTATTATATGATTAATTGATACATTTAAAGGTTCTAAAACATGTTGATACATGAACTATTTTTTATTCCTCTATAGTTTTTTATTTTTTGCATACTCCGGAGTCTATGAAATGTGTTTATGGGTATGTGGTGACTACCTTCTTAGTATATACTATTCACAACCCTCACAGGCCCCTCTTAGTATATTTGAATCTATTTTATATGTGAACTAGGTAATGTAACAGTACTTGAGAATGGAACCTATATGTGAGAACAGCATGGGTCTTTGATGGGTTACTTCTAAAAACATGGAGGGATCTCTAGATAATGGATTAAGGATTTTATATAACAATACCATGGATATTTTATACACCTAGGTATTAAATTCCAGTTCATTATTCCCGTTTTAGTCAGAATATTTTGTAAATAAGTAGTTTTTACCACTTCATACTTGAACTGTCTATGGGGAGGCTAATTTTAGACTATTATGATATGCCCCTTGAATTTTCATAGCATGACATGCATTTTTCCTTGATGTTTTGTTCCACTTGATCCCATTGATGATGAATTATATTTGTGGTGACCCTATGTACCTGTTTGACTATGCTGTTTTAGAATAGACTCACAATGGGAGTACCACTATACATAGGGGTAAATCATCTCCCCAAAATTTCTTCCATTATACCTCAGTGTTTACAACAAAATTTAGTTATTGGGATATTTCCTAGAGGTGTTTTAGCAACTTGACCTAACAATATTCATATTGTCTGGATACATTCATTAAAAACTGGTAAAAAATCACACAAAATTGTCTTTTCTGACATGATACTTGATATTAGGTAGAAGATATGACTATTGGGAACAAGTACGTAACCCATAAATATATTTAGCAAACATAATTATGGTTGATGACTGGGTTATCATTGGTGGTCTAGAATTATTTCTTTCTTTTACCCTTTATTCAATATTTTTCTTAGAGTCTCATGAATCATATCATATGTCAATAGGTAGGAACAATTACAAAATAAATAATTTTATGTACATGCCTTTGTTAGACTATATGAGGGATTCAGTCAATTACAGGCTCATATTAATAGAAAAAATAATAATAAATATATAATGTTTTCCTATCAATTTATAGTTAATAAGTTGGTTAATATGGTTTAATTATTAAATGATTTGGATTTATATTTATTTATAGTACTAATTGTTATTTATTTTATGTTAAAATTGAATCGTTTGAAATAATTTTAGATGAGTAATTTTTAGATTATGTTTCACTTGTATTTAATTTTTCTAAAAAACATTAATGATTATGTTAAAGGATTAATGAGAACCATTTAAAAAGTATTTAAACAGATTGTGGGGGGATATGGGAATGAGATTAGATTTGAAATATGTTCCATAGGTCTCGATATTTTTAATTTCATCTCTTTGGGAAATGGGTTATGATGCAGTTCTCTTCATTACTATATAGGAATCCACCTCATCAACCACTTCTTTCAGAGCATTAATTGGTATGGGAACATTCACTACCCAAAAGACCTAAAGTGACTCCTTTGGTCGGGTAAAGTCTCTTATAAATGATTTAGGTTATATTATAGGGAGCTCTATAAAAGGATCCCACTAACTTTAAAATTATGATATATATCTAGTTCTTCCATAATTTGACCTTTCATGTTGATGTGTCGGTGTGAGAGGCCAAGTAATAGGTTAATTGCCTCCATGAATCCTTTTACATTAACAAAAGGACCAACAAAATTCATATTTTACCAAAACATTATATTCTTGTATGAGTGGTCTTCCAATGGTGGGATGTGATTTTGAAAGATAATAATGACTACAGTTTGTCCTGTAATAACTTATGAGAAATATTCAAAGAGTAGTTTTTTCCTAATACCCTATTGAGGGTTAAGGTGAAAAAAAATTATTAATTTTATTCATGGTTCAATGATATTTATGAAGTATATTTCCATGTTCACTGATCACCTTTAGTTTTCACCCTATATAAGTGGTTATGCGAAATACAAAGTGAGTCACCTTTAAATGGGACTAAAAGAGATACTATAAATATAGGGTATAATATTTACTCTGGAAAACTTATTTGAAGTTATTAAGACAGTTTTCCTTAAATAGAAAATGGTATAAGGGAGGCATAGGGTAAGTAGCTTATTACTAGTTGAAGCTTCAAAAAATTGCTCATATAGTGATAAAAGTAGTGATGGGAGGAGAAAAGTAGATATTTTTCTTTCTAAGGATGTCAAAGAAGTGATGAATGACCATCTCCTTGTTAGAGAAGGACTTATATGAAAGGCTACTAGGGTTATAAATTTGTCCATGTTAGACCATACTACACCATTTCGTCTATGCTAGGTCATCTATTCATTCCGTATGTCTATATAAAAATGTTTTTAGTCATGGTTTATCTGATAGTGTCTGGAAATGACCACAGTAGACCCTAACATATCAGGCATAGCCTGGAACATAATCAAATTAGAGTATACAAACACCCCTTTGAAGTTTAGATAGCGACGTAAATGTGGTTGATGGGTCTAAGTTGGAGTAGTGAAATAATTAGTTCATGAATACGTGACTTAGCATTAGTATGCAACAATAGTGGTCATGTATATTGAAAAAAAGTTTATTTAGGTGGTTAGAGTGGGTCTATTTACTATTACATGTACTATTTTATTTTCCTCAATATTAACTTGAACTTTATTTGATACAGGTACAACAAACGCGTTTATTTATATTGAAGTAGTAATGCTTATGGGTATTAAAATAGAATATTTTTACTCTTATCTAATCCTTGATATACACATGGGTAAATGAATTAAGCATACAAATATTTTTCATTCATGTTATTTTAAGGGTTCCCTCATGTGGAAACTTGTAGGATCTCATGATTTTGAATGTGGAATCATTTTCTATTGTTATGGTAATGGACTAGATGACTCGAATATGACCATTTATTGACTTATACTATTTATTAGTGTCCTTTTAATCCCCCAGGTATATAGTATACACTTCAGAGGGAATTATAAATTCTTGTTGGTCAAGTGGGGTCTGACCAAGGAAAATTTAGGACTATCAGAACAGAAATATCCTCTCTCATTATTATACTAGTGGATCATGAGGAAAATTCAATTTAACCACCAATAGTCAATCTTTATCTAGATATTTACCTGGAAATGATTTTTCATTTCCAAGAAAGTGAGGGGAAGAATTAACTATTGAACACTTCTCTATAATGAATCCTATCTTCATCCCTCTATATAGAATGAATCTAACTAATTTGCGAGCAGTGAAAATATGACCAAAAGATAATGAATAAAAATCATTAAATAGACTGAGAATTCCCCCTATAGGTGCACCAATTGATGTTCCCAATTATGATCCAAGTATCATTGAGAGGAGAGGGGGTGAATTAGTTATATATATTTTTTTATGTTTCATTCTTTTTGGAAAAACATTCACCTCCTATTAAAGAGTTTCTTCCCTACTGAACTCACACAACCATAGGAACAGATGATTTACAAGTTTCACAAATCAACAAGAGTAGCTATGTCCTTGGTATGGTACGGAAATAATCCAATACCACACAATCCTCTAACAAACCATCCTTTAGTGTGGAATACAATGAGTAGGATATACCCTTACACTCACGTAGCACTTGCAAAAAATCTACAACTGTGTCTGCACCCTCTTAGCACAAATAGGTAATTAAAGTCTTTTAGTGCTTCTTTATAATTGAACATATGTGTTTCTTGAAGTAGGTTCACTTTCTTACCCAGAATCTGGTAAGAACTATCTTACACACAACCGAATACGTGTAAAGACCCCAAATCTTTCACGCACCCTTTTAGTTATCTTGCACAAATCTTTTATAATAGGCACACAGGATTTTACTTTTTCCATGATACCCCTCTTGCGTGCAACTTCAATCTTGCATGAAACACACTTCTTGTGTGCACATTCTCTTTCGTGCGCGCAACTCAATTTCTTTCGCGCAATTTTGTTTTCTTAATATTTCTCCATACCTTAGAGCTCAGGATTTCTCTAACTATCGATCATCCATAGTGTGAGGGGTTCACCTCTTATTTGTAGAACTCATTGACCCCTGCACGCAAAAACCCCAATGCATCTCGAAAGATCCTGACAGGTCATGTAAAATCCCATTTGATGTCTCCTTGGGCGCATAATTCACGCGTTGCGCAAAACGCCATTTGATGTTGCCTTGGGCACGTAAGTCTCTTTTTTTCTAGCCCCATCTTTCATGAAATTCTTAGAATTTTTCTCACCCTTCCTTCCATTTCCATTTTTTGATGTTTTTACCTCAAATCATGCCTTTCAAACAAGATTCCATACTACCTTCAATCTTGTGTGAAAAAACAAATCTTATACGAAAAACCCCAATCTTTCGCGCAAGCCCCTCCTTTACTAGATTTTGATGTTCAGATCATGGAACACCACTTGCGCGCAACATAATAAGCCATATTCAAACTTTCACGCAACATTATTTTCCAAAACACATTTCTTCATCTCTCCATTTTCAGGCCCAAAAAATTTGAAAAAATTGGAAAACGGTGCCACCTTATAATGTTATTTTGTGCCACCACCATGTAACACCCTGATATTTTATGAAAAATATTCTTTTAATTTCATTAATGTCTTGTGTTTTATTCTACACCAAGATTACCTTGCACTATACGCAACACCGTATTAGCTTGCAGTATACGCAACACTATTCTTGGATCGTGTTACACACAATTTTGATAATAATTATTCTACGCAACATTGAGTATATATATATATATATATTCAATGTATAAATGAAATATGGTTGGATTCTGTTATACGAAACAACGAAGGATTCTTTCACAACACGCAACCCTGACTTGGCTTGCATTACACGCAATCGCGACCTTCCTCGATAGCGTGTGTTGTACGCAATACCGGGTTTTAATAAACAATGATATATTATTATAATATTGTCATGAACTAGCCGTTATGAATAGTATTAACTAAATTTTGAATTTTATAACATTATTATTCATCTTACACATTTTCTAGAACATGGTATAAGAACAAAATAAATTTTTCGGGTAAGATAAGTATTTTTCAGAAAATGCAGATTTGCCACCTTTTATGGCGCACCCACTTTAAATATAGTTTTTGACATGTTTATATGTTCAATTTGACAAAATAAAATTCTTCTTTTGATTCAGGATGTAAAAATTTACATTAGATAATGTTTTGATATTTTTCCGATAACTTTCATATTTCAATGAATAGTAAAAACATGCTATATTTTAATTAAAAACAACTTTATTCATCATAATATCTTATGTGGTTAAATTATAATATTGAATGGTTTTAAATTATAACACTACTACAAAAACGGGCAAGCAAAGCGCTACCTTTATCAGCTCTTTTCTAGCACTGATAAAGGAAAGGTTTTAACAGCGCTAGAAAAGCGCTGATAAAGCCCCCGTTTATCAGCGCTTAAATTTTAGCGCTGTTAAAGGTCACCATTAACAGCGCTAGAAAAGCACTGATAAATCCCCCCTTTATCAGCGCTAGAATTCTAGTGGTGATAAAGGGGGCCTTTATCAGCACTAAAATTGAAGCGCTGATAAAGGGGGGCTTGATCTGTGCTTTTCTAGCGCTGTTAAAACCTGTCTCTGATTTTATTAAAAGGAGGCCGACAGTCTCCTCTTTTTTATCGTGCCCTAAGCTCTCGCGGGACTGTACCCTTGCGACTGCTTCCTCCCCCCGATCTTCCCTTTGCCGGACCTCCGCCGTACTCCTTCTCCTTCTTCTCGACCCTCTTCCGCGGATCTTCCTCCCTTCCGAACCCTACTCCTCCTCTTCAATGGTTGGCGGTTCCTCCCGTGCACCCCTACTCCGACGGTCGCGTCTTCCAGGCAGCGCAGAAGGCTCCCTCACTTCTTTGGACTTCCGATTTCTTCACCCAAGGTAAGTGGATTCCCTAAATATTGTTTTACAGTTTAGGTTTTTATGTGGTTGTCATTTATTTGTCACCTCTGCTTCCCCTCCTCCCTCCTTTCAGACTGAATCAATATTATTCACTCTACTCCTGGTGATGATTTTTTTTGCATATGTTTTCGCTTATTCGTTCTTCAAATCTGATACTGCTGTGTGTTTTTTTGATTTGATTTTCCTTTTGTTAGTAATGATTATTTCTACTGTATCATGAATTTACTCCACTTTAACTTCAATTGGTTCTGTTACTGGTGTTGATAGTGAGTCACATTAGGGGGGGCTGGTTTACATGGGGTGTGAGGGGGGGCTGGTGTGTGCAGGGGTACGGGATGGGTAGGTTTGGTGTGTGCAGGCAGGGGGGAGAGGCGGTTGGCATGTGTAGGAGGGAGGCTGGGTTTGGTGTGTGTAGGCAGGGGGAGAGATAGGCTGGGTTGGTTTAGTGTGTGCAGGCAGGGGGAGAGGGGACAAGATGGTTTGCAAGAGGGAGTGGGTAGGGGGCATGAGGGGGGAGGTAGGCCGGTTGGTGGTGCTACTGGAGGGGGATGGGTCTGGCGTGCTGGTGGGGGGTGGCTGGTTTGTAGGGGGAAGGCTGGTTTGCAGGGGGGAGTGTGTGTGCAGGGGGGAGGTTGGCTGGCAGGCGCAGGGGTGCAAGGAGGCTGGTGGTGCAGGGGTGCAGGGGGGGGTCTGGTGTGTAGGCACGGGGGAGAGGGGGGCAGGCTGGTTGGTTTGCAGGGGGAGGGGGAGGCTGGTGTGTGTGTGCAGGGGGGAGGGTGCGGGGGTGCAAGGCTGTTGCAGGCTTGTGTAGGGGTGCAAGGGTTCCATACAGGGGTGGAGGGGTGTTGTGCGGGGGTTCTGGAGTGGGGAGGGGAGGGGGCAGGGAGTGCAGGGGGAGTGGAGCAGGGAGTGCAGGGGGAGAGGGTTGTTTTGTTGTACGGTGTAAAGGAGGGGGGAGGCTGGTGTTCATGGGGGAGGGGGACAGAGGGTGCAGGGGGCTGAAATGTTTTTGCATGGGGGCTGAAATTTTTGTGCGGGGGGGGGGGGGGGGGTCTGGGTTTTTTGTGCAGGGGTGTAGGAGGGGGGAGACTGTGCAGGGGGGAGGGGACAGGGGGAGAGGGGTGTCGTGTTGTACAGGGTACAGGAGGGGGGGGGGGGGGCTGGTGTGCTTGGGGGAGGGGGCAGAGGGTGCAGGGGGAGGGGGCTGAAATTTTTGTGCAGGGGGGCTGGTTTTTTTGTGCAGCAGGCTGGTGCAGTGCAGGGGGTCCATCGGGTTGGGTCTAGGGGGGTTGGGTTTGAGTGTATGGTTCGGGTCCGTTGGGTTGGGACGGGTTGGGATGGGTTGGATTGGTTCGGGTCGGGTTGGGTCGGGTTTACACATATAACCCGACCCAAATTGACCCGACCCTCGATGGGTTGGGTTGGGTTGGGTCCTTCGGGCTTGCGACGGGTAACCCGACCCCACTGGGTCGGGTTGGGTCAGGTTGGTTGCTCTAGAATCTTGTGACCCGACCCGACCCAACCCCAACTTTTTTGTTCGGGTCGGGCCTTGAAACACCTCCAACCCGACCCGACCCGACCCATGGACACCCCTGGTTTATATGATGCGCTATTGTGCCGTGTGGTGAACCTTCTGCATGTTGACTATAAAATGTAAAATTAATTTAGTAGATTATCATGTCTTAAATTTTTTAGTCATTGGGAACCAAACTTATTCTTTGGAGGTTGTATACCTTACTCGAATCACCCCCTTAGGGTGTGTTTCTTATAGGACCATGACCCCTATTGATCTTTGGCTTGAAATTGAACCACCTTTGACATGTGTTGATATATCCCATGCCCATGGGTTTATTAAAGGGAATTAATGATATTTATGTGTAATGGACATACCCATGGACTACTTGATCACTTATAAATAAATTAAATAAAAGTTGAATGGTAAGGCCATGTTCCTTAACCATTTTTAAACAATGTAGTGCTATTGATTATATACCTTGGACCCCATCTTACTAATTATCAGTTATAAGACTTAAATTTATCAAATTAATTGATAAAATGCAAGGGTGATATTCCTTAGACTTGATCATAATATGATATGGATGTGATTACATCATTATTACCTTCTTTAATGAATATGATGTTTCATATTGATTATTTGGAATTAATAGACATGAACATCCATATTGCTTATTCGAAATTAATGGAATTAACATTCTAAATTGTTTGTTTGGAATTCATGGACATGGTGTTCTGTATTGCTTATTCAGAATTAATGGACATGAAATTCCTTATTATTTATTTGGAATTAATAGACATGACGTTCTATATTTCTTATTCAAAATTAATGAACAATATGCTCCTTATGGTTTACATGGAATTAATGGACACGAAATTCGTTATTGTTCATTTGTAATTAATGGAAATGAAGTTCCATGTTGTTTATTCAGAATTAATGGCGATGAATAAAGATTGGATTGATGCTAATCGTTTGACAATAGAGTATGATAACGGAGTGAAAGAGTTCATCAAGTTTGCACAGTATCATGCAAAGGATCCTTCTCAACTCCTTTGTCCGTGTTTACATTGTTGTTATTCTAGACTAATTACTCCAGAGGAGTTGGAAGAATATTTGATATGTCACGGAATAGATAGGAGTTATAAATGTTGGAATAAACACGGGAAAAAAGCGAATGTAGCTATTGGCTGGAATAAAACTGCATTTTATGGATCATCAGATATGATTTCAAATATGGATAATGAAGAAGACCGTATAGAGGATGTGACTACAGATATCAATGATGATGAAGATCGTATTGAGGAAATGACAAGGACAGTTGAACATGAACTTTGTGATTGCCCAAAATTGTTTGAGAAGTTGAAGAGTTGTGCAAAGACGCCATTGTATGCTGGTTGCACTAAATATACTGCATTGGCAGCTGTACTGAAGTTGTATAAATTGAAAGCAGGAAACGGATGGAGTGATGTCAGTTTCACGGAACTACTTTCTCTTTTGAATGACATGCTTCCAGAAGATAATGAGCTCCCAAGACGGACATATGAAGCTAAACAAATGATACAGTCGATGGGTATGAAATCTGAAAGAATACATGCCTGCCCGAAAGACTTTATATTGTTTCGCAAGGAGAACAAATCACTTACAGAATTCCCAAAGTGTGGTGCTTCTCGATACAAGAAAGATGAACGCAGTCCTACGAAATTTTTATGGTACTTTCCAATCATTCCAAGGTTTAGGCGTCTATATGGAAGTGAAGAAACTGCAAGACAATTGTCGTGGCATGCAAATAAAAGAAATAAAGATGGAAAATTACGTAACCCGGCCGACTCTCCTCAATGGAAGAGAATTGATCATGAGTATCCTGAATTTGGAAATGAGTCGAGAAACCTGCGTCTTGCGTTATCTACCGATGGAGTGAATCCTTTTGGTTTTCAAACCAGCACTCATAGTACTTGGCCTGTTATGTTGGTAAATTATAACTTGCCACCATGGTTATGCATGAAACGGAAATTCATTATGTTATCTTTTCTTATATCAGGACCAAAACAACCAGGTAAGGATATTGATGTATATTTGGCTCCCTTGATCGATGATTTGAAGTTACTGTGGGATTCAGGTGTTATGTTGTATGATGCTTATGAAAAAGAATACTTCACTTTGAGAGCGTTGTTGTATGGGATGATAAATGATTTCCCTGCTTATGGAAATTTTTCAGGCTATAGCATTAAAGGAAGTCAAGGGTGTCCTGTGTGCGAAGAAGATACAGAATCAATTAGGTTGAAACATTCATCCAAATTTTTGTTTCTAGGACATCGTAGATTTCTACCCCGTCGACATAAGTACCGGTCTTGGACGACATCATTCAATTGAAGTTCAGAACAACGCAAAACACCATCTCCACTAACAGGTGATCAGCTATTTGAGAAAGTAAAAGACGTGAACACTGTTTTTGGTAAACCATTTTCGAAAACCCTTAAAAAAATCGGTTGGAAAAAGAGATCAATTTTTTTTGAATTACCATACTGGAAATGTCTATACGTCAGACATTTTCTTGATGTGATGCATGTGGAAAAAAATGTATGTGACAGTGTTATAGGAACGTTGCTAAATGCTCCTAGAAAAACAAAGGATGGAATTAAGGCAAGGTTGGACATGGTTGACATGGGAATAAGAGAAGAGTTGGCTCCCGTGAAGGGTGAAAATTGAACGTTTCTTCCTCCAGCTGCGTACACTCTTTCTAGGGATGAGAGATATCAGTTTTGCAGCTTCTTCAATGATGTAAAGGATCCAGAGGGATATTCATCAAATATCAAAAACATTGTGTCAATGAATGATTTGCAGTTAAAAGGTTTGAAATCACATGACTGCCATGTTTTGATGCAAGATTTAGTTCCTATAGCTTTACGTTGCATTTTTCCCAAGAATGTTCATCATACGTTAAGCAAACTTTGTTTCTTCTTCAAAGCTATATGCAGCAAAGTTTTAGACCCGGCGAAATTGCCAGCTATGGAAAAAGAAATTGTCATCATATTATGTGAATTAGAAATGTTCTTCCCACCAACATTCTTTGATATGATGGTTCATTTGATGGTTCATTTGGTGAGATAGGTTCGACTTTGTGGTCCTATGCACTATAGATGGATGTACCCCGTTGAACGGTATATGAAGATTTTGAAAGGGTATGTCAAAAATCGAAGTCGGCCAGAGGGTTGTATTGTGGAGCGATATATTGTTGAGTAAGCCATTGAATTCTGTACCGAATACCTATCTGATGTGGAAAGAATTGGTCTGCCAAAATCTCGTCACACTGGACGCATTGAGGGTGAGGGAATTTTTGGAAGAGATGTTGTGACAATCAATATTACTGATCGGGAGCAGGCCCACCTTTATGTTTTGCATAACAGTTGGGAGGTTGCTCCATATATTGAAACCCACAAAGAAATTTTGAGGCAGTTGAATCCATTAAGGGCTGAAAATGGATAGGAAATACACATAATCACAAGTTTATAGGATGGTTTCGAGACCATATTTTTAAGGAGTTAGATGAAAATCCGAATTCAACTTCAGAACGACTTCGATGGCTAGCTGCCGGACCAAGCGTGTATGTATTATCTTACAATGGTTATGTAATTAATGGTTATACATTCTATACAGATAAACATGATGAAGATAGTACCATGCAAAATAGTGGAGTAACACTTGTGGCTGAAGCGATTCATGTTTCTGGTAGTAAGGATAGAAATCCAATTTTCGCGAATATGTCATACTTTGGCATTATCAAAAGAATATGGGAGTTGGATTATACGACATTCCAATTGCAGATTTTTCAATGCAACTGGGTTGATAACAACAGTGGTGTTAAAATAGATGAATTGGGATTTGTGAAAGTTGATTTCAGTAAAGAAGGGTACAAAGACGAACTATTTATAATGGCATCACAAGCGGTACAAGTATTTTATGTTCCAGACCCCGCAAACTGAAAATGGCCGATTGTTCTGTTATCGTCCAAAACTACTGAAGGGTCCGATGAAAATTCAATTGAGGGTGATCCTTTCAGTGGGACATCGCAATCATTTCGCAGTGGTCCCAATGAAGACAACGTTTTGTATGTTAGAGGGGACCATAATTAAGGGATTTGGATTATCGATAGAGGTGTCAAATCCATTCAGCCTTTGAAAAAAAAGATTTCAATAAATAGGTTATATTTTGTTTCTAATATAAATATTGTTATCTCATGTTATTATCTTATCATTATTGCATTTATGTAATCCAACTTAAGTGTTTTGCAGATAATGACTTCTGCACGTTCTGGTGCTCCTAACCTCGAGGCTGAACAAGCCTCTCAAGCTGTTGCTTCTGCTTCTGCTGCTGCTGCTTCTGCTGCTGCTACTGCTGAACAAGCCTCTCAAGCCTCTCAAGCCTCTCAATCTCAACATATTGTTGTTGGTACTGCTGCTGCTATTGGTGCTCCTATTGTTGAGGTCCAACAACCATCTGAACATGCTGATGCTAGGATTTTAGATGAATACATTGATGATGCTGATATAGACGAAATGGTTGGGGATAAAGGAGCGACATCGCAGAAATAACAGGTGTGTCGTAGTTTAACAGTGTTGGATAATGTTTTGAAGGGAAAGAGCAAAGGAATCAAATTCTATGTTGGGTGGAATGCACGGGGCCAACACGTTAACCCCAACAAGGCAATGTTTAGCAGTTATGTTGGAATTGTCACTCAGCAACGCGTGCCGATTGACATAGCTTCATGGCACCATGTTTCGTCCGGCCTGAAGGCTGTGATGTGGGAAGAAATTATGGTAACATTTTGATTTCATTTCTTTAATTTACTAGCAAATAAAATAATGAAACAATGTCTTATTCTTCACAATCCATTGCAGAGTGCATTTATAGTAGATGATTCACACAAGACTTATGTACTAAGGCCTGCGGGAAGGTGTCATCCAGGTTTTCGCGCTCTT
This sequence comes from Viscum album, assembly GCA_963277665.1. Classification (NCBI taxonomy): domain Eukaryota; kingdom Viridiplantae; phylum Streptophyta; class Magnoliopsida; order Santalales; family Viscaceae; genus Viscum; species Viscum album. The sequence continues at coordinate 1,677,291,408 of OY728150.1, read as the reverse complement.
CTTCCAAAATATCATCTAAAAGATTCCAAGGGTAAAATAAACCCGCAACCACCCATTGTCTACAATCACTTGATATCCCAAGAATTATGGGATTCATTTGTTGGTCATCGTGGGGATCAAAAGTTTCAGGTACATTGTGACTGATAATATGTTGTTTGAGGATATACATGTATTCATCACATTGATTGTCAATATTTCATTTATGAAACAGTAACTCAGTACTGAAAACAAGGAACGCACATCAAAACCGACGTACCCCTATTGTAAAGCAAGGATGGGGTACGCCTCACTAGAAAAGAAAATGGTGTGTATTTTAAATTTACAGTGATATTGTTATGTGTCAAGAAAAAACTTTATAAAAATCTTTCTTTATTTATATGTAGATTGATGCCTCTGAAACCAAACACACATCCATCCCTCGTCATGTGCTATGGAAGGAGGCACGTGTGGATAAGGAAGGGAATTTGGTTGATGAAAACACACAAAAAGTGTGGGAAATAATTGTAAGTATGACACGATAAAATGTTTTGTTTTTAAATTGCTATTACATAATAATAATTACTTATTTTCTTATATCCGACAGTCACAGGAGTCAGGTACTCTTGCAGCTGGTGCAGATATATTAGCAACAGCTGTGAAGCGACCAGAGAAATACGGTCGCGTCAGAGCTGGGGGGTTTTGGGTGACACCCCGAGTATATTATGAGAAAAAAACAACAGGATCAAAAAAATGAAGAAATGACAGCAATGAAAAATAGACTAGCAACTCTTGAAGAACAGTATCAATTGCAGGGAGAGTTGCTAGAAACTTTAATGGGTCAGAATCCAAGAGAAGAGACAACTCAGGAACAACCAGCGCCTGAAGATCCTGCCCCACACCCCACTAGCTTTGAGGCGAGCCATTCCCCTGAAAGAGCTGTGTTAACTGTGGTAATCAATATTCTATTAATTGTTCTGATAAAATGTGAATCAGACAAACACTGATTTCATCCTATACTGATCATCTGTATGGTGATAATTATTGTGATTTATATCTTTCAACACCCACCTATCGCCTTGTAGCGAGGGATACAGTATTCAACATCTCAGAGGACACGTTGCACAATAGAGCACTTCCAAAAGATCATCTGAAAGTGACAATTACGGTAGCTCATGATCCAACAGCACAACTACCTGTTTCACTTGATGATGATGATATTTGTATAGTCGAACAGGCTATTGGGACATTCATTGCATGGCCATCACAACATGTGAGACTACATACCGAAAAAGAGGTATTTATTTACAGTTTTTTAAGCCAAACCTTTATAAAAAAAAGTTTTGAACCAATGAATTTTATTGTAGACGAAGAAAGGGGATGCAGTGAAAGGAGCATCGAAAGGATCGACCAGCCAATCCAAAAGATCTACTGAATGTGGAATTACACCGCCTATTCTCTATCCACATTTAATTGAATTGAAGACTCATGTGGATACGAAGTAGACAAATGGTAGTAGCCATGTAGTTGTTTTTGAAGAGAATATGTATGGAGAGGAAATACAAGATTTTGTTGCTGCTGAAAATGTAAATGAGATCCTTGAGTATCAGTGGCTCGGCATCACAAGTGTAAATGTGTATATGAGGTATGTTTTCAACCCCTTCGCTTTTCCAAAAGATGATATATTGTGCTAATTATGATTAAATACATTTTATATTATTGGCAGACGTATATATGAAAAGCAGTTGAAGGGTTTTCCTCATGAGCCAAAGTTCGGACTCGTCAGTCCTCATATCACATCAACACAAGAAATAGAATTATCAGAATCAAAAATTAAGGAAAGAGTGACTGCTTTGCTGAAATCATTTGACAACAAGATAACGGATGACCGACTCTTCCTCATACCAACCATGCAGGGGTAAAACTCTACAATTAAAGAATATCAATTATATTTTCATTTCTTTCATTACTTATTGCTTTTTGTGTATTTAGGCAACATTGGCTGCTAATTTCGGTGCATTTGGATACTCCGAAGATTTATTTTCTGGACTCAAAGCACGGATATCCAACAAATCGACCGCATGTGATGTAGTTTGTCAATCTGTAAGACACTACATCCTACGTTTTAGGTCTAAAAATCAATTTATATAATATATATTATCTTTTACTGAGGGTTCTGTTATGATAGGGCGGTGTATCAATATCGTCTGAATCATGGTATGAGGACAGGGGCTAAGCATAAGGAGCCGAGCAAGTACTATGTCTAGACAAATATCAGGGTATATATAATAAAATTGCACTATCCAAGCATATATGAAACACAAGTTACTTACTCGCCTCATGATCAATGTTTCTGCAGTGTCCAAAACAAACAAACGACAAAGATTTCAGTTATTATGTTTGTAGATTCATGAAAGAGATCGTTTTCAATGGACAAACTAGCATCCCTAAAGAGGTATTTTTGAAAACAAGTACTATTTCATTTAAATTATTTATTAATTCTTTATTTATATATTTTTCAGTACTATTATTAATGACGAAAAGCGTCATATTCACAAGACGATGTAGATATGTTCAGAAACGAGTGGGCCACATACCTAATGCAAGATTGTCCAGATATAGCATGAAGATCTGACTTTTATTGTAAGAGTTGCAGACGCGTATAATTGGCGGAAATTTTTGAGAAGGGTTCATGGGGATAAAAAGATGAAACATTGTTGTATGTAAATGTTTGTAGAAAATTTGTAATTATTATTAAATAAACCATTCTTTCTCCAATGGGTCATTTTTCCATTTTAACAGATGAAATGCACCAGTAACATGCAAGAATGATAGACCACATTTCTTTGGCCTTTGGACAAAAAAACTAGTAAAATCTCCAAAATACCTTCATATCATGCATGAACCAGTAAAATCTCCAAAATACCTTCATATCACGCAAATCTGAAAAGAGTCACTATTTAAAAGAAAGTCGCAAGTTTAGATACATCTCGAGATGGTCAGTTTAAAGACATTTTGAGGGACACTACTAAAGACATTCTCAGATATGCAAACATTCCCCACTTTTAGATCGTTGTCTACTACAATGATCTTCCAAACAAGATATGCATTAGAACGCTCATGATACATAGAGCAATTCACTGGCCACCTTTGAGAATGATCTGAAGCACAAAACATGACAGCATTATGTTTTTCCTTGAAAATTCTCTTGGCGAACTGGAATGGCAACTCACTCTTGTGATTTTGCGTCTCTACTTGTCTCTTCATGTGTGCAGCAATTACCATTCCACTTCGCTAAGAGAATTCTCAAGGAAAAACATAATGTTGTCATGGTTTGGGATTCAGATCATTCTCGAAGGTGGGCAGTGAATTACTCTATGTATCATGAGCGTTCTAATGCATATCTTGGTTGTCCTTAAGTTTCAGCAGAATCCGAATGCGTTTGGTCGGTTTGCCATATGTCAGTTCTTGATTTCACTTAAAATTAAGTCAATTTTTAACAAACAATAGACACTGTGAGTGGTGTCGGCCACATCGGGCCTCAGATTGATGTGGGGTTGACTCGTACACGTCACACATGAGTCATGGATCGTTGTGCAAAAGTATCAACACAATCAGAAGCCGTTAGATCGGTTTTGCGTGTGTACGTAAAATATTGTCCCTTTTAAACAAATTACATACACTTGGAGTGATACTGGTCACACCGCATCTCAGATTGAGGCGGGGTTGACTCGTACACATCACATATGACCCATGAATCGTTGTCCTAAAATGTCAACACAATCCTAAGGCGTTTGGTCGGTTTCCCGTATGTCAGTTGTTGATTTCTCACTTAAAAATAAGTCCATTTTGAACAAAACAGAGGCACTCGGAGTGGTTCAGCCACACCAGGCCTCGGAATGAGGCGGGGCTGATTCGTACACGTCACATATAACCCATGAATCATTTTCCTAAAGTTTCAACACAATCTAAAGGCATTTGGTTGGTTTCCCGTATGTCAGTTGTTGATTTCTCACTTAAAAATAAGTCCATTTTGAACAAAACAGAGGCACTTGGAGTTGTATCAGCCACAAAAGGCCTCAGATTGAGGTGGGGTTGACTCGTACACGTAACATTTGAAGGTGAGTATGCATACACGATAGTTGAACTTCTTAGAGAAGAGTTTCTGGAAGAGTATAAAAGACATTAAGCAATGAAGATCATTAGAGTGTTGGAGCAAATGTGGTTGCTACAAACAATGTGGAAATCGTCTTGTGCAAAGAGACTTAAGTTACAACTTGCAGGTATTGTACTCTATTTTTTTCTGGAAGGTTTCAGTTTAAATGAATTTTGGAATGATCATTGCTAGACATTGTCTTTTAGGTTTTTTTGACAGCCGAGGGGAAAGGGTGGGGTCTGCAGACATTGGAGGATATGTCGAAAGGTGATTTTGTGTGTGAATATGTTGGAGAAATGTTAACTCCCATAGTTCTGAAAAGAGTCACTATTTATAAGAAAGTCACAATTTTAGATACATCTCAAGATGGTCAGTTTAAAGACATTTTGAGGGACACTACTAAAGACATGCTCGGATATGCACACATCCCCCAATTTTAGATCGTTGTCTACTACAATGATCTTTCAACCAAGATATTCATTAGAACGCTCATGATACATAGAGAAATTCACTACCCAACTTTGAGAATGATCTGAAGCCCAAACAATGACAGCATTATGTTTTTCCTTGAAAATTCTCTTGGTGAACAGGAATGGCAGTAGCTGCCCACATGAAGAGACAAGTAGAGACCCAAAATCACAAGAGTGAGTTGCCATTCTAGTTCGCCAAGAGAATTTTCAAGGAAAAACATAATGATGTCATGGTTTGTGCTTCAGATCATTCTCGAAGGTGGCCGGTGAATTTCTCTATGTATCGTGATTGTTCTAATGCATATCTTGTTTGGAAGATCATTGTAGTAGACAACGATCTAAAAGTGGGGGATGTGTGCATATATGAGCATGTCTTTAGTAGTGTCCCTCAAAATGTCTTTAAACTGACCATCTTGAGATGTATCTAAACTTGTGACTTTATTTTAAATAGTGACTCTTTTCAGAACTGCGGGAGTTAACATTTCTCCAACATATTCACACACAAAATCACCCTTCTACATATCCTCCAATGTCTGCAGACCCCACCCTTTCCCCTCGGCTGTCAAAAAAACCTAAAAGAAAATGGCTAGCAATGATCATTCCAAAATGCATTTAAACCGAAACCTTCCAGAAAAAAATAGAGTACAATACCTGCAAGTTGTAAATTAGGTCGCTTTGCACAAGCCGATTTCCACATTGTTTGTAGAAACCACATTTGCTCCAACACTCTAATGATCTTCATTGCTTCATGTCTTTTATACTCTTCCAGAAACTCTTCTCTAAGAAGGTCAACTATCGTGTATGCATACTCACCTTCAAATGTGACGTGTATGAGTCAACCCTGCATCAATCCGAGGCTCGGTGTGGCTGACACCACTCACAGTGTCACTGTTTTGTTAAAAATGGACTTAATTTTAAGTGAAATCAACAACTGACATACGAAAAACCGACCAAACGCATTGTGATTCTATTGAAAGTTAAGGACAATGATCCATGGGTCAAATGTGACGTGTACGAGTCAACCCCGCCTCAATCAGAGGCGCGGTGTGACCAGTATCACTCCAAGTGTATGTATTTAGTTTAAAATGGACAATATTTTACGTACATACGTCAAACCATTCTAACGGCTTCTGATTGCGTTGATACTTTTTCAAAACGATCAATGACTCATGTGTGACGTGTACGATTCAACACCGCATCAATCCGAGGCCCGGTGTGGCCGACACCACTCACAGTGTCACTGTTTTGTTAAAAATGGAATTAATTTTAAGTGAAATCAACAACTGACATATGGAAAACTGACCAAACGCATTGGGATTCTATTGAAACATAAGGACAATGATCCATGGGTCAAATGTGACGTGTACGAGTCAACCCCGCCTCAATCAGAGGCGCGGTGTGACCGGTATCACTCCAAGTGTATGTATTTAGTTTAAAATGGACAATATTTTACGTACATACGCCAAACTGATCTAACGGCTTCTGATTGCATTGATACTTTTTCACAATGATCAATGACTCATGTGTGACGTGTACGATTCAACACCGCATCAATCCAAGGCCCGGTGTGGCCGACACCACTCACAGTGTCACTGTTTTGTTAAAAATGGACTTAATTTTAAGTGAAATCAACAACTGACATACTGCAAACTGACCAAATGCATTGGGATTCTATTGAAACTTAAGGACAACGATCCATGGGTCAAATGTGACGTGTACGAGTCAAACCCGCCTCAATCAGAGGCGCGGTGTGACCCGTATCACTCCAATTGTATGTATTTAGTTTAAAATGGACAATATTTTACGTACATACGCCAAACCGATCTAACGGCTTCTGATTGCGTTGATACTTTTTCACAAATATCAATGACTCATGTGTGACGTGTACGATTCAACACCGCATCAATCTGAGGCCTGGTGTGGCCGACACCACTCACAGTGCCTCTCTTTTGTTCAAAATGGACTTATTTTTAAGTGAAATCAACAACTGACATGCGGCAAACTGACCAAACGCATTTGGATTCGGTTGAAACATAAGGAAAATGATCCATGGGACAAATTTGACGTGTAAGAGTCAACCCCGACTCAATCCGAGGCCCGGTGTGGCCGACACCAATCAAAGTGCCTCTATTTTGTTCAAAATGGATTTATTTTTAAGTGAAATCAACAACTGACATACGGGAAACTGACCAAACGCCTTAGGATTGTGTTAACACTTTAGTACAATGATACATTGGTCATATTTGACGTGTACGAGTCAACCCTGCTTCAATCTGAGACGCGGTGTGGCCGGTATCACTCCAAGTGTATGTATTTTGTTTAAAATGGACAATATTTTACATACATACACCAAACCGACCAAACACATTCGGTTTCTATAGAAACTTAAGGACAACGATCCATGAGTCAAATGTGACGTGTACGAGTCAACCCCGCCTCAATCCGAGGCCCGGTGTGGCCGACACCACTCAAAGTGCCTCTGTTTTTGTTAAAAATGGACTTAATTTTAAGTGAAATAAACAACTAACATACGACAAACCAACCAAACGCATTCGGATTCTGTTGAAACTTTAGAACAAAGATACATGGGTCAAATGTGACATGTAAAAGTCAACCCCGCCTCAATCTGAGGCCCGGTGTGGCCGACACCACTGAAAGTGCCTCTTTTTTTGTTAAAAATGGACTTAATTTTAAGTGAGAAATCAACAACTGACATACGGGAAACTGACCAAACGCTTTCGGATTCTATTGAAACATAATGACAATGATCCATGGGTCAAATTTGATGTGTATGAGTCAACCCCGACTCAATCTGAGGCCCGGTGTGGTCGACACCACTCAAAGTGCCTCTGTTTTGTTCAAAATGGACTTATTTTTAAGTGAAATCAACAACTGAGATATCCACCTCACATGTAGTGTAGACCCTCCCCCAAGACATGGATTGAATTTTTGAGATACACAAACATGGGGTGGATTACATGGCTTTCCTACATGGAATATATCCCACTACACATCTTTAATGAGCCAGCTACGCAGTTTATCCCTTGTACAGATACACAGGAAGAATCACATGGGATCGATGTCATGTACTAACATAGGGCAAGGGTGCATAAGAGGACACAAGATCAAAGGGTAACACGTATATGTTTTTTAACATGCCATGTAATTTCCTATTGATATGACATGTATATTCACACAGGCAGCTGAACATTGGAGTTACCCAGGGTAAAGGGACAAGGAATGTGACCCTTTAAATGACACATAATTTTATGTACCATGATTGATCTCTTTGAACACTATATCAAGGAAATATTTCATTAGGGTTGGCTCCCATTATCCTTCCTAGGATGGTTTTGGTATCTTTTCCTACTTACGGTAGTACGATCGCTTCAGCAGGACGTCCTAGACATAGTTGGAGTCTCTCTGAAAGTCCTGGAGTGAGATCATATATCTATTTTTGAGTTCCAGGTAGAGTCATGTATCAACGCAACCAATCCTACCAGACATCGATCCTATATATAGAATGTTAATCTTGATGTCTCATTACAGTCCCCCAGTTTATGATATGTTACCTTTTTTGTATTAATATACATAATTACTAAGGGTGATGGTAGGGAGAGTTGGGATATCCTTTTTATGTATTGCAGAATGATTCAAGGAGCACGGGCTCTGCACGATTTGTCAAAACCAAGTGGCAATCCAAGGAGAAACAATGCATAGTGGAATGTTCTAGTATTTATCTTCTGAGTTGTGTAGGAATATTTTGTGATACTATGTAATGAGGTAGTTTTTGTTTCTGGGTAGACGGTATCTAACTCATGGTAAGAACACTTTTTGGTTGGGTTGTGATCGGTTGATGACATGTTTGTGGTTGATATACTGGTTTTTGTGCAGGTCTGTGGTTGATATACTGGTTTTTGTGCAGGTTTGTGGTTGATATACTAGTTTTTGTGCAGGTCTGCTCGGCTGAATGTACTGGTGCAGGTTTTTTATTAGCAGCAGGCAGGGATTTAACAGCGCTTTTATAGCGCTGTTAAAGGCGACATTTAACAGCGCTAAAAAAGCGCTGTTAAAGGAGTCATTTAACAGCGCTAAAAAAGCGCTGTTAAAGGCAACATGTAACAGCGCTAAAAAAGCGCTGTTAAAGGACCCCCCCCCCCCCTTATCAGCGCTAAGCTTTACAGCGCTTTTCTAGCACTGTTAATGCCCGATTTTAGCGCTGTTATTGCCCGTTTTTGTAGTAGTGTAAATAGAATATATTTTTACCATTTAATATAATGCATGTCATTAGCATTGATTTTACCTTGAATTCGTAGGTTAAATCAATTCAATCTTTTGCAATTTTTTAAACAAAAACCCGTTTTTATTCGACAACAGGATTAATTTTAATTTAATTTCTGCAACTTCTGTGTATTGAATTTTAAAAAATGGATTCCATATTTGGAATCAGTGGGTCCAAATTATGTTAATAAGCTACTTTTTATTTTTGGGTATTATGAATAGTAACTACGGTAAATTTTATTTACCATAGTTAAAGGTAAATCGGGTAATTAAGGGTAAATATAATATTTTAAAATTACCCTAAAAAATGTCAAAATCCTATTGGATGACTAAAAGTCGACCCATATCACCTAATGGTCGGATTAGATTCATTTAATTAAATTTTTTCAATGAAAATAATTTAATTATTATTAAAACCAAAGAATGTTACAACATGTCACTTTCTTAAATTATATAAGTATAATAATTTTAATCTAGTGATAAAATTCATGATACTTCTAACATGAATAGTCTCCAGAAAGCTAATACAATTATATACATCATAGGAATTTATTTATAATTTTTAGGGATTAAATAATTATCCTTTATTATGACACAAAGATGATGCAGTAATTATATTATTAATGAAATATTGACATAATTGATGTTATAAATACCCAAATAAATGTAATTTGAGACTTTTTATGAATTACACTAATTTTATAGATTAATATGACATGTTATTATGGATTTAATTAACTTTTTTTAAACTTATCATTCTGTTAGGATTTTCACAAAAATTAATTACTAAATAGTGTCAAAATTGACATAGAATAGTTTTTAAAACAAATATTATATTATTAATTGTTATTTTGTGTCTAAAAATATAAAGATTGGCCAAATGAGTTATACTGATGTTATTACTTCATAATGAAACAACTAAAGAAGAAGAAGTTGAAGAATAAATAAATTGGAAAAGACCGGTAATGGATATTACCTCTTTTTGACGCGCCTTCACTTAACCTCCACTTAAAGAACTAAGGATGGTCTTTGAAGAAGACCGGGACCTCTAGGATGATAATAGGGAACTGGAGAAGATATTTTGGCATGGTTTGGCCGAGCATGAAGGCTCAAAGTTGTGTGAGGAAGAGAGGGAGGAGGTGCCCTATTATAAGGGAGGAGAGGGGCACCTTTGGAATAACTAAAAATATTATTTTATTATAAAGTCAAGTTCTATTTTAAATAGCTCCAAATTGATTTATTTTGAGGCTAAGATGGGGGTGGATCGAAATACTCTCATCCAATAGAATTTAGACAAGTTTAGGTTCCTATTTTAACCTTATAATTTAGATTTAACATTAAGTTAAATAATTTTACTTTTACCGTGTCTTCTTGTGTTCTTATACTATAAGGTTAATAAACTTAATATATCAAGCCAAACGAACCACAAGTTATTTATTATTAATATATATAACCTTATCTAAGTCATTTGTCCAAACCTTATATTTTTAGACACAAAATAACAATTAATAATATAATATTTGTTTTAAAAACTATTTTATGTCAATTTTGACACTATTTAGTAATTGATTTTTGTGAAAATCCTAACAGAATTATAAGTTTGAAAAAAGTTAATTAAATCCATACTAACATGTCATATTAATCTATAAAATTAGTTTAATTCATAAAAAGTCTCAAATTACATTTATTTGGGTATTTATAACATCAATTATGTCAATATTTCATTAATAAGATAATTACTGCATCATCATTGTGTCATAATAAAGGATAATTATTTAATCCCTAAAAATTCTAAATAAATTCCTATGCTGTATATAATTGTATTATCGTTTTGGATACTATTAATGTTCGAAGTTTGATGAAGTTTATCACTAGATTAAAATTATTATACTTATATAATTTAGGAAAGTGACATGTTGTCACAGTCTTTGGTTTTAATAATAATTAAATTATTTTCATTGAAAAAATTTAATTAAATGAATCTAATCTGACCCTTAGGTTATATGGGTTGACATTTAGTCATCCAATAGGATTTTGACATTTGTTAGGGTAATTTTAAAATATTATATTTATCCTTAATTACCCGATTTACCTTGAAAATTCTCTTGGCGAACAGGAATGGCAGTAGCTGCACACATGAAGAGACAAGTAGAGACGCAAAATCACAAGAGTGAGTTGCCATTCCAGTTCGCCAAGAGAATTTTCAAGGAAAAACATAATGTTGTCATGGTTTGTGCTTCAGATCATTCTCGAAGGTGGCCAGTGAATTTCTCTATGTATCGTGAGCGTTCTAATGCATATCTTATTTAGAAGATCATTGTAGTAGACAACGATCTAAAAGTGGGGGATGTGTGCATATCTGAGCATGTCTTTAGTAGTGTCCCTCAAAATGTCTTTAAACTGACCATCTTGAGATGTATCTAAACTTGTGACTTTCTTTTAAATAGTGACTCTTTTCAGAACTGCGGGAGTTAACATTTCTCCAACATATTCACACACAAAATCACCCTTCGACATATCCTCCAATGTCTCCAGACCCCACCCTTTCCCCTCGGATGTCAAAAAAACCTAAAATACAATGGCTAGAAATGATCATTACAAAATGCATTTAAACTGAAACCTTCCAGAAAAAAATAGAGTACAATACCTGCAAGTTGTAACTTAGGTCGCTTTCCACAAGCCGATTTCCACATTGTTTGTAGCAACCACATTTGCTCCAACACTCTAATGATCTTCATTGCTTCATGTCTTTTATACTCTTCCAGAAACTCTTCTCTAAGAAGGTTAACTATTGTGTATGCATACTCACCTTCAAATGTGACGTGTATGAGTCAACCCTGCATCAATCCGAGGCTCGGTGTGGCCGACACCACTCACAGTGTCACTGTTTTGTTAAAAATGGACTTAATTTTAAGTGAAATCAACAACTGACATACGGAAAACCAACCAAACGCATTGGGATTCTATTGAAACTTAAGGAAAATGATCCATGGGTCAAATGTGACGTGTACGAGTCAACCCTGCCTCAATCAGAGGCGCGGTGTGACCGGTATCACTCCAAGTGTATGTATTTAGTTTAAAATGGACAATATTTTACGTACATATGCCAAACCGATCTAACGGATTCTGATTGTGTTGATACTTTTTCACAACGATCAATGACTCATGTGTGACGTGTACGATTCAACACCACATCAATCCGAGGCCCGGTGTGGCCGACACCACTCACAGTGTCACTGTTTTGTTAAAAATGGACTTAATTTTAAGTGAAATCAACAACTGACATACGGAAAACCGACCAAACGCATTGGGATTCTATTGAAACATAAGTACAATGATCCATGGGTCAAATGTGACGTGTACGAGTCAACCCCGCCTCAATCAGTGGCGCGGTGTGACCTGTATCACTCCAAGTGTATGTATTTAGTTTAAAATGGAAAATATTTTACGTACATACGCCAAACTGATCTAACGGCTTCTGATTGCATTGATACTTTTTCACAATGATCAATGACTCATGTGTGACATGTACGATTCAACACCGCATCAATCCAAGGCCCGGTGTGGCCGACACCACTCACAGTGTCACTGTTTTGTTAAAAATGGACATAATTTTAAGTGAAATCGACAACTAACATACTGCAAACCGACCAAATGCATTGGGATTCTATTGAAACTTAAGGACAACGATCCATGGGTCAAATGTGACGTGTACGAGTCAACCCCACCTCAATTAGAGGCGCGGTGTGACCGGTATCACTCCAAGTGTATGTATTTAGTTTAAAATGGACAATATTTTACGTACATACGCCAAACCGATCAAACGGCTTCTGATTGCGTTGATACTTTTTCACAACGATCAATGAATCATGTGTGACGTGTACGATTCAACACCGCATCAATCCGAGGCCCGGTGTGGCCGACACCACTCACAGTGCCTCTCTTTTGTTCAAAATGGACTTATTTTTAAGTGAAATCAACAACTAACATGCGGCAAACCGACCAAACGCATTTGGATTCTGTTGAAACGTAAGGACAATGATCCATGGGACAAATGTGACGTGTTAGAGTCAACCCCTACTCAATCTGAGGCTCGGTGTGGCCGACACCACTCAAAGTGCCTCTATTTTGTTCAAAATGGATTTATTTTTAAGTGAAATCAACAACTGACATACGGGAAACTGACCAAACGCCTTAGGATTGTATTAACACTTTAGTACAATGATACATTGGTCATATTTGACATGTACGAGTCAACCCTGCTTCAATCCGAGACGCGGTGTGGCCGGTATCACTCCAAGTGTATGTATTTTGTTTAAAATGGACCATATTTTACATACATACACCAAACCGACCAAACACATTCGGTTTCTATTGAAACTTAAGGAAAACGATCCATGAGTCAAATGTGACGTGTACGAGTCAACCCCACCTCAATCCGAGGCCCGGTGTGGCCAACACCACTCAAAGTGCCTCTGTTTTTTGTTAAAAATGGACTTAATTTTAAGTGAAATAAACAACTAACATACGACAAACCAACCAAACTCATTCGGATTATGTTGAAACTTTAGAACAATGATACATGGGTCAAATGTGACATGTAAAAGTCAACCCCGCCTCAATCCGAGGCCCGGTGTGGACAACACCACTGAAAGTGCCTCTGTTTTTGTTAAAAATGGACTTAATTTTAAGTGAGAAATCAACAACTGACATACGGGAAACTGACCAAATGCATTCGGATTCTATTGAAACTTAAGGAAAATGATCCATGGGTCAAATTTGATGTGTATGAGTCAACCTCAACTCAATCAGAGGCCCGGTGTGGTCGACACCACTCAAAGTGCCTCTGTTTTGTTCAAAATGGACTTATTTTTAAGTGAAATCAACAACTGAGATATCCACCTCACATGTAGTGTAGACCCTCCCCCAAGACATAGCATGAATTTTTGAGATACACAAACATGGGGTGGATTACATGGCTTTCCTACATGGAATATATCACACTACACGTCTTTAATGAGCCAGCTACACAGTTTATCCCTTGTACAGATACACAGGAAGAATCACACGAGATCGACGTCATGTACTAACATAGGGCAAGGGTGCATAAGAGGACACAAGATCAAAGGGTAACACGTATATGCTTTTTAACATGCCATGTAATTTCCTATTGATATGACATGTATATTCACACAGGCAGCTGAACATTGGAGTTACCCAGGGTAAAGGGACAAGGAATGTGACCCTTTAAATGACACATAATTTTATGTACCATGATTGATCACTTTGAACACTATATCAAGGACATATTTCATTAGGGTTGGCACCCATGATCCTTCCTATGATGGTTTTGGTATCTTTTCCTACTTACGGTAGTACGATCGCTTCAGCTGGACGTCCTAGACATAGTTGGAGTCTCTCTGAAAGTCCTGGAGTGAGATCATATATCTATTTTTGAGTTCCAGGTAGAGTCATGTATCAACGCAACCAATCCTACCAGAAATCGATCCTATATATAGAATGTTAATCTTGATGTCTCATTACAGTCCCCCAGTTTATGATATGTTACCTTTTTTGTATTAATATACATAATTACTAGGGGTGATGGTTGGGAGAGTTGGGATATCCTTTTTATGTATTGCAGAATGATTCAAGGAGCACGGGCTCTGCATGATTTGACAAAACCAAGTGGCAATCCAAGGAGAAAAAATGCATAGTGGAATGTTCTAGTATTTATATTCTGAGTTGTGTAGGAATATTTTGTGATACTATGTAATGAGGTAGTTTTTGTTTATGGGTAGACGGTATCTAACTCATGGTAAGAACACTGTTTCGTTGGGTTTTTATCGGTTGATGACATGCTTGTGGTTGATATACTGGTTTTTGTGCAGGTCTGTGGTTGATATACTAGTTTTTGTGCAGGTTTGTGGTTGATATACTAGTTTTTGTGCAGGTCTGCTCGGCTGACTGTATTGGTGCAGGTTTTTTATTAGCAGCAGGCAGGGATTTAACAGTGCTTTTGTAGCGCTGTTAAAGGCAACATTTAATAGCGCTAAAAAAACGCTTTTAAAGGCAACATGTAACAGCGCTTTTTAGCGCTGTTAAAGGTGACATTTAACAGCGCTAAAAAAGCGCTGTTAAAGGACCCCCCCCCCCTTATCAGCGCTGAGCTTTACAGCGCTTTTCTAGCGCTGTTAAAGCCCGATTTTAGCGCTGTTATTGCCCGTTTTTTTATTAGTGTAAATAGAATATATTTTTACCATTTAATATAATGCATGTCATTAGCATTGATTTTACCTTGAATTCGTAGGTTAAATCAATTCAATCTTTTGCAATTTTTTAAACAAAAACCCGTTTTTATTCGACAACAGGATTAATTTTATTTTAATTTCTGCAACTTCTGTGTATTGAATTTTAAAAAATGGATTCCATATTTGGAATCAGTGGGTCCAAATTATGTTAATAAGCTACTTTTTATTTTTGGGAATTATGAATAGTAACTACGGTAAATTTTATTTACCATAGTTAAAGGTAAATCGGGTAATTAAGGGTAAATATAATATTTTAAAATTACCCTAACAAATGTAAAAATCCTATTGGATGACTAAAAGTCGACCCATATCACTTCAGGGTCGGATTAGATTCATTTAATTAAATTTTGTCAATGAAAATAATTTAATTATTATTAAAACCAAAGAATGTGACATCATGTCACTTTCTTAAATTATATAAGTATAATAATTTTAATCTAGTGATAAACTTCATGATACTTCAAACATGAATAGTCTCCAGAAATCTAATACAATTATATACATCATAGGAATTTATTTAGAATTTTTAGGGATTAAATAATTATCCTTTATTATGACACAAAGATGATGCAGTAATTATCTTATTAATGAAATATTGACATAATTGATGTTATAAATACCCAAATAAATGTAATTTGATACTTTTTATGAATTACACTAATTTTATAGATTAATATGACATGTTATTATGGATTTTATTAACTTTTATAAAACTTATCATTCTGTTAGGATTTTCACAAAAATCAATTACTAAATAGTGTCAAAATTGACATAAAATAGTTTTTAAAACAAATATTATATTATTAATTGTTATTTTGTGTCTAAAAATATAAGGTTTGGCCAAATGACTTAGATAAGGTTATATATATTAATAATAAATAACTTGGGGTTCATTTTTCGTGATATCGTAAGTTTATTAACCTTATAGTATAAGAATTCAAGAAGACACGGTAAAAGTAAAATTATTTAACTTAATGTTAAATCTAAATGATAAGGTTAAAATAGGAACCTAAACTTGTCTAAATTCTATTGGATGAGAGTATTTCGACCCATCCCCACCTTAGCCTCGAAATAAATCAATTTGGAGCTATTTAAAACCGAACTTGACTTTAGAATAAAATAATATTTTTAGATATTCCAAAGGTGCCCCTCTCCTCCCTTATAAAAGGGCACCTCCTCCCTCTCTTCCTCACACAACTTTGAGACTTCAAGCTCGGCAAACCCCTGCCAAAATCTCTTCTCCACTTCCCTATTATCATCCTAGAGGTCCTGGTCTTCTTCAAAGACCATCCTTAGTTATTTAAGTGGAGGTTAAGTGAAGGCGCGTCAAAAAGAGGTAATATCCATTACCGATCTTTTCCAATTTCTTTCTTCTTCAGCTTCTTCTTCTTTAGTTGTTTCATTATGAAGTAATAACATCAGTATCACTCATATACTGATATGTTATTATAAGCATGAAACAACCCTATTTAACTATCTATCCATCCTATGGAAAATGAAATCACCGCGCGTGCGTACGTACGGAATACCGTCTCCACGCCGTGGTGTAATCTATTTTCCACCACCACATTAATAGGATGGGTATAATGGTGTAATGAGTAACTATATATGATTATTATAAAGTGATATTGATACTGAAATAGTATACATACACATTAACACAATTCCACGACCATGGGAATGATATCATCGCTCGTGCGTACGTACGGACTACCGTCTCCACGACGCGATGAGATTCATTGTCCACATTAACCATTCATGAATGATTATAAAGTATATATAATAAGTACTAATGAAATATATGACATAATAATGATACTGGATTTATGTATATTTATATGTATTTCATCTACTTAATTCCATTCAATTCAATAAGGAAACGAAAACAGTGTTCATGCGTACGTACGGACTATTGTCTCCATGAACAGTGTATTTCATTCCATTTATCAATATATTATATATATGTATATTCTGAATATATATTATATATAAATCATGTTTTACATTCTAGATATAAGTAATCATGATCCAAGTAATCATATTAATAATTACAAGTTTAAAACACGACCGACGAATGAGACGATTTTACCCAAAACGCTACTTTAACATTAATTTACAAAAGAACGGGTAATATAAAGTCATAAGTGGACCTTATATGATATAATAACAATGAATATGATTCTGGAATAAGTCAATAACATGATTTAAATCATTATACGGGAGGTTCGGACACGTACAAAGCAAGTCAGACCTAAGGTAAGGGATAAATTTTCAATCTCATTTTTATCCGAGATTGCTTATACGTAAGTATTTACTGGGGTTATGTTTATCATCCATGACCATGTTTTCTAAAAATGTTTTTATAAAATGTTTACCATTCCTCCATGAATGTTCAAAGTCATTTTTACCCTTTATTGACTTTTTACCACATTATATGAATGGAATCTTTCCTTTGGTTACCATATAAGGTACCTTTTGACTTTTCCGACAAAAGTACGAGGAGAATGTTATTTTTAACTTATACAGCATGAACGGATTTTTACGGTTTCATAACACCTCACTTTCAAGAAGATTCCTCTACAAGAATGAATTATTATTTTCAACAAAACCATTATCTTTTAAAATTGCAAGGAATTTTGTGAAAAGAAAATGATTTTAAAGAAGAAATGATATTTTCCTCAAGAATTCAATTCAAGTGTTTTTCTCAAAACTATTTTCCATCTAAGATGACATTATTTGATATGTATGTTTCAAGTAAAATGTCTCTATGATTTAAATGGTTTCAATTTTCTTATGATGAAATGATATCAATTGTTTATGGATTATGATAGCATGATGTTTAAGAATCCCATTTTATTACATGGGTTATGCAATGATGTATGATTTATGATTTTGTGGCACACATAAGAATGGTATCATTATGAGATGGTTGGGACCTATATCTCCCTCGAATGCATTGGGTAAAGATTTTATATCTCATGAGATAGACATGGCTGGAATGGTAGGTTATACCGGTTCAGTGAAACAGGACTGAAACGAGGGTGACTCGGTTCAGAAAGGGACTTTGTCCACTATGATAGTCTTGGCAATGAGTCTTGACTAACAAGAAATGATTCTCTATGATTATGTGTGTATGCCACAAAGTTTCATGTTTTAAGTTATGATTATTGGGATTACATTTCACTTCTATGATTTATCTCATGTTATGATATTATGATCTCTTTTGCAGGTTAAGATTTACAAAAGCTATGTTCTTATGTATATGATGTGATTGATATTTCTTTTGTTTACCCTTACTGAGCATTTGAGCTCACCCTTTTATGTTTTCTTTTCCCCAGGATATAAATAAAGGTTTTAGGTATAAAAAAGGAAGATCTTTATGGGAGATATTGAAGATCTTTCACCACGATTAGAAGATTATATTCCGAGTTTCCAAAGACACTAAACTATTACGGTCCTTGTGTGTGTGTTTTGTTATGTACTAAGTATTCCGAAAAAGTAATGTAATGTCCATGTATGTCAAGCTTCGGGTCTCTACAGTTGGTATCAGAGGAAAGGTTTAGTCAACCTTTGGAAACTAGGATGTGAGAACGTTAGTGAGATCCCTAGTGATATTTCTAAGGTATGTCTAGGGATGTCCCTAAGGATAAGTATACGTATAGGATATAGTCCTAGAACTACGGTAATGATCTTAGAATTTAACCTAAGATGTTAGATATTGAGGGTACTCCCCCTTTACTATGTTGTTTTCTCTAGCATGATTTTTGCCTCTCACAAGATTCTTTTTTTGTTTTAGTTAATGGAGGGAACCAGAAGGAATTCGGTTAACATTGAATCCAATGGACAAATTTGTGACTATGAGCAACAAAATTTTGTAATTCCTAGAGAGAAAGATATTGTGATTATGCTGAATCATTCATCGCGATATATGATTAACAAGGTGAAATTTAGTGGTATGCCTAATTCATCAAAGAAGAGGAAGATAAACTATTATTCATGTTCGCATGTTGAGGAGCATAAAGAAAGAAAGATTGAGATTTCTAAAGAAGGGAAGAAGAACCTTGAGGAATACCTCAAATGGAGGGACCGATGTTATCTGTGCGGAGAAAAGGGTCATAGAGTGACAGACTGTTATGGAGTTCAATGTCTTATTTGCGGAGAACATGGGCATTACCCAACTCAATGCCCTGACATAAAAATTTACTTTTAAATCAAGGAAAGACTTATTCCAGGAAAATCATTAAAGTGGATGGACTGAAGTGTTTATGTATTGGTATTCAGAAATAATGTTGTTGATGTACTTTTATGGTGTATTGAAATATTTATGTATTGGTCTATTGTAGTTTTCAATAATTTTATGGTACCAGTAACCATGAAAAGTGATTCAAATATTTTTGAACGTAGATGATATGCGCACAATGAAGGGAAAACGAGAAAATGAAATGTTTAACAGTATTCATGAGATCATGATTGATATAAGGACTAAGTGATATCATGGTTTGAGTATATAGAATTTTGAGGATTTTGGTATGTGGAAAGTGTTAACTTTTAACTGAATTCATGTTTTCAATAAGGATCAATGGGTATTCAAGAGAGTACATGATTAAGGACTTTGAATGTTTGGAATGTGACCAACAAAACATATCTTATGCTATATGGGGATCAACGATGGTATTAAATCTCTGGTAATCGTTTTCACTATGTTATGAGAATGGACTGCAGTATTATGGATAAGCCTCAAGATTAGAATGGATTATGTTGGACATAAGTTAGTATTGTTTAAGGATAGAAGTTTTTTTCGATATTATTGATGGTATGTTATAGTAATATAGTTTTAGAAAAAGGACAACCTGCAGGACAGGCGACAGCCCATCACGTCGGACAAGGCTATGGGAATCGAACCCACAACCGAAGTGCAACTGGCCTTTATCGCCTACCACTGACCTACAGGAAGTCCCTGTTTAGTAGAAACTAGTTTTATTTTATTATGCGGTATGATATATGATGTATAGGTTCATTTTTGGAATCGTATATGATAAACCTCACCAAAGACGGACTTATGTGTATTTGATAACTATTGCTAAACCTTTTGTTTGAGACAGATGGAATGACCCGTCATTCTATCACATGATCTGCTAACACTTCACGAATAACAAATTCAACTTCATTTATTTAAGAGATGAAGTGGAAATTCTTCAAGGCACGAACAACAGTGAGATTGTACCAAAATAAAGTAAGTATTTATTCTAATTCAAATTCTTCAAATTTAGGGAAACGATCTTGAAAACCAAAAATGTTGTCCTAGAGCTCTTATATCTGATTAATCAGATGGTACCTTAGATCGTCACAAATTTATGGATTTGTGATTGTTGGCTTTTCCATAGCCATGTTCTCTACCACTCTCCATCAGAACATGATGGTTAGATTTCTCTTCCATGTCCATATTTTCACCTATGTTCTCCTATGTGGATACCCATTGATTAGTTAACTTGGGTAACCATTATGTTTTATACTTTAGTTTTTAAAGATACGTTTTTTGTATTCCTTTTTACGATGTGGGTTTCTATTAAAGAAACTTTCGAATAGTAGACCATTTATAACCCCAACGAATTTCGAGGGAGAAATTAATTTTAAGGGGGGTAGAATGTAACACCCCGATATTTTATGAAAAATATTCTTTTAATTTCATTAATGTCTTGTGTTGTATTCTACACCAAGATTACCTTGCGCTATACGCAACACCGTATTAGCTTGCAGTATACACAACACTATTTTGGGATCGTGTTACACACAATTTTGATAATAGTTATTCTACGCAACATTGAGTATATATATATATATATATATATATTCAATGTATAAATGAAATATGGTTGGATTCTGTTATACGAAACAACGAAGGATTCTTTCACAACACGCATCCCTGACTTGGCTTGCATTACACGCAATGGCGACCTTCCTCGATAGCGTGTGTTGTACGCAATATCGGGTTTTAATAAACAATGATATATTATTATAATATTGTCATGAACTGGCCGTTATGAATAGTATTTATTACATTTTGAATTTTATAACATTATTATTCATCTTACACATTTTCTAGAACATGGTATAAGAACAAAATAAATTTTTCGGGTAAGATAAGTATTTTTCAAAAAATGCAGTTTTGCCGGCTTTTGATGGCGCACCCACATTAAATCTATTTTTTGACATGTTTATATGTTCAATTTTACAAAATAAAATTCTTCTTTTGAATCAGGATGTAAAAATTTACATTAGATAAAGTTTTGATATTTTTCCGATAACTTTCATATTTCAATGAATAGTAATAACACTCAATATTTTAATTAAAAACCACTTTTTCCATCATAATATCTTATGTGGTTAAATTATAATATTGAATGGTTTTAAAGTATAAATAGAATATATTTTTACCATTTAATATAATTTATGTCATTAGTATTTATTTTACCTTGAATTCGTAGGTTAAATCAATTCAATCTTTTGCAATGTTTTAAACAAAAACCCGTTTTTATTCGACAACGAGATTAATTTTAATTTAATTTCTGAAACTTTTGTGTATTGAATTTTAAAAAATGGATTCCATATTTGGAATCAGTGGGTCCAAATTATGTTAATAGTCTACTTTTTATTTTTGGGAATTATGAATAGTAACTACGGTAAATTTTATTTACCATAGTTAAAGGTAAATCGGGTAATTAAGGGTAAATATAATATTTTAAAATTACCCTAAAAAATATCAAAATCCTATTGGATGACTAAAAGTCAACCCATATCACCTAAGGGTCAGATTAGATTCATTTAATTAAATTTTGTCAATGAAAATAATTTAATTATTATTAAAACCAAAGAATGTGACAACATGTCACTTTCTTAAATTATATAAGTATAATAATTTTAATCTAGTGATAAACTTCATGAAACTTCGAACATGAATACTCTCCAAAAATCTAATACAATTATATACAGCATAGGAATTTATTTATAATTTTTAGGGATTAAATAATTATCCTTTATTATGACACAATGATGATGCAGTAATTATCTTATTAATGAAATATAGACATAATTGATGTTATAAATACCCAAATAAATGTAATTTGAGACTTTTTATGAATTAAACTAATTTTATAGACTAATATGACATGTTAGTATGGATTTAATTAAATTTTTTCAAACTTATAATTCTGTTAGGATTTTCACAAAAATCAATTACTAAATAGTGTCAAAATTGACATAAAATAGTTTTTAAAACAAATATTATATTATTAATTGTTATTTTGTGTCTAAAAATATAATGTTTGGCCAAATGACTTAGATAAGGTTATATATATTAATAATAAATAACTTGGGGTTCGTTTGGCTTGATATAGTAAGTTTATTAACCTTATAGTATAAGAAGGCAAGAAGACACGGTAAAAGTAAAATTATTTAACTTAATGTTAAATTTAAATTATAAGGTTAAAATAGGAACCTAAACTTCTCTAAATTCTATTGGATGAGATTATTTCTAACCATCCCCATCTTATCCTCAAAATAAATCAATTTGGAGCTATTTAAAATAGAACTTGACTTTATAATAAAATAATATTTTTAGTTATTCCAAAGGTGCCCCTCTCCTCCCTTATAATAGGGCACCTCCTCCCTCTCTTCCTCACACAACTTTGAGCCTTTATGCTCGGCCAACCCATGCCAAAATCTCTTCTCCACTTCCCTATTATCATCCTAGAGGTCGTGGTCTTCTTCAAAGACCATACTTAGTTCTTTAAGTGGAGGTTAAGTGAATGCGCGTCAAAAAGAGGTAATATCCATTACCGGTCTTCTCCAATTTCTTTCTTCTTCAACTTCTTCTTATTTAGTTGTTTCATTATGAAGTAATAACATCAGTATCACTCATATACTGATATGTTATTATAAGTATGAAACAACCCTATTTAACCATCTATCCATCCTATGGAAAATGAAATCACCGCGGGTTCGTACGTACGGAATACCGTCTCCACGCCGTGGTGTAATCTATTTTCCACCACCACCTAAATAGGATGGGTATAATGGTGTAATAAGTAACTATATATGATTATTATAAAGTTATATTGATACTTAAATAGTATACATACACTTTAACACAATTCCACGGCGATGGGAATGATATCATCGCTCGTGCGTACGTACGGACTACCGTCTCCACGACGCGATGAGATTCATTCTCCACATTAACCATTCATGAATGTTTATAAAGTATATATAATAAGTACTAATGAAATATATGACATAATAATGATACTGGATTTATGTATATTTATTTGTATGTCAACTACTTAATTCCATTCAATTCAATAAGGAAACGAAAACAGCGTTCATGCGTACGTACGGACTACCGTCTCCATGAACGGTGTATTTCATTCCATTTATCAATATATTATACATATGTATATTCTGAATATATATTATATATAAATCATGTTTTACATTCTGGATATAAGTAATCATGATCCAAGTAATCATATTAATAATTAGAAGTTAAAAACACGAACGACAAATGAGACGATTTTACCCAAAACGCTACTTTAACATTAATTTACAAAAGAACGGGTAATATAAAGTCATAAGTGGACCATATATGATATAATAACAATGAATATGATTCTGGAATAAGTCAATAACATGATTTAAATCATTATAAAGGAGGTTCTGACATGTACAAAGAAAGTCGGACCTAAGGTAAGGGATAAATTTTCATTCTCATTTTTATCCGAGATTGCTTATACGTAAGTATTTACAGGGGTTATGTTTATCATCCATGACCATGTTTTCTAAAAATGTTTTTATAAAATTTTTACCATTCCTCCATGAATGTTTAAAGTCATTTTTACCCTTTATTGACTTTTTAACACATTGTATGAATGGAATCTTTCCTTTGGTTACCATATAAGGTACTTTTTGACTTTTCCGACAAAAGTACGAGGAGAATGTTATTTTTAACTTATACGGCGCGAACGGATTTTTACGGTTTCATAACACCTCACTTTCAAGAAGCATCCTATACAATACTGCATGATTATTTTCAACAAAACCCTTATCTTTTAAAAATTCATGGAATTTTGTGAATAGAAAATGATTTTAAAGAAGAAAGGATATTTTTTCTCAAGAATACATTTCAAGTGTTTTTCTCAAAACTATTTTCCATCTAAGATGACATTATTTCATATGTATGTTTCAAGTAAAATGTCTCTATGATTTAAATGGTTTAAATTTTCTTATGAGGAAATGATATCAATTGTTTATGGATTATGATGGAATGATGTTTAAGAATCCCCTTTTATTACATGAGTTATGCAATGATGTATGATTTATGATTTTGTGGCACACATAAGAATGGTATAATTATGAGATGGGTGGGACCTATATCTCCCTCCAATGCATTGGGTAAAGATTTTATATCTCATGAGATAGACATGGCTGGAATGGTAGGTTATACCGGTTCAGTGAAACAGGACTGAAACGAGGGTGACTCGGTTCAGAAAGGGACTTTGTCCACTAAGATAGTCTTGGCAATGAGTCTTGACTAACAGGAAATGACTCTTTATGATTATGTGTGTATGCCACAAAGTTTCATGTTTTATGTTATGATTGTTGGGATTATATTTCACTTCTATGATTTATCCCATGTTATGATATTATGATCTCTTTTGCAGGTCAAGATTTCCAAAATCTATGTTCTTATGTATATGATGTGATTGATATTTCTTTTGTTTACCCATACTATGCATTTGAGCTCACCCTTTTATGTTTTCTTTTCCCCAGGATATAAAGAAAGGTTTTAGGTATAAAAAAAGAAGATCTTTATGGGAGATATTGAAGATCTTTCACCACGATTAGAAGATTATATTCCGAGTTTCCAAAGACACTAAACTATTACGGTCCTTGTGTGTGTGTTTTGTTATGTACTCAGTATTCCGCAAAAGTAATGTAATGTCCATGTACGTCAAGCTTCAGGTCTCTACAGTTGGTATCAGAGGAATGGTTTAGTCAACCTTTGGAAACTAGGATGTGAGAACGTTAGTGAGATCCCTAGAGATATTTCTAAGGTATGTCTAGGGATGTCCATAAGGATAAGTATACGTATAGGATATAGTCCTAGAACTACGGTAATGGTCTTAGAATTTAACCTAAGATGTTAGATATTAAGGGTACTCCCCCTTTACTATGTTGTTTTCTCTATCATGATTTTTTCCTCTCACAAGATTCTTTTTGTGTTTTAGTTAATGGAGGGAACCAGAAGGAATTCGGTTAACATTGAATCCAATAGACAAATTGGTGACTATGAGCAACAAAATTTTGTAATTCCTAGAGAGAAAGATATTGTGATTACGCTGAATCAGTCATCACGATATATGATTAACAAGGTGAAATTTAGTGGTATGCTTAATTCATCAAAGAAGAGGAAGATAAACTATTATTCATGTTCGCATGTTGAGGAGCATAAAGAAAGAATGATTGAGATTTCTAAAGAAGGGAAGAAGAACCTTGAGGAATACCTCAAATGGAGGGACCGATGTTATCTGTGCGGAGAAAAGGGTCATTGAGTGACAGACTGTTATGGAGTTCAATGTCTTATTTGCGGAGAACATGGGCATTACCCAACTCAATGCCCTGACCTAAAAAGTTACTTTTAAATCAAGGAAAGACTTATTCCAGGACAATCATTAAAGTGGATGGACTGAAGTGTTTATGTATTGGTATTCAGAAATAATGTTGTTGAGGTACTTTTATGGTGTATTGAAATATTTATGTATTGGTCTATTGTGGTTTTCAATAATTTTAAGGTACCGGTAACCATGAAAAGTGATTCAAATATTTTGGAAAGTAGATGATATGCGCATAATGAAGGGAAAACGAGAAAATGAAATGTTTAACAGTATTCATGAGCTCATGATTGATATAAGGACTAAATGATATCATGGTTTGATTATATAGAATTTTGAGGATTTTGGTATGTGGAAAGTGTTAACTTTTAACTGAATTCATGTTTTCAATAAGGATAAATGGGTATTCAAGAGAGTACATGATTAAGGACTTTGAATGTTTGGAATGTGACCAACAAAACATATCTTATGATATATGGGGATCAATGATGGTATTAAATCTCTGGTAATCGTTTTCACTATGTTATGAGAATGGACTGCAGTATTATGGATAAGCCTAAAGATTGGAATGGATTATGTTGGACATAAGTTAGTATTGTTTAAGGATAGAAGTTTTTTTCTATATTATTGATGGTATGTTATAGTAATATAGTTTTAGAAAAAGGACAACCTGTAGGACGGGCGACAGCCCATCGCGTCGGACAAGGCTATGGGAATCGAACCCACAACCGAAGTGCGACTGGCCTTTATCACCTACCACTCACCTACAGGAAGTCCCTGTTTAGTAGAAACTAGTTTTATTTTATTATGCAGTATGATATATGATGTATAGGTTCATTTTTGGAATCGTATATGATAAACCTCACCAAAGACGGACTTATGTATATTTGATAACTATTGCTAATCCTTTTGTTTGAGACAGATGGAATGACTCGTCATTCTATCACATGATCTGCTAACACTTCACGAATAACAAATTCAACTTCATTTATTTAAGAGGTGAAGTGGAAATTGTTCAAGGCACAAACAACTGTGATATTGTACCAAAATAAAGTAAGTATTTATTCTAATTCAAATTCTTCAACTTTAGGGAAACGATCTTGAAAACCAAAAATGTTGTCCTAGAGCTCTTATATCTGATTAATCAGATGGTACCTTAGATCGTCACAAATTTATGGATTTGTGATTTTTGGCTTTTCCATAGCCATGTTCTCTACCACTCTCCATCAGAACATGATGGTTAAATTTCTCTTCCATGTCCATATTTTCACCTATGTTCTCCTATGTGGATACCCAGTGATTAATTAACTTGGGTAACCATTACGTTTTATACTTTAGTTTTTAAAGATAAGTTTTGGTATTCCTTTTTACGATGTGGGTTTCTATTAAAGAAACTTTCGAATAGTAGACCATTTTTAACCACAACAAATTTCGAGGGCGAAATTAATTTTAAGGTGGGCAGAATGTAACACCCCGATATTTTATGAAAAATATTCTTTTAATTTTATTAATGTATTGTGTTGTATTCTACACCAAGATTACCTTGCGCTATACGCAACACCGTATTAGCTTGCAGTATACGCAACACTATTCTTGGATCGTGTTACACACAATTTTGATAATAGTTATTCTACGCAACATTGAGTATATATATATATATATATTCAATGTATAAATGAAATATGGTTGGATTTTGTTATATGAAACAATGAAGGATTCTTTCACAACACGCAACCCTGACTTGGCTTGCATTACACGCAATCGCGACCTTCCTCGATAGCGTGTGTTGTATGCAATACCGGGTTCTAATAAACAATGATATATTATTATAATATTTTCATGAACTAGCAGTTATGAATAGTATTAACTAAATTTTGAATTTTATAACATTATTGTTCATCTTACACATTTTCTAGAACATGGTATAAGAACAAAATAAATTTTTTGGGTAAGATAAGTATTTTTCAAAAAATGCAGTTTTGCCGCCTTTTGATGGAGCACCAACTTTAAATCTAGTTTTTGACATGTTTATATGTTCAATTTGACAAAATAAAATTCTTCATTTGAATCAGGATGTAAAAATTTACATTAGATAAAGTTTTGATATTTTTCCGATAACTTTCATATTTCAATGAATAGTAAAAACACGCTATATTTTAATTAAAAACAACTTTTTTCATCATAATATCTTATGTGGTTAAATTATAATATTAAATGGTTTTAAAGTATAAATAGAATATATTTTTACCATTTAATATAATTTATGTCATTAGCATTTATTTTACCTTGACTTCGTAGGTTAAATCAATTCAATCTTTTGCAATGTTTTAAACAAAAACCTGTTTTTATTCGACAACGAGATTAATTTTAATTTAATTTCTGAAACTTCTGTGTATTGAATTTTAAAAAAGGGATTCCATATTTGGAATATGTGGGTCCAAATTATGTTAATAAGCTACTTTTTATTTTTGGGAATTATGAATAGTAACTACGGTAAATTTTATTTACCATAGTTAAAGGTAAATCGGGTAATTAAGGGTAAATATAATATTTTAAAATTACCCTTAAAAATGTCAAAATCCTATTGGATGACTAAAAGTCGACCCATATCACCTAATGGTCGGATTAGATTCATTTAATTAAATTTTTCAATGAAAAAAATTTAATTATTATTAAAACCAAAGAATGTGACAATATGTCACTTTCTTAAATTATATAAGTATAATAATTTTAATCTAGCGATAAACTTCATGAAAATTCGAACATTAATAGTCTACAAAAAGCTAATACAATTATCTACATCATAGGAATTTATTTAGAATTTTTAGGGATTAAATAATTATCAGTTATTGTGACACAATGATGATGCAGTAATTATCTTATTAATGAAATATTGAGATAATTGATGTTATAAATACCCAAATAAATTTAATTTGAGACTTTTTATGAATTAAACTAATTTTATAGATTAATATGACATGTTATTATGGATTTAATTAACTTTTTTGAAACTTATCATTCTTTTAGGATTTTCACAAAAATGAATTACTAAATAGTGTCAAAATTGACATAAAATAGTTTTTAAAACAAATATTATATTATTAATTGTTATTTTGTGTCTAAAAATCTAAGGTTAGTCCAAATGACTTAGATAAGGTTTATATATTAATAATAAACAACTTGGGGTTCGTTTGGTTTGATATAGTAAGTTTATTAACCTTATAGTATAAGAACACAAGAAGACATGGTAAAAGTAAAATTATTTAACTTAATGTTAAGTCTAAATGATAAGGTTAAAATAGGAACCTAAACTTGTCTAAATTCTATTGGATGAGAGTATTTCGACCCATAACCACCTTAGCCTCGAAATAAATCAATTTGGAGCTATTTAAAACCGAACTTGACTTTATAATAAAATAATATTTTTTGTTATTCCAAAGGTGCCCCTCTCCTCCCTTATAAAAGGGCACCTCCTCCCTCTCTTCCTCACACAACTTTGAGCCTTCAAGCTCGGCCAACCCCTGCAAAAATATCTTCTCCAATTACCTAGTATCATCCTAGAGGTCCTGGTATTCTTCAAAGACCATACTTAGTTCTTTAAGTGGAGGTTAAGTGAAGGTGCGTCAAAAAGAGGTAATATCCATTACTGATCTTTTCCAATTTCTTTTTTCTTCAACTTCTTCTTATTCAGTTGTTTCATTATGAAGTAATAACATCAGTATCACTCATATACTTATATGTTATTATAAGTATGAAACAACCCTATTTAACCATCTATCCATCCTACAGAAAATGAAATCACCGCGGGTGCGTACGTACGGAACACCGTCTCCACGCCGTGGTGTAATCTATTTTCCACCACCACCTTAATAGGATGGGTATAATTCTGTAATGAGTAACTATATATGATTATTATAAATTGATATTGATACTGAAATAGTATACATACACTTTAACACAATTCCACGACCATGGGAACGATATCATCGCTCGTGCGTACGTACGGACTACCGTCTCCACGACGCGATGAGATTCATTCTACACATTAACCATTCATGAATGATTATACAGTATATATAAAAAGTACTAATGAAATATATGACATAATAATGATACTGGATTTATGTATATTTATATGTATGTCATCTACTTAATTCCATTCAATTCAATAAGGAAACGAAAACAGCGTTCATACGTACGTACGGACTACCGTCTCCATGAACAGTGTATTTCATTCCATTTATCAATATATTATATATATGTATATTCTTAATATATATTATATATAAATCATTTTTTACATTCTGGATATAAGTAATCATTATCCAAGTAATCATATTAATAAATACAAGTTAAAAACACGAACGACAAATGAGACGATTTTACCCAAAACGCTACTTTAACATTAATTTACAAAAGAACGGGTAATATAAAGTCATAAGTGGACCATATATGATATAATAACAATGAATATGATTCTGGAATAAGTCAATAACATGATTTAAATCATTATACAGGAGGTTCGGACAGGTACAAAGCAAGTCGGACCTAAGGTAAGGGATAAATTTTCAATCTCATTTTTATCCGAGATTGCTTATACGTAAGTATTTACTAGGGTTATGTTTATCATCCATGACCATGTTTTCTAAAAATGTTTTTATAAAATGTTTACCATTCCTCCATGAATTTTTAAAGTCATTTTTACACTTTATTGACTTTTTACCACATTGTATGAATGGAATCTTTCCTTTGGTTACCATATAAGGTACTTTTTGACTTTTCTGACAAAAGTACGAGGAGAATGTTATTTTTAACTTATACGGCACGAATGGATTTTTACGGTTTCATAACACCTCACTTTCAAGAAGATTCCTCTACAGGATTTCATGATTATTTTCAACAAAACCCTTACCTTTTAAAATTTCATGGAATTTTGTGAAAAGAAAATGATTTTAAAGAAGAAAGGATATTTTCCTCAAGAATTCATTTCAAGTGTTTTTCTCAAAACTATTTTCCATCTAAGATGACATTATTTGATATGTATGTTTCAAGTAAAATTTATCTATGATTTAAATGGTTTCAATTTTCTTATGATGAAATGATATCAATTGTTTATGGATTATGATGGCATGATGTTTAAGAATCCCATTTTATTACATGGGTTATGCAATGATGTATGATTTATGATTTTGTGGCACACATAAGAATGGTATCATTATGAGATGGGTGGGACCTATATATCCCTCCAATGCATTGGGTAAAGATTTTAGATCTCATGAGATAGACATGGCTGGAATGGTAGGTTATACCAGTTCAGTGAAAAAGGACTGAAACGAGGGTGACTCGGTTCAGAAAGGGACTTTGTCCACTAAGATAGTCTTGGGAATGAGTCTTGACTAACAAGAAATGATTCTCTATGATTATGTGTGTATGCCACAAAGTTTCATGTTTTAAGTTACAATTATTGGGATTACATTTCACTTCGATGATTTATCCCATGTTATGATATTATGATCTCTTTTACAGGTTAAGATTTCCAAAAGCTATGTTCTTATGTATATGATGTGATTGATATTTCTTTTGTTTTCCCTTACTGAGCATTTGATCTCACCCTTTTATGTTTTCGTTTCCCCAGGATATAAAGAAAGGTTTTAGGTATAAAAAAAGGAAGATCTTTATGGGAGATATTGAAGATCTTTCACCAAGATTAGAAGATTATATTCCGAGTTTCCAAAGACACTAAACTATTACGGTCCTTGTGTGTGTGTATTGTTATGTACTAAGTATTCTGCAAAAGTAATGTAATGTACATTTACGTCAAGCTTCGGGTCTCTACAGTTGGTATTAGAGGAAAGGTTTAGTCAACCTTTGGAAACTAGGATGTGAGAACGTTAGTGAGATCCCTAGAGATATTTCTAAGGTATGTCTAGGGATGTCCCTAAGGATAAGTATACGTATAGGATATAGTCCTAGGACTATGGTAATGATCATAGAATTTAACCTAAGATGTTAGATATTAAGGTTACTCCCCCTTTACTATGTTGTTTTCTCTAGCATGATTTTTTCCTCTCACAAGATTCTTTTTGTGTTTTAGTTAATTGAGGGAACCAGAAGGAATTCGGTTAACATTGAATCCAATGGACAAATTGGTGACTATGAGCAACAAAATTTTGTAATTCCTAGAGAGAAAGATATTGTGATTATGCCGAATCAGTCATCACGATATATGATTAACAAGGTGAAATTTAGTGGTATGCCTAATTCATCAAATAAGAGGAAGATAAACTATTATTCATGTTCGCATGTTGAGGAGCATAAAGAAAGAAAGATTGAGATTTATAAAGAAGGGAAGAAGAACCTTGAGGAATACCTCAAATGGAGGGACTGATGTTATCTGTGCGGAGAAAAGGGTCATAGAGTGACAGACTGTTATGGAGTTCAATGTCTTATTTGCGGAGAACATGGGCATTACCCAACTCAATGCCCTGACCTAAAAAGTTACTTTTAAATCAAGGAAAGACTTATTCCAGGACAATCATTAAAGTGGAAGGACTGAAGTGTTTATGTATTGGTATTCAGGAATAATGTTGTTGAGGTACTTTTATGGTGTATTGAAATATTTATGTATTGGTCTATTGTGGTTTTCAATAATTTTAAGGTACTGGTAACCATGAAAAGTGATTCAAATATTTTGGAAAGTAGATGATATGCGCACAATGAAGGGAAAACGAGAAAATGATATAGTTAACAGTATTCATGAGCTCATGATTGATATAAGGACTAAGTGATATCATGGTTTGAGTATATAGAATTTTGAGGATTTTGGTATGTGGAAAGTGTTAACTTTTAACTGAATTCATGTTTTCAATAAGGATCAATGGGTATTCAAGAGAGTACATGATTAAGGAATTTGAATGTTTGGAATGTGACCAACAAAACATATCTTATGATATATGGGGATCAATGATGGTATTAAATCTCTGGTAATCGTTTTCACTATGTTATGAGAATGGACTGCAGTATTATGGATAAGCCTAAAGATTGGAATGGATTATGTTGGACAAAAGTTAGTATTGTTTAAGGATAGAAGTTTTTTTTCGATATTATTGATGGTATGTTATAGTAATATAGTTTTAGAAAAAGGACAACCTGCAGGACAGGCAACAGCCCATCGCGTCGGACAAGGCTATGGGAATCGAACCCACAACCGAAGTGCGACTAGCCTTTATCGCCTACCACTGACCTACAGGAAGTCCCTGTTTAGTAGAAACTAGTTTTATTTTATTATGCGGTATGATATATGATGTATAGGTTCATTTTTGGAATCGTATATGATAAACCTCACCAAAGACGGACTTATGTATATTTGATAACTATTGCTAAACCTTTTGTTTGAGACAGATGCAATGACCCATCATTCTATCACATGATCTGGTAACACTTCACGAATAACAAATTAAACTTCATTTATTTAAGAGATGAAGTGGAAATTGTTCAAGGCACGAACAACAGTGAGATTGTACCAAAATAAAGTAAGTATTTATTCTAATTCAAATTCTTCAACTTTAGGGAAGCGATCTTGAAAACCAAAATGTTGTCCTAGAGCTCTTATATCTGATTAATCAGATGGTACCTTAGATCGTCACAAATTTATGGATTTGTGATTGTTGGCTTTTCCATATCCATGTTCTCTGCCACTCTCCATCAGAACATGATGGTTAGATTTCTCTTCCATGTCCATATTTTCACCTATGTTCTCCTATGTGGATACCCAGTGATTAGTTAACTTGGGTATCCATTACGTTTTATACTTTAGTTTTTAATGATATGTTTTGGTATTCCTTTTTATGATGTGGGTTTCTATTAAAGAAACTTTCGAATAGTAGACCATTTATAACCCCAACGAATTTCGACTGCGAAATTCATTTTAAGGGGGGTAGAATGTAACACCCCGATATTTTATGAAAAATATTCTTTTAATTTCATTAATTTCTTGTGTTGTATTCTACACCAATATTACCTTGCGCTATACGCAACACCGTATTAGCTTGCAGTATACGCAACACTATTCTTGGATCGTGTTACACACAATTTTGATAATAGTTATTCTACACAACATTGAGTATATATATATATATATATTCAATGTATAAATGAAATATGGTTGGATTATGTTATACAAAACAATGAAAGATTCTTTCACAACACGCATCCCTGACTTGGCTTGCATTACACGCAATCGCGACCTTTCTCGATAGCGTGTGTTGTACGCAATACCGGGTTTTAATAAACAATGATATATTATTATAATATTGTCATGAACTAGACGTTATGAGTAGTATTAACTAAATTTTGAATTTTATAACATTATTATTCATCTTACACATTTTCTAGAACATAGTATAAGAACAAAATAAATTTTTCAGGTAAGATAAGTATTTTTCAAAAAATGTAGTTTTGCCGCCTTTTGATGGCGCACCCACTTTAAATCTAGTTTTTGACATGTTTATATGTTCAATTTGACAAAATAAAATTCTTCTTTTGAATCAAGATGTAAAAATTTACATTAGATAAAGTTTTGATATTTTTCCGATAACTTTCATATTCCAATGAATAGTAAAAACACGCTATATTTTAATTAAAAACAACTTTTTTCATCATAATATCTTATGTGGTTAAATTATAATATTGAATGGTTTTAAAGTATAAATATAATATATTTTTACCATTTAATATAATGTATGTCATTAGCATTGATTTTACCTTGAATTCGTAGGTTAAATCAATTCAATCTTTTGCAATGTTTTAAACAAAAACCCGTTTTTATTCGACAACGGGAGTAAATTTAATTTGATTTCTGCAACTTCTGTGTATTGAATTTTAAAAAAGGGATTCCATATTTGGAATTATTGGGTCCAAGTTATGTTAATAAGCTACTTTTTATTTTTGAGAATTATGAATAGTAACTACGGTAAATTTTATTTACCATAGTTAAAGGTAAATCGGGTAATTAAGGGTAAATATAATATTTTAAAATTACCCTAACAAATGTCAAAATCCTATTGGATGACTAAAAGACGACCCATATCACCTAAAGGTCGGATTAGATTCATTTAATTAAATTTTGTCAATGAAAATAATTTAATTATTATTAAAACCAAAGAATGTGACAACATGTCACTTTCTTAAATTATATAAGTATAATAATTTTAATCTCGGGATAAACTTCATGAAACTTCGAACATGAATAGTATCCAGAAATCTAATACAATTATCTACATCATAGGAATTTATTTAGAATGTTTAGGGATTAAATAATTATCATTTATTATGACACAAAGATGATGCAGTAATTATCTTATTAATGGAATATTGACATAATTGATGTTATAAATACCCAAATAAATTTAATTTGAGACTTTTTATGAATTACACTAATTTTATAGATTAATATGACATGTTAGTATGGATTTAATTAAATTTTTTCAAACTTATCATTCTGTTAGGATTTTCACAAAAATCAATTACTAAATAGTGTAAAAATTGACATAAAATAGTTTTTAAAACAAATATTATATTATTAATTGTTATTTTGTGTCTAAAAATCTAAGGTTCAGACAAAGGACTTAGATAAGGTTATATATAATTATAATAAACAACTTGGGGTTCTTTTGGCTTGATATAGTAAGTTTATTAACCTTATAGTATAAGAACACAAGAAGACACGGTAAAAGTAAAATTATTTAACTTAATGTTAAATCTAAATGATAAGGTTAAAATAGGAACCTAAACATGTATAAATTATATTGGATGAGAGTATTTCGACCCATACCCACCTTAGCCTCTAAATAAATTAATTTGGAGCTATTTAAAACCAAACTTGACTTTATAATAAAATAATATTTTTAGTTATTCCAAAGGTGCACCTCTCCTCCCTTATAAAAGGGCACCTCCTCCCTCTCTTCCTCACACAACTTTGAGCCTTCAAGCTCGGCCAAACCCTGCAAAAATATCTTCTCCACTTCCCTAGTATCATCCTAGAGGTCCTGGTATTCTTCAATGACCATCTTTAGTTCTTTAAGTGGAGGTTAAGTGAAGGCGCGTCAAAAAGAGGTAATATCCATTACTGATCTTTTCCAATTTCTTTCTTCTTCAACTTCTTCTTCTTTAGTTGTTTCATTATGAAGTAATAACATATCTATCAGTAATATACTGATATGTTATTATAAGTATGAAACAACCCTATTTAACCATCTATCCATCCTACAGAAAATGAAATCATCGCGCGTGCGTACGTACGGAATACCGTCTCCACGCCGTGGTTTAATCTATTTTCCACCACCACCTTAACAGGATGGGTATAATGGTGTAATGAGTAACTATATATGATTATTATAAACTGATATTGATATTGAAATACTATACATACACTTTAACACAATTCCACGACCATGGGAACGATATCATCGCTCGTGCGTACGTACGGACTACCGTCTCCACGACGCGATGAGATTCATTCTCCACATTAACCATTAATGAATGATTATAAAGTATATATAATAAGTACTAATGAAATATATGACATAATAATGATACTTTATTTATGTATATTTATATGTATGTCATCTACTTAATTCCATTCAATTCAATAAGGAAACGAAAACAGCGTTCATGCGTACGTACGGACTACTGTCTCCATGAACGGTGTATTCCATTCCATTTATCAATATATTATATATATGTGTATTCTGAATATATATTATATATAAATCATGTTTTACATTCTGGATATAATTAATCATGATCCAAGTAATCATATTAATAATTACAAGTTAAAAACACGAACGACAAATGAGGCGATTTTACCCAAAACGCTACTTTAACATTAATTTACAAAAGAACGGGTAATATAAAGTCATAAGTGGACCATATATGATATAATAACAATGAATATTATTCTGTAATAAGTTAATAACATGATTTAAATCATTATACAGGAGGTTCGGACACGTACAAATCAAGTCGGACCTAAGGTAAGGGATAAATTTTCAATCTCATTTTTATCCTAGATTGCTTATACGTAAGTATTTACTGGGGTTATGTTTATCATACATGACCTTGTTTTCTAAAAATGTTTTTATAAAATGTTTACCATTCCTCCATGAATTTTTAAAGTCATTTTTACACTTTATTGACTTTTTACCACATTGTATGAATGGAATCTTTCCTTTGGTTACCATATAAGGTACTGTTTGACTTTTCTGACAAAAGTACGAGGAGGATGTTATTTTTAACATATACGGCGCGAATGGATTTTTATGGTTTCATAACACCTCACTTTCAAGAAGCTTACTCTACAAGATTGCATTATTATTTTCAACAAAACCCTTATCTTTTAAAATTTCATGGAATTTTGTGAAAAAAAATGATTTTAATGAAGAAAGGATATTTTCCTCAAGAATTCATTTCAAGTGTTTTTTTCAAAACTATTTTCCATCTAAGATTACATTATTTGATATGTATGTTTCAAGTAAAATGTATCTATGATTTAAATGGTTTCAATTTTCTTATGATAAAATTATATCAATTGTTTATGGATTATGATGGCATGATGTTTAAGAATCCCATTTTATTACATGGGTTATGCAATGATGTATGATTTATGATTTTGTGGAACACATAAGAATGGTATCATTATGAGATGGGTGGGACCTATATCTCCCTCCAATGCATTGAGTAAAGATTTTATATCTCATGAGATATACATGGCTGGAATGGTAGGTTATACCTGTTCAGTGAAACAGGACTGAAACGAGGGTGACTCGGTTCAGAAAGGGACTTTGTCCACTAAGATAGTCTTGGCAATGAGTCTTTACTAACAAGAAATGATTCTCTATGATTATGTGTGTATGCCATAAAGTTTCATGTTTTAAGTTATGATTATTGGGATTACATTTCACTTCTATGATTTATCCCATGTTATGATATTATGATCTCCTTTGCAGGTTAAGATTTCCAAAAGCTATGTTCTTATGTATATGATGTGATTGATATTTATTTTGTTTACCCTTACTGAGCATTTGAGCTCACCCTTTTATGTTTTATTTTCCCCAGGATATAAAGAAAGGTTTTAGGTATAAAAAAAGGAAGATATTTATGGGAGATATTGAAGATCATTCACCATGATTAGAAGATTATA
This sequence comes from Viscum album, assembly GCA_963277665.1. Lineage (NCBI taxonomy): Eukaryota > Viridiplantae > Streptophyta > Magnoliopsida > Santalales > Viscaceae > Viscum > Viscum album. The sequence continues at coordinate 1,677,253,348 of OY728150.1, read as the reverse complement.
TTCCGAGTTTCCAAAGACACTAAACTATTACGGTCCTTGTGTGTGTGTTTTGTTATGTACTAAGTATTCTGCAAAAGTAATGTAATGTCCATGTACGTCAAGCTTCGGGTCTCTACACCCCAGATCGTACATTCCTTTATATGGTTCTGTATTCACTGTATCTCATAACCATTCTTCAGCTTTAATCACAAAATCAACTATTGTGATATGTATCCTTTGATCGAACAGCTTTAGCATCGTCAGATTTTCAATGGGAAGTACTGAAATTAACTATCTTCCAACAACATAATTCTTTCCAATCAAAACTTCATATGAAGGTCATGACCTTTACTCCCCCTTTCTTTATAAGGCTTTAATCACATGTTCTCAAAACATATGATAGTTGTGAAATACAAATCATAAAATCTTCATTTGAGTTTCATGTCCTTTACAAAGTGAATTGAATTATCTTTTTTGACAACAAAAGACAATACTCTATAACAGCAAACTCTTCTTACTTCCTTATCTATAAAACTTAGTCCCAAAAATCTCCCCATGTGGATTTTGTTGTTAACCTATATTCATAAATCACTGATATTTGTAACCTAAATCAATGGATTACTTATCAACAATTCTAAGACTACATGAGAAAACTCATTGTAGGAAACAAGAATGATTGACAGTCAAAACCATACTGTCCAAAAGTAGTGACTATGAAATTTCATGCTCATATCTCCTTGGCCTTCTTCAAAACATCTTTCCAGCTTCAAATTCCACATTATTCACTTCCTAAAATTTCCTAGAATACAACAAAATTATTTCCTACAACCACTCCAACAAACCGTTATAATAGTTCACACACATACATGCTGGACCCACAGCTTACCCACAACTCCCCCTATATGCATGATTTCATAAGGATAGATTTATGAAACAATTCTCCAACTTTAAAACACAATCGAAAGGTAAAATGAGTTTGGGATTGAAACATGTACCTCAACCTTGATGAGAATGAGGTTGGACACCCATGTTCAACCTCAATTTAAAAAATGGTTTTGTTGGTAAAGGTTTTTTTAATATGTCAGAAATTTGTTCTGATGGAGGAACGTACTCCAGACTCAATTAATTCTTCTCCACCTTCTATTTTATGAAGTGGTACTTTATGTCAATGTGTTTTTAATGATAATGTTGTAATAGATTCCATCTAAGATTGATTGCACTCTGATTATCACAACCTAAGAGCAAGGGTAGCTTTACTTCAACAAGTAGATCTTATAACTGAGTCTTCATCCACATTAGTTGAGTTGCAGCTTGAGTAGCAGAAACATACTCATCTTCATCTGTTCTAATAGTTACTGAATTCTATTTTTTGGTATGCCAACTAACACATCATTTCTCCAAAAAAATACTCCACCAGCTGTGGATCTTCTGCCATCAACATTTCCTACCGAATCAACATCTGAATACCTGAATACATCAATATTTCCTGACCCATCATACCTGATTCCAAAATTAGTTGTGCGTTTGATATATCTGATAATTCTTTTTCTAGCAATCAAATGTGATTCTTTAGGATCACTCTCAAAATATTGAACATAAAGTGACAACATAGACGATGTCAGGTCTTGAGGCAGTCAAGTACAAAAGACTTCTAATCAGCTTTCGAAACACTTTATGAACAACTTCTTTCCCTTCTCCATCTTTAAAAAACTTGGTTCCCACTAAAATTTGTGTGGACCCTAGTTTCAAATTTTCCATTGAAAACTTATTTTGAATTTCCATACCATAGTTTTTTTGAGACATGAATATTTGATTCTTCTTGTTTGAAATTTGTAGACCAAGAAAGTATTTCATTTCTCCCAGCATGGACTTCTCAAATAACTTCATCATCTCCATAGAAAATCTTTCACATGATCTTTCATCATTCCTAGTCAATATAATGTCATCGACATAAACAATAATGATCAGTGAAAACTATTGACACTCCTTGATATGAAGAATTCTATTAACTCTACCTTTCTTAAAAATCATCTTCCTCAAGAAAGTTTCTAATTTAGAATACCATCCCCTCAGAACCAGTTTTTTCCCATAAAAATCATTCTTCAACCTGCACACATAACATTCATCCTTTCTAATAACAAATCCACAAGGTTGATAAATGAAAACTTCCTCATCAAGTTCACCATTCAAGAATGCATATTTTACATCCATTGAATGATTTTTATCCCCATTGTGCAGCAATAGAAAGAAAGATTTGGATTTTTCTAATATTGCCACCAGAGAAAATGTTTCATCAAATTCAATGACTTGAATTTGTTAATACCCTTTGCAAACCATACTTTCTTTGTTTCTTATTACATTACCTTCTTCATTCAACTTGTTCCGAACAACCCACTTTGTACCAATAATGTTCTTGTTGTCTGGCATGGGTACAAGTTCTCAAGTATCATTCTTCTCTATCTGATAAAGCTCCTCATTCATAGAATGAACCCTTTATGGATACTCAAATGCTTCTTTTACATCATTCTGTTCAACATTAGAATAAAGTGAAGTATGTGTTATAGCATTCGTTGTTATTCTTGATTGAACCCTCTTATGTTGATCTCTAATAGTCTTCTGAGACTCCACTTGATTCCTTAGCCTAGGATGAGTTATTCGAACAGTATCCTCATCACTTGTGATTTATGAGTCAGATTCATCTTCATGAGTAGTATTAACACATTCTATTACATTATTAGAATCGTTAGAAAAATCTTCTCTATCATGCTCAACTTCTACATCAACATACGACTTCTTTTCTTTCTCAACATTTTCAGCAACATTTACATCTAAAGAATCAATAATTCTTCCTATTTCTTTGTTGAGACATCTATATCCTCTTCCTTCTAGAGCATAGCCAAGAAAAATTCCATCATCTCCTCTTTTCTCAAACATTCCAATGTTTCCTCATTTATTATTTATAATTCATTGACTCCCAAAAACACATAAGTGTTTCAAACTTGGAGTTTTTTCATAGAAAATTTCGTATGGAGTCATATCTGAGTTTTGCCTATAGAAACATCAGTTCTAAATATACATAGTAGTGATCATGACTTGGTTACAATAATAATGTGAAAGACTACATTCAAGTAACATAGTTCTCCCCATTTCCGCCATACTTCAATTTTTTATTTCAGCAACCCAATTGTTTTGAGGTGTGTATGGTGAACTGAACTCAAGACAAATTCCATGTTTCATTAGGTAACTTTCAAAATATTCATTCTTATATTCTCGATGATTATCAGATCTCAACTTCTTCATTGAATACTCACATTCCTTCTTAGCTTTCCTCCTGGAATGGTTAATTTTTTTCATAGTATCTAAAATTTGGCTCAAGTACAGAACACAAGTAATGCAAGTAAAGTCATCAATGAAAGTAATGAAATACTTATCTCCATTTGTAGATTTTTTTCACATTGGTCTAAGTATATTAGAGTGTATGAGTTCCAAGGGTATTTTTGAGTGAATTTAAACTCCCTTATGAATAGAGTTTGTAATCTTCCCTTTCTCACAAATATGGCCACACCAATCTCTTCTTCTTGATAAATCAGTCATATCTCGGAGACTATCTCTCTTAAATAACTTGCACATTTTTATCTGACACATATGTCCTATCCTTTTATGTTATAACTTATTTTCAACCACCACACCTATGTAACAAGAGTTTTTCACTTCACCAACTTGGAACAAATTCCCTCCAGTACGTTGGCCTCTTGTAACTATATTTCCATCATTTTTACTTTTCACAACAAATACATATTTTCTAAAGATAACATGGTTTCCCTCATCAAATAGTTGTGACACACTAAGCAAGTTATGTGTTAGTTAATCAACATATAGTGTTTTCCTAGATTTCATCTTTTCTTTTCCAATGATGGTTGATCCAACACCTTTGATCCATAGAGATTCATCATTTCCAAATGTCATTATTTCTTTTTTGAATTCTTTCACATTCTTCAATAGCTTTAAGTCTCCTGTCATACGGGAGGAACACCCACTATCAGGTATCCATGGACATTCTCATTCTATATCTTTCAAAGTAGTTTCAAAAATGGGAGATTTTTTTACTTCATTTTCTTCCACTTTTTTTGTGATTCCTCCAATTTCCTATCCAAATCAATGTGTTCTAGCTAAACAACCATGAACTCTTTATTTAGGACTTATAAAATTGGTCCATTTTAGATTTTAAAAAATCTGGCTTATGAGGATTATTATGAAAATTTTGTTTCTCTGGTAACATACTAAGGAAGCCCTTAGAAAGATGTCCAGGTTAATCACATCTTTCACAAATAGTTTCTAGTGGTTGGAACCTATTCTTAACTTTCTTACCAACCTTTTTAGATATCTTATAAAATCCTTGTAGAGATTTTGTCTTTTGAAAGGATTAACTCCCCCTCAATCCTTGTTTTTCAAAGCATGTGGAATAGTTGTAATATTGCTGGTTGAACCAACACATATTTTTCATGTGTCCAAATCCACCACAATACCAGCAGCCGCTATAGAATGAATGTTTTCCCTGGAAACAACCATACTGACTGGAGTTCTAAACATGCTTCTCAAAAATATTCTTAATATAATTCTAATGACCATCGACCATCATATTTTCAATTGTAACTTTCTTCTTCAGCTCATATTTCTATTCATTCTTACTGGAACCAGAAGAGGTAGACACCTTTATGGACTCAATATTTTTAGATGCTTCTAATTTTTCAGTATTGGTAACTTTGACCCCATATGTACCCTTTCCAATACATCTCCTATCAATACCCATTCCATATTTCTTTTCAACCTTTGATAGAAAATTTTAGTGAACCTTATTATTCTCATTCTTAGAAAAATATTCACCAACTTCTGTAATAGAATTTTTGAACCTTGTGTTCATTTCCTCAGCATTAGAATGTTTATGTTGGAAAAGTTCCAACTCCTCTTCTTTTACCTTCATCATTACTTCCAGATGATCATTATGATTATGTTCTCTCTCAAGATAATTTTTTAGATAATCAGTCTCATTTTCATATTTTTCATTATTGTCAAGAAAACAAGTTTGGTCATTTGATGAAGAGTTTTTATTTGTAAATTTTTTGTTTTCCTTCTCAAGCCTTCTGATCTTTCTCAAACATTCCATCAACTCTTCTTTCAGATACTATTTGTGTTTAGTTTCTTCTTCTTTAGTATTACTACTCTCATAATAATCATTATTTACTATTGAAAAAAATGTACTCTCTATATCTTTCTCAGTAACATATTTTTCAGATTCATTCTTTCTATCATCATCTTCTTCATCTTTTGAAAATAATCTTCTCCCTTTTTATTTGAAGAAATTTTTATCCTTACCACTACCAAAATATTTATCTTTTCTAGCCTATTTCTTCCATGACCTTCTTGGACTTCTTTCTTCTTCATCATTGTCTTCATCTTTCCTTTTTTAGGAAATTAGCCACAAAGTGGCCAACAGCTCCACATTCAAAACAATTCAAAGGGAGTTTCCCTTGGTATTTCCTTGTGCCTATTTTAAAATTTTTGTAAACCAAGGAAAATATTTCATCAAATTTTTGACATACCTCATTTTCAGAGTCAGATTCACCGCTTCTTCTTCAAAATGAATTTTATACGGATTTTCTTTCTTTGCTGCCTTGAAATACAATTCTCTATCAGCTTTTATTTTTCTCTTCATAGTCTTATCCCTTATCATTTCATAAGTTATAATAGTTCTATAAAAATAATCTAGAGATAATGTTTCAGGGTCTCTATCTTCAAGTGATGAAACTTAAGCATCAAATTTGTCGGTCAGAATTCCCAAGATCTTTTAAACAATTATAGAATCATCCATCATCTCACTAAGGCATCTGATTGTACTGACAATATCATTTACCTAGGTAAAGAAGTCCCCAATATATTCTGATTCTCCCATTTTAATGTCTTCATACTTCAGCATCCAGATTTGTAGTTTTTCTTATTTACTTTTTAATTTCCTTCATAGATGTTCTTCATATTTTCCCAGATTCCTTTGGTTGTAGAAACACCTTTAACTCTTAAAAATTCAATCTCAGAAAGAGATGAGAATAACACATTTTTAGATCTTCCATCATTCTCAAGATTCTTCTTATCAACATTAGTAAGAGGAACTCTATCATCAATAGAAGTAAATCCATTTGTTGTTGTTTCGAGAACTTCATATCCAAGAGACATAAGATAAGGAATCATTAAATCTTTACAGATATGGTAATTCATCCCATCAAATATCGGAATCCCCTTATTGTTCACGCAATTCAAAATCTCCATCAAAAATTCTCTTCAAAACTTCAGCAAAGAACAAATGAAGGGAACCTCCCTCTGATACCAATTGATGTTCCCAGTTAGGATCCAAGTATCACTGAGAGGTGAGAGGGTGAATCAGTTGTATATTTTTCTTTTTATGTTTCATGCTTTTAGGAAAAAACTTCGCCTCTTGTTAAAGAGTTCATACCTGATGAACACACACAACCACCGGAACAGAAGATTTACAAGGTTTACTACTCAACAAGAGTAGCTACGTCCTTGGTATTGTATGGAAATAATCCAGTACTACACAATCCACTATAAAACAATCCTTTGATGTGGAATACAATGAGTAGGATATACCATTACACTCGTGTTGCACTTGGAAAACAATTTGGAAGTGCATGTGCCCCCTCTTAGCAAAAACAGGGAATTACAGTCTTTATGTGATTTTTTACAATAGAATAGGTATATTATTTGAAGTACAAATCTTCACTTTCTTACCTAGAAGCGGGTAAGAACTATCTTACGCACAACCGAATACGTGCGAAGACCCCAAATCTTTCATGAACCCTTTTAGGTGTCTTGCGCACAACATTAATACCAGGCACAAAAGATTTTACTTTTTTTGTGAAACCCCTCTTGTGAACAACTTCAATCTTGCATGAAACACTCTTCTTGCGTGCAAATTCACTTTGTTATGCACAACTCAATTTCTTTCACACACTCTCCTTTTCATAATATTTTTTCATACTTCAGAGCTCAGGATTTCTATATGTGTTGATCATCTAAAGTGTGAGGGGTTCACCTCTTCTTTATAGACCTCTTTGACCCCTACGTGCAAAAACCCCAATGCATCACGCATGATCCTAACGGGTCGCGCAAAACCCCATTTGATGTCTCCTTAGGAATGTAAGTCACGCGTTGTACAAAACCCCATTTGACTTTGCCTTGGGCACATAAGTCTCTTTTGTTCCAACCTCATCTTTCACGCACTTCTTAGAATCTTTTCGCCCTTCCTTCCTTCTCCATTTTTAAAAGTTTCTACCTCAAATCATGCCTTTCCCGCAAGATTCCAAACGACCTTCAATCTTGTGCGCAAAAACCAATCTTACATGCAAACCCCCAATCTTTCACGCAAGCCTCTCCTTTTCTATATTTTTATGTTCAGATCATGGAACATAATTTTCATGCAACATACCAAGCCATATTCAAACTTTCACACAACATACTTTTCCAAAACACATTTCTTCATCTCTCAATTTTTAGGCACTAAAATTTGGAAAACACGGGAAAACATCACCACCATAGAAATTTCTTTTTTGCCACCCCCAAATTGTATGTTCCTTTATCATGTTATATATTCACTATATCTCATAACCATTCTTCATCTTTCATCATGAAATCCACTATCGTGATAATTATCCTTTGACCGAACTACTTTAGCATCATCTAATTTTCAATGGGAAGTATTGAAACATCACTACCTTATAGTATCATCATTATTTACAATCAAAATGTAATATGACTGGAATCACCTTTAATCCCCCATTTATTCATAAGGCTTTCATAACATGTTCTCTGAACTTATGATAGTTGTGAAATAAAAATCAGAAAAGCGTCATCTGATTTTCATGTACTTTACAAAGTGAATTGATTTATCTTCTTTGAAAACAAAAGACAACACTCTGTAACAGAAAACTCTTCTTACTTTCTTATCTGTCAAACTTGGTCCCAACACCAATACTCTTCACCAAGAAGTTAGATAGGATTCTATTCCTTTTAGTAGACTATTGCAAGCTGATCTAGATCACTATTAAGAACCATTACCCCTTCCATAGAATTGATGATCTAATTTTCTATCAAAGGATGGAGAGATGGTTTTGAAATGATGAACATCGATCTTGTAACCTTAAACATAGTAAAGACCGGTTTAAATTCCTCAAACTTCATTCTAGATCCAAAATTGACACAAAGAGTACTCGACATGCCTTGAAGACACACCAATTATCCTACTCTGTTTATTTTCATAATGAGAACGATCTTCTACCCTTTTTTAGACTCTCTTATTATGGTTTTTGTGGATCATATCTCAAAATATTCTAAATAGAGGGATTATTATTCTTAAAATATTTTAATTATCCTAGATACCTTAGAATAACACCATATATATTCTATACTATCTATGTGTTCCTTATTTATCATTGTCATTGAACTCCCCAGTCATATTATTTTCAAATTAGAAATTTATCTTGACCCTGAAAAGGTCAAATTGGTAATATAAAGTAATGTTTAATCTAATTTCACTGATATAAAAATACTCTTCATCTCATGGGTTTTTACTTCAACTTCATTTAGGATTATACCATGTTATCCACTCTGATGAATGCATTAACCAATTAAGGTGATAATTTTATATGGTTTGATTAATGTGAATCATCATTTTAATAACCAAGTAGAATGTTGGAATCATATCTTGTTCTCATTATACAACAATTAGGTGAATGATTTGAGGTATATTATGATGATTAATTAGTGGTTCGTGGTGTTGTTCACATATAGGATCAATGGGTAGAGGAATATTGTTCTAGATAGACTCATCCTACTAAAGATAACTACCCTACTCATGATTTTGAAATTAAAAATTATTGTATATGAATAAAAATATCATAGGCATTACTTATTTTGTGATAACTCTATAGTATTCATTTACAAAAACCCCATAAATGGATATTCTCCTAAATATATTTTGACCTCAGTCATTTATTCTAGATTCAATATGTTTATTACTTCGAATTTTATATTTGTGTTCTTGTATTAAGGGAAAATTATTTGTTAATTCCCTCAATTAGAAAATTAATCCTCAAAAAGCGGAAAAGGATCAAAGAAGAGTGGATATTCTTGTCATTTAGGGTATAACTTCACTTAGAAGTGGTTGATGATCATAGTGGAGTGTGGTTTCATCACATATATCTCATTGTTTTTATTATATATATTTTAGCAACTTTTAGGTATCTTATTATAATTGTAACATCATTTTAAAGTAACTCGATATCGAAGTGATCTAAAATGAATGGTTTTGAGGTAATAAGTATCTCTATACATTTATGGAAGACTTTTGGTCCCTATAGATATGACGAATGATTTGATGAAAGATTATCACTCCTCAAGGTGTTCTATACATGAAGATATCACAAAAAAGTACCATGATGTCCATCAGCAGTCTTGGTGACCTTGAATAGTGAAATAATTTTTTTGGATTCATATCTAAGTGCCTCAGCTACTAATATATAAAGGTAGAACATCATAAACCTATATTTACCCTTTTTTCACTTCCTTTGTTAGTGTAGAAGTGGGATTACATCTCGATGAATTTTGTTACAATTTATTCTCAAAACCCTAAAGGAAAGGATTTAATTTTTGTTATTGGGGATTTCATCCCCAAAATGACCCACTTATAAATCTAAAGGAGGATTCATTGTTCAAAAAATAAAAAAAAAATTATTTCAAGGACATTGTATTGATTTATATAATATCCACCAATATAATTATTTATAGAGAAGTAAGGCCCCCATCTTGTTTCTCAAATTAGAAACATCAATCACTAGGTTCATACTTGAAACTTAGTACCATTTTCCACCCAAATATTGATGGAAAATCCAATATAACTATCCATATCATTTAGGATACACTATGGTCCTATATCTTATATTTTGGTGGATCATGAGATTATCAATTCTCATTAGTGGGAGTTATCCTACAATAATAGCTACACTTTTTTCATCTATATGGCACCATTAAAATATTTTTATGGGTGGACATTTCATCCCCCCTTTTAATGCACTGATATAGGAAACTCTTTAGAGATCATACCCAATAAAATTCAATAATTAACCGATGTTTGTAAAAAAAATTCAGAAACAACTCATGATGGCCCATAATAGAAATAAATCATATAATAATCAAAAAATGAATCCTTCAATGTTTGAATTGGTTAACCAAGTTTTTCTTTATTTATGTTCAGGATATGTTCTCTATTTTATGGTAATGTAGAAAAAACTAGATATAAGGTTTGTTGTATATTTTGAGGTATTGGATCAGAATAAAAAAGTTACCTACTAATTAGCTTTACATTCAAAATTCTATGTTATTCACATTATGTTCCATGTTTTATAACAATAAAAGTATATATTTATGCCTCACATGTGATTTGTTATATAGATTAAAGATAGAGCCTAATGAATCCCATATAGTGGATCGTACATCCATTTTCGACAAAATTACAAAGGTGTTAGAGGGAAAATTCATTACAATGATCCATGTAAAATAGAAAAATGGGAATCTCAAATATAAGGATTGGGGTAGTAAGTTGAAATAAGAATTAAATGACTAGATTTTGTCCCTGGAAATGATACTTGAATCTTCCTAAGAACAAGAATCCCAATAATAGGGAGGTTGTAAATACACTGAACTCTATAACTATACTATTATCATTAAATTTAATGTTTAAATATCATTTCAGGTGTATTTTGGGTCGAAGGGGATTTGAGGGAATAGTTGATGAGTTTATAAAAGGGGACTAGGAAAAGGGGAAGTAAAACTAGAGTTCACAGACAATCAAGTACTCGGTGGCCAGAAACAAGGTACCTAGTGGGGAATCTAAGTGCTTGGGTCCTCTATATTGGGATAACGGTAACCCACTAAATTCTAGTGGGTACCCAATAGCTTTTAGGAAAAAATAATCTCAAAAAAAGTGTTTTGGAATTTTCATAACTTAAATTATTCATGTTAATTATCTACATTGGTTTTAAGCTCTCATTTTTAGTAGAAAGTAATACTTTGAATCTCCCTAAGTTATGATTCCATTTGTTGGATATGCCTTCAGTCATTTTCATGGATAGATTTCTCTTAGTCACAAAAGATCAACTATAGAGAGGCAATAACCTAAATGGAATAGTTTGAAATATTGACCCAACTCTATTATAAAAGATCTAATTTAACCCAAATGGTATTGGTTTTCCACATCAACTTTAGTTTGGTTAATCTCATATTCGGGTTAATGCCAAATAAATTTTGATAGGTATAGACCCTGCCGATATATATAATTGATTATTATGTATATAGTTTATACTTTTAAATGTTATAAAGCATGTTAATACATTAATTGTCTGTTATTAATCCATATTTTTTATATTGATGCATACACTTGACTCAATAAAAAATGATTATGGTTGGGTGGTGAATGCCTTCATGGTATACCTTACACACACTCCATGGGAACCTCAAGGGACATGTATATACACTTGTGAATTTGACCCATGTAAGGTAAATGAGCATTATATTATGACATATATATATATTTATATAGATAATTACACTAGGATGAGTTCTTTTTAAAATCTTAGAGGGTGTTATAGATGATGTAAGGAAGGATGTCCGTGATACCACTATGTTGATTTTTCACACTTGGGTCTACACTTTTGGGTTGATATTCCTTGATTTTTTGGGATGTTATGTACATAACCTATTTTCATGACTTTATACATAGAATGAGTGTGAAAGTGTTATTTTTACCCATTATAATGTGGGAATTTTATATTCATGAAATATCATTCATTGTGCAAGGTTTATTTATTCATTTTCCTTCTATTAATGATGTATTATACCTATAGTGACCCTATGTTCCCATTTTATATCTCTACATTAGGTGTAGAATGATTAATTTAGTACCTTTGTTCTAAGGGTGAAAATAATCTCCCACTGTTATCCACAATACCCCTTGAATCAAACACCATCCTTTAGAAATTGGGAGGTCCACAATAGTTGTTAGGGAACCTAAACGTATACCAATTGGGTTATCATGACATGTTAATTTCGCCAAACATAAACCTAAACTCCCATATCCTCTATCCATACCAAAACCCCAAAAAATCCAAACCCACTATCCTATATTACATCTCTATAGAGGATGAGAGCCTATATCACATACACCATTACATCCATTTTAGTGGAACTTAAGGTACAATACGTAGAGTGTGTTCTAATACTGAGGGATGAAGAGTATCACTGGATCACAAATAATTTTCACATCACATTTTATTATGATAACATGGAAATCTATATTAAACATATTAAATAATATTTTAACATATCCTTGAATAAATTTTTATTTTTGTTGGGTATTTATTCCCATGAATTAATGAAAAAATTTATTTTTGGAATTGGTAATGGATCATCCAATATATTTTTCAGTCCAAAATGAGTCAGATGTGAAATTTGATCAAACTATTTCTTATGATCTTGTAATTTCTAAGATCACTCATCTCAAAATTTACCTCCTTATATCCATTACATGGGGATTATATACTCTTGTTTTGTAAAAGGGGATATAAAGGTAGTTTGGGGTGGATATATGTTTTGATTTTATATTCAACTATTTAGTGTCTTGACTTAAATATTTCCAAGTAATTAATCCTTTACTATGAGTGATTGATAAATAATAATAAACATATGGTTACGAGAGATAATATTCTCACTAATCTAACTAAAAACTTAGGCAAATTAATGAATCCATTTCTATTTAAATATCATGTTTGGTTTAGTTAATAAAGTTAAATTTCTTGGATAAGATGGGGTATCTTTGATAAGAGGCTCATTTTTAAATTTTTTTCAAAAACCTTTTTGGTTTGGTTTAATTTTATTTTGGGGAATACATTTTGAAATTGAGTGGCTAGGAGGTCGACCCATCCAAAGAAGAGTTTGTTTAATAGTTTGTGACTCTCATATTTATTTAAATATTTTCATTAAATTCATTACAATAAAAAAATATTCCTCTTTACTGCAATTGGTTGAGTAATACTAATTCATTTTGAAGAATTTTTCATAAGGAAATTATGTTGTCTCATATTTGACACGAGTTATCAACTAATATGTAGTTTAAATTACTGTAATTAGGAATTAAATAATTTAACACCAACTAGAAATCCATTTAGTATATGGGGATGCATAAGGCTCCATATTGGTGGAATTGGTACCATAAAGATATTTTTGTGTGTCCATAAATGAAGAATCAATACTTCAATATTTAAATATCATAGAATAAATATATATTAAAAGTCATGAAACCCACATAAATATTATTTTAATTTTTGATTGGGAAATAAGGAAAAAAGTATAGTTTGTATCTATAAAATTAGTGTGAATATATTGTCTTTTAAGGTCATGTGATAAGGATGATGGTTGTGAATTTAAAGGTTATTATTCATAGACCTATTGTGTTCCATTTAAGGTTGTGATTAAAGGAACAATAGTGATTCATATAAGTTCATACACATAGAACAATAGTGTCTAATAGTTTAAGGTCATACAACAAGAAAAACTAAATTAAATATGCCACATATTGTTTATTGTTTAGGACCAACACATAAGCAACCCATTGTATAATATCCGAGAAAATAAGACAACATGATGTAGTAGGGTTACACCATAATAGAATACCATGATGAGAAATGACTAGTGACTTGGGTGAAGGTTGATTCTATGGATAGGGGTTGGGTGAAACATCTTCATACATAGGTGAAATAGATCTATAATGGTTTAAGGGGTTATTTGGGTGAAATATGAAGATTTTTATTGTGTAGTTGAGCTGGGAAAGGCTTGAACCCTTAGTAATATATAATGGTAGGGTGAAACCACTACCTTAGAGAAAATTACTATGTGAAATAAGTACATTGGGGTCATGGGAGGTACTTTGGTAAAATAGTGATTCCTCACATTATATGAGTGATTAAGTGAGTGTTGGGCCTAGATTATTCCTTGAGGATATTACCAAAATTCCTTTTGCATAAAACCCCATTAAATATTCAACATTGGTTTCCCTTTACATGGGTCTAAATTTAAAAATTAACCAAAATGGTATTTTAGGAAGTTCCTATGTATAAGAGATTGAATAACTCAACTTCACCAATATTTCCTCTGGTTTTTATATTAAAAACTTTTATGGTAGTTTATAGATTTTTGGAGTGCAATGTTTTTAGTTTTTCATATTCTATTATTCTATCCTCTAGTTTCCTAATTATTCTACTTTTTTTATAATAAGGGGATTATTTATAGTGAAGGGATTTTTTGATTCCTAACCATGATCTTATCACAAACCTAGCCTTGAGTAGGGTGTGTGCCCAACCTTTTGTATGGTGCACTCCTGACCTTGAGTGAGGTATGCACAAAGATATTAATAGAGATCACAGTCAACTTTGATTAGGGCACCCACTTAACCTTTTCTGCACATGAACTCAACCTCTTTACCATGGGTGTTTATCCTCCTTGGTACACATACACCCTCTAAAACATTATAAACTCATTTATAAAATCTTATAACATTAAATGGATATTTCTTTTTTATCTGGCTATCTAATTGGGATTTATATGCTGTTAAATAAAGATAAATAAATTATTTACCCTTGTCTATAAGTTGTTCCCATAAAATAAATTTTCCATATCTAAAAAATTCATAGAGGAGAATAAAAAATGAATATAAATATCTAGAGGAACGTTTCCTTCAATAATGGATGAGATCCCTAACTTACTATGAATAGGTGGTTCTCATCACCATGTCACCTGATTGTGTAACAGTTTTTAAGGATCTCCACCCAGAGGTGAATGATTAGTCACATAAAACATAGAGACCCAATTTTATTCTTATTTATTTAATGATTTACATCTGTATCTCTATTTAATCTATGTGATTATCATGTAATCAACTTCTTAGAAAATTACATGGCACAATTTTAGACACCCATAAGAGAAAAGTATATATATGGTGTAAGGATTAGTATTTTACCAAGGAGTAGGAAGAAGCCAATGCAGGCCACACATATGCTATATCACATCCTTGAATCATTACTATAATGAGAGCCTATCCTACTCCTTATGTTTCCCCTCAAACTTTTATACTCTATGTAGAAAAGTATCAGTTTTTTTAGGGATTCATTACTATACATCATGGGAATTTTTGATAACATATTTCAAAATCTTGATATTCCAATTAAACCACTACAGATCCCACCTTCTAGCTCAACCCTGAGCACACCAAATACCTTGAGACATTAACATACCACATGAACCGACCCCATTTAATGACTACATAATTTTTTATCCAAAACTGCATACTCTAAAGTTGTCCCAAAACACCATACCTCCAAATCCTAAATCACTAACTAGCCCGACATAAACTACACAAACAATTTCCACCTCTATATATCAAGTTACCATGTACACCAAAGTAGAAACAAATAAGTATATTGACATTAGGTAGTATAGTAGGGGGAAAGGAAATATGGTCCATGTCCATAAGAAGACACCCTTTTTACCCAAAAACTATTCAAATGGATTCATTTTTTATTATGGAGAAGATGATATAACAAGATACCCAGACTGGTGAGATTAGGCATGAGTAGACAGTGAGAGTGTTTGTTGAGATAGTACCCACTCCATAACAAATAACCATAAACCATGAGTTTTCTTCACTCCTACAATCCACATTACTTAATATAACTAATCAAGATACCATTACTAATATTTTATTTGAGTATAAGTACAATAAAACCACCCACTAATCCTCTACTCTAGAAAAACCTTTTTATGGTTGTATCAAATAGAAAATATAGGGAGACTAAATAGGTTTTAAAATAGTGGGTGAGTTAATCATATGGAAATCCTCTACATCCTTCAGTTACAAAGAGGGATAATTAAGAGATGGGTTGTGGGAATGATTACTAAGACCCTCAAAGGTATTAGCTGAAGTCCATTTTTTATTTTGAGTCACTTATTTATTCATTTTCTTCTTGAACTCTTTTAACAATTAATTTAATTCTCATTAAAAATTTATATATACCACTTTTTTATTTTATTTTCTAAAAACCACTTTTTGGTTGAGTGGGAACCACAGAGAGACAAATCACAAAAATTCAATCCCATAGAGAATTCAAAACAAGCAGGGAAACAGATCCCTTCAAATTCAAAATTCAAAAACATCACACCACATCATCTTGAACAGTGAGCGACTAGACCACGTCATCTTGAAAATAGATCCACCAGACCAAACCCATCAAATACCTATCAACCAATCTCCAATCATCAAAGAAAAAACTCAAAAATAAAAACACTACCGTGAACCTCCATGCCTTGAAGGGCAGCAACACTTTTATACCAAATTCGAAATAGAAACACCGAACAGATGAAATATGGGAGCCCCTAACAAACCATGTCAAGCCTCAAGATTCAAGAACTGATCAAAGGGACCAAAGACTCCATCTAAATCATAAGCACCTTCCACGTTGGTGAGAGAACCATGTAGCATCGTTGGTTATCATAACAAGATGTCGGTGAGACAAACCATAAATGAACCAGAAGAAAATTCAACCACTAAACAAGAACCACAAAAATCCAAAGGGACTGATCCTACGTTGGTTGGGCCACCTTCACAACCATCAACCACTTACCCATCATATCCCAAAACTCCTTTCAATCCATCACACCAGGCTGACTGGGAGAGGAACGATGGAAGCTAGAGCTAGAGCAGAGGTGGAAGAATATGAGGCCTCAAAAACATGTCACGAACAATGCCAGGACTACCAAACCATTCCGAAAGCCTCCAAAAAACCAATAAACATCATTATATTAATTTTGGACAATAATTTCTTAACTATTTATTATGTTATATGTGTTTTAATGTTGGAATTCAATGAAAAAAATCATTAATGACTATAAAAAGACACTCTATTTAAATATTAATGGAATTCATAATTATACATCTAATAAAAATTAATTCTTTCAAGTATTTTATATTTATTCGTTTTTAAACGTAATGTCATATTTCTGGAGTCTCAACAATCTTTGATAAATATTGAGGAAAATGTTTTATTCATGTATGGAAAAGATATATTTGGATCCACTTGAAATTTTTTTACCTATGTGATCTAGGATACATGATCATTTATGTGATATATTTGTTTTTATTAGATTAATTTTATTGATCATGAAAATAAATATTCATGATATAGGGGATAATTGATGAATGTTTTGTAATTAATTTATTTTTGATGATATGGTATCTATTTTATAATTTGATTCTATGAAATTTTCATTATTTTTACTTATTTTTATTATTCATTCTGTGAATTGACTAATCAATGTTTAAATTACAATCCCCAAGAGGTATTCTAACCTATTTGAAATATTCTTTCCTTAAATCATATTTCATGAGAGATACTCTTGACATGGAAACTATTGGGTGTAATATGGGTCTAATAACACTTATTATATGAAGAAAAATATATTAAGATTCTAAACCCAATATCTCCATGAATAATTATAGAAATTGTTCATAAAAATATAAACAATAATAATCCAATAAATAATATGTTTACCTACAATGATGAGAAACAACAAAATCAATATTCATTATTTTTGGTAGATGAAGATCACTAAAGTGGAAGTTATAGTGTACCACACCTAAAGATATGTCCATGGGTTTGGCTTAAATCACTCATTGTATGAGTATAATACATCATCATCCATGAAATTTTAGAAATGACACGTATAAGGATAGGTTGAAGACATATTCGAGTACCAGAGAGTTTGTTCCAAGAATTAAACATTCATATACACATTGCTTTCGCAAGGAACCGGGATCCTTATAAGGACCTCAAGAATTCTCCTCAAGTGTTTGTTCATTAACTCATGCGTCACAACACATGATATACTTCCTCTATAAAAACATTCATTGAAATTATAAATTAATGTCTTTTCACATTACCTATTATATACGAATCCATTAAATGAAATCATTCATGGAAAAATCATTGATGAATGTAGTTATTATTAATCTACTAATGATTAAAGATAACAATGACATCTCATATATACGATAATCATATACTATAATCAAACTATATATTGATCATATGTATTTTCAAGGTATTAATATAATATGTATCAAAATAAATTGGTGAAATTTTAATCTTAATAATGTCCTTATAGATGCGATGACATCTATGTATTCTCAATCTATGCTTAAGAATATGATAGTGGTTATATATCCTCAAGCTCGGGATGTAGGCCATATCATTCCAATATCTTTCAAAATTGTTCTTTCACAAAATCCTAAAAGTCAATATTCCTTTTCACTCTATAATTTATCATATTTAATAATTTAGGGAAAATACCCAGAACACTTTTTATATCATCCAAAACACATTATGATAGCTAACATTTACATCCCCATGTATCACATCATATATAATAACTTGTGAATACCCCACCAAAACCTTTTTGGAATTACTCAAAAACACATTTTCAATAACTCCCTAATCAATACTAAATTCCCATTTAATAATACACAATATGTAACCCCAAGAGACTTTGTATAAATAAAAAATTTATGAATCTTTAGACACAAAAATGTAAACAGAGGGAAACCTCTATAAAATAATTATTATACTCATTCTTCAATTTTTTGTGGTGTAATATCTATCAAAAACACACACACACATATATATATATATATATACCTATGTCCTCCAGTATTATCACATGATTGTATAAACTCTCATACTCTCCCATTGTTCAAGGCATCGAGTGACCATGGGGAATAAGGTACGTAACTCCAAGATATCCCACTCATACGTTATCAAGTCTCTATGTTTGGAGATATAATATCTCTGAATACATCATATATTATTTATATTTATGTATGAACACATCATATTCACCTCATATAAATAGATAATAATATCCTATAGACTATTTGTACAATCCTTAGTCTATATTAATCAAGATATAAGATTTCATACTCATCATATTAGAGGAAAAATACAATCTTGGTTAATAATTAATCGATGATATGATCAGAAACATACCCAACCAACCCCTGATTAACAAAGCATGAAGGGATTATATTATAATGTTATCATGCTAGATATATCTCTATACTTATATAGGAGGGAAAATATGGTCCAGGAACCCCTAGTATACCAAATACATTGTACTAGACACTCCATGTGGTATATATAGTGGCTCATTTAGAAAAAAACACTTTTTATGCCTCATGAGAATATTTAATATTCTAATAGAACAATCCTACTCACACTAACCTTAAACTTTTGTCATAACCTAGAATATTATATAATGAAAAACAATTAGGGATAACAGAAATTCATACTTTGAGAGTTCAATTGTCATTATATTTCACAAAAATCGTATCAAAATATACATTTATGTAGCTAATATGAAATATTGATAAAGTGGTGATTTCCTTTTACGTGATTCATTTTATATTATTATAATTATTTTAAGAATACATAACAAAATCATAAATAATAACCTATCTATAAATTCAAATATTTGTAAAATTATAGATCAATATAATTTTCTCTACACATTCTAGGGGGGTTTTAACTAATTACACCTATATGAAATTTCCACCACAAACCTATAGGACCACCTGATAAAATTATCCCAATGAACACTTTACTGAGTAACATCTATGAAGTAGAAAATTTTCAAATAATGGAGAGATTTAATAATCTTATTATTAATGTTCATCTACTTAGACATATTCAGTATCCTTAACTATAAAACATCAAATGTAATGATGGTAACCTCTATTGTCAACTTAAAACACATTCTGTGTTTAACATCTTCATCCTTGGATATTTTATAACAAATTTCTATCCTTAAAAATAATATAATTATTTACATTATCTCTTAACATCATATCCAAAACTCTATTAGGATAAATAGAATTTTACATTGAATTTCATTGGAATAATCCTTTAGGGACAAGTGTTATTTAAATTTCCAGGGTTACTGAAAGTAATTATTACATTTCTATTTTACCATCACATATCCTAAACACTTTATTATATAAACTGAAATTCACTCTTGGTTTTATACTGAAAAGTATTTGGTTTATTAAATTTGATCTTCGTAAAATTCAAACATACTCACACTGGCCTCTTGAAAAATTTATTCTAATTAGATTAATAAGTTACATAAACTCCATTAAGTTTTTTGAATTACTCATCTTTTTTGATAGTATGAATATTTAAAAAACAAACTATTTATTCAATATAAAATATAGTATTATATGTGTTTGGCTCATTTTCCTTTGAAAATAAGGGTATATATCATAGATTCCATTGATGATTGGTCAAAACATTATCCCATATATTTTAACAAATATCTTCATGAATTTTTTTTGGATTAAATATTTTTATCCTTATTTACCATTAAAAACTTATTATAGAATCTAATGAATCATAAATCATATGTATAAAATTAATAACCTCATTTTATTCACAACAGCTATTTATTGGATAATAACTTATCTTCCACATAAGAGAAATAAGATAAATATATGCATCCTTTGATTATATTAAATTGAGCTTGATAAAATCCCATTCATTCAAACCATGATGTAGAAAATCTTTCTTAACACCACTATATTATGATTTTTATTGGTTTTATTATGTATGGTTCTGTTATTAAGTGGTTAAGTTGGGTTTCATAAAATTCGATGTGTTTTTTGAATATTTCAGATGGATTTGGAAGGGCATTCATATGTAACATGGTTTGGGGAAATAATTCATTATTCCCGGGTAACTAAGTAAAATGAAATGGGTGTTTACGTTAAGTTTCATAGTTTGGTTAAACTATGTGGCCAAACAATGTGGACCTATGATTTTATAGGTAGTGACGTCAACATAGTGGGAGAAAGGTTTTCCAAACTGTGCATTGAAAAGAAGGATAAAATTTAGGAGAAATGAAAATTATATATATAATTGAAACCTCCTTCATAAACTCTCATTTATTTCCCTATTTATATAGATCACGAACTTGTGATCCTCATTATGAAATTTTAGTGGTTTTATTCACTTTAGAGATCCCTCTCTTGGATCCGTGGAGCATTTGTCCTATGGATTGAAGGCCAGACTACCACATCTCCTTATCCAATCCATATTCTTATTTTATCTTAGGGGAAACATTGATATAAGGATGAATTTCTCAGATATATTGGTTAGGGTGGGTTTTGATCAGGATTTTTTTAAACCATTGTAAGAAGTTTGCAAGATGATAGATCTCTAAGGTTGTGGTGTGATTTTAACTTAAGGATCAGGGTTGAGGTTGGTGGATTCTTTCTCGGTCTAATTTTATTAAGAACATGAGATCATGTTATTTAAAAATTAAAATTATTGTATTTATATTTTATAAATTATTTTTACAAATACTAGTTGAAATTTATCATTGTGTAAAATGGTTTTTGAAAATGTTATTAGAATCATCAGTAACATGTTTGATAAAATTCTATTTTAGTGATTTGGATTTAAAATGATGATTTTTGAATGTGATAAGCTTATAAATGAAAATTATTTTGATATTATTTCATGTGTTCACTCATTTTAGAATGGAATGTTTATTTGTGATGTAATTTGTGAAAAGGTGGTTTTGGTGTGTGTTCATAATGCACATGTTCAGGGCCTTATTGATTTCGACTAGGTTACCAAAATGAAATTGGACCACACTAGATTTCATGGGATAATATACATTCATGTTTTATATAGATGGGTTGTTTTTTATTCAGACATAGAAACTATTGTGAAATTTTTCATATATGGTTCCACTACCAAGTGATCAGTAAGGACAATGGGAACATGATTCTACTCGTGATTTTGGACTGTTCAGGGAGACCCACTTATTCAGTTGATACATTTTCAGGGGTGTGTTTGTACATGGTGTGATTCTATGAGTTGTGGTGTGGGATACCATATGACTGTAAAGGGTTAAAATTAATGTGGACTTTTGTGTAAGTGTTTTATACAGGTTAATTTGGTTTTTTATTTATACTTTGATTCTCCCTTGTTTATAAAAATTTAATTTTACATATTCTTATTTATGTGGTGTGTGTGGGAAGTCTGCATGTAATTAACTACTATGTTCATCTAATCACGATTGCATATGAATATTGGTTCATATGGTGTTAAATTTTCAGTGTAATATAGGTAAGGGGGAATGATTATTTTAATAATAACGAACCTAGAGGATCTATATTTAGATTAAGTTGGGATCTTGGAGCTAGTTGTCATGTGTAATGTGGTAGAGTTCCTTGTGCGAACCTAGCCATTCATTATTTATCTTTTAGTTTTTTATTTGTATTTAGTACTATGGTTAACTATAGATGTTTTATTATTGTTATGTTTTGTATTGGGGTATGGTGTTGTTTCATTCAAGCATCATATTTATATGTTTTCATGGATTTTTCTACTATGGTTTGTGTCATATAGAAGGGAAATTCAACCCCCAATGATATAGTGAATTCATAATTATTAATTATTAGTATTTGGTGTCTGGGGGATACACTTAAGGTAAGTGGAATTTTAATCCTATCCAAGGTGATGGGTCCAAGTTAGGATATTACAACCAGTATCAGTTTGGTATGGTATATTAGTCAGGATGGTAGGAATAGAGATAAGTTTTGTTAGGGAATGAAATTTTGGGTATAAAATTTAATAAACAACTTCTTTATACCAAACATCAATTTTCCATGATGGTTTAGTTACAATAAATGTTTAAAAATAATTATATGCATGTTTTCACCTTATAGTTTTGGGTTTAGCTGAAGAGATATTCATATCATGAATTAGTAAAGATACACCCCACTAGGATTTCTTCATTCATACGATTTTTTTTATCCGTTATGATTTAGTAAATGGTGAAATTAAGACCATACTTTCTATAATTTTTGGTTGTTATAATAGATAAAATTGGGTGTTTATATGAAATGGATCTAGATTATGGTAAAATATTGTCTTTCTTGATGTGGTGTGTTTATTATTACTATCATTGGTCTATTCTTAGGTAGTCTGAATGCTTGTATTTATTAAATGAACAAGAAACTAGTTTGGAATAAAAACATAAATTCTAAATAAAACGTATAATTAGGGTTTATATTGATAATAATTAGATAAAACACATTTTATAATTATATGTTTTTATTATGTGGATTAAAATGATGATATATTAATAGAAGAACTTGTTTTTGTTCTTTATTATGTATGTAATAAGTAATTCTTGCCTAATATATTGTTATCATAGTTAGTATAATTTTTAATATGTTAAATCCAATATATTTTCATAATGTTATATGTGTTTTTATACTCTTATAATTGTTATTTAACTTTTCATGAGAGTGTAAAAAAAATATTTGACATGTCAACTTTGGTTGTTTAATTTCTTCATGGAGAATCATGGTTGGAAAATTTATATTAAAGAACATATTTCATGAGTTATATTTTTAATGGTTGAAAATAATTTAATATACTTAAAATATATGGAGTCTACATTATTTTAAATTGTGTTATTAATGATAATCTGATGTTTAATTTTCTAATTCATTCAGTTAAATAAAATGATGTGTGCATATTGTGGATGTTTTTTATGTTAATTTACGTGAATAGTTGATAGAGACATATTTTAGTTTGATAAATTGTTTTTAAAATTCAATAATTTCATTGGAATGTTTTTTATTAAATGTTCTATTGGCCCTTTAAAGTATGTTTCCAAAAAATTATAATATTTTATGGATGGTTTTATTACTTTCTAGATTCTAGAAAAGATTTTCAGTGTTTTAATTGAATTGGTTTTTGGGGAGAGAACTATTTAATGAAACCCATTTCATCATTTTATATTCTCTATTTGACCAGTTCTCATAAAAATGGTGGCATTTTTTGAATTGAGGTGTGGGAACTTCACATGGACATCAAATAATTTGAAATTATAAATAACTATTATAGGTAAATATATTGAAAAAAATTCTTATTGAATTTTTTATTTTATTTTTCACATCATAATTATTATCTTGGATGTCTGTATTGTGTTGTAAACATGATATATGGAAGAGAAATAGGGGTTTCATTTAGAAATGATGCCTTATGTAGACACCTATTGTAAATTGTGATATCATTGGATTTAAATTTTTCACCATGATCAACAATTTTAGACATGGTTTTGTTTTGTAGGAAATCATGATATTGAAAGGGTGTTTATTCTATAATTTTAGGGACATATGGGTTTTTATTATTCTATTATATCATTGATTTTAATGTTGTGTGAATCACATACAGATCCCTTAAAAGAATTTTTTATTTTTAGTGGAGTATATGACATAAAATTTGTTAGAGTATTGTCTTTACTGAAAGGGTTTAGAATTTTATATTCATTATCCCCAATCAAATTGTGTGAACTGATGGTCTAGCTAGAGGAATTATGAATCAAGGTTCACGTTTTTGTAGAAACTAGATTGTTTGAAATCCATAGTTAAGTTCATTTTATTTAAAATAGTTTTATGATGGGATACCTCTTAGGATGTTTCTTATTTCAGGGGTGATTATATGGTCACTTCATTTTCCTTTAAAAATGTGAAAGATATTTTATTGGCACTAATGAGTAATATAACACATATGTACCTCAAGGACCCTTATCCTCTATTCTTAATGGGATATTTCTATTTTTTGTTCATTTTTTATAGTTTTCATTATTACCCATGATTGTTTTATAATTGAAAAACCCTTCATTATAGGTTAATGAAGTGTTGAATAAATGATGATTCATTGGTAAAATCGGTGGCAGGTACTTCAGCTTCATTGAATAGAATGATTTCATTGTTTTGTACTAGGATACTCTTATTCCTTAATTAGGTGACCAAGTCTAAAGAAGATTAATAGTATAGTTATTAAAACATTACTATTAGGTTAAATATCAATGGTGTGGAGTCGTCAATGGATGGATAAGGGATGCTAATTCTTTCTTTCATGGTTGAGATATAATTCTAGTACCTTCATTTTACCAAAATAGTCAATCAAGACTTATCATCACTAAAGGGGAGTATCAATCTATTTATTGAAGAGATATCCATGATCATAAAGGATCACTTTTTGTAGTCCTATATAAGCAATAAGTTATATAAAATTTGGCTTTATGTCTTACCTATAAAAAAGTGAATGTTAAACTCTAATAACCAGTGGACATAATTAAATGATTATTTATACCTATAGTGTAGTGGGGTTGAATTATTATAGACATTAAAAATGGATTCTAGAGATATTTTAGTAACATGATGTCATATGGATGATAGTATAATAACTAACTAGGTCAGTTCATTTTAGTGCATTCAGGGGATGAATTCTGTATAAATTTTGGATAAGATATATGTTTTTCAACAGTTTACATCCATGGTGTACTAATTTCCATAGTCACTGAAAGAGAACCTAGTTTTCTACATGGGTTTGGAAAACATTTCATTAACCATTTAGAATCTATTTTACCATGATTATAGTATACCATCATCTAAAAAATGAGTATTTAGGGTGATCATTAATCATATTTAAGGTTCTTTGATATGGTGTGAGGAACATAATTTTTCATTTTAATGATCACTATCCCTTAATAGAGATATTTCATATCTCTAATCATAAAAAATGACTAATATGTTTACTTGGATTAGTGTATGGACCTTTTCAATATAAAAATTTCTAGGTATATGATGGGAAAAGTGAATTTATTGGACCAAGTCCTATATATAAGACTATTTTTGAGATTTAATGATAGAAAAAATCATTTTAATTTCTTTGATTGATTATATATTTTATTAGGATTATCATTTTTCAATTATATTGGGAAGTGAGAAACTAATTATTATTGTGGGTAGTTTTTATTTTAAGAAATTGTTTCTTGGGTAAGTGAGGTTAGTTAGATCCTCAGTCAGTTAGACCATTTGAGATAGTGGATCATATTGGTGGGGTTACTTATTTTTTAACATTAACTCCCTAACCCTGTGAAATGCCTATTATTCTTCACAGGTCTCAGTAAAAAACGATATTTACTAACTTTTTTCTATGTAATTAGTTGGGATAGATTTACTCTTGATATGAATAAAACATTTTTTTCATATTGAATAATACTATTTTATAGTCAATAAAAATCATCTGTGGAAGCCAAATTCTTGAGGTACATGTGTTTGAGAATCTTGGTCATGATTGTGATAATTTTTTGAAGTGAGATATCATTATACATAATAAATGGGTGAATTTTTTTGATATAATGCTTAAAAACAGATTTTTTGGACATAAATCTCATTGCCTGGGAGAATATAATACCCAAATTTGAGATATTTTTTAGTTTTATTATTCTAATTAAAGATATTAAAAAGATAGGTTTGGTTTTAAGATATTCTATATGGTGGTTTAATGTTCTGGAATTATTTTGTTGGGTGTATAGATAGTGAATGGTTAGGGTAAATTTTGTAGGATTCTTAGGTAACTATATAGGGTGAAATGGGTGTCTTAGGATAGGTTCACAGTTAGCACACTATTTTGTTAAAATATAAAGTAAATTTTTTTTACCTTGATGAGGGTTCTTGGGAAAGCTCATTGTCAACACATGAATTTACTAAACCATTTATCCGAGCTGTGTGGACATATGATTTTTAGGGTAGTTGAATCTAAATTATTTGATCATTGTTTTTCAAACCATTCCTCCCAACCATTATCAATATTAAATATCTATAAAATATATATTTTACACCACAGCATTACCCTAAACCACTCATTTATTTAACACTTACTAGTGATATCAATATTGAGACCATCCTTGGGGAATTATGTGGTTTAACTTAATTTAGATCTCCTCCTATTGTATTTATAGATAATTTAGCTTAAAGAACATTGTTTTGATTGATGTATCTCTGTATCATGTCTTATCTTTTCATTTACCCTTGGTGGAAACCCTTGTTCAGGACTACTATGCATGAATCCCTTGATTAGGGTTGGTTTTGATATGAACTTTGTTATGAACCATCATAAGAAACTTATAAGAGGCTGGATCTATGAATTTAGTGGGGGGATTTAATCATAATAAATTTAGTTGAGGTAGGTAGCTTCTCACTCAATCTAATTTTGTTATAAATTTGAATCCTTTTTTCATTTAAAATTTATATTCTTACCAGTAACTCCTCTAAATTTGATATATAAATCATTGTTGAAAATTATATTAATAAAAAATAGTTTTTGATAAGGGTTGTGGTAAACATGAAAAAAATGTTTTAGAAAACTTTTATTTATTGATTTTGAATTAAATTGATTATTTTATCATGTAATAAACGTGAATGTAATGGGGATTTGTTTTGAGTGTGTGTTTTCACTCATTGTATTGATGGAATTTTTATTTGGGAAATTGATTTGTTAAAGAGGGGATATAGTGAGTATTTATGACACATTCTTATTGATTTAGACTTATCTACTATTTAAATATTAGGAAACACTATATTTCATTGGTTACTACACAATCATGAAGCATAGGGTTATGGCCTTGTTGATTTGTACTTGTCTTCCATGCCAAAATTGAGGCATGTTGGATTGAATTTCCCAGTGATGAATTAGGAATGGTGTAATGAGTTTCCAATCATTGGTTTAGTCTATTTCGGGTGACCCACATTGTTAATGGATTCTTTTTCATGGTTTTGTGTGTATATGGAATGAGTTTGTGAGTTGTTTTGTGGGATTCATTATGAAAAAATGGGTTAAAATAATGGTTTATTTTTGTGTGATTTATTCATATGGGTTACTTTGGATGATTATTTATACTATTATTATCCCTAATTTTATATAAAAATGTGAGATAATTTGTTGTTTTTTAAGATTAATTTGTGGGAACTCTACGGGGTATTTCTTATTAAGTTTGTATACCCACTCTCTACATATTCATATTAGTGCATATACAGTTATTTTACAACAATATAAAGGTAAGGTTGGGAATTTTATTTTACTAGTGAGGAATCTTGAGGCTATAGACTTGGATGGAGTTTATAACATGGATTTAGTTTTAATGTGGGTCATGTGAGAGTATCATATTCCCAAGCTTCCTTTTAGTTTTTGTCTTTTAGTCTTGGATTATTATTTATTATTTTGGTTAGCTACTGTAGTTGGATTATTGTTATATTGTGTATTTGATTTTGACCTTATTTTATTCATGCTTTATATTTATATATTTTACTTGAGTTTTATATTGTTGGTTGTTTTATATGCATGGTAAAATCAACCAATGATGATTTATTGAAGCCCTAGTAATTTATTTCCAACCTTTGGTGTCTGAGGGATTCACCTACAGTTAGTCTCATTATAATCTTATCTAAGGTAACGGGTCCAAGCCAAAAATTTACATATTTTCTTTATCATTTAAAAACAAACTATAATTTCTATCAATTATTCACATTAATTTGAACAATTAAATATTTAAAAAACATTAAAATATAATTTTGTTATCACCAAACCTTGAAAACTAAAGAATAAAATCATAAAATATTGATACATAACATGTATATTCTATAGAGTTTTTCAAAATTTATTCATTTATAATAGTGACTCCATCATATGGAATCATTACTCCTTCCTAACATTTAATTAAGGTTCCAATGACCTTGACTAACTCCTTATGGAAAACATTTTTGGACTCTCCTACAAAATTTTCATCATATGGTTCGAATTCTTAGAAAACTATACAATCTACATATAACTATAACATTGACATCATGTTCTTAGTTTATCTATTCTCAATTATAGATAATATCAGAAAAAAAATTCTTTGATTCATTGATGGTATTGAAACATTACCATCAATAAAAATAGAACAAGCCATACAGGAAATCTTTAGTCACCCAATGTGATTATCACACTCAACCATATCAAGTATCATTGACATACTCAGATATAAAAAGCATATGAGACTAAAATTACATTAGTCATTTTTACTTTTAAACCTAAAGTGAATCATTATATGCTTCACATAAAAATTTAGATTAACATGTTGATGAAATTCAACAGTTTCTTTATTTAAGAAGGTTTTTCTATAGAAAAATGAATTTTATTTTACTTAAGAACTCTTATTAGGTTGTTATTGTTAGGAGTTTATTATATTAATAATATCCATTAAAATATTTATCTTAAGAAAATGATTGATTTTTAGGATGTTTTTACTTATATATAATATTTTTTGATGTGATTATCAAGTTTGTTAACCATTCAATAGCGATTTTATTAAATGGGATCCTAATAAAATTATGACTTATTTTTAAAAAATAATCATATCCATTTGAGGTAGAATATCTATATTTCACTATGAAATGAGTATTATTTGAAATTCATCAAACAAAATGGTTATTTAACCAGGGAATCATACCAATTATATCATATATGACCCTTTATTAATCAACAAAAATAACTTTTTGTTCAATCCATAAATTGGATAAAACCAACTCGATTTATGTAGAATCCTAATCATTTGGATTTCATAGATAAGTGTATCCCAAAGAAAATTACCATAATATACTAACAAAATAGAATATATGGGGAAGGTAAATTTGGAATGAAACTACCTGGTTGGAAAATTCAATGTCACTCATTACATTCTTTCCTTATAATATATAATCGAGGGGCACCTGAATTTTCTTAGAAACTAACCCAATGGATGATCAATGTATTCAAAATTTACACTATAAAACGAATATCACACTTAGTATTTTAATACTATTTAATCTCACTATATTATCTCATGTTTTTACCTTGATTTATATATTCTTCCCATGATTAAATTCGATATCTTATTATTTAAAAAATCAACATGTTAAAACCATAATTATATTTAGCTGTTTACAAAACTCACTGTTTGTGTTACTCACCCAAAAATAAAATCCAAATATATTTAGACATATTAAAATTAATCTTATTCATTTGGTATATGAACTATTCATGTAATGGTTTATAATCTGATGAGATTAATAAACTCTACATAAGTAAGATTAGATCCCTAGAGAGCCAACCCACACAATTCTAAAATAAGACATAAGCCTCAGTGTCAGTAGGAACTCTCACCCAAAGTCCCACTACCCATGGACACATTACATGAGAGATAATAAAATTCATCATAAATATAACACTTAATATGGATATGTTATATTCAATAGCTATATTATAGTTTATAACATTAATAACAAACTAAATTCAATTTTGCTGGAAACTAAACACATTATCTTTCATACCATGTAATTACATAGATGCATGTACGATAATATCTATAATTACTTTAATGATTAAACAAAAGCATACATATTTTCATATTATAAAAAAGTTATAAAATTGAATAAATTATATAATAACCTTTAAACAAATTAATTTTTAAAATATATAAACATGATATAAAAATTTATTTAAAATACATAAATAAAAAATAATTGTAAGAATTATAAAATTTAGGTAATTATTAGGGAAATTTAATAATATTGAACTTAAAAAATTCATATTTAATAAAAAATATGAATTTATTCATATTATACATTTTATATATTTTGTGGTATTTTACTTAAAAAATATGATATTTTATGAATTATAAACACATTATAATCCAATTTCGATTATGTAAAAAATTTACACACTCCAAATATCATATAAATAACTTTATTAACACCATGATTAAATCATTCATCAAAAAAAATTTGATGTGATCTCAAAAGAATACAAAATAAATACATTAATTTTAAAATTAAAAATTTATTATTATGAATATTTTTTTATTTTAACTATAAACTTCTTTTATTTTCCCCTTATTTTCTAATTTATAAACACTTTATAAATAAAACGTATAATTATTTTATAAAAAAATTATATTCAAATCCATATAACATGGCTTAAGATGAATTATCTTGTAATGTATCACTAGGTAATAACTTAATATTTTGTGATCATATAATGTATCATAGAAGAGTAGTTATGATACACAAATTTTAAGTGTATTAATTTGAAATAAATTTGAAGTGTTCAATAACATGCTTTATAATAAACCTTGAGTTTAAATAAACCACGATATAGTATGACCTGTAAAACCAATTCATTGGATTTATGGTAATGAATAGTATTAGACACATTATAAAATATATATATATATTTCATTTATTCTAATATAATTACTGATTCCTATGAAATAATAATTATATTTTTAATAAAATCATTTCATGATTAAAAGATCTATTTTCTAAAGAAATTTATTTTCTAGGTGTTATGAATTTTAATGACCAAATATATAGATCAAAAATAAAAAAAATTATTTTAATTAAATTTATTAGTAATCTATGAAAAGTAATTTATGCATTATTTATCTTACTGTTTGGAATGAATATTTAATCATTTGAAAGTAAAATAGAGTTATTTTTTAGAAAAGGTTTTTTATGTGGGTATTGTGTTTTTATCATAAAAATTAAATATCTACCTATTAATTTTTGATGATAATGAAATATGTAGATCCTATATACAATAAAATATTGAATCATTCATCTAAAAAAATTATAATTAATTTAAATATATTAAATATATTATTATTCTTAAAAATTCATTTATCAAAAAATTGGTTTCGTTTCATTTTATGTGATTATTTTAAAACTAAATTTCTCTTGTTTTTATTTAAACATTATGAATCATAATTTTCAATTGTTTAATGATTACACATACATTTTTGGTCATAAGGAAA
Organism: Viscum album; assembly: GCA_963277665.1. Classification (NCBI taxonomy): domain Eukaryota; kingdom Viridiplantae; phylum Streptophyta; class Magnoliopsida; order Santalales; family Viscaceae; genus Viscum; species Viscum album. Next base: position 1,677,221,446 of record OY728150.1, on the reverse strand, counting down.
CTAAAAAAGTAACACTTTCATACCATGGTTAAGGATATGATTACGAGGGGTTAAACTAAGATATAAGGATAAAAATGTCACATAAACATTTATAAATATTTTTGGTTGAAGATATTTCAAGCTTAAATTATCTTAACTTCTAATTTGTGGAAACTTAGTTCCAATCTCACAAAAAGTGACCTTTATTATTTAGATCTTTTAGTAATTCTATGTGTGTCCCTCCCATCACTTATAAAAAGATACCTCGTATCCTCCCTTATACACAAAATTTAATCCCTCTAGATTATACAATACCTACCCAAAACCTAATATTTTCCTTTAATTAATTGGTTATATAATTTTATTACCTTATGACCATAATAATAAGGAATAATGTGTAATACAAATGAGGTCTCTCAATGATTTTGTAGTCATGTTACCAAAATATTTTAATGATTATTTCTCATTTTAATTAACCTATATATGATGTATCCCTAATAAAATAATTATACCAGTATCATCAGTATATTTAGATGTTATTATTGTTATGGTACAAAAAGTTTCCACCAAAATTCCATCAAATTATAATTGAAAGTATCACTCATGTGTACATGTGGACTTCCCCCACCACGTAGATATATGATTCATCTTCTATAACTACAAAAAATTGATGGATATAAAGTTGAATTTAATAAATATATGATATATTTTTTATATATTTATTTTTTTATAAATTTTTATTATTATTTACCATTTTTTATCCATCCTTTGAAAATTGGAAACATTACTCGTGCATTTGTACGGACTACTGTCTATACGAAATGATGTAATTAATTTTTGTTCACAAATATATATGAATGGTTATAAAAATTTATAAAAAGAATAAATATGATACTTATTAAATGGTTAATATTTTATAAATTATGGAACCATGATCAAGATTAAAGTACCATAACCTCTAAACCGAAATATTTATGAAAAACAAAGTAGTTAACACTAGAATTGATGATGATATTGAAGGATTGTAAATGAATGATTGAATATATGTTATATGAAAAACATATATTTTATTATAAGTATTAATATGATTATTTTATATAATTATAATAATTTATTTTAGTATTATAGAGTTCTTATAATGAAACTCATACTTGAGGTAAGGGTTTTAGTTTACAATCAACTGTTTAATGAGATTATTTATGTTTAAATTTTTTATAGTGAAATTATATGAATAATAACCATTTAATTTCTTGTATTTAATTTTCTTATTTTTATTTAATATATATTAATTATTCAAAATGTAGTTTTTTCTCACTAGGTGCAATACATTCTGAAATAATTTTTTAAGAAAAAAGAAAATGTATTTCTCCCTTAGATTGGGAATATTTTTCTTCTATATCCTAAATTTATTCAAAATGCGTTTTGGAATGTGTTTTATTACACTAAAATTATGTATTAATTTAATTTCTACAAATTATTTAATTTTTTTTGAATTTTTTTAAAAGTAATATTCTAGATGTTTTTCTAATGAGTTAATGTTTTAACGAATGTGTGAACAAAATCTTTATTTTAAATATTATTGCATTAAAACATTTTAAACCCATGATGACTACATTTTGTTTATATGATTCATTTAAAATTATCCATATTTATTTTAAAATAAATTTTAATAATAATATTATCCAAAAAAATTAGATTTAAATAAGTGATTTCAAAATGAAAATGGTATTTTCCTTAGTAAATGCTCAATTGACCATTTAAAGGTACTTTCATATATGGAAACATTGATTCATGTTACTTATGATTCACTGGAGATATAATATAATGATTCCGTCAAATATTTTTTATCTAAAATTTTTATTATTATGGTGATAAAATATTTATGAAACTTGTTTTCTTTTCCATGGGTAATGCAACAATGAAATGATAATTGTTTTTATGATATTTTGGCATACATGTGAATGGATTTTGATTACATGATGGATGGGTTCTAATATAACTCAAATTTGTTAGGTAATTTTTAATGTTTATGACCTCAAAGGGTACATTGTAAGTAACCCCAATCCAAAATGATGGTAGAAGGGGTGTAACAACCCAGCTATGGTGCCACTAAATCAGTTCCCCAATCTGGTTCTCCAAATGACCTCAGGCACAAATCCTCATATGCCAAACATTTCCAAATAGTAACATAAGTCTACAGTGGTTATGTGAGGAGACTATACCTCGCATCATAGTGTGAAATGGCAATTTAAATTTACAATAATCATATACATTAGAGTATTCATAAATAATAATTAAATATCCACATCTCAAATAAACTAGAATAGAAGTTTAAAAATATAACATGATTATATAACTGTTGATCTCAACCAAATATGGAAAATCCATAACACCCATATATCAAACCACCCACTATACCTATTATATAACATGAAAGAATAAAATAAAATACATAAAAATGGATTAAATTCATAAATGGGAGGATCCTCATCCATTCTCATGAAATCATCCCAGATATCATACATGATCGTGAAAAACTAAAAAATGACCCCAAATGATCTTTTTCCTCCAATAAATATGTGAGAGCATTTTAGGTAACCATATACATTTGAGGCTTGATAAGGGTTCGAATAAAATGTTATAGTCTACCACCAACGATGAACAATAAAATACCATTAAAATCAATATCATAGGAAAATAAACAATGTGATATATAAATAGTGATGTAAAGAGGTTACATATCAAAAATATATATTAATATTGTAACCTATTATATCATGGGTTGTGATCACACCGTATTTAATGAACTATATCCCCTATTATCACAATAGTTGTGTGGTTAAAATTGGTCCATCCAAAGCCACATCGACCCAATATAGTCATATGATATATAAAACATGCTATGAAACCTTATATAAATAAAAATGGGTCTTTCTAACCATCATTCAACTCATTAAACAATAAATAATCAATCATGTTTTCTAGACCACAGATATGGAAAACCATATTAGTAATATATAACCACAATTGAGGATCACCATATCCAACTCTCTAAACTATAGATATAGAGCACCATATCATAAATTCAGAACCACACCTGTGGATTGCCATATCCGACTCTCTAAACCATGGATGTGAATAACCATGTTATACATCTAGAACCATACATGTGGACTATCATTTTTAACTATCTAAACATCATTTGTAGAATTTAATGTTATACATATAGAACCATACCATTGGTGTGTCATTCCATACATTAAAAACATCAAATGTGGAAAATGGAATTAGAAATCTAGAACCATAACTTTGGGTCTTTTTCATCTATATAAATATCAGATGTGGGGCACTATATCATAAATTTGGAACCATATATCATAATGATAGGGTCCATAGAATAGGTTTGGTACCTAAACCCTCCCATCACTCCTAAAAATCTATTATTCAATGTATTAACCATTAAATACACCCAAAATGAAATCCATGAACATTTTTTAAAATCTTAATCATTCACCAAGGTCCTAGAGACCTCTAACACTACACATGGTTTGAACTGTTCATCCCTTTTTACACATCAAAACATCATTAAAATATAATTAAAAAATCAATTCAATTACACCCATTCATTTTTTTTTAAAAATAATACACCCTTAAAAAATGAATCTTTCTATTTAGAAACAAAAACAAGTACAAAGATTTAATTTCCCTCAAAAACATAAAAAATATCCAATGTGATGTTTTCTCTAAAGGACCACCCACATACTCATTTCAAATAAAAATTTAAAACAGATTTTAAAAAAACATAGATTTATACACCTCACATTAAATTAAGTCCTCATTAAAACATATCTTTCACACATATAATCCCAAAGCCGGATAAAAAACCAAAACAATATTAAATCCATCTCAAGAGACTCATAGGAATTTCACAAGCCTAATAACTAAAAAATTCAATTTTCAAAGGTTGAAGCACCCCATTAGTTTTTTTATTTTTAGTCTCATAATACCCAATAGGTAAAACTAGGTCAATGTATAGTCTAAGGAATCAATCTAAGACCCAACATTATGTACTCAAATAATGAGAGGGAACACTCCAACAATGTACTTTATGTAACATACCACATACACCAGTAAATAAATTATTAATACTATGGGTAAGGATCTTAGACCACCTACCTCATATAAATAATGTTCCATAATATTTCAAAACTTTTTTGATCTTTCCAACATGCATCTAAATCTTTCACACAACTCAACATCCAAATGATATTGAATATACAACCCAATATCTAGCATCACACCAAGAAAAAAATTAATTAATTATAATAATTATAATTCATTCATTAAACCCCAACATGGAATAATACCGAAAAACTCAAAAAATTCCCACCTCATATCCAAAATTTATGTAAATACTACAGGTGGTTCCCAACGAACTCCTGACACCTTTTCCAGTAAACTACCTCAGAGGTGATACCATTACAACAATAAATCAAATTAATTCTTTAGGGGAATTCTAAAAAAATACCCCTAAAATAGATAACAGAAAAACCATAAAATTATGAGTGGGAGTCATCTTTGAATCTCCGTTGTACAAGAAATGAAAATTCCCTATGTGAAATAGACAATTTTACAATGAACATGTGGAATCAAAAAAAGATTCCTAAACCAGGGAACTAAAAAGTATAGTGGGGAAGAAGGCATGAAGAAGATGTTTTCAAAGGGTGTCTCTTACCCAAAATATTACCAAAAATCTCCATAAATATACCAATATATCAATGTTTATAGGAGGAAAGGGTTTGGATCACCCGTAGTCTTAAGGCACCTAATGATGGAGAAACATAGAGGAGTAAATAAATAACCAAAGGGGGTGTTTTGGTCATTCTATAGATTAAATGAATTTATAGGTAGTCGAAATGTTTTCAAAATATTTCACCAACCATGATACATTTATTCTGAATTACTAAATTCATATCATAGTTAAGACACATAGTAAGACAAACTATGCACCAACCATGTTGTCAGCACCACCTCCCCACTACAACAAGCCCCACAACATTTTTAAAGTCATGTTTAGACCCTGCATCATTCCTTAGGGTCCCAACGAATTTTCATGACTTATCAGTTTTTTCATTCATGTTTTATTGCAAACTATTATCTAAATAGTAAATTTTAAGATTCTTAATTTAGAATGAATTAAAAACACCTCGTGCATTATGGGTTCACATGATTTCTCATTAAAAATTCACACCAACCCATCCACCTTGGATAGAAAAATCCAAAACCCCTGAAACATAACATAAATACCATTATGCTCACTCAAGCACCCAAGATTTATCTCAATCCACATTACTTTTTAAAAACATCACTTGGAGTCATTCCAACTCTCAAAGTCCAATTCTGAGCCTTGATTCAAAAAAATCCATTCATGAAAAATCAAATTCAAATTCCATAAGCAATGTATAACTATTACGGAAGAAAAAACATACAAATTCTCCACTATAATACTTATTGATGATGAAAAGTCTCGATGGTAATAAATATACACCAACTAACCTATATTTGTAACAAGTTATAGATAACATCCTCATTCAGTTTCTAAATTCGTGAAACACAACTAAGGCATAAACTCAAACTCAAGTCACTCAACCAGCCAAAATTAGATCCCATTCCCATTATCCGAACTGAGTAATAAATATAGTTCTTACCTAATCTAATAAAACCGATCCATTGATTAATTCATCACCTGATCACTCATCAGAGCATTGGTGGTCCATACCATAAGTATCAACTTATAACCACTAACTTGTGATGCTTGGAACCTCCACCACAAAAGAACCCCAAAATAACCACGAAATCATTCTCACACAATGTTCTCAGCAAAGTTCCCAACATACCAAGACCAACAACCCTGAGAAGAAAATTCAACATCAACACTTATCATCATCATCAAGAACTATCTTTATTAGACACACGGACACACCACTCATATACAAACCATTAAAAAACTGAATTCTCCTCAAAAATCAATTTTACTTTTCTAAACACATATATCAAATCTAAAGTGACACACCATATGTGGTTTGAAACTCACCGCATTAATTTTATATAATAAGATAAGTTGGAATGTACTCAATTGGATGATCTTGAAAAAACCTATCTTGAACATTCAATATCTTTCCACCTCACCATATAATGATGCCATTATACCCAGAAGCATCCCATGACTGCCAAAACATTCCCACTAGAGTATATACTCAACTTCTAGTGATAATCCAAAGTTATATAATTCACTAACTCAAAACATTAATCATTCCCAACCACTCAACTAAAACACCTCATTGGTTCATCATTTAATTCACTATAAAACCATGAGTCATCCATTATTAATTATACACACCTGTGTACCATCAAGTATGTGTTGGGAAAAAATTACTCAAGGCATCATTGATTCATTTTTGGGTTGGTTGTGTTTGTTGGCAAAGTAGGCCTCAATGTTTTGTCTGTTGACATGTTGGGTTTCTAAGTTCAGTTTGTTTAAAAAGAGGAGGTCCATGGTGATTTTTTGGGTTCAAGGGATGTTTTTGAAAATACATGATTGATAGAAGATCATCGACAAAGGAATGTAAAATCTGGAGGTGGTACAAAAAGAAAAGATACAAGGTGGTGTCGTTTTCCATTGTTGGCCAAATTTTTGGGCATGAAAAATGGAAAATAGAAAGATGTGTTTTTTGGAAAAGGACGGTGCGCGATATATTATAGTGGTGAGAGAAATATTAGTGTGGTGTGAGAAATAGAGGAATGACTTTTTTCATGAAAGATATGTTTCAAGATAAGTAACTCGAAAATTGAAAAATGCATGAGGTACATGAAATATTGGATCAGTGCATGAAATAAAATGTTGCATGGAAGATGTGTTTAATGTGATCAAAGAGGATTACATAATCATGGAGGGTCTTTCACACATGGGTTTAGTTTTCCTATAAATATTAGGTGACCACCTCATCCTATGAAGCTCAAGACTTATAGAAGATCTGATCATTGGTGCGCATATAAAAATACACCAAGGGAGTTGCGTGTAAAATTTGGTATTGCGAGTAAAAATTGATGATGTATGTAAATATTTGTGATGCGTGTAATTATTGAGGTTTCCAAAAAAATGGAGTTAGGATTTTGTGCAAAGTGGATATTTTTCATGCAAGGAAAGATAATTATGTGCAAGGCGCAGTAAGGGTAGCGTGTAAAATTTGAGGTTGCCTAGTTCAATTCTGTGGTAAAGTGGTATTCATATGTGGATAAAAGTAGAACATTAATAGAGAATCTACATACAGTTGAGGATGGAGTTATTCATTCAACTGAAGTGACCTACAGGTCAATAAACTATGATTGAATCATCTGAAGAAGCAATGAGCACACTTCAGTCAAGAGAGCAGTGAGTTTTCATATCGTGATTGGTTGTAAACCCGAAGGGACTGTGAGTCAATTTTGAAAATTGTAAATAACAGTAGGATTTTAGTGAATTTGGTACATCCGAACATCACTCGTGTATTCTCCTTAGACATAGCCCAGTGAGGTTGAACCAAGTAAAAATAATTGTGTCATGTGAATGATTTAATTTATATTTATAGTTTTCTTCAGGGAGGAGAGAGAAGATAGATCTTCATAACAACAAAATAAGATCAATAGGGGTATTTGTTTTAATCTTTTATACCCTGATTCACCCCCACCCTCTCAGGGTATCTAACCTTGTGGACCTAACAATTGGTATAATATGGAATGGTTGATATCATTGTTTCTCTCCCAAAGGTGATGTTATAAAAATCATCACAATCTATATTGGAAAATATATTGATCATATATGAATGAGATTAAAAGGTTAGAAAGGTAAAGCTACAAGTATTGTGGAACAAGTATGAAGATCTACTAATGAACCTGAATGAGTTTTTTGATGCATTCATTGATAGGGTAAATGGTATAGGGTAAGACATGTGAGGTAATGGAGAATTTATTTAATACATAATGATTGTGAAGTGCATATTGGGGAAAATTCTACCCTAGTTCAATATGAATGTTTCAGTTTTGGATGATAAAGACCCAATATAGTTGACATTGGATAACACCCACAACACCCTTGTTTCATATGAAATGAGAAATGATGATAATGATGTGGTGGAAAGGGGGAAATTTAAAGAGGTGGCATTCCAAGCCATGGAGAATCTCACTAATGAAGATTCTCTAGAAGATGACGAGACTGATGAGGTGATGTCATTCCTTCCCTCAAATCTTCAAAGAGGAAAACTAATGTTCATAGGTACATTTCAACTGGCTTGCTTTAGATGTGGAAAATTTGGTCATCTTTCCACAAGGTGACCCAAAAAGTTTCAAGAAGATGAGAAGGATGGAATGAAAATATCCAAGAATAAGACTTTAGCCTTCGTGAAATAAAAGAAAAATTTGAATAGAAATGTATTTAAGAAAAATAATCTTCTCTCACAAGAATGTGGTAATTCAGATGAGTCTAAAGTTGAAGAGGTTGAAGAGATAGAGAACTACAATGATCGGGGAGAGAATTCTATGGTGGTAGTTATCGGTAATTCTCTGAAAAAGGAAGAAATTGATGTTGATGAAGAAGTAGAAGAAATTGAAGGAAGCATCAACATGGAATCTGAATTAAAAGCATCTCTTCAAGAGATAGATTTTTGGAGAGAAAAAACAATGAACACCAAAAATGTGGTACATGATGCCTAACACTACATGAAACAGTAGGAAGATGAGAAGTCTGAGATGGTAACATAAATTGAAAACCTTAAATCTTTTAGGCTAGAGAGCTGAGAAAATGTTGATGAATATAAACTAAAGGTTAGAGAATAGAAAATGGAGATTGATGTATTGAATAACACAAGGAAAGATCAAATCAAGAGTATTGACGAACTTGATGGAGAAGTTTTCAGTTTTCAAAAGAAATTTTAAGGATCAAGAACAACTCTTGACTCATACTAGGTAATCAAGAAAGAAGATCACTCAGATAAATGAGAAGCTAAAAATGAATCCTAATAATTTAGAAAGAAAGAATCAGTAATCGAGCTCAGATGTTATGGCTGATTTAGGGCTCGATCAAAACTAGAATGCATTCATGGTTGAATTCATACCTCAGGTGACCGTTCTGAGGATAAAAATTGATGTGGGTATAAAGCAGAATCAAGATATTCAAAGTATGAAAGGGAAAACTAGCAGTATAAAAGTGACACACAGAAATTCACCTTCCATTAGGTGTTATTGTTTTGGAAATATAGGACACTCAGAAAATGTGTGTTCTATAGACAGAAGATACTGAAGGGCACAAGGACATAGGTGGAATCCAAACGGAGAATGGTTCTCTAGAACAAATTTTGAAGGAAACTTCTTTTTGGTGTGGAGGATTTGTGAACATGGGTAGATAATTTAAATCTACCATACATAAGAATGTGCCAAAGAAGAATAAAAAAGTTCGCAATTAGAATATCAATGAACAAATAGATGAGTTGAAAAGGAAAAATAGATTTTCAGCTTTTCAAGATGAATTCGGTCCATCATACTCTCAGAAAGATCAGAATTATCAATATATTACATGTGTGAAGACAAAAATATGGACTAAGAATAAGAGAATAGAAAAGGAATTGGTTACAAAAATTTCCTTTAAAGCATCAAACTATTCTAGTGTATGGATCCTTAACAGTGGTTGCACATCTCACATAATAGGAAATAAGGATCTGGTTATAGGTATAAAATATGACAAAGAAGGAGTTTTAATGTTTGTAAATGATGAAGGATTGATGATAATTCGATCAAGAAAGTCCAGGTTTGGGGGTCACGAAATAAGACTTACTGATGTCTTGGTTGTAGAAGGTCTCAGTAACAATTTTCTCAGTGTTAGTCAACTATTTTACTCAAGACATTATATACAGTTTACTAAGAAGACTTGTGTCATCAAGGTAAGAGATGATACAAAGATACTATAGTTAAAAAGAAAAAAGGGGACTCTCTACCTTATCATTAGAGAAGAAGATAGGTGATTTTTATCCAGAGAGGAAGAAAAAAAATTATGGAATAAACAACTTGGTCCTCTATGTCAACCATCTTTGGAATATCTGGTAATGTTTGAAGCAGAAAGAGACATCCATAAGATATCACATGATTGTACTCATATGTGCAATGCCTGTCAATAAGGGAGTATCATCAGAAATACAAACAAAGAAAAGAAAAAGAAGTTAACAAGAGTGCTTGAATTGGTGCATGCTGATGAATGTGGACCAATTTCACCAGGATACATTAATTAAAAAATGTATTAAATTATTTTAGTTGATGACTATAGTATAATGGCATGGGTATTTTTTATTTACCATAAGTCTGATGTGAATAGTTTCCAAAAACAATATTGGAGGGAATCTGAAAGGATGCTTGGGTAGAAAATTCTGAATTTTCTTACTGAAAATATTATGGAATTCACAAACAATTAGGTGGAAGATTATCTCATGAAACATGGGATAAGAAATAAATTTTCATTACAAATAACTCCCAATCAAAATGGATTGGTTGAAAGGATAAATCAGATCATCATAAACATTTCTAGAATGATGCTTATAGAAAAAACCTACCAGATAAATTTTTGAATGAAGCAATATTGACAGCGGTCAACATTTGTAACAGGTCTCTATTGTGTCTAAAGGAACGAATTACAATGTATGAGATGTGGTATATGAAGAATCCAAAGGTGAAGTACTTTCGAATCTTTTGAACTAGGTGTTTTATACTCAACAAAGAAAAACACAAAAAATTTGAGTCACACGGTGATGAGGGAATATTCCTTGGCTACTCAGGAAAAAGAAAACAATACACATGCTTTAATAAAAGGATGAGAAAGGTAGTTGAGAGAAATGATGTCACTGTTATAGAAAATAAAGAGTATATTCAACAGCACCATGAAAATTTTATTGATAAAAGTGATGAGGAGGAAAGAAACACAAGGGGAGAAGAAGTGGCTAATGCTAATTCAAAAGAATATATTGATGTTGGGCATGAGGAAGTAAAATTTGTATCAGCATAGAAGCCAAGAATTCAAGAGGAAATAGACAAATAGAATATCATTGGTGATCAATCAACTCTAGTTCAGAGAAGAAGAATGAAATCACTACCACATACATCTTTCTTATATCATGTGGATCCTAAACTCTTTGTTGATGTTGTAGAAGATGAAAACTTGGTTCAGGATATGAATGAAGAGCAGGATCAAATTGAGAAGAATAAAAAAATGGGTGATTTTTTTGAGGCCAGATGATAAGAATACCATTAGAACTAAATGGGTCTATCACAACAAGATAAATGAATATGGCATAGTGATTCAAAAAAAAAAGAACGACTAGTGTGAAAAGGATACTCACAAATAGGGATAATAGTTGTTGATGAGAAATTTTCACTGTTTTCAAGGTTGGAGACAAATAGATTATTCCTAGCCATTGGAGTCCTACAAAAGTTCAAAGTGTTCTAGAGGGACGTAAAATATGCATTCTTAAATGGGGTTATGGAGGAATAATTGTATATTGAGTATCCAGATGGTTATCTCATTCATGAGTATGAAAACATGGTTTTTCTATGGAAAAAGGCGTTATATGGACTGAAAAACACACCAAGAGCATGGTACTCAAGGATTGATCAATATTTGAAGAAACTTTGTTTCCAATATGGTGGAGTTGATTACAATATCTATATCAACAATGATAGTAATCAAAGGATGATGGTGTTAGTTTATGTCAATGACATAATTTTTGGCAGATTAATGAAGATCAGTGAAAATAGTTTCCCGAATTCATGGAAAGTGAGTTTGAAATGTCAATTATTGGAGAGATGATAGTTTTTATTGGTTTATAGGTTACACAAGGAAGGAATAGAACATTTATCTCTTAATCCAAATATTCCAAGGAGGTTCTGAGGAGATTTGGGATGGAAATTTACAAGGAAATGAAGACTCTAGTTTCTAACTGAATGAAACTCTCAAAATATGATGAAGGAAAGGCAATTAATATCACAAAATACTGGAAAATTATTGGAAGTTTACTATACTTCACCGCAAAAAGGCCTGACATTTTATTCGCCACATGCCAAGCAGTGAGATATCAATGTAATAACAAAGATTTAAACATTCTTGTAGTGAAAAGAATAATTTGGTATATCAAGGTAACAATTTATTTTATCTTGATTTATAAAGAAAAATCTCAATCAGAGTTATTGAGATATACTGATGCAGATTGGTCTGGTTCAGTGGATTATAGGAAATCAAACATTAGGAGGTTCTTTCTATCTTGGTGGATTGGGTTTTTCATGGTTATGCATGAAGAAAGATTTCATTTTTTTAAGTACTGAAAAACCTGAGTATATTGTAGCCACTCAAGCATGCACAAAGTTATTGTGGATGAAGTAGCATCTTGATGATATGAGAGTTAAAGCAATGTATCAGATCAGAATCCAGTATGATAACTCAAGTGCTATAAATCTCAGAAAAAATCTCTTATGTCATTCAAGTACAAAGAAAATTGAGATAAATTATCATTTTATCAAGGATAAAGTTGAACAGGGAATCGTGAAGTTGGAGTATGTGCCTACTGAACAACAGGTTGCAGACATTCTGAAAAGACCATACCGAATGAAGATTTTGAGAGGCATCGACTGGCTCTAGGAGTTCAGTCGACTCCCTGCACTTGATAAAGTGTGGATGTGGGACCCCCTCTCCCCAAGGTATGGTTTATTTTCCTTACTATTATAATATGTGTTCTCCACTCTATTGTAGACCACCAAAGAGTGGCCTTTGGGTTCGTTGAAAAAGAGGGAGAAAGAGTGACTCCTAAATGGGAAAAATTATAACTAATGAAGGGAGACAATGTCTTTCTCAAAGATATTGGGAGAAGCTGACAGGTGGTTCAGTGAGATATGTATACTTTATTAAGATAGGTGAAAAAGATGGTAGGTGGATCACCATGATGAGAGTATGTGGTGTTCGAAGTGATCATCTAGAGCTTATCTTGGACAACACAAGAACCCAAGCTGTGATGAAGGAGAGTATTAAATATGACGATTCTAGAACTGTCCGATGGAATAAATAGATATCACAGCACCTGAGAACCGTGATAAAATCATAAGAGTTGTGTTGGAATAGTGTCAGAAGGTTTCTAGCGATCGGCAATTATTATTAGTTTGGTTTCAACAATTCATGTTAGAAATGAAGGGATTCATTGATGAACTTTTCATTTACTCTTGTTTCTCATTCTGATCATTGCTCATGAGGTCTTAAAGTATGAACTAGGTGAATCCTTGATCTCTATCATAATTGAAAGAAGGAAAATGGGGGATGGATCATTAACATGGTATAATTTTATGAAAGAGTTTTAAACAAACCCAAAGGGGGAGATTGGTGGGAAACAATTCCTCAAGGCATCGTTGATGCTTTTTTGGGTGGGTTGTGTTTGTAGACAAAGTAGACCTCGATGTTTTGTTTGTTGAAAAGTTGGGTTTCTACATTCAGTTTTCTAAAAAAGGGGGCATTTAGGGTTATTTTTTGGGTTCAAGGGATTTTTTTAACAATCCATGATTGATAAAAGAACCTCAAAAAACGAATGGATGATCTGGAGGTGGTACAAAAAGAGTAGATAAAAGGTGGATCCACTTTCCAGTGTTTTCCATATTTTTGGGCCTAAAAAACAAAAATGGAGAGATGTGTTTTTGGAAAAGGCAGGTGCATGAAATATTTGAGTGGTGTGTGAAATATTATAGTGGTGCACAAAATACCGAATTTTAGTTTTTCACGCAAGATTTTTTTCGAGATAATAAGCCTGAAAATTGGAAAATGAATGAGGTGTGCGAAATATTGGAGCAGTGTGTGAAATAAAATATTTTTCGGGAGATTTGTTTTCCATGCTCGAAGAGGATTACACACTCAAGGAGGGTTTTTCACACAGGGGTCGAGTTTTCCTATAAATAAGAGGTTATCCCATCATTCTAAGTAGCTCAAGACTTAGAGAAGATCAGAGCTTTGGTGTACGTAAAAAATACTCAAAGGTAGTTGCGTGTAAAATATGCTGTTGCATGTAAAAATAGATGACACGTGTAAAATTTTGCATTGCGTGGAATTATTGATGTTGCGTGAAATGTGGAGTTGGGATTGTGCACCAATATGATATTTTGTCTGCAAGGTAAGAGAATTATGTGCAAGGAATAGTAAGGGATGGACCTAAAATTTGATATTTCCTAGTTCAATTTTATGGTAAAGGGGTTTTCATCTATGGATAAATGTAGAACTTCAATAGAGCATCTACATATATTTGAGGATGTAGGTATTAATTTAACTGAAGATACCTACATGTCTATAGACTTTGAGTGGATCATCGGAAGAAGCTGTGAGCATACTTCAGTCGAGAGAGCAGTGAGCTTTCATACCTATATTGGTTGTAAACCATAAGGGATAGTGAGTCCACTTTGAACATTCTAAATAGGAGTGTGATTTTAGTGAATTTGGTACATCGACACATCGTCGTTGTATGATCCTTGAATGTATCCCAGTGAGGGAGAACCAAGTAAAAAATCATTTTGTCCTGTGCATGATTTAATTTCTATTTATACTTTTCTACAGAGTAGAGAGAGAAGAGAGTTTTTATTAATAGAGAAACAAGATCAATAGGGGCAGTTGTTTTATTCTGTCATACCCTGATTCACCCCCTCTCAGGGAATCTAGCATAGTGGGCCTAACAATTGCTATCATAGGGAAATTTTGATATCATTGTTTCTCTCTCAAATGGAGGTCACCAATCACAAAGGGATTCTGATCTTTGATGGGAAAAAATTTCATCTATGCAAGAATCCGATGCAACACTACTTCCAATCTTTGGGAATTAATGTGTTCATCATATCAATTCCTGGCATGACTACCGATATTTACAATGGGGCATTATCAAAAGCCGAGCGATGATAATTAGATGCCGAAACCAAGGGGATCAATGCTTTAGGGGGGAGCCCTACCCAATAGAATCTATACGAAGGTGATGTCATGGAAAACATAAAATGATATTTGGGAAAATCTATTTAACATATAAGAAGGAGATTCAATGGTCAAAGAGTAAAATATGAAAGTGTTGTGGAATAAGTAAGAAGATATGACTATAAACCAAAATAAGTATGTTAATTCTTTCTTTGATAGGGTAAATGTTTTAGTCGAAGACATGTGAGGTCTTGGAGAAGTTATTGAAGACATAAATACTGTAAAGCACATCATTAGGAAACATCCAACTCAGTTCAATATGAATGTTTCAGTTTTGGATGATAAAGACCCGAAAGAGAAGACATTGGATAACCTGCACAACACCCTTATTGCATATGACATGAGAAATTATGATAATGATGCTGTGGAAAAGGGGATATCTAAAGAGGTGGCATTCCAGGATATAATAAATCTCACTATTGAAGATTATCAGGAATAAGAAGAGACTGATGAGGTGATTTTATTCCTTTCCTTGAATCTTTAAATAGGAAAAGGAAATTTCAAAGGGAAATTTCCACTTGCTTGCCTTAGATGTGGAAAAGTTGGTCACCTTGCTGCAAGGTTCCCCAATAAGTTTCAAGAAGATGAGGATGATGAAATCAAAATTCCCTAGAATAATCCATTAGCCTATGTGAAATGCAAGAAACAATTCAAGATAATTTTCTTTAAGAAAATCATACTCTGTCACAAGAATGTGGAAATTCAGATGAGTCTGAGGTTGAAGAGGTTTAAGAGATAGAGAACTGCCCAAATTGAGGAGAGAATGTTATGGTGGCGGTTGTTGGTAGTTCTCATAAAAAGGAAGAAACTGACGCTGATAAAGAAGGAGAAGAAATCGAATGAAGAGTAGACAAGGAATATGAAATAGAAGCATCTCTTGATGAGATATCATTTTAGAGAGAAAAAACAAATAAATACTACAAGGTGGTACATGAATGAAAACTCTACATGCAACAATAGGAAGAAGAGAGGTCTGACCAGTTAAAGGAAATTGAAAACCTTAAGTCTTCTAGGCCAGAGAGCTCAGAAAAAGTTTGATTAATATAAATTCAATGTCAAAGAAGAGAATATGGAGATAGATGTCTTGAATAACACAATGTAAGATCAAATCAAGAGTATTAAATAACTTTTAGGAGAAGTTTTTGGTTTATGAAAAAATGTTAAGGATCAAGAAAAACTCTTGACTCTTATTGGGACATCAGGAAAGAAGATCACTCAGAAAACTGAGAAGCTAAAAGAAGAGCCTAATATTTAAGTAGAAAAGAAGCAGTAATCGAGATCAGATGTTATGTTTGGTTTTCGGATCGACCAAAAATAGAAATTAGTCAGGGTTGCAGTCAGAATGCAAGCACCCATTCCTAGGATGAAAATTGATGTGGGTACAAAGCAGAATCAGGAAATTCAAAGAAACTAAGGGAAAATTGGTAGTATATAAGTGACAAACAGGAATTCACCTTCTATAATGTTTTATTGCTGTGGAAATATGGGACACTCAGAAAAATGTTTTTTCTATAGCCAGAAGATACCAATCGGCACCAGAACAAAGGTGGAATCCAAACAGATAATGGTTTTCTATAACATATTTTCAAGGAAACTATTTTCGGTGTGGTGGATTTGGGCACATGGAAAGATACACTACATTAAACATAAAGAGGAATGTGAAAAATAAGAATCAAAAAGATCACAATCAGCATATCAATGATCCAATATATGAGTTGAAAATGAAAAATAGATTTTCAATATTGCAAGATGAATTTGGTCCATCATACTCTGAGAAGGATCAGAAGTATCAATCTATTTCGAGTGTGAAGAAAAAAATATGGACCGAGAAAATAAGAGAGTAAAGAAGGCAGTGTTTACTGAAAATTTCCTTAAAGAATCATACCGTTCTGTTGCACGGATCCTTGATAGTGGTTTCCTATCTCACATGATAGTAAGTAAAGATCTGGTTATAGGTATAATATATGAAAAATAAGGATTTACAAGTTCAGAAATGATGAAGGCTTAAAGATAATTGGATTGGGAAGGGCTAGGTTTGGGTGCAAAGAAATAAGATGTGATGATGTCTTGGTTGTAGAAGGTCTCAGTCATAATTTTCCCAGCATCAGTCAATTGTGTGACTCAGGGAATTATCTATGGTTTACCAAGAATCCATGTGTCATCAAGGTAATATATGGTACAGTGATACTATAAGGAAAAAGAACAAAGGGATGTCTCTACCTTGTAAGTGGAGAAGAAGATATGTGTTTTTTATCTAAAGAGGAAGAAAACAAATTGTGGCATAAATGACTTGGTTATCTATGTCAACCATCTCTAGAAGAGCTGGTAAGGTATGAATCAGCAAGAGACCTCTCTAAGATATCACGTGATCTTACACATACCAGAGACGAATTTCAACAAGGTATTATCATCATAAAGACATACAAAGAGAAGGAAAAGAAATCAACAAGAGTGCTTGAATTAGTGCATACTGATGTATGTGGACCTATTTCACCAAGATATAGTGACAAAATAAATGTATTAAATTATTTTCATTGATGAGTATAGTAGAATGGAATGGTTATTCATCATTTCCCCTATGTCTGATGAGTTCAGTTTCCTAAAAAATATCATAGGGTATCTAAAAGGATGCTTGGGTAGAAAATTTTGACGTTTTGTACTAACAATGGTATGAAATTCACAAATAGTCTGGTAGAAGAATACCCCAAGAAACATGGGATAAGGCATCAATTTTCTTCATTAAGAACTCCCCAATAGAATGGTGTGGTTGAATATAGAAATTAGATCTTCAGCTACATGGCTAGAACTGTGCTTATATAAAAATACCTACCAGAGAAATTTTGGAATCAAGCAGTATTGATGTTAGTCAACATTTCTAATAGGGATCTGTTGTGTCTGAAGGAAGGAAAGACTCTATATGAGATGTGGTATGGGATGAAGCCAATGGTTAAGTACTTTCAAATATTTTTTAGTACGTTCATTATAAACAACAAAGAAAAACACAGGAAATATGAGTCATAGAGAGATGAGGGAATATTTCACAACTAATCAGGAAAAATAAATTCATGTAAATTATTTAATAAAAGGATGATAAAGGTAGTTGAGAGAAATGATATCACTATTGTTGAAAATGAAGAGAATATTCAATAGCACAGTGAACAATTTTTTGATGAAAGTAATGAGGAAGAAAATAATGCATGGTGAGAAGAAGTGGTCGATGCCAATTCAAAATAAGATACTAATGATAAACACTAGGATGTAAAATATGTATCTACACAGAAGCCAAGAAGTTGAGCTGAAATTGACAGGAATAATATCATTGGTGATCAATCAGCTCTAGTTCAGACAAGAAGAATGAAATCACCACAGCAGGTATCTTTTTTATCTTAGGTGGAGCCTAAATGATTTTCTAATGCAACAGAAGATGAAAACTAGGTTCAATCTATTAATGAAGAGCTGGATAAAATTGAGAAAAATCAGACTTGGGAGATTGTTTCAAGGCTAGCAAATAAAAATGTCATCATAAATAAATGGGTCTATCACAACAAGATGAATGAACACGACATAGTGATTCGAAAAAAATCACAACTATTGTGCAAAGGATACTCCCAGATAGAGGTAATATATGTTGAAGAGAAATTTTCACTGGTTTCAAGGATGTATAAAATTAGATTATTCCTAGCCATTGCAGTGAAATTAATGTTCAAAGAATACTAAATGGATGTCAAATTTGCATTCATAAATGGGGCTCTGGAGGAAGAAGTGTATATTGAGAAGCCAAATGGTTTTCTCATTCATGAGGATGAAAACATGGTTTTCTGCTAAATAATTATTTATATGGGCTAAAGCAAGCACAAAGAGCGTGGTACTCGAAGCTTGATCAATATTTGTAGAAGCTTGGTTTTAGTGTGTGGGAGTTGATTAAAATCTCTATTTCAACAACAATAGTAATCAAAGGATGAGGGTGCTAGTTTATGTCGATGGAATAATTTTTGGAGGATCAAATGAAGCTCAGTGAAGACAATTTTTCGAATTCATGAAAGGTGAGTTTGAAATGTCAATGATTGGAGTGATGACATTTTTCCTTGGATTACAAGTAAAACAAGGAAGGAATCACACATTTATCTCTTAATACATATGTTCCAAAGAGGTTTGAATAATATTTGGGATGGAAAATTCCAAGTAAATGAAGACTCTGGTAGATACTCGCATGAAACTATCAAAAGATTATGAAGGAAAGGTAGTTAATATCAAAAAATATAGGCAAATTTTTGGAATTTTATTGTAATTGACCACGAAAAGGCTTGATATTGTATTCCCCACATGACAAGTAGTGAGATACCAATATAATCCCAAGGAAATCCATATGCTTGCAGTGAAAAGAATAATTTGTTATATCAAGGGCATGGTGGACTTCAGCTTGATATAAAATGACAAATCTGAGTCATAGTTATTGAAATATACTAATACAGATTGGTCTGGTTCAATGAATGATAGGAAATCAACATCAAGAGGTGCATTCTATCTTGGTGGATTTTTTATTTCATGGTTGAGAATGAAACAAGATATCATTTCAATAAGCACCGCAAAATATATGTATATTGCAGCCACTCAAGTATGCACATAGTAATTGTGGATGAAGCAGCAGCATGATGATATGCGAGTTGAAGTGATGTCATCAATCAGAATCTAGTTTGATAACTCAAGTGCTATAAATATCAGAAAACATATCTTCCATCATAAATGTACAAATCACATTAAGATAAAGATTCATTTTATCAAGGAGAAATTCAAGCAATGAATAAGGAAGTTGGAGTATGTGCCTATAGAAAAATAGGTTGTAGGCATTCTGACGAAGGCCATAACCAAGGAAGATTTTGAGTGTCATCGGTTGGCTCTAGGAGTATAGTTGACTCCCCGAACTTGAAAAAGTGTTGATGTGGGACCCCCTCTCCCCGAGGTATGGTGTGTTTTTTTTTACTATACTAATTTGTGTTCACCAATCTATTGCAAGGCACCAAGGATTAGCCTTGGGTTCATTAAAAAAGAGGTAGAAAGAGTGACTCCTAAAGGGGGAGAAATTTTGACTAATGAAGGGAGACAATGTCTTTATCAAAGATAGAGGGAGAAGCTAACAGGTGGTGCAGCAAGATAGGGGGAGTTTATCAAGATAGGTGAAGAATCTAATAGGGGGAGCACCATGATGAAACTATGTGGTGTTTGAAGTGATCATCTAGAGATTAGCATAGACAACACAAGAACACAAGATGTGATGAAAGAGAGTATTAAATATGACATTGCTTGAAGTGACCGATCAATGAAATAGAAATCACAACAGCTAAGGAACGTCAGAAAATCATAAGAGTGGTTTTGGAATGGTGCCAGAAGGTTTTCAATAATCAGTAATTGGTATAATTTTTGTATCAACACTTGTTGGTAGAAATGAATTTATTCAATGACGAACTTTTCATTTTCTCCTATTTATCACATCGAGCATTTCTCAAGTTGTCTTAGAGTATGTGTTTTGTGGATCCTTGATCTCTTTAAGAGTCAAAAAAGGTGAATGGGGACTAAAGCATTAATGTAGTGTCATTTTATAAAAGAGCTTTCAAAAAACCCAAAGGGGATTGTTTTGGGAAAAAATCCCTCAAGGGATCATTGAATCATTTTTGGGTTGGTTGTGTTTGTTGACAAAGAAGGCCTCGATGTTTTTTTGTTGACATGTTGGATTTCAGTGTAAAGTTTGTTAAAAAAGGGTTCATCCATTTTTATATTTTCGGTTCAAGAAATGTTGTTGACAATCCATGATTGATAGAAGAACCTCGACAATGGAATAGATGGTTTGGAGGTGTTACAAAAAGATCTGATACAACGTGGCACTATTTTCCAGTGTTTGAAAAAAATTTGGGACTAAAAAATGGAAAATGGAGAGATGTGTTTTTGAAAAAGGAAGGTGCATGAAATAATAGATTGGTGCATGAAATATTAGATTGGTTCACGAAATAGAGGATGGGGTTTTTTTTGTAATATCTATTTCAATATTATAACCTCGAAAATTGGAAAAGGCATGAGGTGCGCGAAATATTGGAGTAGTTCGTGAAATACAATGTTGCATGGAAGATTTGTGTTCTGAGATCGAAGAGGATTACACACTCAATGAAGGTTTTGTCACATAGGGGTAAATATTTCTGATAAATATGAGGTTATCCCCTCGTTCAAAGTATCTAAAGACTTATAGATGATCCTAGATTTGGTGTGCATAAAAAATATGAAAATCGAGTTGTGTGTAAATTTTGGGGTTGTGCATAAAAATTGATGATGCGTGTAAAATTTTGTGCTACGCGGAACTATAGAGGTTATGCGAAAAGTGGAGATGGGATTGGGTGAAAAAGGATATTTTGTGTGTTAGGAAAGAAAATAATGCACAAGGTACAGCAAGAGATGTGCGTAAAATTTGAGGTTGTCTAGTTCAATTCTATGGTAAAGCAGTATTCATCTATGGATGAAAGTAGAACATTAATAAAGCATCTACTTATAGTTGAGGATTCATGTATTCAATCAATTTTAAAACCTATAGTTATATAAGTCATGAGTGGATCATATGAAGAAGTAGTTATCACACTTCAGTCAAAAGAGCAATGAGATTTCATATGGTGATTTGTTGTAATTTAGAAGGGACATTGAGTCTACTTCAAATATTGAAAATTGCAGTGTGATTTTAGTGAATTTGGTATATTGGCACATCGCCTATGTGATCTCCTTGGATGTTGCCGAGTGAGGGTGAACCAAGTAAAAATAGATGTGTCCTGATCATGATTTAATTTCTATTTATACATTGCTACAAGGAATTGATAGAAGAGTGTTTTCCTTAATAGTGAAACAAGATCAATAGGGTCATTTTTTTAATCTTTCATACCCAGATTCACCCCCCCCCCCACTCAAGGTATCTATCATAGTGGAACTAATAGTATGAGGGTCACACCTTTGTGAATGACATGTCATTCACCACTACCATATATCTATCATCATAACCTCAGTCAAATCACTCTATCAACCACAATCCATGATCTAATCACTACTAACATGTGAATTGGGAATGCCCCTCACACTATCACCATAGTGATAAAATAAAACACCAACTTTCACTCATTATGAGTTATTGATAATAATGACCATGAAATTTATCAAAATATATTTCATCATAATGGCTGTGTTCATAAATGTAAGATAGTGAGCTTGACACTATACAGCTCCACTCACATCATTCAATGACCTCCACCTTTGAAGAGGCACATAATTATACAAGAAAAGAATTTTAGATAGCCATATGTATATTTTATCCTTCCTCAACATACTCAAGGTAATTTCAAGATGGTGGGAATGATAATCTCTAAACTACGAGTACACTAATATTTTTCAATGAATACAACCAAAACCATTCATTTTTTAAGTAATATCTAACTATAGGATATGTCAAACCCACTCAAAGGCCTATGGATTTCGGTCCCTCGAGTGTCTTAACACACCCACATCAGTTCTCATAATACCCAAAGAAAAATTCTTAACTTAAGTAATTAATATAAAAGGTCTTGTGAATTCTGATCCACAATAAAAATGACACAATACATGACCACAGTTTTATGCCTCTAAGATGCCATAAATGACTAACTATTAAATGCTCTTGTGGAACCCAACAACCGAACCTGTTTTTTAATCTAACAAGTCACATCCAATGAAAAATCATCTAAAAACACCAGTCTATTGGAAATACATGCCTCTCATGACCATCTTAATCAATGAAGAGAACCCATGGTTATTCACAAAACCAAAGGGAACTCACCAATCCAAACCCACTTTCAAAAATGCTTAATTCCCGAGCTTAATTCAAGAGTTCAACTATGTTCATTTACAATATCCCTATTCCTAAAGATGAATCTAGAGCTAACAGGGCCTTGCACCTAAAAGTTCCTTACCTAAAAAACTACCTATGCCACTGAAGTAATAGAAATCTAAGTTATTCCCATATCTAGAAAACTATACATATTCATGTGCCCCACACTAAAAATATATTGGGTATACCTCACATGTAAAGTATCCACCTGAAGTAGAATTTCATTTCAAAAACAACATATCATTTATCACTTAATGTATTCCTGATCCAAATCATAACTATTAGGCATGTACCACCTACATAACCATTACTCAATCTAGGAACCTGAATGAGCATTCTCCTCTAGGAACCAACCACAAGGCTTAAACACTAGAAAACAAGTGCACTTTCTAAAAAATAAGATGCATAAAACATGCATAAACTAATACTTGGATGAACCTTGTAAAAACCATTTTCAAAAGGTCTAAAACATCATCTTAAGCCTTATGCACTCAAATCCACACACAAAATTACTGACCACTCTCATGGGTCACCCTCAAAAGTCACACGACACTATCTCCCCATACTAGAGTCACGTCAAGAAGGTCACTATGCTCTTAAACCTAGCCTACCAATCAAGTCTCTTGATAAGTTACTAGGTCCAACCACCTATGTATATTCCAACTCACAAATGGAAACTACTAATGGGGTCTCAAAAACTCTCATGTATCAATGTTAAATGATATCATCATTTCCAAACATCCATCTATGGGTATCACATAAAAAATGAAAACTAATCATTGATAACTAGGGAACATATACATTGTGAGAATCTGCACATCAGAACACTGCCTGGATGACCAAGACACACAACCATCAACGCACATAAAAACTCCCACAAGGTTTAAAATGGTTATATACATGTACCATAATGAGACATTATGATAACTTTCCCTTGTGTACATGAGGATTGAATCAACATCCTCATCATCGACTGTCTCATCATGGATCCACATAACCTTCCAACAAAAGAGGTCCATATATGAGTTGGTATATCTTATTAGAATACCATCATTTACATAAATAGTACAACTTCAAATGAGTAGTTTTTTATACATTAAAAAACCAAGCCACATTCATTATAAAAATCATGCCTTGAAATTTCTATAACATGTTGATCATGTGTGCCTTCCATGATGCTAGAAAATTCACTTGACTCAATTGGACAAGACACAAACCCCATTAACATGCCTCTTTCCAACCAGTGAATAGCCAAAAAAATCCATCATAAATCCAAACATCCAAACCACAAGTGCATATCCCTGTGAAAACACATATAAAACCATAAAATCACTTATTAATAGAAATAATCGCATCCCCAAGTAAACTAGAATTGATAATAGAATAAGATTTCACAATGAACTTGTATGATATGCATCACCGGCTCTAAAACATTCTTATATCTCTAGTCTAACAAATCTTAGATAGTAAAATAACAAGATATTTACATCAATTAAAACAACTTTGCAAAGCCTTGACTTGAGATCCACAACACTGGTTTTCAAAGATAGCTCACAACATTACCCCAGGCATGCATCCTCAGACGGTAGAGGTTGTTGACATGTATTATGGGTATAAGGTGGTAATGTGGGGAGACCATACCCCCATATCAATGTGTGAAATAGAAATATAAATAACTAATAATAATAAATATTAGAGTATGTGGAATGAATAAATAAAAATCTATGACTCAAATAAACAAGAAAAAGATGGTGAAATATATCATGACTGTAAAAAATGTGACATAAAATAAAGATCTAATAACCATAACACCCATATATCTGACCCCCAAATGGTCTGGTTACATAACAAGACATAATTAAATAAAAAAGTAAATAGATCTATTAATATCACTGATCTAAATCCCATATAGTCAATGGACACCATTTGATCTATCCTACATGATTGGAAAAAACTCAACACATGCATCATCCCAATCATTTTCCTACAATAATCATATGAGGTATACTCAATTACCCATGTGCAGTGATGGCCCAAGAAGGGTGTGTTTATAACTCAGCAGTCCAACAACAACGGTGTCTATGCTAATACTATTTTAAGAAACATTTTATGAATATAAATAGTGGGATGAATAAGCAGTACATAACAGAAGATACATTTCAAAAAATAATTTTTTATCTATTATCCCCTTAGCTGAGGTAGTCTAAGGTGGCACTTGGGCTAACAAACACTTTATTGGACCATTCTGGTTGTTTGAGTGTTAAAATATAGGGTGACATATAATATAAATAAATGAAGGGTTTTATCATCCATCATCCATATCATGCAAACTTAATAAATCAATCATGTTACCTAGACTTCATATGTTAAACATAGTGTTAAACATACCAAATATAACCTATAAAGCATTGTGTAAAAATCTCTAAATCATAGATGTGGTTCACCATATCTGATATCTTGAACTATTCATGTGGAGTGTCATGTGTAACTCTCTGAACCTCAGATGTAGAGTGTTGTGTATGACATATACCACCATAATTGTGAAGCCTCATACAACTCTATGAACCACATATTTCTGTTCCATATTAGAAATTTAGAACAGTACCTATAGAGAGTCATGTAAAACTCACTAAACATTGGATGTGGAGCACCATGTCATTAATTTGAAATTGTACCTATGGATAATCATGTCCAACTCTTGAAACCTTAAATGTGGATTATGATGTTAGACATATGAAACCATACTTCATAATGGTATAGCCCAGAGCATCATTCCTACACTTAAACCATCTCATAAACCCTTCATAACTGATGTTCGAAGTTATTTTTAAGAAAGTGGTGCCTTGGGTAAAGACCAAACACAAAATTTATTATTAAAAAAATGAATTACATGAGTTTAAAAGATGAGATTCATTTAAAATCTCAGTCATAAAGTGGTTGTAAATCAACAGGAAGAGAATCTAACCATGTGGTTACATGGTTGACACCCATATTTGCAAGGCCATCTGCCACTATGTTCGCTTCACAAAATGCATGTGTAATAATATAATTGAAGTCTAAGAACGAATTAAGACAATCCATCCAGTGTGTTGTAAGAGTCCACACAGGGTGCATCACATCATTCCAAATAGCTTGAACAATGGTAGTCGAGTCACTTTCAATCCAAATATTATTCCAACCACGTTTCTTAGTGAAGGAGGTATCATAGATCACTCTCATCATTTTAGCCTCCAGAGCTGAGGACATGCCACAAGTTCCATAGAAATATCCAAGAATCTTACCATAGTGATTTCTAAAAATAAAGCTGCAACCTGAAGGGCATGGGTTTCCTTTAAAGGCACCACTAACAATAACATTAATCAAGCCTAAGAGTGGAGCATGATAAAAAAATTCAAAAGTGTTTCTAGGTCGAGGATAAATACCATTAATCCTATGTCGGCATAGAATCCCAAAATAATTCACTATGTTGTTGAAAAATAATTTTTGAATTAAAGTAACATCCTGAATGGAAATGAGGATCTGCATCCAACATATATTTAATATAAGTGAGAAGTTGTTATGAATAATTAGATTCCTATCATACCAAAGTACATGAAGAAGTTTTGCAACGACGGTTAAGAAAAGTATCTTGATTTTTTGAGAGGCTTCAAGGTCCATTAAATGTTGAAGTTTAGAGTTTATTGAGTCTCTAAGTAACCATCTACACATAAAAAAATCAAGTACATAATTTCCCAAATAGTAGCAATGACACAAGAAAGAAAAATATGGTTAATGTCTTTACAATGTTGGTTAAAAAGACAACATTTTGAGAAAAGATGGATGCCAAAAGACTGAAGACAAGTGTCAGTGGGAATCCTCTTGTCAGAAATACACCAAATAGAGTAAATCAAGATGTCTTTAACCATAATTCATCAAAATTATTAATCCATTTAAAATTATTTTAATAATTAAAAAAACCATGGTTGTAAAAAGTTTTGAGTTGGGAATGCAATTTTGAGAAGGATCCCAAATTAAAAAATCATTAGTGATAGAAAAAGGGTACATGTCAATGACATACTTGACATTATGAAGAAAATTAAGGCAATGAGATCTAACAAAATCCTTAATATTATAGTTAGGGGGATAAAGAATTTTATTAGGGGAAATCAATAATATGAGAGGAGAGCCATCAATTTTTAAAAGATTAACCATTCAATGAGGTCCCAATGGGACTCTAACACCACACAAGACTATGACTATTGAGACATTATTACACATCATATAATAATTCACATATTCTCTATAAAGAAATATAATCTAACCTATCTATTTGAAACATTTTGAATCCAAACTCTAAACATGGGTCTTTCTCTTTAACATCTAAACCGAGAAAAATTCATCTTTTCCATTAAAACCATTTAAAACCCAATAATGATAATTTCATAAATTGAAAAAACACTAAATAATTTAGAATCAAAATTTTAAATCAACCATAAAATCCCTTTTTAAAAACACAAGGAGGACCACTCTTTACATTAAGTAAAATACACATTAAAACATAGATTTCACCCACTTAAAACAAAATATGGGTAAAACCCCAATGCACCCTATTGTAACCAAATCAATATCCCCAATGGTAATTCACAAATTAAATACCTAAAAAATTCCATTTTAAAAGGCTGTCACACCACATGGGCAGCTATAGATCTAGTCTCATGATACAAAACAGATCAAATGAGGTCTTTGGAAGGTATAAGGAATCAATACAAGACATAATATTAGAAACTCCAAATATCGGAGAACACACTCCATTCATGTTATTTAAATAACATACCACATAATCAAGTAAATCTATTATCAATACTATGGGTAAATCAATTGGACCACCTACCTCATTTAACAAAAATTCTAAACAAAAATCAATGTACAACAGTATTTCCAAGGTCGGTCCAAGTCACATCCAAACTCCTTGGAATCAAACTGATAACATCTCTACCACACACACACTATCCTGACCCCAATAAAAATAAATATATTAGTTATAACAATAATGATTAATTAATTCATTAAACCCTAACTCATCATAATTCAAGAAATTTTACCAAGTGCCCACCTCTTATTATAACTCCAAAAAACTACCATGTGTGGTCTAAAATGGACATTAAATACCTTTAACATGAAATTACAAATATTATATAACATTAAAATTATAAATTAATTTAATTAATTAGGTTAACCCGAATAAAATTCACCATGAACACATACCTTAAGAAAACTCCTTGCAATCACCTAAAAAAGTTATATTAGTATCTCATCTATATACAAAAACTAAATCACCATGTTAAAAGGATGATTCCACCATGATCTAAGGTAATAATCAATGAAACTTAAACTAGGTAACTAAAAAATTAGATATGAGGAAGAAGTAATATATGAGAGGTTGTTTGTGGGTGTTTGTAACCACAAAATGACCAAAAATCACCCTAAAAGCACAACAAAATAAATATTTCAGGAAAGAGGTAATCCTTGGGGTACACATAGGTATATTTTCTAACAATGTGGGAGTATTATGGGTGGATATATAAATAAAATGAGTGTGTATTTTGTTTTTTTCATCAATTAAATGAAATTTTGTAGTGTCACAAGGTTTGGTCACATCATTTTCTAAAATATGCGTCAATCATGGGACCATCACTAGGATTTAAAAAATGCCTCGCATAGTTTGGACACATGGTTAAAAAATAATTATTCCAACTAGTATTCCATGACTACCTATGATCTATAATATTGGGAATATTTTTTCTAAAAATATTCATAAACTATGTGCTATGCCATAGACACCCTTCAACCACACTGGGTTTTTCCTTTTGATTTCACAATTTACCCCAAAATATTATCCAACCCTAAAAACTATCAATGATAAGTTTAAAATTAAATGAGAAAAAATTATGGATCAATATTGTTTCATGTTTTATCCAAAATTGTACACAAAAAACTGTGCACCTTATCCATAAAACTCTAAAAACTCTTGAAAAATAACCCAAATCTCTAGAGGATCTCCCAAACAACTAAGCTACATTTTGATCTACATTACTTATTTCAAAACAAAACATCGACTCATTCTAACTCTCCAAATACCATTCTGTGTCTTGATTTAAATATTGATGAATCTAATAAATGAAAATTAAAATTTCTTCTAGATTTCCAACTCGTTAGAAAGTGGGATCTAATGTGGGAGTTTATCCCAAGCCAAAAGTGGTATATAGATGGTTATACTAGGACCCACATGTGAATAATTTATTTGTATACATCCAAGAAAAAATATTTCTATGATTATATAATTCCACACTTTTTATTCTAATCTCAATAGTGAATTATTATTCTTTTGAAATAATCTCAAAGATTATGATATTTGATTCATCTATGATTCAAGTATTATGAAATGCCCAATCCTTATTCCATAATAATGATCTATATATTTTTGGGTATGATTTAAAAATGTTATGATCCTGCTCTTGTACTATTATAATCATAGTATAGTTACATATGATCATTGATATATATCGCCCATATTTACCCTCACTGAGCAAATGAGCTCACCCTATCCCAAAGTTATGAAAAAGGGATTTTATTATGATATGTTTAAGAAGGGTTCTCGGTGTGAAGAACTTGGTGGTAGATACTTTTTATAGACTTGTTTTTTAATTATCAATGTTTTCAAAGAAACTAAACTATTATATTCCTCATGTATTTATTATTTTGAAATTTATTGAATATTCATTTAAAAAAGATGAAATATCTATGTATGTACTATCTTGGTTTCCTTAGCTATTACTAGATGTAGGTTATAGTTAATTTTGTAGATTAGTATTAGAGAAATTTGTTTAAAACCTTGGAAATAAGTAAAACTATAAGATAAATTCATTAATATTTGGTAAATTAGTGATTGTGTGGTTTTCCATGAAAATGGAATGCTTTCTGGATACTGACATGTAAATAATTCTATGACATAAATTCATCCATGGGTAACAACTCTAAAATGGGAAGATTTGGTATTAACTCAATCATCACAATTTGATAATGAGTGGGTCAAATAAATCACACCAGGTGAGACACTATCCGAAGATGTTCTGGGGTAAATTTACATTTTCCTTGTGATAAATTATTATAAATGAGTGGAAAGAATCTCTGACAACCTATGATAATATATAGTGATATAATGAAAACATAAATTGTCATCTATTTTTAACAAGGCGACATGATTTAGATATCCTATGAATGATTTTTCATGATTATATGATTTCTCCCTATTATTATTGTTTCTCAATCTACTCATTTTGGTTTTAGTTAATGTATAGAACTATGAGTAATAATATTAACACTAAATTTTTTGAACAATGAAATGATTTTCCTCCTTAGATATCAAATTTTATGCTAGTAGGAATAAAAAATATTATTGTTTTGTAGATTTTAATTTATAAAATTATTAATCAAAATAATGTTCAAAAAGATAAATATAGGGAACAAGGCATTTTTGAGTACTTCATAAGAAAACATCCACCATATTTTATAGGGTCAACTAATCCACTAATTCCTGAGAAATGAACCAGTACCATTAAAAATATATTTTCCATTCTCTAGTGCCCAGTGCATGAAAAAATTATTTTGGTTGTTTATCATTTGTAAGGTGAGATTGATCAATGGTCAAAACATAAAAATTACATGAGGAAACACGAATAAATTGACTCTATGGAGTGGGATGAGTTTCATATGTTATTTTTCAATGAGTACTTTCACCATATTCTTCATACAAGAATGGGGATGTAATTCCTTGAGATATAGAAGACATGTGTTGAATCCATTTTGACCTATCCGGAAACATTTATAGGTATTATGAGTTATACTTTTGGTATTGTCATTAAAAAAGAACGAAATATTGATTGATTATTTGGGGGATTAAACCAAGCATCTAAAAGGATTTATCAATAAGAGACATCAATAGATATGAAGACAAAATTGATGTTATCTCAAGGTAGAAATGAATATCAAAGTCACCCATCAATATCAAGTTTTTGATAAGAAAAGAAAGATAAAATTGAAAGTAAAATCTAATAATAAAAACCAAATAGGGAAGAATATGAGTCTTCCAATATTCCTTATGTGTGGAAAGAAACATAATTTAAATATCTTAATGTGTCCAGTAAATGATTTATGTTTGGAAAGGAATGTTATTAGGAAATTGAATATAAAATTGATGGGAATAGGTGATATAAATATTCTAATGGAGTGAAATATCTATAGAATTCCCCACCAACACTCAAGTGTTTTAAATGTAAAGTGTATGGGAATTATTTTAACTAATTCTCAAAACTAAGCTTTAATGATGATGATCAATGTTATTAACCACTTAAACTATGAGACAAAGGGAAATCTCATGTGATCACTATTGCCGATGTGGGTTATGAAAATTAAGTGTTCAAATCAATACTTATAATCCTATCTAGAACTACCAATTCCTTTTTTGATTCTACTTTTATCGACCCTTTTATTTATAAATAATTTTTTAAGGGCATCACATTAACAACTCAATGATAAAATGTTGAATTACCAGCTAAAAATATTAATGGTATGTTAATCACATATGAAGTCTACGATTCTTATCCGATTGAAATTTGTGGGATTTTTTTAATAGAAATATTTTTATTATCCTTAATGCTTATTTCGATGTGACATTAGGCATGGATTAGATCTCTTTATGTATATGTAATATCAATTTACATGGAATGGTATTCACATTTCATATTCTAAATGAACCTATGATCATTCAATGCTATCAGGATGAATATGATCATCCAATAGAAATTAACTCTAGTTTATAGGTATTGATTCCTTTTTATTATGAGAACGTATCTCAAATGTTTTATGAGAAAATAAACATTCAAAGATATGCCTATTATATTGGGGTTGTTAATTCCTTTTTAGAATTATTTATTACACTTCCTATGAATTTTGAAGATGGGTTTTCAATATAACTCATACTAGGTGCCACACATATTTTAAAAAACTCATATAGAATGTATCTAATTGTGTTTCAATAATTTAAGATGAAACTCTAAGAGAATTTTGAAAAGGGGTTCATTCATACCCATTCATCATCATGGCATGAATCTGTTCTTTTTTTAAATTAGATAGATGGATCAATGTGAATCTACATTTGTTATCATAAACATAATAATATCATGATCATGAATAAGAATATTTTACCCTATATTGGGGTTTTTTGATAAATTGTTTGGATCTCAATAATTCTCATATATTAACCTCCATTTCAGACACTATCAATTGAAGGTCAAAAGTGAAGACATACCTTAGACAGCCTTACATATGAGGTATGGACCCTATATATTTATTGTGATCACATTTACACTTACTGATTTCCCTACTATATTAATGTATTAAATTAATATATGCTTTATATATTACATAAATCTATTTGGGGATATTATTTATAGATGATGTTCATATATAATCCAAGAGAATGGAAGGGAATGAAGATCACCTGAGAATTAAGTTAAAGGCCCTACGGAAGGATAAAATGTTTTCCAAATTAACCAAGGGTAAATTATAGTTAAATAAAGTATAATTATTGAGACACAGAATGAAAACTAATGGTATATCAACATATCCATTTTAAGATGGAATTCAATGAACATTATCTCAAACCAACCACTACGATTGAGTTATATGGCTATGTATTTTATGAATATTATTGAATATTGTTTAAGAACTTGTGATGGATTTATATTTAAATTACCATGTTAACACAAAAGGCAGTAAAGATCCTTTAGACTAAATAATGTAAAGAAAAATTTAAGGATATGAGGGGAATATTCTTCAATACATCGGTACTCACATTACCCTATAGTGGATAAGAGTTTCTTATTTTCACTAATGAATCTATGAAAGGACTAGGATGTGTTCTTATGAATAATTACATGCTAGTACTTATGAAACTTTTAAAATAAAGGCTCTAGAGAAAAATTACCTAACATGTGGAATAAATTTAGCATTTTTAATTGGTTTGATAAACATAGAGTGGAATTGTATTAATGTAGAAAAGTGTGAAGAATATATTGATCATAAAAATTTAAATTATATATTTACAAAAAAATAATAGTTGAATATGCAGTCAAGAATATTTTTGGAGTTGATTAAATATCAGGACTACTCAATACATAACCCCCTAATAATGTGAATAGTATAGTTAATTCTCTAAGTCAAAAGGATCATGCTAGAATATCTATGGTGTGGATTGAAAAAGATATAATATTTAAAAAGTTATAAAAGATAGTACTTTAAATATTTAAGGAATGGGAGAAATCTTATCTTTCTCAAATAATTCTTCAACCATATATCGATGGGAAGATTAAATATCCCCAAAAGGAAGATTTATATCTGAAAAAGAAGATTAAGATATTCCTAAGTTCATCCGTGATTGTGATGTTATTATAAGGTTTAAGAATAGATTATGTGTCCCTCTTATACCCGAATTGAAGATGTATATATTGGATGAATCTCATAGATCATAATTCTCAATTTATCCTAGAAGATTAAATATGTACAAAGAAGTTAAGAAGAATTTATGGATAGATAACAAGAAGTGAGATATTATGAAGTATGAATCTCTATACTTGGCATGAAAATAAGTTAAGGCCAATTGGAAAAGGTCAAAAGGGTTGTTATAAACATTACTCATATCTATATAGAAATCTAAAAATTTCACCAAGGATTTTTATTATAGGACAACCCAATACATCTAAAGTGAATACTGCTATTTTGGTTATAGTTGATCACCTAATGAAGTCATCATAGTTCATAATTGTGAGGAATATTTCTCTCTTGATCATCTTGTTCAAATATACATTACAGAAGTGATAAATTTGTATGGAGTACAATATTCTATTCTATATTATCAATATATGAGGTTTACCTCAATGTTATAGAAAATTATTCACCAAGATCTGAATATAGATATGTGATTTTGTATTTCAAATCATCATTACAGAGATAGTTAACATGAGATTACCAATAAAACCCAAGAGTATATTATAAGATCTTTTTCTTAATATTTTAAGGTTTTTTTGGATAGACACCTTCTTTTTATCATGTTTTCTTTTTACAATAGATTTCACTCAATATTGCAAATGGATCCTTATGAATACCTCTATGGAAAAAAGATAAAAACAATAAAATAATAGGGTTATTTTATATTATGAAATCTATTGGGGTCGGAGTTAGACTCGGAAAGGATATATAAAGTTAGAGTTATTCGGTTGCACATCAAGGAACCTTGGAGTAAACAAAATAGTTATTTAAAGAATCATCATTGAGATCAAGAAATTGAATTTGGTGAGAAGGTGTTCTGGTGAATTTATTCATGAAATAAAGTTATGGTATTTAGAAATAATGGAAAGATCATAGGTGTGTATATTTCCCCCTTCAAAAAAATTTATAAAGTATGGATGATTGGTTATCATCTGGCACTTCCACCGAACCTCTCTCAAGTTTATCATTTTCTCCAGGTATCTCTTTTGAGGAAGTACACACTTGATCCTTCAAATTTACCAAAATATGAGGTAATATTATTAGATCATAATATTTTCTTGGAATAACAAGAATTTTAAATACTGTATCATATAGATAATGTAGTATTAAATAAGTATACTCACCATGTTGACACTCATTGGTGGAATCATAAATTCTTGGAGACTACTTGAGAACCCAAGGATGTGGTAAAGTATAATTATCCACACATTATCATCAGAGTGAATGAATTTTGAGGTAGAGACTCATTATAATTAGGGATATTTTAACACCCTATAATTTTATATTTATTACTATGAAATAAATTTTAAGTATTCGATAGGTTGCTTTACATGAAACCACAAGTTTAAATAAACCAATATATACAATGAAAATTATAACCTAGACATTGAATTGATGCATATTAATAGTATTATAAACATTATGAAATAAATTTATATAGGTTTCCCTTAATAAAAATTCTTTTATTAAAACATAATAAATATTAATTAAAATCTTATTACTATTATTTAATTATTAAAAGACATATTTTTCAGAGGAAATATAGTATCTATGTGATATAAATTCTTACAAATAAAATATTTGTTATTAATGGAAATTTATTTTAACGGAATTTATTGTTAATGTATTAAAACATTAATAAATTAGTTATTTGATGGCTATTAATGCAGATAAAATCATTTGAAGTTAAAAAAGAGTTATTTTTCAGAAAATTGTTTTTTGCACAATGTGTTTTATCTTAAAAATCATAAAACCCTATTTTTTAATTATTTAATGAAAAATATGGATTCAATATTTAATAAAATGTTTTTAACATATATTTTATAGTTTATGCATGTTAATTAATGAATGTTAATCAATGTTTATGTTTTATAAATCATTTTTTCTAAAAATATTATTTGTTACATTTTACATGAATATTTTATATTTAATTCATACCACTTAAAAAAATTAATTTGATTAAATTTTTTCCATATTTGGAATAATAATTTAAAAATGTGATAATATTTCCATACTCTTTTTTTCATAATGAAGAGTAAAAATAGTAATAAAATCACCAACCTTAAAATTAAAATGGTTTGCCAAGGGATCGGTAAGATAAAAATGATACTTAAACATGTATAAATATTAATTTTTTAAATATTTCAAACAAAACTTATATTAACAAATAATTATTATTAAATTGGATTCACGTTAATAAGAAAATTACTATATATTATTTAAATATTTTAAGAAATGTTATATTTGTCCCTCCCCTCAGTTATAAAAGGGTTCCTCTTCTATACCCCTAGTTACAAACTTTAACCCAAATAACATAGGAAATTCCATAACATAAAACCTTATATATTCCTTCAATTATTTATTGAGATTTTTTATTACCCTAATACCATACAATTAAGGCTTAATATTTAAGTCAAAGGATGTCTACCAATGAATAGATAATCATCTTACTCAACTCATTTAAAGATTGTTTCTTCTTATAATTCATAAAATTCAATTTTATACATCCAAGCATAATTAATTTTATATCATAAATATAATTTAATTTTATTATGATTATGATACAATTATTTTAATTTTCCTTTCAGTCAAATGATAAGTAAAATTATTGTTCATGTGTACATGTAGACGGTTACCTCCATGTGGAGATATGATTAATTCTCCATCTCTTCATAAAATTAATGTATATAGTTATATATTTAATAAATATATATGATATTTATGATGAAGTTATATTTTTTAAAAGGTGAATTTTTTATTTACCATTCTTTTTTTTCATCTATTTATATGAAAAAACATCACTTATGAAAACATAAGAACTACCATCTCCAAGAAATGAAATAATTCAATTTTCATAAATTATTTATATGAATGGTTATAGAAATGTAAAAAATTTATAAATATTATACATATAACATGTTTAATATTATATAGTTTATATAACCATGATCATTATGCGAAGACCATAACTGTCGTGCTGAAATATACGAGAAAAATGAACCAATTAACACCTGAAATAATGATTATAATGAGACATTGTAAATGAATAGGTGATATGATTTTATAAGTAAACTATGTATTGTATTATAAGTATAAATATAGTTCTTCTTTGGGAGTATAATAAATTTAACATTATTAAATAGTAGGATTGATTCTTTACAGATCAATTAATACTTAAGGTAAGGGTTTTATTTTACAATCTCCCTATTTATTTGAGATTATTTATGCTTAGATTTTGGATGATGAAATTATATAAATATATATATATATATATATGTTATAAACCTTATTTGTTTTATAATTATCTATTTATTTATAATATTATAAGATTAAAATTTATATTCCTCTCTCTAAGTATTCAAAAGTATAAATGAATGGTTTTTTCTAAACCTGACTTTATTTCTCTTTGTGGTCAGAAATAGTTTTTCTTCCATGTCCATACTTTCTTTAACATATTTTAAGTTATGTTTTTATTTTTATAAAATAAATTATTAAATTAATTTTTACCTTTTATTTACTTTATATTAAATAATTAAAAGCAATATTCTTGAACTTTTCTTAATGAGGAATGTTTTATTAATAGTATGAACAAAATCATTATTTTAACATTTAGTGCATGAACAACTATTCCTTTTTCCATGAATAATAATGGATTTAAATATTCGATTACATTTTTATGGTTATCTTCTATTTATTTTATTTAAGAATTCTATAAATATATAAATCCCAATTAAGTGTTTTTATAATGAAATGTATATTTTCCTTAAGAAATATCTCGATGATTTTTTAAAGGCACTCTCACCTATAACAAAATCAGCTGATGTTACTTATACATCAATGAGAATATGATCCAATGATACCATATTTATTCATTATTTTTATGTTATATTATTATAATTATGAAATATTTATGAAAACCATTTTCTATTCCATTATTTATTCTATGATAATGTGATAAATGTTTTTACAATCTTGTGGCATAAATATGAACAGACTGTGATTATGTGATGGGTGATTCCATTATATTCCCCTAATGTATTGGGTAATTTTTAATGTTTAGGAACATAATGGTTACATGGGAGGTTATCCCAAGAAAAAAAAGGTATTCCTGGGGTTATCCAAATCCCAAATGGGGTACAACGGTGGTTAGCCAAGCCAAACATGTTTTGAATGTCTTCATTTATAAAATTGAAAAACTATTTAAATGATTATGATTATGAAACACTTTTTTACCACTATTTATGGTATATTATTATATTTATGATATTATATAATTTCTCATGATATTTTATTATTCTATAATTCATTTATTATTCATAACCCAAGCCATTCCAGGATTAAAATATATGAATTATTGGATTTGAGTTTTAAAATTTTAAAGTCATGTTTTCATACCATTATGATCATTATATGATTACATATGATCATTGATTTATATCTCCCAATAATATCTTCACTAATCATATGATCTCACCTTTTATTATGTTTTATTTTACTCAGGATATAAAGAACGGTTAAGTGTGATATGTCTAATAAGGTTGATAGTTATAATGAACTTACTGGGAGATAATTTTTATTTAGCAGTTGTTTATTTATCTAAATTTCTCAATATATTAAACCTTTACAGTCGGCATTCATGTATTATTGTAAAATGTATTAAATATTCAACTATAATCATGAATTATATATTTATGTAATGTTTGGTTCACCTCTGTAGCACCACTAATTAAATTTTCTTAAAATGTAATGTCAAGTGGGGAATTTATGATACTTTGTTTTTTTTGGAAGGGGTTTAAGGATAAATTATTTGTTCCTTAAACATAATATTATGTTATTGATATATTGTAGTATCAATATCCAACACAATTTTAATTTTCAAATAATAATAATTTGATCAAATCTATTGAGAATAAAATATAACATAACTTATAGTCATGATGTCTCAACATAGACATTGTATTCAAATAGCATTATTTAAATCACTGACACAAGTTATGTTAATCCATAATCATAACTTCAAGGTCTCTATTGTGACCACAATAATTCTTACCATATTTTCAAGTATTATGTACT
This sequence comes from Viscum album, assembly GCA_963277665.1. Lineage (NCBI taxonomy): Eukaryota > Viridiplantae > Streptophyta > Magnoliopsida > Santalales > Viscaceae > Viscum > Viscum album. Next base: position 1,677,182,858 of record OY728150.1, on the reverse strand, counting down.
CACATAAAGTTATAACAACAAAATTTTATCCTAACTTTTATTCATTTCAAAACATGATTTCAAGTATTTAATAAACATAGAAAGATCTATTACCAATCCTATTTTATTAAAGGGTCAAATAACAATCATTAGATGAAGAAGAAGTAATTAAGAAACCAATGCTAATATCTCCATTCAAGATAACAAAAACCATGCATAAAACTCGAAATTATGAACTTTTTAAATATTAATTCAACCTTAAAATGATTGGAAATAACTACACCCGTGATTCAAATTTATGGTTGATGATGATCTCCAATGTAGTATCCATAGGGTCCCACCACTTGTGGTATTAATGGGATATGCCTAAATCACTTTTTATATGTTGGGAATTCACCAGAATCTATTACATGAATGTGAATCATATAGTTATGAGGGAGATAAAGGGAAATTTTCGTTCCATGGAAGTTCAATTAAACATGAACAATCCATACACCTAGTACCATCACATGATGGTGGGATCTGTATAGGTCCCTTGAGGATTATCCCCAAGAATTCATGGATTAACTCCAATATTATAAAACACGAGTTAATGACTCATCAAAAACATGCATAAAATGCATGAATTCATCTCTTTTAAAATTATATCTTACATAACAATCGTATAAATGATACCTAAAGTGGAATAAATCTTTTGATGATAGCAGTTATCATTCAATCACAACCAATTGAAGATAGAATAATTATCTCATTTATATTGTAATCCTACAGTACGTTGAGCCAATGTTTTCTAAAGACATGCAACTCGTTCATATCATAATACATTGGTGGAACCATAATATTAATACTTTTCTAAAGGATAAATTTTCAGCTACATATTCTCAAGCTATGCTTAAGGATAAATTATTGACTATTTATACTCAAGACTAAGATTTAGGGAATATCATCACCTTAACAAAATACAAAAATTTTCATTAATTATATATAAAAATTGTAAAATTGAAATCACAATTAGAATATTGTGTCCATTTTTTTCAATATTTACCCATAAATCATTGATAACAACATGTACAATTTTCCTTTCATTATTCACTTAGAGACCATGAACTGATTGTTAATATGACAAAATTATAAAAATATTTTTTCCATCCTACCATACTCTTGATATTTTTTCATCATTATAGTAAAATTACTATAAGGAGAACACTATTTTTATAACACCACATGTTTTTCAATTTTTAAAAAATTTATATTTTTCATTAAATAGAAAAACATGACCAATTTAGAATTTAATTTATTTTTTTAATAGTTCCAATTTGATTAGTAAAATATTATTATGTATTTAAATTTGTGGTTTTATCTGTGAATAATTATAATATTATCATGATAAAATACTGTTATCAGTTTTTTAATAATCATAATTGATTATGTGTGATGTGATATGATTCTTGTTGGGGTGATTGTTAGGTGTTTTTATTTATGATTAAAAAAATATTTTAATTATTCAATGTTTATTATATATTTTTATTTGATAATTAGAATTATAATAATTAAAATATTAATAGTATACTTAATGGTTATGCAATTACTTATATATATATATGATAATTTTTTTGTGTGTGATCATGAATTTTTTTTAAATATTAGATAAGATGTTATTAATAATGAGAGTATTATTATTATTACTATTTGTGTTTTTAAAACATTTTATGAAAAATAATAAAAATATTAATATTATTAAAATTATTATTATTATTATTATTATTTTAGTAATATAAAAATTGTCATATTTTTTTGACACAGGAATTGAACAGGATATATGTTAATATGATCTATTAAATGACTTTACTAATTTTTCGTATTGTTATATTGAATTTCACTGATGAAATTAATGGAATTCACTACTTGATACTATTGTTGAAAACATTAGCCAATATTATTTTTTTGAAATATTTTTAATCATTAGTGACACTTTATAAAAATAATATTTCATTTTTAAACATATCAATATGAGTATCATGAAATGTGTGTCTGATATTTAAAAATATTAGTGTTTAATGATATTCCAAATATTTTAAGATTATGAATTTTATAATTGTTTCTAATTTCACATTTTTTCAGTGATAAGTTTTGTTATTATTATTATTATTATTACCTGAGATGAAATATTTTCTTGGTTAAAAAAATGAAAAATTTCATTATTTTAAATATATATTCATAAAAATATACGTGTGTGTACAAATATATAATTGTGTTTTATGGGTTTTTTAATGTAATCCATTTTATTACACACTAATAGTGTCTTGGTCTAAATATTAGAAATACCATGTTAAATTAATAAAATTTTGTAATTCGAAGTAGGTCACACTTAGGGGTGGTTTAGGCTAATAAGCCCCAATGAGGTTTGTGTGTTACTTCATATATTTATACCCTATTAATTTTATTATTATTTATTTAAGACTCCACATCCACTACTAATTATTGTTGTTGTTGTTGTTGTTGTTGTAAATAATATTTTAGTTTTTGTTATTTTATTTCTTTTTCTTTTTGTTTTTGTTTTTGTTTTTGTTGTTGTTATTTCACTAATTCTAATGGGTAATATATACGTGTTAATGAAAATATCAAAAAATATTTTAAAAAGTGTTATATATATGTGTGTAGTGTGTATAGGTCTGTACATGTGTAGGGGTGGAAATAGGTGTTCAAGTGTGCATAGTGTGAGTGAGTGAGGCTATGTGGTGTGTGTTTAAATGGATTAAAATGAAAAAAAATAATATAGAGGAGATGGAGTTTTTTTGGGTATTATAAAAAAAATATTTGGGAAAGGGGATTGGGGATCATGTAATTTTAAAAATTGGTCTTGGATGCCTGAATGGAGTTCACGCATCCTTCGCCATGGAAGGATGTTTCAACGACGTTCACGCATCGTTTCGCCCACAAAAGATGTGTGAACCCCATTGACACATCCTTCAACTGGTCTGCAAAGTATGCGTGAATGGGGTTCACGCATCCCTCTACGTCGACAATTCATGAACCAGGTTCATGTATCCGAGCTACGGCAGTGATGCATGAACCACGTTCACACATCCTTCGCAGATCAGCTGAAGGATGCATCAACGGGGTTCACACATCCCACCAAAAAAGTTTATAAAAGGAGGGGTCGCCCCCCTCAAAAACCATTGTTCCCCTCTAGATTTTGTTGTGGAGCCCTGTAGAAATTCTTCCTCAAAAAATATTTTCTACTTTTATAGAGGTATAATTTCTATTTAACATTTTAATTGTTTTAATTGTGTTTATTTATTTCATTTGTATGTTTAATTGTGTGTATGAATTATTTATTTCATATGTTATTCATGATGTGTAATGTTTTGTATGATTTAATTTTCTAGATTTTGAATGTTTGTATGGTTTAATTTTTTGAATGTATGTTCACTGAATATTGAATGTTTTATGTTATGTCTAAAATGTTGAATGTTTAGGAAAAGTAATTTATATTAGGGAAGTTTATTTTAATGAATGGTTTTGATATAAGCATAAATTATATTACTTTTATTTACTAGTAATAATATTTTTAATCAATAAAGTAGAAAATAGATTTACTTATATTTTGAAAATTAGAAGAATGGCCAAAAATATTAGAATTTCATAAAATTTAAAATAAAAAAATTGTTTATTATGTAAATCTCAATTATATTATTTATAATAAAATTTATTAAATGTTATTAATAATTATATATAAACAAACATTATGTTAATTTTTTGGAAAAGAGGTGTAGTATTTAATATATATTCCATTTATTAATAAATAATGTTATATAATATAGATATTATAAAAATTATACCAAAAAACATGGTATGAGTGATAACTGATCTTGAGATTACCGACCATGCATAATTGAAATTTCATGTTTTGTTTTGTGTATGTGGTTATTCAATTTGTAATAATTGCATTTTTTCCATATTGATGACCTGCGATTCATCTCTCAGTAAGTGTAAGGACATGTGTGTTTGCTTAAAAAAATTTATGTATTTCAAACCCCTAGACCCCCTCACATGCATGTGAGAAAATTTTTATTTAACAGATAGACACCCCCGAAGAGGTGTCTCCGAAGTGGCATTCGAGAACTCGTTCGAGAGGAGGCGTTTCTATATGATAGGAGATTGGCAGTTGCTGAATTATTTGATAATAGAGACAGGATTCCACCCATAGGTTGTGGTTAGTTTATCAGATAATGATAAACTAAACGTAAGTCTCAAGATCAACTCATGTTAATATATTCATAAGTAATTAAACTTTATGAAACATTATATTAAATTTGCTTTTGTGATAATATCACAATCACTATACCTTAATAGTGATAAATCAATACATAAAATAGTCAAAAGATAATCAATTATTCAGAACAAAATTAAATAATTTAAAATTATAATGTAGTATAAAATTATTTTTAAATTATTTTTTATATTTAATTATGTCTGAAAAAATATATTTCAAAGGTGAAGAAATTAATACCGAGCAGGGTTTTAGCTATAGTGTGCCACCTACCAGAGTGGTAAATCTCCTTGGTTGTATGAAATTAGATGCAGTTCAAAATAAGATTCATAGTTGGTTAAAAATGAGGGTTGAATAAGAAATCAGTTCAATTATATATCAACATCTTCAATATCCTAAGCATCTGTGGCACAACCAGTACCCTATAGTCGATAACGAGGATTGGATGGAGGCTTCTCTATTATTCATGAAACAGTGTATTAATGGTTTGATGGAATTATTTGTTGTAATTTCTGATATTGATGTGGTGCCATCGATTACTACAGAGCAATGCTTTGTGAGCTCTGTAGAAGCTAATCATTCACAGTAGTTTTATCCATTGCCTCCTTCTCATATGGCTCTTATGGAAGAATGTTATGAAGAAGATGATCAAAATTTTGAAGGATATGTAAGTGACATCCCTTTTGTGCTGATATAGTGCATGAAAGTTTATTTGAGGAAGAAGAATCTAGGGGCTCATCAGGAGATGATGTGGTGGGGAATGAACCTTCTGAGGTTCCTTTGAGAGATAGACATCCACTACATCCACTATTTAGTGGTAATCAACCTTCATTTTTGAGTTCCTTAGCTGGAGGAATGTCTTGTGAAGATCATTTTGATTGGGATGTCATTACACTAGCTTCTAAATTCCCTTGCATTATATGGAATAGGTCTGCATCAAATGATAATGCCATATATGTTGGGAAGGAGTTCGAAAGTAAACTGGCCATGAAAAATGTGATAAAGCAATACCACATTAAGCGACATTTCACATTTGTGGTTGATGAGTCAAAGAAGACCAAATATCTCATTCATTGTGAAAAATATGGTTCAAAATGTATATTTTGATTAAGATAAATACTGTATAAATATTATGGATGTTGGAAGAAAACCAAATTAGAAGTCCCACACACTTTTCTGCATCCCAGCTTGGAAAAATATCACTCTTCCTTTGATGTAGAGTTTATATCTACTATTATTTGTGAGATGATACGAACATGTCAGGATGTTCCTATTTCCCTTGTTTAGTAAAGAATTCAACAGTTTTATAACTATAAGATATCATACAACAAATCCTGGAATGAAAAATAGAAGGCCATTATAAAAGTGTATGGTGATTGGGATGAGTGTTATGCGATGTCGCCACAGCTTATGGAATTCTTGTCTCTCAATAATCAGATTGTTTATCAGTTGGACACTATTGACTATGTATCCCACACTCACTGAGTTAATCGATCAAATCTGAATTTCTATAGGTTGTTTTGGGCATTTAGGCCATTTATTGCTGCCTTTCCCTATTGTAAACAACTTATTCAGGTAGATGAAACTTTCCATTATGGAAAGTATACAGGTGTTATACTCATTGTTGTCACATAGGATGGTAATCGTGCTCCTCTGCCGCTTTCTTTTTCTATTGTTTGAAAAGGAGAATTTTGAATGATCGAGATGGTTTTTGGCATTTTTGTGTGTTTATGTCACGCAAAAATAGGGCATGTGTCTAATATTTGATCACCATCTAGTGATTATAGAGGCCATGAGTAGTGATGGGGTTTCTTGGAAGGAGTCGAATACTTATCATTGTTATTGCATTAGACATATTGCAAGTAAAGTGCATAAGAATTTTAGAGATGAGTCCATAAAGAAGGAGATCCTCAAGTTGGGTATGGGTTTCTACACTTGCTTTTTAAAAAAAAAATTAATATCCATTTTAATACATTATTATCTTATGGTTTCATCATATCAACCCCAACAAGAATGTTTTGATCAACATCTTGAAGAGATGCAAACTATTAATGAAGAGGTATATGAAAATATGATGAAAATTTAAAAGGAAAATGGTCTTTAGCATATGATGGTGGAACGAGATATAGGCATATGACCACTAATATAGTGGTGTGCATAAATGGGGTCCTCAAGTGTGTGCGCAAAATCCCAATCATAGGGTCCGTGCAAGAGACATTTTTTATATATGTTCACTACATTATTGATCGGTCCTAAAAGGCCTACCAGAGGACAGAAAATGGAATGCATTTTTCTCAGAATTTTCAAAGTGATATTAACCGGATATAGAATGAGGCTTCAAGATGGAATGTTATAGCCTTTGATAGGGAAAAGAGGATCTTTCAAGTAAGACAATGATATGACCAGGCTACATGCACTACTAGTGGAGTGTTTGTCGTGATGTTGGACAACAGGTACTATGATTGTGGCTGATTTTAGGCATTCAGATATCCATGTGCACATGTTATCATAGCTTGCACTTCGGTAAATATATCATGGGAGCCATATGTTGACCCGGTGTATCGCATGAGCACTTTGGTTAATTGTTATAGTGCTACTTGGATGCATGTTGGTGACTTCCATTCTATCACATTACCTGCTGATCAACTGACCATCGTCCCTGATATTTCCAGATTTTCAAAAGTTGGTATTGGTTTCAGTTATTATTTTTCAATGTCTGTCATTTATAAAATCATTTGATTCATGCTACCAGGTTGCGGACCCAAGGAAGACAGAAGTCAACTCGCATCGTAAATGAGATGGATTGGCCTCAACAACGAGTAGGTAGAATACAATGTAGAATTTGTCACGCAGAAGGAAATAGTCGTAAGAGATGTCCCCAAGTTGCAGGACTGAGTTACATATCTCGTCATCCATTATTGATTCTATGTACTATATCATTAAGATGTATATGTTTTTTCATATATGAATGTTTCATTATTGAATCCTTTTATTTTTGACCTGCTCCATTTTTGAGATTTTTGAATTTTGGTTTGTCTCATTTTTGGATTTTATCATAAAGAATTTTATGATACTAAAACTATGAACAAAAAATAAACACTGAACAAAAATGAATATATCATGCTTCCACATCTTCAATGCTGGTTGTTCATCACTACTGCTTTATATTCTACCTTATTTTTCTTGGTGTAGACTTTTTTTAAATAAATGTTTACAATTTTTGGATTTTATCATAAAGAATTATATGATATTAAAACTATTAAAAAATAAACACCGAACTAAAATGAATATTTCATGCTTCCACATCTTCAATGTAGATTTTTCTTCACTGCTGCTTTATTTTCTACCTTATTTTTCTTGTTGTAGATTTTTTGTAAAAAAAAGTATACAATTTTTATTCAATTCAATATTAAAAAGTAATGATGATATCATGTGTGCAGATGGTAGGTTTTCCATTGCTTACATCTCAGGATACTCATGTATCGTGGATTCTTTTAGAGGGATGTCATGTGCCTCCCTTGAGTGTATGCAGATCTCACCATTTCCATCATACCGCACCACCTCCCACTAACGTCCCCCATCTTCGTCGAGCTGGATTCTATGGAGTTGAAATGTGCAACTCCACACTTCTTGATCATCAGCTCATTTCCTCACATGTACAGAGATGGAGGATATATTCACATATTTTCCATTTTAGGTAGTGGAAGATGAATATTACGTTACAGGATGTGGCCATTATGTTGGGCCTCCCTATCAATGAACATGCTCTGACAGGTCGAGTTCCATCAGATTTTCCTGAGCTTGTTCATAGACTATCGGGCATCGATGTCCAGGATGGTGGCAGGACCATCGTCAGTGGTAGATTGTGGATGCCTTGGTTAGACCAGCACTTCACACATTTACCAGACGATGCTAATGATGTCACCATGATACTATTTTCACATGCATATATTTTGAGGATGATTGGTGGAATGCTTTTTGTTGACCAATCTACTACTTGTGTGAACCTGATGTATTTATCTTTTTTAGAGAATTTGGACCAGGCAGGCCAGTATAGATAGGGCTATTCCTACCTATCATATACATACAGGGCCCTATGTAGCGTATGTTTCATCGATAAGATGCAGATCACAGGATGCATGGTTCTTCTGTATATGTGGGTGTGTGTGCAGATCCCTTGTTTAGCTCCACATGCATGTGCGCCATTACCGATTGATATTGCAGAAGAGTCTCTACGTGGATGTTGGTATGTTATTAATTCCTTCTAATATCTAACATAATTGTATAAGATTATATTATGAAATGTAAAAATAAAAATGTTATCTACAGGTGGAGTCAGACACATCGATATTTAAATCCTCCCAGACATGATGTTCACGCCTACAGACTTATGTTATACACCATTCGACAAAAAGATGTAAGTGATTATTATTTATATTATTAAATATTTACTCTTTACTGTACATATATTAATTTATGAATTGATTATTCAATTTTTCTTTCAGATTACATGGATTCCATATACAGATGATGTCCTTCATAGTCTTCCGCCGTACTGTACAGCGATGCTTACTATCAGCACCTGTAGGGTTCCACTAATTCATTTTCATATAGTCAAGTGGAATCCGGTGGATAGGGTTATGAGGCAGTTTTGATTCCCTCATCCAGTTCCTGATCCACCCAGTCAGTTGGATTCAATGAATTCCCTAAAGATATTAGGAAAGAGGGATTTTGATTGGAGGAGCTACCATTCCAGATATGTTGTGTTATGGTATAGACGATGGGAGTCTCAGTTGCGATGGGAAGGGACAATACATTTTCATATGATGGATTAGATGGGTTATGTAGGCTGGTATATCAGGTCCCCATTCAGATTTTTGACACGGCACGGACGGGGCTTTCATGAGTTGGTATGCATTCTTCTTTCCACTGTTCAACGGATTTTTTATTCATATTTCTTAACAACAGAATTAGTTTTCATAGGATGCTCGTATTTGTCATCTACTTCATATATCTGATCCAGTGGATAGATCTGCCTTTGACTCGACATATTTTCACAACCTTGTGGCACAGCTACTTCCATCGATGGACTAGATTTATCATGGCATTTTCTTTGATCCAACACCTGCTGTGGAGGCCGTGGTGCCTGCTGAGCCTCACATGGATGTACCTAGGGGTGACGACCCTATTATGGATGTTTCTATACCATAAGAGGAGGGTGTACAGTTTTCTCAGCCACATGCTATTGTTCCACTGGAGGAGGGTGTTCAACATGATCGGTCATATGCTCCTCCAACTTCTTAGGCACAGCCATAGTTACATACAAATGATAATTGGTTTGATATCGACGATTTATTACAGTCATTCGTAGCACAGCAGCCATCTACTTCCAATGTTGGTGAGAGTTCTAGCCAGCTTCCACTATCCTTAGATGTAGGCATGGGTACAGGTGGTGAGACTGTATATCCACTACCTTTCACACAAGAGGATGTAGAGGTGGTTGTTGATGAGGATACGCAGCATAAGCCAGAGCACAAACATAGAAAGACACGGCGTGGGCTCATCTAGTATAAACCTAGCTGTGGGACAGAGGAGCATCCATGCTAGAGGCATATATTAGGTTGATATTTGATTTATGATACATTTTGAATGTGTCTTACTATTATATTTTATAGACTTCTATTCTTTTTTTAATAAGTGTCTTACTTTTATCAAATTATCTACCAATATATATATATATATATATTTATAATAAATAATATGATTAAATTTATTAATAATTATTAATTATATTAATTATTTTGAAATCAAATAGATTCTGGATGAAAAGATGCGTGAACATGAAGAAATATTGAAAAATATTATTGATCTCAATAATTTAAAATTAGATGTAAAATCCTAGAATATCATAGAACACGATTATTTTTTTAAAAAAAAATTAAATTGCATGAAGAAGAATTTGAATGAATAATGGGTATTTGTGAAGAGTAGATGATTATGATTGAAGATCATAATAACTAAAATATGAATTAGAAGTTCAATTATCCAATTTTGAGAAGATACATATTCAGACTTTATAAAAGGAAACAATTTCTACTGGTATGCAATCTTCACTATAGGATTTTACTGTTAAAATACCTCCATCATGTAATAAAATTATAGATATTATGAAAATGATTGAATTCATATTCTTCCGGAATAAGAAACCACCCTTTAGAGGGTTAATATTTCACCATCCATGAAAACTAATAAGGGAAACAAATCGACACAAAAATCCAAATGTAATGCAATGGGATCTCCGGTACACAATATAAATTAGAACAAATGTTCAGATGTACAATCATGAATACTATCAAAACATGACCAAATCCATTGAAAAGGAAGAAGGTCATCATTGATGAATTTTAATAATATATGTTAGCATATCCAAGACAATAAGTATAAAGAAGATATCATCATGGTTAGATCATTTTTTGGTATCCAGAAAAATAATAATCGAAGAAGATCATCCTTGATGAAGATATATAAGTTTTCAAAACTCAACATTCATAAGCTAAAGATAAATTCTAGTGTATTAACTGTATTAGAAAATCTTAAAACGATTACTGGAAAAATTCACCATTATAAATATGTTTATGAGTGCTTCCCTTGAGGGGGAGATAAATGAAGAAATATGAAATTACTGCCTAAATTAGTACATTAATTAAAATCAAACCTAATTACTGTAGAATGTTCAAGAATATCATGTTATTGAAAGAGTAATGTTTTTCTAAATCCCCCTTCCTTTGTTAACAAAAAAATAAACTGAATAAGAAGAGGTCATAATTCAATTTGTCAAAGACATACAAAAAGTTCATGTATGAATGCTCTCAAAGGCCACTTATCCTTATTTTTTTCATTTGTATATTTTTTGACTATTTGTTAAAGTTAGTGCATGAGTTTTAGGTTTATTATTCTAATAAAAGTTACATATCACATTTAATATCTTCATCTTGAAATAAATTTGGATTACCCTTTATGATAAGAGCATAAGTTCTTGTTTCATGTGGTATCATGATCCGTTGGTAGAGGACGACATTATTTCCCAAATCGAGCAGTGCACCAAAAATATATATTAATAATTATTTAATGAATATCTATTATTCATGAATAGTTATTAATAATTATTAAAATTATTTTAATATTTTCTATTATTTAATTTATATTTATTAATATATCGTAATTTTTACATTAGGTTTATTAGTTTGTAATTACTATTTATAAATATTGACCAGTATTTTGTTTATATTTATTACTATTTTATTTATATGTTTAATTAATATTTATTGATATCATATTGGTGTTTTTTTATTTCAACTCTCTCTGGGATGTGTGAACCCCATTCATGCATCCTTCTTCTTGTGAAGATGTGTGAACGGGGTTTAGGCATCTCAGAACCCTTTTTAAAAATATTGAAAACCCTATCCCTTTTGTAAAAAAAATTAAAAACTCTTTTAAAATGAAGCCAGATATTTTATAATATATTTACCTTAAATACATATTTTTTTACTAATGGGTTTCAAAGGACAACAAAAGCTAAAATGGAAAAACCATTAATATATTTTGAAAATTAAATATGAACATTAAAACATATACTTCAAATTATTTGGTATAAATTAAAGTAATCATATCACAAAATCAATAAAAAAAGTCAGAATAAATGGAATATGGATGTAGATGTCACAACCCGTCCTCAGGGCCCGTGCTATGACTACCCTAAGCCCGCCTTCCATATGCCAGGGGCTGGTGACTAGCACCAAAGGCGTAAATCCCACCAAAAAGGGAAGGCATTGCCTTTATGAAATGTAAAAACACACAACCAGAGTACAAGCGGAAGATAACACTAAGTAAGTAGTATAACAAGTGTGCTGAAAGTAATAAAAAGGCAGGAAATACAAGCTCAACAGTAAAGTACAAGGAAAAGGCAAACAATAGGAAGGTGTCAAGCTGCTCCTGGATTGTCCTCCAGAGTTCCTACGTAAAGGGTAGGTACAGATGGCCACCACAGCTCTCCACATCCGTCTATCACCTCCGGGTATCGTCTCGTCGTGAAGTCCACCTTTGAGTACCGTCTTGTCGTGAAGTCCACCTCCGGGCACTCTCCAGCTCTACAAGCCTCAACCACGATCAGTGTTGTCCGTCATCTGCATCCAACACAACGAGGTGCAGGAAAATCCCATGCAGGGGTGAGTATAATGATACTCAGTGGGGACCACGAGACCCTCAAGGTCTCATAGAATCCACAAAGGATAGAACACAAAGTAAAGATACAATCAAAAAGTATCAATCGACTCTACTTAATTATATTCCCATACATATATCTAAGTCATCATTTACAATCGGCTCTATCTCTCGAGCCCAAGAACAACTGATTCCACAAAGGAAAGAACAACTAAATCCACACAGGGAAACACAACCCTGTCCACAAAGGAAAGCACAAATCAGTCCACACAGGGAAACACAACCCAGTCCACAAAGGGATGTACTACTCAGTCCACATAGGAAAACACAACCCAATCCACAAAGGAAAGAACAAATCAGTCCACACAGGAAAACACAACCATGTCCATAAAGTAAATCACAACTCACTCCACATAGGAAAACACAACCTAGCCCACAAAGGAAAGCACAACTCAGTCCTCACAGGAAAACACAACCCAGCCCACAATGGAAAGCACAACTCAGTCCACACAGGAAAACACAACCCAATCCACAAATGAAATCACAACTAACTCCACACAGGACAACACAACCCAGTCCACAAAGGAAAGAACAAATCAGTCCACACAGGAAAACACAACCCAGTCCACAAAGGAAAGTACAACTAAATCCACACAGGAAAAACACAACCCAGTCCGCAAAGGAAAGAACAACCCAATCCATACTAGAAAACAAAACCCAGTCCACAAAGGAAAGCACAACTAAATCCACACAGGAAAACACAATCCATCCCACAAAGGAAAGCAAGTCAATCACATCAATGATAATGATTGAATTCAAGACTCATCTCACATAGGTATACACTTCGTAAGAAGATAGAGATGATCAGATGTAGAAACTAATTCATCTAAGCTATCGGAACCACATAGGATACACGACCAACTAAGTTGTCAGACCCACATAGGATACAAGAACAAATACTTTTCCGGACCCACTCAGGATACAAGTACAGAGGTCAAATACTCTCGGACCCATGTAGGATACAAGAACAGTAGTCATCACCGTCGAACCCACAGAGGATCCCAGTACGGTCGTCGTCGCTGCCGAATCCACATAGGATCCAAGTACGGTCATCCTCGCTGATGAACCAACAGAGGATCCAAATACATTCATCCTTGTGGCCGAACCCACGGAGGGTCCAAGTACAGTCATCCTCGTCGCAGTCGTAGCCAGCTTTAGGGTTCCCGCACACAGCACGCTCGATTCCAGGAGGGTTTGCTAATCGAGTAAAAGAGTCGATACATCAACTGTCAAAAAGTCTAGAGTTGATGTATCCCAAAATTCAGTCTTGTCAAAAGTAACTCAATGTGATAGACAATGCGTCAATCAGACGACCGGTCTGAGAGTTATTAGCTTTTCTTTCATAGGGGCCCGGTTGGTTTTTAAGTTAAAACCAACCCAAACATATTCCAGATACGTCCAAACCTCATGAAGAGTAATCTAAAAGGACCTTCTAATCAAGATAAATTCAACGAAGTTGACGGCACGTCCAACGGACGTCCGGTCCTTAAGTTATAAGTGTTTCGGCTCCAAGGGCCCGATTGGTTTCGGGTTCGAACCAACCCGGCCATACCCAAACATTGATGAAACCTCGAGTGTAATATAATGAAACGACCTTCTCTATCCAAGGATTCATACGCAACTAACGGTGTGTCGATCGGAGGTCCATAGCTCAAGTTATGGGCAATAGACCGAAAATGGTCCAAAGTAGGGGGGGTCTGGGCCCGGTCCGAGCCGGCCCAACCACCCCTAGGTTAGCCTGAACTGGGTCGACCCGACCTGGGTCCGGGTCCAACCTGGCGGGGCATGGCCCAGACCGGCTGGGTGTGGCCCAGCCCGGTCCGTGGGACCCTCCCGGCCCAGTCCGATCAGCACGACCCGCCCGGCCCCTGCTATCCGTGTACGTGGGGCCTGGGTGGCACCACTGCTTCCCCAGATGTCACGTGGCCATGGGATCTAGCCCCCGCTACCATGACGGACTCCTACTGGCGACCCACCAGGGCGCCACCGCCTCCGGCTGTCGGCACCGCCGCACCCGCAGTATCTTCTGTTGACCACGGGACGTGCTCCGGTGGTCCGATTTTCCCACCGTCTACGCCTATGGCTCTATCAGGACCTGCTCTTCACTAAGACAGCTTCCAAATTCCGTTGTTGTCCTATTTCATCGTCGACCATCCATACACGCACAAACAAACAAAACAACGATGGGTTTAAACTTGTTTGTTAGACCACCCCGACCACGTTAGTGGTTCAAAACATCTCTGAATAATTATGCATCATGCCGAGGGTATAATTCACATAATGAAAGGAAGAATATAAAAAGTTTCCCCTACCTCAACAATCGCATACGAACGTTGGCGTTGCGGTAGACAGCGTCGTGGTAGACGACGTCGCTGGGAAAGGGTTCGTAGGCATCGTCGGAGTGCACCGAGGAGGAAGCGGCATCTCCTCTCTTGTCGTGGAGAAGAGTATTGGTGGCACATCGTTGTTCTTCGGGGAACTGGAATTCTTCGTCGGAGGCTGGAATTCTTCCAAAACCTCATAAAACGGCATTAAATGATGGTGAGTCGCGGAAGACGGCATTGTTCCATCAACGTCGGGGAGGAAGGATCTGAGGGTGGCGTCGGCGTTCTTCGTTCATTGTTCTCCGTGGGAGGAGGAGGGAAAATCTCTAATTTTTGGGTGTTGTGCTTCTCTACTAGCATTCCGCCGCTTGAAGAATCCATCCAGAACACCTTCCCCTGGCCTCTTTTATATTGGAGTTGGAGGGTTCATCGTTGGCATGCGAGTCATAAATGGAGGATTTATGACAGAGGGCTCCACCCAATTAATCCTCTACAATGGTGTATTAAAATAGGGAGGAAGTCAATGGGGGTGGTTAATTATTGGGTGGTTCCCTCATTAAAAAGGGTGAGGTTTTATCCTCTTCAATTAAGAGGGGGAATTAATCCTAGAGACTCTCCCTCATAAATGAGAGGGGGTCATGGAGTTATGATTACCCTCCCATTAACGGGACACCTCGTGTGGTTTCCACCATAATTAAACTAAAATGGGAGGTTGGATATCGGTGGGCCCCACCACTAACTCCCAAGTGGAGCTTCTAACCACTTTATCTGTGCGACACGTGTTTATCAAAATAAAATAAATTGATCACTTATTTTATTTTACTAACCCATATAAAACCCCAAAAACTAACTTTCATACCTGATCATCTGTCCTCAAGGTGAAAGTATTTTTAGGCGAAAAACTGCGCTGCAAGTTCAATGGTGCCCTCATATTTCAATTCTGAGCACCGGTTCAAAAGATATAAAAACCCGCTCGTTAGTTCACTGAACGTACCCGAGGTAAACATTGGAAATTGATTCTGGGCACACCAGATATTAGAATCAAGTGTTTTCAGGAGCCATAAACTCATAAAATTCCAAATAAAATAAGAAAAAAAACATTCCTTGAAATATCTGGGTCTTTACATTACTCCCACCTCAGGGATTTACATCCCCGTAAAGCTACATCATAAACTAGGGAAACCCAAGAGGGTACCGAGCATGCATTTGAGCCTCACGCTCCCATGTGCTCTCCTGGAGGTTCTTGGGCTGCCAACGAATGTGCACAAGAGGAATTTACCATCTATATAGGACCCGGTCTTGTCGATCCTCGATCTCCACTGCAACCTCCGCAAAAGTCGCCCCATAATCGAGGATGTGATTCGGGTCATGCACGTATCTCCTCAGCTGAGATACGTGGAAGACGTCGTGCACCCAGTGCAACTAAGGTAGAAAGGCCAAGCGGTAATCCACCTTGCCTAATCTTCTGAGGACCTGGAATAGTCTGATGAATCATGGAGTTAACTTGCCGCCTCGGCCAAAACTCTATAGTCCTCATTGAGGTGAGACCCGTATGAAGACATGGTCGTCACCCTCAAAATTCAATGGTCTCATCTTATATCTGCATAAGACTTCTGAGAGAAGATACACCTAAGACTATTGAGTTGGAGAGAACCATAAACCATTCTCTCAACGAACAATGGGTGAGACTAGCCACTTGTAAGAACTCATCTCCTCCCTTCTTCGTCTACGTTCTACCAAAGAGCTACTGAGATATCTCCTCTACCGAAAAGAGAAATCTGGTCTCATCCCCCCTAGATGAACCACATTCTTTGCCTAATATAGTCGATCCTAGATTGAATGGTACTATTTCATGCCATGGACGATGGTGTAAGTCCTCGATGCTACTACTAAGATATCCAACAGTTACTCTCGCCTCCAAGGGTCGAGTCACACTGTCGGCAGCAACGTGTGGTCACTAGGTCTCCTCTAGTAAGAATCTTGAATGTGAGGGTCAAGTCAAAAGTTTTAACTGGAACTTCCCAGTATCAACCATACGAAAAGGTAGAAAAGAGAAAATCACAATGATAGGTGTCTTTTATTATTGCAGCTCAAGTAAAAAGATACCCAACAACCAAAAACAACAACAACATGGAACTAGAAGTCCAAGAACAAAAGGCCTCCATGCCTGGATCTAGTATCAGTCCTATCCACCTTCTTTCAGAGCTCCATAGTTGTACGCTTCAGATACTTTAAGCTATTATCTCCCATGTCCACCTGTTCCATGCGTTCGGGGAGGACCTCTTAGTGGTGGTGGTGGTAGGGCCTCGAAATGTCGTCCACCACCTGCTGCTCAGCCAGATCCTCTACCCCGTCTGCCTGCTCCCTACGGACCACCACGGTCGAACCTCTGCCTGGGAGGTCCCTCTATTGTCTATTGTTAATCTTCAGGGCGGGTCGGGCTGTCTCAAGCCATGTGACCCAGCCCTTTGCAGGCATAGCACTGCCTGCTCCTCGTATTGATGGCTCTATTTCGTGTGCCCCGCACAACCGAACCTGCATCCGGAGATCTTTCCTCCGATGGTCTGGTCTCCTTGGACCTTTGCGTCAACTGTCTACTTCCTGCTGCAGAAGACTCTGCTACGTGTCATCCCGTGGAGGGTCTCTCCACTGGTGAATTCTCAGCAAGAAAAATCTCCACTAGAAGGGCTCTCTCCAGCACCCGCGCCTGGGTCGGGATGTTGAGGGAGATCATCGAAGCCCTGATCTCATTTCTGAGTCCCTAGTCAAGGGTCTGGGCCTTGAATAATGTGACTCGTAACATGTTCGTGGAGTAGCGCAAGAGGTCAGTAAACCTCGCTGAGTACTGAGCTACTGTCATGCTGCCCTGCTACAGATGTAGTAACTCCTGAACCTGCACCTAATGAAGGGTGGCAGGAACAAACTCAGAGCGGAAGAGACTCTCGAAGTCTGTCCAAAGAAGAGATGCCTCATCGTGCACCTGGAGCATCAGGATCCACAATCTACCTGCTGTTGTGTGCAGTAGAATCGCGGCAAGGATCACCATAAGGTCAGCTGTTGTCCCTACCAACCTGAAGACTCTGAATACAGCCTCCATCCAATCATCATCTTCTTGAGGATCCGTCTCTCTGCGGAACCTGGGCGGCCTCTACCTCTAAAACTAATGAAACACGCTCAGGCACCGTGCACTCTCCACTGCTGGGGCGGTTAGCACCGGTGGCTCAGCGGGTAGTGGAACCGCTGGTGCCTCCACTGTAATGGGGCCCTGCACCGAGGCCTCTTCGCTCAGTGGGCTACCATCCCACACGTAACTAGGGACCCTGGCTGGCTGCCTTCGTGGGGCCATCCTAAAAAAATCAGGTGCGCCATGGTTAAACAGTATACCTGGGGAGCTGACTCAGAGTAATCATAAAGAAAACTTTTGAAACACACATGCAATCAGTGTTTTCGTGCACTGAGTCAGAAATCAGAGGTCAGGGTCCTAATGTATGGATACGTCGGCTGCCAAACCAACACTGGACTCCCTGTAATGAAAACCACCCTCAATACTCATAAAACTATCGCTTCACAGAAAGGAAAGATCGGTGTAATGAGTTTTGTGGTATAACTGACTCCTCTGATACAAATTTGTCACAACCCATCCTCAGGGACCGTGCTGTGACTACCCCAAGACTGCCTTCCATAGGCCAGTGGCTGGCGACTAGCACTAAAGTCATAAATCCCAACAAAACGGGAAGGCATTGCCTTTATGAAATGTATACACACACAACCATAGTACAAGTGGAAGCTAACACTAAGTAAGTAGTATAACAAGTGTGCTGAAAGTACAAAAAGGGTCAGAAATACAGGCTCAATAGTAAAGTACAAGGAAAAGGCGAACAGTAGGAAGGTGTCAAGCTGCTCCTGGATTGTCCTTCGGAGTTCCTACCTGAAGGGTAGGTACAGATGGCCACCACAGCTCTCTACGTCAGTCTGTCACCTCCGGGTATTGCCTCGTTGTGATTTCCACCTCCGAGTATCGTCTCATCGTGAAGTCCACCTTCGCGCACCGTCCAGCTCTACAAGCCTCAACCACGATCTGTGATGTCTGTCATCTGCATCCAACACAACAAGGTTCGGGTAATGCCCGTGTAGGGGTGAGTATAATGATACTCAGTAGGGAACCCGAGACCCTCAAGGTCTCAGAGAATCCATGAAGGATAAACCACAAAGGAAATATATAGTCACGAAGTATCAACAGACTCTACTTAAGTATATTCCCATACATATACCTAAGTCATCATTTACAATTGGATCCAACTCTCGAGCCCAAGAACAAACCAGTCCACAAAGGAAAGCACCTCTCAGTCCACACAGGGAAACACAACCCAGTCCACAAAGGAAAGCACAACTTAGTCCACACAGAGAAACACAAACCAGTCCACAAAGGAAATCACAACTCATTACACACAGTAAAACACAACCCAATCCACAATGGAAAGCACAACTCAGTCCACATAGGAAAACACATCCCTTTCAACAAAGGAAAGCACAACTCATTCCACACAGAAAAACAAAACCCAGTCCACAATGGAAAGCACAACTCAGTCCACACAGAAAAATCCAACCCAGTCCACAAATGAAAGCAAAACTCAGTCCACACAGGAAAACACAACCCATTCCACAAAGTAAAGCACAACTCAATCCACACAGGAAAACACAACCCAGGACACAAAGGAAATAACATCTCATTCCACATAGGAAAACACAACCCAGTCCGCAAAGGAAAGCACAACTCAATCCACATAGGAAAACACAACCCAATCTGAAAAGGAAACCACAACTCAATCCACACAGCAAAACACAGCCCTGTCCGTAAAGGAAAGCATGACTCAGTCCACATAGGAAAACACAACCCAGTCCCCAAAGGAAAGCAATTCAATCACATCATTGATAATGATTGAAGTCAAGAATCAGCTCACACAGGTATACACTTCGTAAGGCGATAGAGATAATCAGATGTAACCACTGATTCATCTAAGCTGTCAGACCCACATAGGATACATGACCAGCTAAGCTATCGGACTCACATATCATTCAAGACCAGCTACTCTGCCGGACCCACTCAGGATACAAGTACAGAGGTCAAATACTGTCAAACCCACGTAGGATACAAGAACATTTGTCATCACCATTGAACCCACAGAGGATCCCAGTACGGTCGTCGTCGCTGCAGAACCCACGGAGGATCCAAGTACAGTCTTCCTCTTTGCTGAACCCACAGATCATCCAAGTACATTCATCCTCGCCGTCGAACCCATAGAAGATCCAAGTACGGTCTTCCTCGTCGCAGCCGCAGCTAGCTCTAGGATTCTCGCACACAGCACGCTCAATTTTGGGAGGGTCTGATACTCGAGCAAAAGATTCGATATATCAACTATCACAAAGTCTAGAGTTGATGTATCCCAAAATTATGTCTCATCAAAACCAACTCAACGCGATAGATGGCGCGTCAATCGGACGCCCGGTCTGACAGTAATTAGCTTTTCTGTCCTAGGGGCCTGGTTGGTTTTTAAGATAAAACCAACCCAACCATACTGTAACTACATCCAATCCCCAAGTGGAGTTAGCCAAAAGGAACATCTTATCAGGAGGAATTCAACGCAGTTTACGGCATGTCAAACAGACGTCTGGCCCTTATGTTATAAGTGTTTCCGCTCCAAGGGGCCGGTTGGTTTCTGGTTTGAACCTATCCAGCCGTACCCAAACATTTCTTAAACCTCGAGTGTAATATACCGAAACGACCGTCTCAATCCAAGGATTCCTATGAAACTAACGGTGCATCGATCGGAGGTATGTAGCTCATGTTATGTGAAACAAACCGAAACCGGCCGAAGTGGGGGGTCTGGTCCCTGTCCAACCCGGCCCAACCCCCTGGGTCTTCCTGAACCAGGTCGACCCGACCCCAGACCGGGTCCGGCCTAGCTGGGCGTGGCCTAGTCCACGAGACCCGCTCGGCTGAGCCCGGTCCGTGCGACCGACCCGGCCTAGCCGGGGGGTACAGTGGCTCGGCCAGAGAGCCGAGCGGGGGGTGGGGGTGGCACCTGGGTGGCGTCGCTGCTTCCCCGGATCCTGCGCGGCCGCGGGATCCGACCCCCGCCACCGCGGCTTCAGCCGAGACGGGATACTGCCGGCGGCGATGCCGCGCCGGCAGTATCATCCGCGGACCACTGGACGTGCTCCGGTGGTCTGATTTGCCAGT
This sequence comes from Viscum album, assembly GCA_963277665.1. Lineage (NCBI taxonomy): Eukaryota > Viridiplantae > Streptophyta > Magnoliopsida > Santalales > Viscaceae > Viscum > Viscum album. The sequence continues at coordinate 1,677,161,761 of OY728150.1, read as the reverse complement.
CGTCTGCACCTATGGCTCTCCCAGGGCATGATCTTCACTACGATGGCTTCCAAATGTCGTTGTGGTCCAATTTCATCGTCGCCCATCCATACGTGCACAAACAAACAAAAAACGATGGGTTCGGACTTGTTCGATAAACCACCCCCACCGCATTAGTGGTTCAAAACATCTCCCAACAATTATACTTCATACCGAGGGTATAATTCACATAATAAAAGGAAGAATATACAAAGTTTCCCCTACCTCAACAATCGCAGATGACCGTCAGCGTCACGGTAGACGACGTCATAGGGAAAGGGTTCGTAAGCATCGTCAGAGTGCGCCGAGGAGGAAGTGGCATCTCCTCTCTTGTCGCGGATAAGAGGATTGGTGGCGCGTCGTTGTTCTTTGAGTAACCAGCATTCTTCGTCGGAGTCTGGCATTCTTCCAAAGCCTCATAAAACAGCATTTAACGATGGCGAGTCGCGGAAGACGGTGTTATTCCATCAAATTCGGGGAGGAAGGAGCCGAGGGTGGCATCAACATTCTTCATTCTCCATTCTTCTTTGGAGGAGGAGGAAAACTCTCTAAGTGTTGGGTGTCGTGCTTCGCTGCTAGCGTTCCGCCGCTTGAAGAATCCATCCAAAACTCCTTCCCCTAGCCTCCTTTATATAGGAGTTGGAGGGTTCATCATTGGCACGCGAGTCATAAATGGAGGATTTTTTACTGAGGGCTCCACCCAATTAATCTTTTGTGGTGGTGAATTAAAATGGGGAGGATGTCAAAGGGGGTGGTGGTTAATAATTGGGTGGTTTCCTCATTAAAAAAGGGGAGGTTTCATCCTCCTCAACTAAGAGGGGGATTTAAACCTAGTGGCTCTCCCTCATAAATGAGAGGGATTCAAGGAGTTTTGATTCCCCTCCCATTAATGGGAGGCCTTGTGTGGTTTCCACCATAATTAACCTCAAATGGGAGGTTGGATCTCAGTGGTCCCCACCACCAACTCCCAAGTGAAGCTTCTAACCACTTTATCCATGCGACATGTTTTTAACAAAATAAAATAAATTGATCACTTGTTTTATTTTACTAACCCACGTAAAACCCCAAAAACTAACTTTCATACCCGATCATTTGTCGTCGAGGTGAATGTCTTCTTAGGCAAAAACCCACGCTATGAGTTCAACGGTGCCCTCTAATTTCAATTCCGAGCACCAGTTCAAAAGATAGAAAAACCCGCGTGTTCGTTCACTGAACGTACCCGAGATAAACTTCAGAAATTGATTACAGGCACACCAGGCCTTGAAATCAAGTGTCGTCAGGAGCCATTGACTCGTAAAATTCCAAAGAAATTAAGAAAAAAATTGCTTGAAATTTCCAGGTCTTTACAGTAGATATATTCTTTATGAAATTTTGTTTAACTAAATTAGAAGGGAGGTAACTTTTATTAGATTTTCACAGGACGAATACATATCCAATCACAAGAAATTACAGTATGAGAAAACCCATTTACAAGGTAAGTCCAAGATTCTGTGGATAGAAACGTGATCTATTCTCACTGAACCACCAACTGAAAATGAAGAAATATCATATATAATGCTTCTGTCACATTATGATATCATAAGGGGTTATCTATGTAGAAATTATTATTATATCAAAAAGAAAGAAAAACTTTATATGTATATATATATCATGCTTTTTTATAATATATGAAAGGTCCTTCTTGTTAAATATGATTATTGTTTAAAAAAATAGAAATTTTAATTTTATATATAGGAACTAAGTTTATTATGATACCTATATATTTTTATTTTATGAATAATATTTTAACTTAAGACAAAAGAGAAATTTGTAAATAAAATAGTTAATATACACAAAGTTGCATTCCTATAAAATAGTTTTTCACTATAATTTGTTATTTTAAATATAAAAAGAATTTATAAATTTAAGGATATAAATTTGAAAACATTATCTTCGTTTTGGTACATATAATTTTTATATTAGAATAATATTAATTTTTTTATCTTTATTAATTTTTTAATTTTTTCTAGACTAGTACAAAATATATGTTTTACAATTTATATGACTTTATGAAATTCTTAGTATATAATTATAAACTATAAATTTGTTAAACCATTTAATAATAAGAAATGGGTATTACATAAGTGATTTTATTATATTAAAAATGTTTTTTTAATTTATAAACCAATAGTTTACATTTTATAATTTAGGTTTTATTTTTTATGAAGAAAATTGTTTATAATATAATTTACATCTGGTATTTCAAGATAAATTTTTACCAAATTTAAAAAATTTAATAATAAAAAATGGATTTAAAATATGGACTAATTATATATAAATTATATATTTTATATTTTATATTTTCTCATAAATGAAAAATTTTCCATGTAAAAACTGGTTTCCATGGTGAAAACTAAAAGGGTAAAAATGTTTAACCAGAGGTAAATGGGATAAGATATTTATAAAAATGTTTATAATTGAGTTTTTGAGGCATGTATCAATATTATATCTTCTACACTCCATTATTTCTCAAGATTTCATCTACTTAAATTGAGAGTGACTTCCCATTATTGAGGAATTTTGGGTATTTGAAAAAATCCCTCATTTTAACTTAAAAAGTATGAACTACTATCCTCAATTATCTTCACAAAAACCAATTATTTTTTCCAAAATTTTATCTACCACCTCCATATTCATAGAAAACTTAATTATTTTCTATTATTATTAAAATACTATCCATCAAAGGTTTAATCCTCTTATCAGTTAATATAATCAAGGAAGTTAAATATAATTTCATAAACTCTCTTTTTTTTCAATTTATATATGAGAATTAGTTATTAATAAAATTTTATTTAAAAATATTAAAATTATATCATAAGTATCATCATTATAATTTTATTTAATTATAATGATGCTACAATAATGAACCACCCTTCCCTTTTCCATTAAGAAAAATGAAAATGGAAATTGTGCATTGTGTAAACTACTGCATCCATGATGAAATATGTTTAATTTTCATTCACCACCAAAAAAGGATGGTATTGGTAAAGAATTTGTTATATAATTATGATATTTATCTCATATTTTTTGTTCTTAACTGACAAAAAATATTAATCATTTTCCATATTCTATGGAAAACGAAATCATTATCCATGTGTACGTGTGGACTACAGCCTCCTTCGAATGATCAATTTCCTTTTTTTGTTTCATCACTGAATTACAAGGATTTTCCTGAGAATGGATTTAAGGATAAATATGATATTTTTTATATCATTTCAGTTTTATTATTTATTTTTTTATAACTTAATAATGATACGATCAACAAATGAATTTTGGAAATCCAATCTCTTAAAACAAGCATACTAAAGGAAAAATCACTAACTCAAATTATATAATATTTTTAAATACATTAATTCCCCATATAATTAATATTTCATTCAGATTTATAACCCTAATAACCAAAAAATTATATAATTAAGATACTGGTGTAATTATTTTACAACTAAATCACCTCATAATATTCAACAATCAGGGCATGTTCATTAATGTGTCATTTTTTCCACCCACTTGAACAATGCTATAAAATTATATCATAGATGATTATTAAAAATTAATTAATTTTATAATATAATATAAATATATAAATACATATTTTTTTGTTCTATAATGAATATACCAATTTTTAACTCAATGATTAAGAAAATACCCTTCATAGGTTCAAAATCGCCAAAAAATATCTTTTATTGATTTCATATTCTATGATAGTTACTAAAGTACTCCTGAAATGAAATTTAAAATTTATAAATGTTTATAATTTATACATTAAATTACATTTAATTTAATTATAATTAATAACTTTGGAATAACAATATATATTGACTCCACTTCTCCGAAACTAGTACAAGCGGTAAAAACTAAAAACACATAGTGTCGGAAAGTATGAAAAAACTAACTAATATATATGTTTATAATTATTAAATATGAAAATTAAAAACAATATGTAATAATATGGTTATGAAGTTATTTATTATGATATTAATGTTTCTATATTGGATCTAAGAGTGCATCGGACTAAGAAGCGAAACAAGGTAAGGGTTTCTTTATCTCAAATTTTAATCCTATGTGATAGTTTGAGCTATAGACCATGATTCCTTTTCAATGGTGTTAATACTACCCTATTTTCATTTTTTCATGATCTTATTTTATTTCATGATATCTAATGTTTCATTCAAATTCACACCACTCATTTGGTTTTTATTCAAAAGTTACTAAGACTATAAGGGGTTTATGTGTCTCTATTATTTTCCTTGGGTCATAATCACTTATATTTGAATATTATCTCTAAAGAATGATATATTATATCTTATGTTGATATTATGTTTTATTTCAACCTTATTTTTTACTAAATCGTGTTTTAAACCAAGTTATTCTACCTTTTTTACTCTAATGTTTCATAAAAATGTAATTTTTTAATAGTAATCCCCATCTATTTTAATGGATTTTCATCCATATACATGTTTTTATTCCAACCAATGTTCTTAGATATTTATAAGAAATATGATATGAATCATTTTATTGGATTATCATAATTATATTTATCTATTTTCAAAATGAAAATTTTATACTCATTTTATGATGTGGGTTTTGGAACAATGGTATTTTAAAATATTAAATAAAAGGGTTTCACATCCTTTTAAAATTAATTTTTTTACATTCCACTTCATATTTTTGATAAACTTTATATATTTTCAAGTATATTTTATTTAAACTATTTTATAATAATATTTCTATAGGTTTTATATTTCCCACCGAAAAAATAATTTTAATGTAATTCTCACTTTATCTTTTATAAAATTGTTTGAATGGTTTTGTGATAAATTTTTTATTTTTAAATATTGGTTTCATACAAGGTTTTTCTTTCATGAAGTGATTTTTAGATTATACAATACATATTTTATGATATGATTAATTTTTTAAAATTAAATTTTATATATATAATTATCTTTTAAGATTATGTTATGTGACATTTTGTTAATGTTTAAGAAGCTCATTTTTTTCATCAGTTCATTAAGATATGTTTATTATTGATTTTAAGTAGAAACAATATGTATATATGATGATAGTAGGGTTCCTAAATTACCCTTCAATGAAATAATTTAACATTATATCCCATGATTTATTCAGTTGTAGTAATAATTTGTTTGTTCACATAAGCGTGGACATGATAGGATTTCTAACATTTCAGGAACTTACATAATGAGTTTGTCCACATAGGTGTGGGAATAAAACTTTTTCTCACATTAGTTTTCCGATTCAAATATTTGTTCTAAATTTCCAAGTTGTTTACCATGTTATGAAAAAATTTCTTGATGCGTTTTACTCCCACAAAATTACATTTTTTCAAGATTACGCCTAATTTTTACACTACTTCACCCTTTTATTTTGGGTTGAATTATTATATGATCATGGAGATGTATTTTGAGAAGTTTCATATATTTTATTCTTCCTTATCAATATTTTAGTGATATTGTTTCTCCAATATGTTTTATGATTATCATATAATTTATTTTCATATTTTATTAAAAAAATTATTTCTTTTTCATGTTTTTATTTATGCTTATTATCTATCCCTTTATGATATATTTTTTCTCTTATTGAGCATATGATCTCACCCATTTCTTGTTTTCTCCATACCTCAGGTTATAAAGATGATTATATCAAATGGGATATGTAGGAATTGGTGTAGAGGTCCATGATTATGGAGAATTGTTTACAAATTTAGGAATATAATAAATTTATATTGCTAATCTCTGAGATACAAACTCTTTTTTCCTTAGGTTGTGAAAATATTTGTGTGGTGTATTATTTATTTCATTTGATTAATGTATTATTCATGTCATGTTTATTTTGGTTCACTATATTTAGTATCAAATATGCATTTAGTAATTTCTGGAGATCATTTTAGTTAACTTTGGTGTGAGTGTTAGATAACATTAGTGAAAACCTTCTATATAATTCTAGTCAAATGAGGATATCATGAAATATATGAAATGTATTTATTTGATATTTTTTTTATAAATACATATATATCAGGATACTAAAGTCGATAAAGACTCTAACATAAATTTACCTATGGGTAATAAACCAGGAAACGTTATGTTGAGTATTAAATAAATTGTCTCATTATTTATGAAAAAATTCCTAACTGCATAGCTGGTTTGAAAATATCTGGGGATATGCTTTAATTGATCAGATTCGCTTTAGGAACCATATTGGAGAATTTATTTCCTAGGCACATTGAGGGTTTAGGTTATGAATCAAAAGATATCCAAACAGAAATCAACCTAGGTCAAAAAAAGATTAATATTCATTGAACTAATGGAATTATAGTCAAATGCGATAATGTAAAAGTGAAATAAGTTTTATGTTTGAATTCATTTTATTATTAGGATAAATACCCCATGGTGTTACCATTTCATCGCTCATGTAAATACTTTTGGTTTTAATAATTGTTGAAATGTCAAGGATTATTGGTTTGGGGGATAATGAGGAGATTATATTAATGATCAACCAATTAGAATGGGAACAAAAGTGAGAAACCATGTGATTATGAAAAACCAGCTTCCAAGATATATGATTAATAATATAAAAATAGTCAAAGTACAATGTGAAATAAAGAAGATAATGTATGAGTCTCATAAAGAGCATTTGAAAAAGTTGATGAAGTAAAAGATGTTCAATTACCTTTATATAAATAAATAGAAATATGCATAAAAGTAATTGCACCAAGGGTACTGGTGGATATTTACATGTGGAATAGGGGTCTATCGAGCATCAAACTACCATAGGAAAATGAAGAGGTCGGTAATCACAATTAGAGTAAACAATGTCTTTCCTAAAGAAAAACAAACATTATGATACCTTAATTGTGGAAATATTATACATTACCCAAGATAGCGACCTAAATTCATGGATGAAAATAATTATTGTTTTGAAGGACCACCATAACCAACAAGAGAAGGTGAATCGTGTTTAATGACAGCTAATAAGGTAAATTTTGAAAACTAAATCTCACACCATAAAACTATGAATATGGGATCATTATTCTTGCCACTCTAAGTTACCTATATAATTTTCTAAGATTAAAATCCTTATTTTATTTATAAAAAATATTTAATTGTATGATGGTTAATTTTCAAAATTTATATTTATGTGAATATAAATATTAGTGAGGGTCCTTTAGATGAATTTTACATAATGGATTAAATACTTCAAAATACACTCCATATTCTCTAATCATTGTTTGATTACCCACAATAACCTCACTATTAAAAATATATGTGGGAGTAAATAACATTCAATAGCCACCATAGATGGAACGTAATGAAATTTCATTAGTAAAACACAAAAATGATCATCTTATTTATTCATTAGTGCACCACTATATCATGTAGTCATTAATGTATCTAGAGAAGTGAAAATAACCATATCTATGGTGGATATATAATAAAATTCCCCTCTACAACCACTACTTCTATAGTACATGGTGTTCGTGTGAAGAAGGACTAAACCTAGTGACCTCAGGGCTAGGAGTAGTTTTAAAATCATTTTCAGCACCCCAGAGCAAGAAATCCCATGCAGCATCCATAGGAAACAACTCAGGTCTTGGAATTCCTTGTTTAGACACATGAAAATCCCCCTTGAGAGATATGGTGACACCTACATCCCCCCTCATCGTTTTGCTGAATGTATTTTTTGGAGAGGGAATCACACAAGCTGGTGAAATAAGTATCAAAAGATATGGGTGGTTTACTTCAGAATCTAAAAACACAAATGAGGGATAAGACATTGAAGTCGAGTGTCTGCGTAGTGAAGATTGCTATTCTATAAAGAGTCAAGAGGGGTCTGAATGTGGATCCCAAGTAGGCTAAAGGTGGGTATTAATTCATCGTTGAATTCATTATTCGACCACAACATTTTGTCAGAACCACCATGTTGGGGAACTATGAGGGATATTAGATAGGTGTGTGTAGTGTAGCTATTATAAAAATACAGAATCACATTTCATTATTTAAACTAGTTTTTGATAATCTGTCACTGTATGTCTGAACTATGAACTCCAAGAAAAATATAATATGTTTTCACAAAAAAATATGGGAGTTATTTAATTAAAAATGGTTATGAAGAAAAAAATATTAGAATTATGCTTATTATAAGTAAATATATGTGATTGAAATCTTTAAAAAAATTAAATCTCACGTCATATTAAAAATTCCATTAACTAACTTCATCTGTAAATAATAATAAAAATTTTGATGGAATAATTTATTGAAGGAGGATAATGTAATGACCTATGATTTCCTTATATATTAAACTTAAATAAATATTCTACGGATAGAGTGTTTCACAGAAAAAATAAAACTAATATGAAAAAATACCATGGTATATTTTGAATATTAAATATGACCATTAATCATATATTTTGAAGTAACCATATCACAAATAAACAAATAAAGTAAGAATAAATGACATCAAGAAGTGTAATGCTTCCATATAGAGCCCGTATTTCAAAAAATGGAAGTAGTTGCTTCATTATGGTTTTTCCAAGACCAATATCAAGCTGAACTTGAGAAATTATGGTTTGAGAAAAACTATGTATGAGACAGGTTTAGGCCTGTTGAGTTTACCATAAGATCAATGCTATTTGACCCCCCCCCCCCCCCCTTGAAATTGAATTCATAGCTTCTCTGATTCTTATATAATAAAATAAGATCATAATGAGTTCTGTAAATATAAATTATGATTATATCAAAATGTAATTAAATATTTATTTTTAGATATTTCATTGATTTTTATATGTTTCAAAACCATTTTTTCTAAATACACTTTATGATAAAAAAATATTATTTTCTAAAATTAGAATTTCCTTTCAAGGAATTATGTTTATTATGAAATAAATATATATTTATTACATTAATAATAAGTCCACAAAAGTTAAACTATTAATTTATAAAAATAGTAGTTAATATATCAAAGGTATTTTTCCTATAAAAAATTTTTATGTAAATTTTCTTTATATAATAATACATATTATTAATTTTTGGAAATGAATTTAAAAAAACTGAAATTATTTTTCATTTATCATGGTAATATTAACTTAATATTTTTTTCATATTTTTCCAAAAATTTTATGTTTTATATAAATAGTGAAAAATATTCTTTTTACAAATAACATGAATTTATCACATTTTTTGTATATAATTATAAAATAGAAATTTATGAAACAATTTATTAGGATCAAATATGTATTTAATAAGTGATTTTATAATTTCAAAAAAATTAATTTATAAATGAAAAATTTATATTTTATAATTTTAGTGATATTTTTCTAGAAAATTTTCTGAATTGATTATAAATTTAGTTTTTTAAATTTACTTTTTATCACTTATAAAAATTGAATAAAACAAAATTGATTTTAAATTTGGATTCATTAGATCAAAATTTAATAAAAAGTACCATTTATTCTAAGTCCTGATGGATAAATTACATAGGTAAAAACTAGTAACCGCTGTAAAAACTAAAATAGTAAAAATGAGTATAATTATATGTAAAGGAATTAAAATTTTTAAACCATGTTTTTAATTTATTTTTGCTAGTATTGATACACCATATATCATATATAATCCATTATTTCTCAGTTTTTTATCCACTTTCTTGGGGAGTGAATTCTCGTTATTCAAATGTTTATGATATTTTAAAAAATTCCACTTCTTTTCACTTATTCAAAAGGAAATTGTATCCTCACTTACCCTCACAACAATACACATTATTTTAAAAAAAATCTTTGATGAAACCTCACCTGAAAACTACTATCAAAATTAATTGTGTTCTAGTATTCTAAAAATTCTGTCTCTCAATGGATTAATCCACTTCTCAATAGAGATAATTCAAGAAGTCATGTATTATTTCCAAACCACTATTTCATTTTTATATTAATTTATGTTATTTTATTATTACTTAAATTTTATTCCAACATTTTAAAATGATAAAATTATTTTCATTAAAATACTTATATTATTAAAATTATGGTACAATCATTAACCACCCTCCCATTTTCCCTTATGAAAAGAAAAAATGAGAATAGGGCATTGTGTGGACTACCACTTCTACAATATACCATTTTCTATTTTCTTTAACCACCTTTAAGGAATGATAATTATAAATATGTTAATATATAATTTTTATATTTATTACATATTTTGAATTCTAAAATGATAACAACGTAACTACTTTTCTTAGTTCAATGGAATATGAAATCGTTATCCATGCATACGTGTGGACTACCACCTCAAGGAATGATTGATTTTCTTTTTTAATTCCATAACTTCCATACATGGATCATCATGAGAATGTTTCTATAATATAAATATTATTTTTATGATATGATTAATGTTTTATTGTTACAAATTGGATAACCAATTTATTATATGATCAGTAAACAATTAATGTAAATTCAACCATTTAAAAATGTCGTACTAAGAGAAAAATCATTAATTCAAATTATGTAATATTTTCGTATGAATTAATTATTCTTCAACATACTCAATAATTATGATTTATATTTATAATAATTACAAAATTGTATCATTATAATTATTTTTTAATTATATTAAAACTAAATCCCCTCATTACCATCAATAATCATGGTATGATCATGATTAGGTCTATTTGACCACCTACTTGAACAATTATATGAAATTATATTGTGTATGATTATGAAAAATTAATTAAATATATTATATGATATAGATATTTAAATTATATTTTTTATATAAATGATGCATCACTCATTAATTAACAAAAAACAATTCATTAGTTGAAAATCACTAAAAAATTATCGTTTTCAATTTCATCTTCTTAGATAAAGATAAAAGTACTTATGAAAGGAAATTTAAACATCATAAATAAATAAAATTAATAAATTATAGTAAATTAATTAAATTTTAATTATTATAATTTTAATAAGAATCAATACCCGAATTTATCTTGAGAAATTTGTATAAATAGTTAAAATAATAAACACTCACTGTGGGAAAATAGGTACAAATTAACTAAAATTCATAAATTTAATGATTTTAAATTAAAAATTAAATTATTTATATGTGTTAATATATTCTATATATTCGTTATTAATATATTTATGTTTTCTTATACAAGATCTTAGATTGAATCCATGTAGGTATGGAAACAAAGTAAGTGTTTTTGTATCTCCTATTTGAATCCTTTGACACATATTTAACCTATATACCGTGTTTACTTTTCAATTGTGTAAATACAAGACTTTTATTTTTTAATTGTTATCCTATTATATTTTAAGATATTCAATTTTCTATTTTAATATATAACACTCATGGATTTATTATTCAAAAGTTACAAAGTCTGTTAGAGATTTTTATAACTCAAATATTTTTCAGAGGTTATAATCACTTCTATTTATGAATTATTTTTTTACATTTAACTATTGTAACATATGTTGACATTATTTTGATTTTTCAACTTATTTTTTTGGGAAATAATGTTTCAATAAAAATTCTTATTCATTTTTTAATTTCTTGCTTCATAAAAAAATGTAATTTTCTTAAGAATAATTATAATTTATTTTATTGGATTTTCCATTCATGTATATGTTTTAATTCCAACCAATGTTGTCATATATTTTTTCTAAATATAAAATGGATTAATTTATATGGTTTCCAAAAATATATTTAACTCTTTTCCAAAAGTAAATATTATAATATTTTGATGATTTTAGTTTTTAAACAAGGGTATTTAAAAATATTGAAGAAAAGGGTTCTACAACCTCTAAATATTAAACATTTTATATTTCACTCCACATTTTATAATAAAAAAGATTTATTTTAAAATAATATTTTATTTTGAACACTTTTATAAAATGGTTTTTAAAGGTTTTTCCTTTCCCTCATTAATTTTTTTAATATAACTTTCACTTCATCTGTTTTAACGTTGTTTTAATGGTTTTGGGAGGCTTATATTTTGAATTTTATGTTCCTTCCAAGGTATATCTATAATGAATTTTTGTTTTTATCGTCCTCAATATTTTATTATAATTTTATTATTTTATTAAAATTATATTTTTTATATCCTATGACATTTTTAGTTATTTTTATGTGATGTTTTTTAAAAGTATATAAAACCCCTTATCTTTCAAGGGTTTATAAATTTATGTTTACGATTAATTTTAAGAAGCACACTTGTGTATAGGTGATAAAAGGTGGGATCCTATATCACCCTATAATGAATTTGTTTAAGATTATATCTCATGACATAGTAAGGCATGGACATAATGACTTTTTTACATATGCATGGACATGATGGATTTTCAATCATTTTTTGTGTGGTCATAATGAGTTTTTTCACATAAGTATATGAATAATGGGCTTGATCACACAAATTTTATTATGATTATGGTTATTCCCCATTTCAATGTTGTTTAAAAAGTTATGTTACATTTTCAATGTTCATTTAATTTCTATTAAATTCCATGTTTTCATGATTACATATTATTTTTATGGTATTCCACACTTTTTTTCATTATCTCATGTAATATGATTATTGAAATGTTTTTTTATCCATGTCATATATTTTATGATCCTTATAGATCTTATTTTATATTATGTTTCTATATCATGTTTTGTGATTATCAACTATGGTATTGTGATCTTTTATTAACATATTTGTGTATTCCAAATGTTCTAATTCATGTTTACAATCTGACACTTTATGTAATGTTTATCCCTTTTGGAGCATATGATCTCACCCCTTTCTTATGTTTTCCACCCCAAGAAATAAATATTATTATATCATGTGATATATGTTGTAAATTTATAGAGTAGAGTGATTCAAGTTAAATTTCCACAAGTGTAACAAAATAAGATATTTATGTACTATATTTTTAAGGCACTAAACCTTTTAGTCCTCATATTTTATGACTATTTTTTGATATATTATCTAAATCATCATATTTATTTATTATTTATGTCATGTTTATCTTATGTCTCTATAATTCATGCATAGTTAAAGTGGGAAGAGATGGTATATATGTAAGTGTTTGTTTTTCTGATTAGAAAAAATGAAAAAACAAAATAACAGAAAGGGTAATTTCAGTTTAAAGAGTCATTATCCTCCCTAATAGAATTTTTCCTTGAGTGGTAATGTTTACAAATTTTAATAAAATTTTATGGAAAATATTGGTTGAATAATTCAAGTGTATTTTCTTTACCATATTTTCCAAAAATGTAGTACTAAAAAGGTGAAACTTTTACCTTTTATAAGTTTTTTACTAGGGTTTAAAGGGATATATATTTATGAAAAGATGAAAATTAAAAATTTAAAAAATAAGATATAGTGGTAAATTGTTTCCCCAATTAGTATTAAAAATGTGCATTCATATATTATGGTTATAATATTTCTGAATTTAAAAATGAAATGACGTTAAAAAAGCGAATTTTTTTTAAAAAATTTTCTTAACGGTGACTGTGGGGTTGAAAATTCTATTTTTAATTCTCCTAGTCCCAAGTCATTATATATTGAAAAATTACCCTCTCTCTTATATAATTTATTTTACAATCATCCAAACAACTAACCATCAGGGGTGTTGGATTAATATTAATGAGAAAAAGTTAATTCCAATGTTTATTTTTGGAGCTGTTAAGGTTAGTTTTATGATAGGTCTATTTTGGATTTTGTATCTATAGTTTGATAATTATTTATATTTTTGATGTTCTACAAAAAGCATAATTTTCATTTCTGCTATATAGTATTATTCAAACACATCAATGTTATATTTTAATTTATAAAAAGTATTCATATATTTTGATGATATGTGATGGAAGAAATGAATTTAAATAGATTAATTTTATATTAAAATCTATTGATAAATTAATATTTAAATAAATATATTTGATGATATTAAAATTACAAATTAGTTGAATAAGGTTAAATTATAGATTTTTTATAACACTTAGTGTGATAAAGAAACTAGGTACCTAAATTATATATTTAGGACTATGAATTTATTTAACATTGAGTATTTTTTATATGACTTATAATTTTAGAAACAAGTCACGCGTTCATGAACTCTTCTTATTCTTTTATAAAAAATATTTACTTTAATTTTTTATTTAAAGATATAAATAATTATATTTATAAATAATTAATAATATATTGTTTTGAATTTTAATAAATTTCGGTCTAAAAGTTGTCTGAATTATGTGAAATATGATGAGATTAAATTATTTTTAACTATTGAGTTGCTTTGGCATAAAAAAATATTTTTTTTTAAATTTTTATGGTGTTTTATTAAAATAAATATGGTAATTTAGTATTATCTGAACATTTTTATCATGATTCTGAGTTACGGTGATTTTCAAAATGTAAAATGATGTTTTTAATCTGTAAATAAGGGTGTTTTTAACCTTATTGTATGATATATTTAGAATGGTTATAAATTTTTATGTATGTTTTTTTGAATTTTCGGTGAATATAAATAATATATTTTTGATGGATAAATGTAAATATATATATATATGTGTGTGTGTTTTATTATAACTTTTTTAATCAATTGTTATAATTTGATATACTTATTATGGTTAAGTTTGTGTAATATTAGACCCTTAAAAATAGTATGTAAGTTAAGACTTGGAGATTTTCTTGATTTTTTATATTATTATTTACAGTTGAGATTCAACATGAAATTAATTTTTAAATATCATGATTTTGATACATAAGTTATTTTTATTGATTATTCTGGGACTTTTTCCATGAGAGGATAGTATACAGTGTGACTTATGTGTCAATTTGATATTAATTTATTTTATCTGATATATATCGATTTCATGAGCCTTAAGTTTGGTTATACCATGATATGGAATATTGTTTCACTGGGTGGATATACAGGAGTCATTTGGATGTTACAATAACTCAAGATACACCATGAAATTCCATTTATTTAATTTGTGGGAGTCAATTAAGGTGTAATCTAACTCATGATATGATGGTAAGTTCCATTGGGTGTATCTGTAAGAGTCATTCCAAGTGGGCCTTGACACATGAAATGTCTTGAATTGGGAATTTTATTTTTCTATCATTTAATGTCTTTAAATACATTAAAATAGAATTTATACACCTACTAACATTGGCTTAATAAAGTACGTTATTTTTTTAGTGTCCTTGTTAGTATCCAACTGTATTATAAAAATATTTTATATATTGTTTTTATTTACTACATTTCATCACATTATATATTATATATCATAAAAAATGTTAAATGAAAATCCTGATAGATGTTTATAACCATAGTGTATCTATTGATATTATTGTCTCTCTCTTTGTATATCCATATAACATGAGTGTATATTTTTTTACATGTGATAATGCAGGTAAGGGAAACGTCCCAATATAGCTACTAGTTGGTGATATAATCCACTAATGATAGAGTTAGAGTGGATTTTAGGTTGGGATGTACAACATTTTCTTATATTAGTCAAGTGTTTGGAAAAAAATTGTAAAGATATATGATCATGTTATCTTGTATGGTTAATTTTATAATACATTAGACAAGTTCAAGATTTATTTATGATATAATATGATGTATGGTTAACTATGTTTTAAATTATTTTTTATTTATTATATTAAAGGGTAAATCAGTCCCCAAGTGACATCCTTATACTCCTGGTTCCAGTTGCTAGCTTCTAGTTATTCTGGAGTGCACTTATGTTCAGGGAGGATTTCAACTCCATGGAACAATCTTTCTAAGGTGGGATGTTAAAAAAATGGGGTATATAGTGGGATTCAGGCATCATTTGGGAACGTAAATATCATATCGGTTTGTTCATGTGTTTGCACTATTATTATTGATTTTTTTAGTTTACATTTTAATTATGTAATTTTATCACATATAATTTTTTTCTAAAGTAAATTCAAAATGGTTAATTAGTTGACTAAGAATATAAAAAATAGTTTGAGTTTATTAATTTTATAAGATAATACATGTTTATGTGTTCTAATAATGGTGATTTATAGATATGAGATGTGATATTATTGGATATAAATGATATATAATGTTTATAATTAAAACATTAGGTAAATATATTTGGTTGAAATTATTGTGGTTATGATATGATACGGCCGAAAGTGAGATTATGTGACTATTTCAATAAAAAAATAATGATTTAATGATAGAAGTACAATGATAGGGAAACATAATTTTTCATTGAGAAAGGGTTACTTGAATATAAGAATATAATTATTTTGAATATGGATATTTGTATAAATATTACTGGAAATGATTTCAAATAAATTTATCAACATCCTTGAAGTGAATAATTTATTCTTGATAAACTAATTTGAGAACATGTTATTCATGAAAATATATATGATTGATGATAAAAAATTTACTTAGTCAGAATAGATTATTTTTTAAGGAAATGGTTAATTAACATGGTGAGATATTCTTAAAGTGTGATGAATGATAACATGTGGCATTAAAAAATATGATGATGTGGGGGTTAAAATGACTAATTGTTTGTTTTGTAGGACCATTTTTGGTTTCTGAACGAAGGTTTTATGGGGGTAGATTTTAAATGGAATATCATAATTTAAAATATATTATAATTAAGAAAAATGTATTTTTTACACCTAAAAGATTGTTTTTTAATGAATTAAAGGAGTCTTATTATTAATAAACATGTTTTTATGAATTTTGAACCATGTTTCGATGTTTGAAATTTTTTAACTTCATTAATATAAGGTTGCAACATTGGTTCTGATTAAATATGAGGATTTAATAATAAATTTCATTTAATAAAAGATGACACTAGAGGAAATGAATTGTTAAGGATTTGGTTGAATGAATTTTTCTGTTTATAACCTAGATAACTTAAAAAATATGTAGTTTAATGAATATATGTGTTAAAAATTCAGGATAATATGTGATTAAAACATTGATGAAGAATTTGATTTATTAATATTGTGTTGTAACTGATTTGTTATAGGAATATTTGGAACATATCCATGTGGAAAATCTACTTTTATTGAAATAATGAATGTTTTATAAGGTATAAAGAAATTCCTTTTACCAAAATCTCTTTGTAATAAAAAAATCCATTGGGTAAACTTCTATCCATATAAGACCATTAATGATCATATAGTTTCTAAATACCATTTTCTTGATTGTAGGATGAACGATATGAATGTGTAATAATGTAGTTCATAGATGAGAGACCCCCCTTGAATTTCATCCATGTAACCGTAATATTTCTTGAAATATGAATAGTACCACATCTTATAGCATGAACAATAGTATTAGAGTCATATTTCAACCATAAATTTCACCAACCTCATCATATTTCTATTTAATGTTTATTGACCATGAAAATCATTTCAACATCAAGAGATTTAGTAGTACCACACTGACCATAATGGCATTCCATGACACCGACATTAGAATTTCTGAACAAATTTCCAAAGCCTGAAGGTTCAAGATTGTCCATAGATGATCCATCCATATTATATTTGATCTATCCAAAGAATTCAGGGTCCTCATTACATTAACGGTTCTATAAGAAGGCTGAATATTACCTAAAATATTCAGATAAAAAATGAATGAAATATCATGAGTAGATTTGTTGTAATTCTTTTTTGGAAGTGAAAACACATTTTTCATAGTAACCATAATTTTTAAAAATTATTATTGAAGGTTTAAAGGAGTATTTTCATGAATAAATTTGTTTCAACCATTATATATAATCTAAATCTCTTCAGCACTAGCCACACGGAAAATAATTAATTGATGCATTGATAAATGAATATTTATTCTGACATTAAAGGGATCTCATATCAAGGTTTTCTAAGGAATATTTAATTCAAAGAAGTCAGAGAAATCATTTCATAGCATTTTAAGGGTGACACAACTCAAAATATAAGATTAATTTCTTCCATAGGCTTATTACACAAAAGTCATTTTGAGAAAATATAATTTCCAATATATTAAAGACATTTATCAGTTGAGATTTTGGAGTACAAATTACTCTATATAAAAATGAATAGGGATGGAGATACATAGCTCCTATTTAATCTAACTACCTATGTGTTTTCATGTCTAGACGATGAATTGACATAATGAAACTTAAAGGTAAGAGTATCATCAAATCCATGCTCCCAGATAAGTATGTCAACTCTAATATGAAGATGTGATTGCAAAAAAGACTCTTAATTTTTGAAATAAGCACACGAAAAGAGGTCTCTATTTGTTATTTAATTGATGCATTAGAATCTTATAGTGAAATAGAAGGATTTAAAATAATTATTAGAGGTAAATATGTCCAATTTTTCAACCAATACATAAATGATGAGTTCAAACTAACAAATTAATGTGATTTTGTTGAAATATTATATTATGAGGCCTTGAGATTAGGGAATATAGAAGAATCCATTTACCTTGAATTTTTATATTTGATCCTGAATAGAAAAATGGGTTTGAGAACACTAATAGACTTCGATATCCCACTGGTGGGCCTCTATATAAAATGTTCTTACATAGATTGATTAAATATTAATAGATTTTTTTTACAAAAACTCCATGATTAATAGGTTGGTAGAACTACTTCCATGGGATATTAATAATCCTTTATTGAACATTACTCCCACATTAGATAAACTTCTAATAGATATTTTTTTTATTTGATGATAATCCTAACACTTGATAACCATAAAATAATAAATAAATTTCCAAATTATGACTACTTTCACATGAAGAACCATACTGGTCATCAATAATTTTTTCCTTATCCCAAATCCATATGATTTTTAATTTAACATGAAATGGGAGTAAAGTGAAAATCCCATAGCATTGCACAAAATATAGGTACACTAATATAATTAAAATGTAACACACCTTCTCTACTGTCATGCTCATAAATAATATACACTTTTCGGAATACAATGATATTTTTCCCAAAGTATAAAATTGATTTCTTTTCAATTGATCTCATATCCAGAATATATTTTATATTGAAAAAGAGTATCAATTATGTTTTTGATCTTTCTCTTTTCTCCATCATTAAGGAGAATGATTTTTATAAGCGTATAATAATTGAGTGGGTGTAGCTAAACACTTAGAATCCCTGATGAGTTTAAGATTATGTATCTCTACGATATTAAGGAATGTTCTTCTTAGGTATTCTTCAATAATAAGGAAAATGGTTCCACCCAAATATACCCTACTGGTAAAAATCGGTCGATGTAGTACATGTACGGGTCGAGTCCACAGGGACTGAAGAAGTAACCATGAGACACTATGATTTGGTGAAGGATGGGCTATGAAGTAGCCAACGTTGGTTTTGATTTTTGATCATTTTAAAGAACACTAAGAAACCTAAGTGAATTCAATTCAAATCAAATGGGTTGATCTTAGGATTATGCTCGGGGTCGATTGAATGAATTTTACTTCTTCAAACAATTTTGGTTTTATTAATTCTTGATGAATCCATTCTTCAAAAATAACACTACCTTCATCATTTTCTGGTTTCGTGCTAACTAAACACAATTAATAATCCTCTATACACTTAGAGAACCAAATTTTCCATCTCTTTGAGGTATATGGTCATTTAGTAATTGAATTTAGTTTGCTCAAACATAGTAAAGATGAAGAGTATAAATAACTAAAGAAAGGATGTCTTAAATTAATTATCCAATTAACAACAATTCATTCATAAAATAACATTCAATCCAGCATTTTCATCCTCCTAAGATCAACCCATTAAAGGGTTATCCCTCCATTGATGGTATACTCTCAATGGTGGGCGGAAGATGTCTTACAAGAATTGGATTGAAGAAATTAAAATGGCGGAAAGTTTAGAATTAGCTATGGCCACAGTTGAATAAAATGATCCTCATAGTTTTATCTTTCTAATGTATAAATTTTAGCTTCATTGGGCTTGTTTTGTGGGCCCCACATTTCTTTGATGGGCCTTAGGCCCATTATGCTTTTTCTAGCCAGTTTCTACATTCAGGTGCAAAAATCTCCATCTTCCCTTGTGATTCATCAATCAGTAAAAGAAAAAATGTTCCAAATAAAGTTATGAATCATATACCAAAATATAAAATTAAAATTATGAGTATTGTAATTTCCACAAGAAATTATTGAGTGGGCCGAAATTGACACTTTATGCATGAATTGCACAATGATGGGAAATGAAGTTCAATTTCTGAATTCGACTAAAATTGATGTTTATTCACTTTTACACACATTAATATTAAGATATTAACAATGAATATTAGACACTTTCAGTGACTAATCAGAAAACATTTATTGATAGTGGTTTACCTTTTCTAAAATCTATGGTAAATGTAAAATATACCTCAGGAGATCCATTTATAAGCACAAAAATATCAATAGAGAATAGTAGAATTTTGACCCACTTGATTAAAGTATCATCAAAACTAAAACTGATGAGGACCTTGAAAATGAACCCCTAGTCCATCATATAAAAATATTTTTAACATCAAGTTTAAAATTGATGTTACCTCCCCCTGTGGTTTTTAGGATAATGTTAACACATTCAGTGGTAGTGTTGATGTAGTCATGTTTGGACCATCTATTAATGAAAAAGATTATTTCAAGAAAAAAATACAATTAACAATGATGGAAATCCGATGATCTAGAACTTTAAAAATAATTTTATCGGTTGTGTCAAAAAGATTCATGGTCTTAAAGAGATGAATTTTATTTTCATTATCCTTTTTGGGAATGAGAAAAGTATACTGATCATTGATGCCCCGAGCGTGATGAACACCATTTAAAAATGTGTGACAAGTCTGCAAACATCATTATGAATAACCTCCCAATAGGTTTCAAAAAATATATTGGTAAAACCATCTTTAAAATAGGGGGTATAAGAATTCATACCAAATATATCTTCCCTGATCTAAAATTAAAAATGAATTGGTGTATGTTTTTTATTTTTATCATGATTGAAAAAATGGTAATGATGTATTCCAAACAATTAGGGTAGGTATTTGGGATATTAAAGATATTCTTTTATAAGGAGACAACATGATAATTAAGTTATTTTATATTTTCAAAACAATATCCATTATCAATAAAAATGATAAGTGTATACTAATTTTTATTTCTCACTCAAGAGAGTTGAAAAATAGGGAACTTATGTCCCCTTAAGTCATTTCACTTCCAAATATTTTATCTTTATTTATTCCATAAAATTTAAAATGTAGTTGAGATCATGGGAAATAACCATCTCATGATCAATATCTATGTAAAAATAATAGATATTTTATTCTATTGAATTATGAGAGGATATGATTTAATACGATCAATGTTCTAATCAAAAGGTCTGAAATAATCACTACTCCATTCATTCAATATCCTATTGAGATGTTTAAACATTAGGATACAAGATTAAGCATCATTTTTGTAATTAAAAGAACTCTAAATGTCTTTAAAAATATTTTAACACTCTAGATGAAAGATCCAATATTTTTTTGAATCTGAATGGGAAAGGAGGTTTCACATCACCTATAAGAACATTTTATAAAATTGGATGATGATATCAGTTGACTCTTGAAAGAGTTTTAAAAGAAATGTAATCCCAAACATCAAGTGCAACTTCATTGATAGTGGACTTTTCTAGTTTTTTTGCCACTATTTTATTTAAATTATTCCTATAAAAAATATATTTTAAATCTACCTGATTAACTTGTAAGTGGAAACCACTTTAAATGAACGTCATTTTTTCTCTAATTAAGGAATCATCATTTTTCAAAACTCTATTTTTATCTAGTATGAGAATTTCATTAAAGTCCCCAAGTATTGTAAATGGGACATTGATTGATACAATTAAATCTTTTTTGTTCTTTCATAAATCCCTTTGATCATTATATCCATTGTAATAATTAAAAAAAGAGAAAAAATATGGTATTCCCATTATATTAAATATAAATGTGACCATCTATTTTGTAGAATAGATAGGATATGACCCTTCTAGAATCTAAAGTTCCAGAACCCATACAAATTTATTCTATATGGAGGTCTGATATTTGTCAATCATGTGATAATAAAACATTTCAAGGGATTCAATCCTTTAATAAAATATCCTTTTGGGTTTAGATAAACTCAAGAGACATGAAATATTCTTTAGAATAAATAACCCAAAAAAATTGGGTGGTTTAAGGTCAGCTAGACCCTAAAAATTCCAGAAAATAATCCTCATTTACGTTTTTGTCTATGGTTTCAGACCACTTTTTCTTGCCACAAAGTCATGTATGACATACAATGTACACTCTCCCTTTTAAAATCAGGAACCAAAATTTTATCATTATCACTAAAATCATCTTATAAAATGGATTCAAAATTACACTACCAAACATCATTAAATGTTAAAGTGTTATCAACACCATCACATTACTCATCTATTGAATATGAAGTTTTCATAGGAATGTTTTTGTATACATAAAATCAGGAGAATTTGAATGATCTAGAGTGATAGAATTTTGATTTTCCTTAATGGATATATCCTTAAAAATGGATATATTGTAATCATGATGGCAGTTCCTACCTTCCTTCAAGGAGGGAGAGTGGTCAAGAATTTTCCCTTGTTCCTATATAGGTTAATACTTTTCTTTGGAGCTTACATAATCTATCATTTATTTTGGAAAATTATTATATAAAGATATAACATCCATTATTCCTTTCATAGATTCATCTAAAGACTTATATGAGACATTATTATCAGATTTTAGTGTTTTCTAAAGACTTTTTAATGTTCATGTATCATCTTTCACAATTTTTGAAGTCTTTGGACTATTGAAGTATCATCTTTCACTATTTTAAAGTTGTCATGAGCAGTTTGAAGGGTTGTTTTGGAATCTTCATTGTTTTCTAGAAAACTATCATCTTAAGCAATAAATATAGGACTTAAGGATATGTTTAATTATAAAAGTGGATAAGAGATATTGTTCTTCCTTTCCTCTTCATTAATAATAATATTCCATGATTTTCTGGTTACATTATTTGAATCTAGGATGATGGATTTTTAAACTTTCACCCATTTTTAAGAGTTATCTTTCTTTGAGGGCTCAAATTTCTCCGTGAAAATGGCTTTTCATTTTTTAATTTTTATTCACCTATTTCCTAAAATTAACATTATAATATTGTTTCACCAATTTTTGGACCACACAATTATTGGAAATTGATTTTCCAATAATTATATAGAAATCACAAAAAGTAGGGATGTATTTATACACTACCTTGACCTCATTTTTGTGATCATTGGAAATAAATATGATTACATCTAGTATCTTCGAATCCAAATTTACATCTACCATAATTCTAGAATAAAGGCCCAAATCATCATCTAGAGTATGTTGCTCTAATTTCAAAGGAGCACCTATACATGAAGAAAGATTATTTATAATTTTTGGATTCCAAAAAAACCCAACTCAAAACATGAATACTGAGAAAAATATGAGTCATATATTTCCATTGATTGAAGATATTAAAAGTGATATGCTATTCCAAGATCCGCGGAAATCTAGGTTTCATACGTAAGGTCACAAATTTCCATGTTGAATTAAGATCTTCGTTTCTTTAATGAATAATATGGAAAAATCCTCATATAATTGGGATAAATTTCGAATTGATATTCCCATAGAAATGAAAATTCATAGATTTAATTTTCATTAATGATCAATGATTATCCCCCTTTAAATATGTGATTCACCTTAGGATGGTAAAAAACATTTCAATTCTTCATTAAATAACATTTGGATCAATGACCATAGAGAATCCACATTCAACAATTTTTTTTAAAAAATATGTATGTTTAAATAGAATCCTTGGAGGGATCTGATCATGAAGTTTCTATAAAATGTAGTTTCTTTTTCTTCTTGAAATATAATATTTCTGTGAATGCTCCATAAGATCTTTGTTTCCCATAAAAGTATTCTTGCTTTCAGATGATTCACAAACCACATAAGCAAAATGTTATGAATGGTATTTTTTTATTTTTAATGATATTATGAATTGTTTTACTCTTGATGGGTAATAGTTTATGGTATTAAATCTTTGAACTGAGCATGATGCTTGCTTTAAAATTTTGATATTATTTGTAGTGTGTGGTGTTAAAATGGTAATGTTTGGATTATTGTTTTACTTTATGATAAACATTTATTATTACTTATATGTTATAAGTAAATACATTTAAATTATCATGTAATTTTATATTCTAAAAATGGTTGATTAATTAAATAAATATGTTTTTATTTTAAAATAATATGAGTATATGGTTCATCAGATTAAACATATTAGAATGACACAGTTTTTTTTGTCATGATGGAAAGGTTTTGATGTGTATAATTGAAATTATAGTTGTTGAAAACATTCTTATTTATTATAAGGGATAATTTTATATGATATTTAAAAATTATTGGAGCATGATATAGAATTGGGTGAAATGATATATTTGGAGTATTTATTGATACATGTGATTAATGAGTTATTATATATACATTGATATATAATAAATTCATTTAGTGTTAATAATTTCAAATGGTGGTAGATTTAATTAACATGAATCATGTTCTTATGGTATTAAACTTGTTATATTCTAATCATGGAATTATTATTAATTTTTTAATATTGTATGTAATTACTTATGGGAAAAAAAGTAATTGTTTGGTTATGCTTTAAATTTACCTCAAAAAAGAAATAAATATATTTTATATAAACTAGAGCCTTATTTTTTGGGTTTAAAGTGATTTAATGTGTTAATTTTTTATGAAAAATTATTTTAAGTATTTTTTCTATTTAATAATGAATTTTTTATCATTAAGGACTTATTGGAAAACATTTTATGTAACCTTTATTGATTCAATGGTAATATTTTATTCATTATGTCTTGAAATGTAATTGAAATACATTTATAAATGTAATAGGGATTTTATGTTGATTTTTATGACATTTAGGTTACATTTAATGGAAGAAAATTAATTTTTATGGCTTGACCAGAGTTTATAAATTATTAGGTTTAAAAGTGATTTTTATTTGATGTTGTGGATCAATTTAAGAATTCAAAATAAATATTTGTATTTGATTTTATAAAGTTTTAATCTTTTGAAATTATATTATAAAACATTGATGTATTATAATTAAATGAATGTGGAATGTGTATGAAATGCATTATATATGTGATTATTGTTATTTTAGTTATTCTTAAAATATGTAAATGATTTTAATATATTTTATTTTTTAACTAATTTTTTTAATTTATATAGAACTAATGTAGAATTTTAGTGGTAATTAATGTGCCTAAATTAATTATTAAATGATTAAAATTGGGATAAAATTTTATTTTTATAAGATGTGTTTTGTTTAACATTTTTTGGTTTTAGATATTGTTTTGTGTTTATTGAATTTAGTATTAACATTTCTATATTGGGGAAAACCATGAGATGTCATTATGAAGAATTGAACTTTGAAATTTTATCTTTTCATTGTTTTCAAGTGTGAAAAAAGTAGTTACTTTATTTGAGAAACTTATAGAGGATAAAAAATACTATGTTTTAGAGTTTTTAAAACCCTTTATATTAAAATTTGATTATTTTTATTTAAATTTGAAAAAAAATTCAATTCAAAATATAATTTTATATTTCAAATAATTTTTATTTCATTAGTGACAAATTTTTATGCTTAAAAAGTTTGTTTTTATGTGTGAAGATTGATAATATCATTAAGAGATAATTTTAATATAATTTTTTTTAATATTGAAAATTTTTTACATGTGATTTGTTATAATTATTTTTGGGATGATTTTATTTAATTTTTTTTTATTTTTTGTGAATAATTTTAATTAAATTATTCAGCTGTTATTATAAATTATTATTTGAGTAAAATAATGATAATAATCAAGAATGGATCAATATAGATAAAATATATAAGTTCTAAATTTTTTATTTAAAATGGTAAGATATAGTTTTATAAGCGATGTAGAATAATGACTCCCCAATTATGTCATGAAATTCACATGTCAAAATAGGAATGCCTAATCCCATACCCAAATTATCAAAGATATCACCAACTCTATTCACATCCCTATTATAACGGGGAATTGAAAACTCATTGTGCTTGTAGTTGTATATATTTTCTTCTTAACACACTACCAATATCCAAGAAATAGAAGAAATATTGAGCTTAAAGAAATGCACAATAAAGGTTCAGTCAGAATTCAGTCAGAGAAATCTCTATTTTTTGTGATTTTAATCTAGATAACTATGATGACCCATCGTATCTCATATTTGTTTTATAATAACTATTTATGGTATTTATAAAATCATGAAAGACATACTCATTTAATGTCCCTAAAGATCTCTCCAAAACCCATTATTCCAAGAATTCCTTTAGATACTCCTCCGATGCTGATTTTTATGTTGAGTTAATAAGGTTTCCTTATGAATTTTCCATTCCTTTATGTTTTGAAAATCAAAAACACTCTATCTCAAGGAAAATTATATTTCACCAAATATTTATCTTAAAAGGAAAATTTTCCTTCCCATGGAAATTTTCTCCATATCTTTTTTTCCATTGTTCATGATTTATTTTCTCTTATTCTTACACATTTTATTTCTAAAGTGTAAAAATAAATTTCATATCTAAAACCTAAGAATCCTATATATACATAGATATAGTGTATTCTCTTTTAAGGTTCTGAATTCAGGTTTTGAATTATCTGAATTTAGAATCCAAATTCCTCAGAATTCAAGTTACGAATTCTCTAAATTTAGACTCTGAATTCCTCTGAATTCAGGTTTTGAATTCTCTGAATTCAGACACCAAATTCTCTGAAATTCAGATTCCAGATTCTCTAAATTTCATATTCTAAATTCTCCAAATTCATATTCCAAATTATATGATTTTAGATTCTGAATTCACTAAATTCAGATTCTGAATTTCTTATAATTCAGGTTCAAAATTCCTTAGAATTCAGACTCTGAATCCCCTCATAATTCAGGTTCCTAATTCCTCAAAATTTAAACACTAAATTCCTCAGAATTCATATTTTGAATTCCTTAGAATTCAGACTCTGAATTCTATAGAATTTTGATTAGAAATTCCTTGAAAACAAAATCAAAATTTTCATGTAATATAGACTCTGAATGTTTAATTTCTTAAACTCCGATATTTGTTATTCTAGACATCAAAAAATGGATTTGGTTAAGCAACCATATTTTCCATACCCTTGTTTCAGTTATGAAATGATTTAGTACATTCTGTTTCTAATTAATTGTTTTTTGGGTGACACATGTACTGGTCCCTTTGAGATTCAAGGAAAAATATGATCGTTAGATGAGGGAGCTGACCATTGGAGAAATTCCTATAAATAAGAGTTCATTTGAAAGAGCTTGAAAAATGACTGAATTGATTACTCTAGAGATTAAATGCTGGTGAATTGATTTCTAGGGATAGAGACTCTCATGATTTGTGCGTACTAAACATCTTGTCCATTTTGCTTCATGTGACTCTGAATTTTGTTGTGTAAAATCGAGGGCTTTCGGGGATAGGATGACAGAGGTGTTTACTACCTTAAAGTTCGAGGACTTCATTGATAAAGAGAACATATGTTCCGAATACCTTGAAGTTCAAGGGCTTGTGGGGATAGAAAGATAGAGTCTAATATTCCTATCAAGGGCTTACCCTGTAGTGGGTAATACATACTTTCTTGAAAGTATAAATCAAGGGACAATTATCCAAGGTTGTTGGATACCCTCCTCGTTGGGTTAAAATAATTCATACTTGTTACTTGTATTGTTTCAAGTTTATCTTCCACTGTATTTTGATTAATAAGGGAAGTATAACTATCTTATAGTTTCTTGTACTTGTACTCTGATTAGTAAGATTATTTACTCTTTAAGGTAGAATCATTATCCTTGTAAACTTTTCTTAAGTTTAATTTCAAGAACCATATATCTGGAACCTAGAAAGTTTATAGAACTAAGAGGTCTTGTGAATTTACCTTGTTTAACTTTCTTAAACATAAACAGTTTTATATTTAATTTAAATATTCTAAAGGAATTTTTAAAGTATACAATTCATCCCCCACCCCCCACCCCCCTTGTATATTGAGCATCTAAATTCATTATTTCATTCCTACATTTTATCCAACATCCATGTGGAGATTACTAATTTATAGAACTATATCCAATATATCTTCTTCGTTTTCCCTGAAGTCTATGTTTGTTATAAGAGGATAGGTATGGTATATTGTTACCAGCTGAGCTAGAATTGAATGTATTAAACATATTGATTGAAGATAAAATTATATTCATTCCCATTTAAATTCTTTTTTCTTGGAAACTAATACTTTCAATTTTACTAATCCAAAAAATAAAGTGGAAAACATCAGGCACTATCACCTTGAAAAGGTTTTTAACTTTGAACAAATTGGATGATTTAAAAATACATGAAATGAGTCTTGAGATAGAACCAAACACAAGGTCTATTATTTCTAAAAGATTGAAAATAAATGTACATAATTCATGAAAAAAAAAGATATTCTAAAAACATATTATTAATCGAGTCTGCACCCTTCTTGTAGTATCTACACAGAGAGCAAATTACAAACCCAAATTACATTAAAAAGTTTTGAGTATGGTGTTGGATGTAAATTTCACTCCAAATAAAAAATATAAATACCAATCCATGTCTTTTTATACTAATGAATTCTTATATAAATTTCTATAACACCCTATAATTCTATAGTAAGAACCTTGTATTCGATAGCATGTGTGACACACGACACCATGTTTTAAAGGGGAATATAATTACATGAAAATTTATAATATAGTTACCATCTTAAATAAATATAATATATTATATATCTTTTAAATCATGGTAGATCAACCTTCCTCGATATCTTATGTTACATGCAAGATATACCTTCCATGATATCTTATGTTACACGCAAGATCGAGTTATACTAAAAAAATTATATAATATTAACATATTATTAATTAATATAATAAGATATAAAAAAGAAATTTTAAATATTATTAACTAAATTATAAAAATTTATGGTATATATTAATATAAAATGAATTTATGGTTAACAAATTAATGAGAAATTAAAATAAGAACCATTTTATATAAAGGAAATATATTTTTGTTTATGCTTCCAAAGGAGATTTGTCTCAATAAAAATAATTAATTAAAATTAGTTAAATATATTAATGAAATATATATTTTATATATTCAAAAAAAAAATTTATATTCATCCATTAGGTTGGATATGCATAAGATAAGAAAAAACATTATTTTACACCTAAAAATAAATAATTTTATAAAGGCAATTTTACCAAATTTTAATGGAGAACACATTTTAAATATAACTTTTAACACCATAATTGATTTAATATGTCAAAATAAACTTCATATTTGAAATATTAACATAGTAGTTAGGTTAAGGAGAATTTTTTTATTTATCTAAAACATTTCTTTTTTTAATAAATAGTAAAAAATACTGAATTTTACTTCAAAACTGCTTTTTCATAAAATTTATTTATAAGAACAAATAATATTTTGACATGATTTTAAAGTTTAATTAGAAAATATTTTTATAAATTAATATAATTTATGTAATATTAATCAATTTCACTTTTTAATTTATTATAAAAACATAGCAATCATTGGACGTTTTTACTTTAAAACACCACATTGTTGTTCCACCTACGAGATTAAATTTAACCGAATTTCAACCACTTCTATTATTGGAAATTATAAAAATGAATTCCATATTTAGAATAATAATACTTTATAATTTATAATAACAACAACTTTTTTTATGAACAAAAATATTAGTGAAAGTGAGTAAAATTAATTACAATGATTATAGTTAAATTAAGGTTAATAAGGGACTAAATATTAATCTTAAGGCCTAGAAACACCTATAAACTTTTCCAAGAGATATTTTTCATCCATATATCAACCCTATAATCTATTTTACCAACTTGGTTCTATTATTGGATCCACTTTCAGCATTAAAAACAAGAGAAGAATTCCTTTGTCATAATATTTCAAGAGTGCCACTCCTCCTCCACTATAAAGGGCCACCACTTCTCCACATTCATCACACCAATAAAAATACATAGTATCAGATGATATATTCTCATATAGATTCCCAAAATCCCTCCCCTTTACCTTTAATCCTCATTTTGGGAAAAAATTCTTTCTAAGGAATCCTTTTTTATAAACCTCATTTTTTAAGGTAATGCTTTCTGACGATCACTTTTCATTAAATTATTTATCCACCACTTAAAATATTATTATTAAAAGTTCATATAATAACAAAAAAATAATAAATATACAAAGGTGTTTTTATGATATGGTTTAGACCTATACATACCCAAACATCCATGTAATGGGTAATGAACATATTTTTTCTGTGTATGGATAACTATTGCCTCACAAAATGATGATTGTTCACTTTTCCTTTATCGCCTCTCATGGTGGACATTATGATGGAAAATATATTTATATATATTAAATATTTTTCTTATTATGTAATTAATCTTATTTAATTATTTTATATTACAAATCTTTATACTTTCAAATTTGTGTAAAAATGATAGCATTGTTTGTGAAAGTGTGGACTAGCACCCACTCAAATCAATGTGATTCATTCACACTATACATGGAATGTATAAGGGACAATTATAAATAAAAATATGAGACATAAAAAACATATTTATGATATTAATCACATAATTAAATTTATATAAATATAATATATATATATATATATATCATTTTCTTCATTGACCTTTCACACACTAAAAAGTGATAACATTGATATTAGAGGTGTGGACCCCAACATCCTCGACACAATGTGATTACTTTTTCCTCAAAAAAATTATATATATAATTATATATGATTAAATAATATGTTATTTATAATATATTTATCATTATTTAAGGATATAATTATACATACCTTCTTTCCATAATGATCATTAAAAAATGATAACATTGCACATGCATACATATGGCCTACCATCTCCTTGATCATAACATTTAAACTTTTTAATAACTATATTTAATGACTATTTTTAAAAGTATAATTTATGTATAAATATGATAATTATTGTATTATTATTATTTTTTATATATTATACAGTGACCCCTTTGACCATGTTTGACATGCCATAGTATTTTTTACATATAAATCAAATTTGGTAAAAACACCAGACGTAAAATGAATTGTTTAAGTAGTTTTACATAAAATATAGATATGTTAAATAAAATTAATGATAAACATGAAAAGTGTTCCCAATAAAGTATATAATTAAAATAATTTTATTATACATAAATTTAAAGTACGTTCGTCTTAAAGGAAATGCAAGGTATGGGGTTTTTGTCTCAATTTATATTCAATTTAGACTTAAGTATTGTTATGCACCTAGTTTATTTTATATAGTGTATATACTACCTCTGACATGTAATATCATGAATCAATTTATTATCTTGATATTATATGTTTTGTTTAATATTATTATTCCCTAAGTCTTATGATTAAAAATATTTCAATGTGGTTTGGGACACTTTGGGATGTTTAAAGATTCTTTACCTTATGACTAATACTAATGACCTTTCAATGGAATTTTGTTTTAAGGAAATTATATAACCATTTTTTTAATATACCCTTTCATTCTATATGGTTATTCATGAACATTTTTGAGTATTATTTCCATCTTTCCAGTCTTTGGTACTCAAAATTGTTTAGAATTGTTTCTCCAAAAAACCCGAATTTATTTCTCTCTTTAGTTAATGAACATATTTTCCTCTAAAAACCATGTTTTATAAAAAAATTCAAAAATCGTTTTTTTGTAGAAATTTTTACCCATTTTTGACCTTTACCAATGTTTTCAAAGGAATATTCTTGTTTCTTTATGAACAAGGCATTTTTTTCTTATCTTTACCCGTGCAAAAGGAATATTTTTTTAACTCTTACGGCTTGTCCAAATTTACCCGCCATCATTTCCATAAAGCTTCCTTTGTACATTTTAAAGGATAATTTTTAAAGAAAATATTTTCAAAAGTGATTTTCAAATAAAAGGGTTTTGAATAGGTTTTTTATAAAAAGATTATATTTTCCTCAAGAATATTTTTAAAAGATCATTTTATAGTATTAATATTCATCAATGACACCGACCCTAATTTTTACACTAGTTGAGATATGTTGTATTGATACCATCTTATTTTTTTCTATAGATATTTTTTTATTTATTTTTCCAAGTATAGTATACACATTCACTTCCTTGATTCATTTTTTAGTCTCCTTGAAATATTCAATCACCTGTGATTATTGAACATTTAATATCCCCTATATTATCCATTTAATTTATCATAGATATTAGTATCTCCTAAATTTTATACCTCTTTACAGTAAGTGTCTAATTTGAAAGTGTTTGATTATTTTGGAAAATATTGATAAATCTATATTATTTTTTCAATATGAATATTTGATAATGTATATTGTTTGGTAATTAAAGTGATTACTCGATATGAATAATTCTTTGGAAATGAAATGGAAGGTGGTGCCCGAAATTTATATATCTCCTTGATATTTGTTTTTTTATTATTGATCCATAATATTTTCCATCGAGATATATATAGATTCATTTTATTTTTAGTTCATTGGTTAAATGGAATGTGTTTTAGTTTCTTGATTTTTTTATATTTATTTTTCATTATCTAGTTATTTGAATGAAATGTGTTTCTAGTTATTACTTTGGTATAATATTTATGCAATTCCCTATCAGTTTATTGACTATGTGGAATTTAAATATAGTTATAAACCATGTATTCATTATTATTCTCATTTTTTAATTATTTTTTCCTCTATTTTTTCCTTTACTGAGAATTTTATCTCACCCTTATTGTGTTTATTTCCCTATGAATCCCAAAAGCATACTATGAAAGATATGCAAGGATTTACTAGATGGAATACATTTACCATAAAAGTTATTTATTGAGATGAAAGAAATATGTTGGAATTATTGTATTCATTTGTAAGAAAAGACTCATGAATGTATCCAGTTTACCAAGGCAAATAAACTCTTCAGTCTTTTGAGGATTTATTCAATGTAATAATGCAAATGTTATTAATATCAGATACCTGCTTCGGGCCATTTGGGGTTTGGTCACTATAGTTGGTATCAGAGAATTTTTAGTAGAAACCTTGGGAACTAGATTTAGGAAAATAAAGGTTAGATGACATAACCCTAAGATAGACTTTGAGGATATGTATTGAAGAACATCCAGGAATTTTGGTACGGCAGAGATTATATGGGTCATTATAGAAATGCATCCATGTATGGAAACTACATGTGGTTGTGGTTCTAGACCAGATGTACATGGGAGTAATAACTTTGACAAGGTGTTCTAGGACTAACTCAAGGTAACCTGGTACACAATAATAGGCCTTACTACGCACTTGGTTTGACACTCCCGGGGGATATGCTTAAGAGAATTCCCCTTTTATTTACAATCCAGTATGTGGTATTTTGAAAATAAATAACCGAGGTTAAACCTAAGGTGTTTTAAATTTAAAATAAGGTCTCATGAATAAAAATACTACAAATAATTTTGTGGATAAACCTTATACAAGAGAAGTACAACTATAGAAATAAATGGGTGCAGTATTTAGGTGTTGGGATTATATTAAAACCATAGCTAAAAGGCTATTTATCCTTATATCAAGGATTTCTATTCAATTTTTTTTGAAATTTATA
The DNA here is from genome assembly GCA_963277665.1 of Viscum album. NCBI lineage: Eukaryota > Viridiplantae > Streptophyta > Magnoliopsida > Santalales > Viscaceae > Viscum > Viscum album. The sequence continues at coordinate 1,677,127,888 of OY728150.1, read as the reverse complement.
TCAATTTGGTTTTTTAAAAGTAAAACATGTTTTTTGGGTGACAATCAATCATGTCTGGCCTGGCCATGGGTCTTCAACCCTTGACCGAAAGACGATAAGTGTTTCATACAAACCACTTACCTACGTAATGACTAGGTTAATTTTTCATTGTTTTTAGTTAAATAATTTGGAAATAAAATTTTAATAATGAAACATTAATATCACATTTGAGGATTATAGATTAATCTACTAACTATATTATTTCTTTAAGACATTTAAAGACAAATAGTCAAACTTTTCCCTCTTTCATGGGGCTTAAGATCCTTTAGAAATGTATTTTTGTGCTTCATAGATCAATATTAATTTTTGGACGATTATGAAAATAGATCAAAACAAAACCAACATTTTAAATTATATTTATAGAAATATATAAAATAAGTATACATAGGTAGTAAAATAATTCCTCAACATTAGTAAAATTATCTATAAACAAAAATGTTTTCATAATACCTAATTTTTTGTTGAACCGATGGCCTTCTAAATCATCATATATTTATGGATTTAAGGCCCTCAACAATCTAATGATCATTAAATTTTTTATGATTGATGAACTAAATCACTCCCTATAAATATTTACAATTTTCTTCCATATACATTTACTAATTTCCCCTAATTTTATCCTACTTAGATTCCTAGTTAAATGTTAGTCCATGTGAAATTTTCACTTCCCATTCTAACTTTTCTAGAGGAAGTTTTACAAAACCATATCATGTTGTGGGATTTCAATATTGAAAATATCAAACAATAAATCAAATGATTGATTTTAAATTTTGAGGAAGAAATTTAATTAATATGTAGAGAATGTAACACCCAATAATTCTAAAGTAAGAACCTTGTATCCGAAAGTGTTTATGACACATGACACCAAGTGTAGAATGGGAATATAATAACCAGATAATTTACAATATATTAACTATCTGAAGTAAATATAATATATAATATATCATTAATTTAATGAAATATTGAACTTCCTTGATATCTTGAATGAAACACAAGAGTGGCCTTCCATGATAGCTTGTGTTACATGCAAGATTGAGTTTTACCGAACAACAATATGTTATTAAAATATTATTATTTAATATAATAAGATATAAACTAGCCATTATGAATATTATTAAATAAATTATTAAAATATATTTTTATATTAATATAAAATGAATTCATGTGTTACAAATTAACGAGAAAAAAAAATAATAACTATTTGGATCTAAAAGAAATATATTTATTTTTATGCTTCCAAAGGGGTTTTTCCATAATAAACCTAATTAATTAAAATTAATTAAAATTTTTAATGATATTTATATGTTATATTTTCAATAAAATATCTTTTATATTTATCCATTATATTTTAAAGGAATATTATAAGAACAAGCTCTATTTTTCACAAAAACACCATGATTTTTAAAAATACAATTTTACCATCGTTTAATAGAGAACCCATTTTAAATCTCAATTGTGAAAAATTAATTGATTTAATATTGCAAAATAAACTTGATATTTAAAATAGAAACATAATTATTTGGTTATGGTGAATTTTTTATATATTTTTTAAAGATTTAATTTTTTTTAATGAATAGTTAAAAATAATAAATTTTAGTTTAAAACTAATTTTTCATATAATTTATTTATAAGGTAAAATAATTTTACAATTTATTTTGATATTTTAATTAGATAATATATTTATAAATGAATAAAATTTATTTCATTTTAATCAATATCACTTTTAAATTGACTACAAAAACATGGAAAACTTTCAGACATTTTTTCATTAAAAATCTATATTGTCTTTCTGCCAAAGGGATTAATTTTGAATCAATTTCTGCCACTTATATGATTGGAATTTTAAACAAATATATTCCATAATTTTAATAATAATAATTTATAATCTATAATAATACAAACTTTTTCTTTGACCAAAAATATTAGTGAATGTGATTAAAATTATATACAATAATTAAAGTTAAATTAAGCTTAATAAAGGACTAAACCTTAACCTTAAGGCCCCAAATGACCTATACATTTTTCCTAGAGATATTGGATAGACATATATCAACCCTATGTTCTATTGGATATAATATTTCCCTTTTTTATGCAATTTCAATACAGAAAATATAGGAAAAATTCCTTTGTCAAAATATTACAAGAGTGTCACTCCTCCTTTGCTATTAAAGGACACCACATCACCTCTTTCCACACATCTCTCAGACCACATAGGTTAATCGAATATCAGCCCAAATAGATTCCCTAAATACTTACCCTATACCTTTAATACTCACTTTTTCAGAAATCCTTCCAAGAAATCCTTTTGGTATAAACCAAAAGCAGTTACCTGATTTTGAAGGTATTGTTTTCCAATGACCACTTTTCTTTCAAATACTTCTACACCACCAAAAATATTCATTATCCATGTTAATATAATAAATATTGTATCCTATATATACTATGGTATTTTTTAAGGGTTAAACCTATACTTACACACACATTCATCTAATGGTTAATGAACATACTGTTTCTGTGTATGCAAAATTACCACCTCCTGAAATGATGATTGTTAATTTTTCCTTTACCACTGCTCATAGTGGCCATTATGATAGAAAATATGTTTATATATGTTATATATTATATTTATTATGTCTTTAGTCTTTATTAATTATTTTACAACATATATCTTTATACTTTCCATTTTGTGTAAAAATTATAACATTGTATGTGGAAGTGTGTACTATCACACCCTCAAAACGTTGTGATTCATTAACACTATACATGGAACGTATAAGGGATTATTTTAATTAAAAATTTGAGACATACCAAAATTAAATATGATATTCTGGAAATAATTAACATTATTGAAATATAATACATATATATATATATATATACATGTCATTTTATTTATTACCATTCTACACACAGAAATGTGATAACGTCGATCGTGGATGTGTAGACTACCACCTCTTCGACATGATCTGATTCAATTTTCATCACAATAGTTCTATATATATATATATATGTATAAATTATTAAATAATATATTATTTATTACCTAATTATATTTTTGGAAAGATATAATTCTATATACCATCTTTCCATAATGATCAATGAAAAATGAAAACGTTACTCACGCATACGTACGACCTACCGTCTCCATGATTGTAACATTGATTATTTTTTTATAACTTTATATAATTATTTATTTTAAAATTTTAATTAATGTATAAATATGATAATTATATCATTATTATTATTCTAGAGATATTATATAATGATCCTTTTTTCCCATAGTTTACGTACCAAAATAGTTTTTACACATAAACTGAACGTGGAAAAAACACCCTACGTAAACTTAATTGTTTAAATAGTTTTAAGAAACATATTAATAATTGAAATAAAATTAGTTATAAATTTGAATATATTGAGAAATAATTTAGATAATTAAAATAATTTTATTATACAAGAAGTTAAAAGATATTTACCAGAAACGAAATGCAAGGTAAGGGATTTTCATCTCAATTTACGTTCCATTGAGACTTAATTGTTTTTATGCACTAGTTTATTTTATATGGTGTATATAATATCTTTGAAATTTTATATCATGAATAAATTCATTCTCATGACATTATAATTTTTTTTAATATTACTCTTTCATAAGGCTTATGATTTAAAATGTTCCAAAGTTTAATGGTACACATTCGATTGTTTAAAGATTATTTTCCTCAAGACTAATACTAAGGACATTTCAGTGGAATTTACATTTTAGGAAATTATATGATAATTTTTTTAAAAACCATTTCATTATTATCTAGTTATTCCTGACCATTTTCATGTATTAGTACCATTTTTCCAATCAATGGTACTAAATATGTTTTATAAACTATTTTCCATAAAACCTAACTTTATTTCTATGTTTTCTAGGAGAACCTATTTTCTTATAAAATCCATGTTTTATTAAATTATATCAAAAATGGTTTTTTATGATTTGTTAATTACATTTTAACCCTTTTTTATTTTACCAATGTTTTAAAAGGAATCTCCATGTCACTTTCCAAACAAGGAATTTTTCTAACCTATAACCATGAAAAAAGAATGTTATTTTTACCTCGTACGGATTGTATAGAATTACCCATCATCATTTCTTTGAATATTAATTTTAATTTTTAAAAGGATACTTTTTAAAGAATATATTTTCAATAGTGAGTTTCAAAGAAAATTTTTTCATAAAAAAAGCATATTTCCTCAAGAATGTTTTTAAAATATCATTTTATTATATTTCTATTCATCAAAGACAAAACCCCTTATTTTTACTTTACAAGTGATATGTTGCATTAATACCATCCTATTTATTCCTATAGATTATTTTTGATTTATTTGGATAATGATAGTATTCACATTCACTTCCCTGATTCTTTTGTTAGTCTCCTTGAAATATTCAACCTCCAATGATCATGGAACATTGAATTACCCTTAAATTATCCATTTCATTTATCATAGATATTATTATTTCCAAAACCAAAAACCTATTTACATTTGTTTTTTTCTTTTATAGTATTTCCTTATTTGGCGAAATATTGATAAATATTTATTATTTATACAATATGGATATTTGATAAGGAATATTTTTTATTAATTAAACCATTTACTCAATATTAAGAATACTTTGACATGTAATGAGGGGTAGAGCTCAGGTTTTATATAGATCCTCAATTCAACAATAGGTTCTCATGAGGAAAATTATTTGCACAAATTAAACATGTTTCTTTATATAGTTTTAAACTATCCTAAGGATCGATATTGATAGTATAATTATTCATGTGTCTGAGACATAATGTCTCATAATTAATCAATTCCCTCATATTAGTTTCATGTATTATCCATCCATGATATTTCACATCGACATATCTATGTATGAATTTCATTTGCATTTCATTGTTTAAATTTCATGTTTTTTAGTGTCTTACCTTTCCATATTTATTTTTCATTATCTTGTAATTTGAATGTAATGTGTTTCAAGTTATTTACTTGCCATATTTTTTTATGCACTTCCCTCTATGTTTAATGATTATATGGAATGTGCATTAATTTTTTTACCATGTTATAATTATTATTCTTTTTAATTCATAATTTATTCCGCTATATTTTTTCTTTAATGAGAATTTGAGATCACCCTTATTGTGTTTCTTTCCCCAGGAGTCCTAGAAGAATATAATTAAATATATGAAGATATTTTCTAGACAGAATAAAGTTACCCCTGAAGTTATTTATTTATAAGAAAAAAATATGTGGTAATTAGTGTCTTCTTTTATAATAAAAGACACATGTATGTATCTAGTATACTAGAACTACTAAACTCTTTGGTCCTTTAGGTATTTATTCCCTATAATATTGCAAATGTAATTTATAGTAGAAAAATGCCTCAAGATATCTTGGGTTCGGTCACCACAATTTTCAAAGGTATTACCCTAAGTAATTGGTAAGAAAAATTTGAAAGTGAAGGTCCCATGCCTAATAAATTTCAATATTATCATGTCTCTTTTGGGGAAAAAATTTATCCATAAATTTACTCCCTATATTAATTAGGGATATGATCTGAGAGATATATAAATTTGTCCCTCATGTTAATATTGGGGTCTAATATTTCCTCTTGAATATAATTTTACATAGGAGTACCAAGTTAATTATAATACCAAAATGAAGCTTTTGAATGAAAAATTTATAATCCATCTTTAGTGGTTTATAATAATAATATATGATTGTTTGATACATGGACCAATGTAAGAGGACATGTAGATTATCTTAGAAAATTTGATCCTAATAAGGAATATACATTGGAAAATTATATTTTCTTAAGTGTTTCAAGATAAAATAATATAAATGAATTGATATTAAATGGTTTCATTTAAAAATGATGTGTTTTTGAGACCCATTCCCCCATCCATGTTGGGATTGTAATAGGGGCCCTATTTTACTGTGGTACTTTTCCTCTTAAATATGCTCCCACTACAAATAAAATTTGTAATGATATGGTTCATTCTCTTAATAATATAATTAATTTATTTATAAACCATTAAGGAGTAGACAAATTTCAGAGTGAAAATTGATTTCACAAAAGAGATTCAACCTATGAGCGGTAAAAATTTGCCCTTTTAGGAAATCAAATGAATCTTAATATATTTAATAAGAATGAAATTTGTAATATATATATTGTAATATGTATGTGTTTCTTTTTTTGTGTGATTATGATTTATTTTGTTTTGGAATATTATTTTCAATTTTAATAATAATAATAATATTGTCATTATTAATATTTATTTTAAAAAATATGAGTGTGAGAATTATTATTTTTATTATTATTATTTGTTATTATTATTATTATTATTATTTATTAACTAAAATAGTTTAAGTGGTATTGTTATTATCATTGTTGAAATATAATTTTTTGTGTTTTTCGAAGAAGAAAATTTAATTTTATTAAATACATATATTTGGGAATAAATATATGTGTGTGTAAAAAATTATAAATGATTTTTTCTTATTTTATTAATAACAAATTATTATTATTATTATTAATGGGTAATTTATATAAATATATTAATATATATGTAAATAAAAAAATTTAAAAATTAATGTATGAGTGTGTGTGGCAAGTGTGGGTTTGTGTGTGTGTTGGGTAGTGTTGGGTTTTAGTGTGAAAAATGTGAGTGATAAATGTTGTGTGGTGTGTGTTAAAATTTCCAAAAAAGGAATAGTTTTTTATTTGAAAGACATATTTCTAAATTTAATTTTTAAAATAACAATTAACTTCATAAATGATTCTGTATTTGTAATATTTATCTATACAATATTTATAACTTTTTCATATGATGGATATCAGTTTTAATAGATAGTGAAATATAATACTGTTAATGAGTCATATAATTAGTATATCATAAAAATGTATACCAATTACATTAGATATTTCTGAAATAATTATATCGAAATTATGTTTACAATGTATATTAGAAAGAAGATTGAATAAATCCATCCAAAATAGTTCTATGAATCCCACCAGATAATATTAAATCAAGTACACCAAAAAAATTCAATCAAATAGAGTTCTATAACATCTATTAGAAAAACAATTTTAGACAAAGTTCTAAAATTACATCAAAAAAATTCTATCAACCAAATATCTTCAATGTATTTTAAAATAATATATAAAAATTCTTCTAGATGGGGATTTAATAACACAACTAGATGAAGATGTATAATTTATAATGGATGGAAACTTATCATTTCTTCTGGATGTGATCCTTTAAAGTATTGTAATATTGTTATACCTATCAAATTTCAAACAAAGTGGTTCTATGATGAACTCATTGATAAGAAAAAGAAGTGTATAATATCATTGGAATTGATCTTGAGAAGTGGGGAATATTACTATTGGAATATTGTTTATAAATTGGACTCTAACCTCAATGACAATTAGTGTGTGATGAAAATCTATGACCAAAATTTGTTTTTGAAGTATAATAACATTTTTCTACTAAGTGAACTGTAATTTTAATATTTATAGAGTTTCATTAATGCATATATATTTTAGGATTAATTATAAGATCATTATGGTTTGTTCATTGTATTTTTGTTTGTCCAATTGTGTGATTGAGATCTCTCTAAGATTGAGAGTCAGAAGTTAGTCTGATCATTTTGATCAAGGGATCTTAGGGATAAAGGGAGAAATATTTTTTGATATGGTGGATCAGGGGATTATGAGGGGAGACGCACATTATGATAATTCTGTAATAATTTATACCCTTATCCAGGTTCACGAACATCCTGACACTTTGAGTGAAATTGAATACCTTTCTTAGAAAAAGTTATGGAAATTTAAATATATTACAAATAAAAAAATATATAATTTTTATATTTATTTCTTCAATTTTTATATTTCCATTATGAAATTTCATATAATTATTATATTGTGTAGTATTAAACATTCTTAATCTAGTTTTATAAACTATATTGAAACAAATATTTATCTGTTAGACTCAACAATAAACATTGTGTTTGAAAGACTGTAAGTTTTAATTTTTATAATCTGCAATAACCCTATTTTAGAACATTGAATAATCATATGATTTTGAATTCGTATTTGGTATCATATTATTTCCAAAATATATATTGACTACACATACGTTGTTGGTAGAGAAGATTATTTTTCTTTATAAAAGAAATTTTATATTTTGGGACATTAGAATATTTTAATCACAGTGGAATAATAATTTTTTTGTGTTTCCTATGAATATTGGTGAGATTGAATGAATAGTTTTTTATTATCACTGGGGTTGATAATTTTTTCATGATAGTAATAAATTTCAACATTATTAAAAAGGAATTTATCGATTTTCTAAAGATAGAAAGTTATAATATCATCTAAACTATCGAGTTTGAAATAGTTTTTTATATTTTATAAAAAGGAATATTTAAAATGAGAATCCATCAAGTAATAAAATCAAAAATATTTGAAGATATTTATAATTAAATCATTTTGGAACATCAAATGTTTTTGGAAATTAGAAGTGATATGCTCCATGCAGACTGTCGAACTTTTTATTTCATACTCGGTGAGTTGGTTTCTCAAATTCATCTGTGTTTCATTCCTATTGTGAAAAAATGATAATATCCTAAAGAATAAGAGGTGATAGATGGTAAAATTGCCGAATATATTATTGATATCTTTCACAATAAATGGGAATCAAAAATATAATCTATAGATGATACTAAGAATCTAATGAAGTTGATTTTGGATGATCTCATTATAAATCTTATGTAATACAAGAGTACTTTGAAAAGAAATGGTGGGAATAAAAATAAAAATAACAGTGTTGATTTTAAATAAACTTATATAAATACATCTCAGAAATATAATTCTATTTACAATATTTTTGAATCTTCTAAGTTTAAAAAAAATTTAAGGTTTCAAAAGAATGTATTTCTATAGGGAAATTGGAAATAGTCATATCAGATAGTGAAAATATTGAAAAAATATTGTTGGGAATAAATATTTCAATTTTAAGTATAATATGAATAATATAGATTGATTTGAGAATAAGAACACTTTTAAGATGATTTTTTGTGGATATAAGAAACCAGGACACATCCAACCAAATTTTAAAAGGCTAAAGAAAATATAGAAAGGCTCAAAAAATATTACATGGAAAAAGTGAAAAAAAATACTGAAATATTTAGATACCATGAGTTGTAGTGTTGGATATTCATCTACATAAATTTATTCTAAATATATTAGTGATAATAAAAATGTTATGGTATTTTGTGATGGAATTTTGAAGGATAAACAGTGCTACATATAGAAGGTATGCATTGAATCTCAAACAAACATAACATTAAATGTTGATAACATTGATTTTTGTGATGAATTTCAATTTATGTCTTCATAAGAAGAAATTATTGTCAAATTAAATACTAAGGATAATTTACCTAGTTTTGAAGAAACTACTAGGTTTATTAGTTTACTAGAGAAAAAGAATAATAAAGTTATGAAAGACTATGATTGTACTTAAGAGGAACCTACTTAATATAATTGTTTAATTTCTATACTAACATCATAGATTTATAAAAATACCTCATATATATTTGAAAATATAATTCTAGAATAAATAATAATGATAATAATTTCTTTATAACGTATAATTATGATTTTATTAGTCTGAATAAACCATTTAAAATTTTCACTTCTGTTAAGAATTTTTTTAAAAATCTATATTGTTTGTTTAGACCTCATATAAATACTTTTATGACTGGTTTTACATTTGAAAATATCATTATCATTCTAACTACTTTGTTCATAAAAATACACTCTTTTGTATAAAATTTAAAATAGGTGGTAATTTGAAAAAAAAAAGTTCTTTAATTAATGTTTAGTATTTGGATTTCACATAACTTAGATTTCTAAATAATTGGAAGATTTATAACAGAATGAATTTTAATATATATAGATTCTAAAATTATTGTTTTCTAATAATTCTCAAACCAGTTACCAAAATCCGAATATTTTTATTTCATGGAGAAATGATGAGTACTAATAAACAAAATATATGGTCATAGATAGTAGTTTTTCAATTCATATGACTAAAAAAAATGTAGTTTTAGAAGATTATAATTATAAAATATTGAAAGATTAATTTTGGTGAAAACACTCAAGGAGAAATATATAGAATCAATAACATTTAATTATGTGGTAAAGATTTAATATATAATTTTTTAAATATTACGGGACATAATAAAAATATCATTATTATAATTCAATTATGTGATGAATGTTTTCTTATGAACTTAATAATGATAAAAGTACTATTAAAATTTTAGAAGGTAAACATATTCTTTCTACTAGTAGGAATTATAATGTTTACACAATAAACATAGAAAATCATAAAAACCCTGATCTACCATGAATAAGGGTTGTGTAAGTTCAATATTGGTTTTATCATAAGAGTATTGGACACTATAATGTTATTAAATTAGATAAACACTCAAATTGATGACTTGCAACAAATTTACAGGAGTGTAATTTTAATCCCTATAAAATATTATCACCTAATCAATACAGAAAGAAACATAAGTCAAGAGATAAATCTTCTAGTGAAGTATCAAATTATAAATAATTAATGTTAGTGAACATGTATTTATTTTTTCTAATAAAAACTGTATGTAGTGGAGGAAATCAAAGTATATATGTCTTATTTTATGGATATAATAGATATAGGTGGCTCTACTTTCTCTCAAAAAGTAAAAATCTCTTTTTTGTCTTAAAATATTTGTTTCTTTTGCTTCAAATTAAAATAACCTACCCTTAATTAATATTCTTTGTGACATGGGTGGGGGGAGTTTTCAATTTTTGATTTTGAAACCATTTATAGTAGGAAATTAATTACAACAAAAATTGTCTCCTAAAACTCTTCATCAAAATGGTGTAGATGTATAAAGAAATTAAATTCTTTAGGTGATTAATAGAACTATAATTTTTGAATAATCAATTAATAAACATTTTTTATAAGAATTTTTAACTACTAATTTTATAAAATAAATCAAATTTCACTTAGAACTTTTCTTAATAAAACTAATTATGAGTTATGGACAGAAAGAAACAAAAAACATTCTTACTTGAATGTTTAGGGATGTCAAGTATTCAATATGAAATCCTTGTATAATTTACATAAATTTGATCTAAAATATAATGAGGGAATATTTATTTTCTATTTTTTAACTAGTAAGTCTTATCATGATTTTAATAAATGAACAAAAAATATTGAGGAAATGGTGACCATTATGTTTTATTAAAATACTACTTAAATTTTCAAAAATCCAGCAAATTTATCATTGAATGATGTTTTTGAAACTGGTTTTAAAGACATGTTTAGAAATTATTCATATTGATGAAAAACTGAAGATATAATTTTAGTGTTTCTCCTTTATAAGATGTGAGGCCTATTGTTAAAGACCATCATTTTACAAACCCAATATTTCATTCAATATTAAAGAATCATCCCATTACTAATATCATTATAGATGTTGATAAATTGGTCCAAATAAAAATTTCATTAAGAAATTAATGAGACCATTTGGAATTTGTATCTGAGTTTGAACCTAAAAACATGATTTGGATTTAGTTTATGAATACTGGATAAAAAAATGTAGATAGTCTTTAAGATTTTAAACTAAACAATGCTTGGAATCTGGTAGAGTATCCTAAATATAATTCTACTATTAGAGTAAAATGGGTCTTTTGAAAAAAATATGAAAATTGAATTATTGTTATAAATTTGTTAAGGCTTATTTCTAAGGGTTATAATCAATAAAAAGTTACAAAATATGAGGAAACATTTTCACCAGCAGCAATACTTCAATCTATCAATATGATTCTGGCCTTTGTAGCATATATAAATTACACTATTTATCAAATGGATGTAAAGTGTTATTTTAGTAGTGGATATGTAAAATAGGAATTTTATTCTAAATAAGCACCTATATTTGAAACTAAAGAATCTCTGGATCATATTTTCAGACACACTAATGAACTTTATAGACATAAAAATGCACCAAGATCCGAGTATGATAGACCTATTTGATTTTAACTTTAGAAATACTTTCTTAAGGGAGATACTGATCTATATATTTTTATAAATAACATTTCTATAGATATCATCATTATTCAACTTTATATCAATGACATTATTTTTGTTTCAAACCAAAAATATCTTTCAAACTCCTTTTTGCAACTTATGAAGTCTATTTTAAAAATGGGAATGATGGGTGAACTATATTTTTTACTTGGTTATAAAATTTCTAAAAGCATTTAGATAATTTCATATCTCAAAAAAATAATAAAAAATTCTTACTTAAGATTTATTTTATAATACAAAACAAATACATACTCCTATCAAAACCTTAAAAAAATCATGATTTGGATAAATCTGAGAAAGTGACTGATCCACAAAATTTAGAGTAATTACTATAATTTTATTATTCTTTATATCTATTTGACCACACTTTATGTTTATGTATCATTATGTAAAATATTTCAATAAAATATGAAAGAATCACATTATAAATATGATGATTTTTTGTTATCCTAAAGTAACTATGGATCTAGAATATTTTATTCTTATGGAAATGATATTCACCTAATTTTTTTTCCTATTATCACTATCATTGATATAAAAAATGGAAAAAAAATTACATCAGCATATCATTTCATAGGAGAGGATTTACTTTCTTAGTCTTATCATAAATAGCACTAAATAGAATTTTCCACTACTGAAGAAGAATATGTTGTGTCTAGAATTTATTGTGGTTAAGTGTTTTATATGTTACAAACACTCATAGATTTTAGAATCAGTTTTAGTAAAACATTAATTTTTTAGTAACATAAGTTCTATTTATTTTTTATGAACCTAGAATATCACTCATCAGAAAAGAACATAGATATATGACACCATTTATTTTGGGATTATGCACTAAAAGAAGATATAATTTTTCAATTTATCTGAAGACAAGATAATCCTACTTAAATTATTACAAAACCTCTTCATTTTTATATATTTAAATATATTAAATAGTATTTTGGTATAATCAGTATTAAATGATCATTAATCTATTAATCGTTTTACATATCTCATTATAGTGAAAAACTCTATAATAATGGGGGATAAAATCTTTAACTTATTTTTATTAATTTTCTATTATTTTTTACCCTGTTAAAAAATCCAAGTGAATATTTTTTTCTAAAAAATTTTGTTTCATCAAAATGAGGTTGGTACCATGTTTTAATAAAAAACCCCCATTGATCTAACTTTTTTTATGTAGTTATGTTTTTCTAAATCACTGGACAAAATTTCATAAGAAATTAATTTTATAAACTCTCTAGAATGTACAATTTTTGTTTTAACAATATAATTTTTTAGAAAATATTAAAAACATTTTGTTATAAATGTTGATGCTCTATCAGAATGATGATTTTATAATAAAATTTAAAACTTCTTCAAAAATTATTATAAAATTCAAGAGTTCAAAAACTCAACATTCTTAAACTTTTTATTCCATCATCAAATTAAATAGAAACAATTTCATTGGATCCTTTTTAATTCAAAATATTTATTCTCTTTACTATATATAATAGAGGCAGCTCAATTCATTTTCCTCTCTAACTGATTTTGAGATGTGCACTTCTCATTCTGATTATCTTCTTCTTATTTGACTCCATGGTTTGTATAATACTTATAAAGGTCATCTGTTTAGTGCATATGGTAGGTTTTGAATATTTCATAATAAAGGAAGTTATTAAGGAAATATAGTTTAACCAAAGTTGGTCTAAAAGATATTATTATCAATTGAAATCATCCATTATTTCTAGGTTGGAAAGTAATTTTTATAACAAAGGATGACTTTTATCTTCACTACTAGAGTACAGTGTGTGTGTTTTATATTATATCTTTGTTTTTTGAAGTTAATGGGTTTAATAATATAACTAAAATATTTTAGAAATGTTATAATGTATGAATATTAATAGGTTTGTTAAGCTTATGAAAATAAATTTGAAAATAGAATCATCCTTTGTGTCACATAAGTTACTGAATAAACTTGTTTCATTCGAAAGATCCCTTACTGAGAATACATTGTTTACATCAATTGAGAAAGTTATAAAAATCTATCATCTTCCAATAAATAAAATAATAGTATTTTTTTAATTCAAAATTACTCATTATTAAGAAGAAGAGATAAATATTAACTGAATGATCAATATATATATATTTTTTGAATTTTAATTGCAACATGAGAAAGTTTAACATATAAAAGTTCATGTGGAACTATATAGAGGTAATAAAAAAATTAATTGTGAATCTCAAGATTTTATTTATTAAATTTTTATCAATACGTTTCTTATTAAGCTAAAAATGGTCAAAATATCAAGAATAAAGCATATTTTTTTAGATACATGGAATCTTATTTGGGTGATGAAGCTATTAAAAAATAAGGTTAGTTTATTACCATGATGAAAGGTAGTCCATAAATAGAAATAAAAAAGTCTCCTCTATAAAAAGTTTTATGTTCTTAGGAATAAATTTCATTATAATAAGAAATCATAAAATTCTTTAAAATATTATAAGATACCAAGGAAGAAAATAAGGGTAAAATATAATGATACATTTATAGAATTTATTGAAGAAGAAAAAGGATAAGAAAAAAGATGATCCATGTTTTGTCCTTGATGTTAAAGAATAAAAAATTCTTGAAAGAAGAAGTTTTTGAAAAATTAAAAGAAGAGGAAGAGAAAAAATAAATAATATTTTAAAGAAAAGAAGGATAAAGTGGATACATATTTACTAATGGAAATGTAAAAGGCCAATGAATATGTTGAGAAACATTAGGGTTTATCTTTTCTATATATTAATTTTGAGAAAGAAAATTCATGCAATTTATATTCTTCGAATGGATCCTTTTTCTCTTCCAACTCAAGCGGCTCCTCTGTCCATTTTTTAGGAAAAAGGTAAAAATGTTTTGGAATATATAGTTCATTATGTTGATCTTAATTTTTTTCAAGTTGTTGGAAAAGGAAAATATGCAGATGAAAAAGATTATCCCAAAGACCCATCTAGAGTACCAAAAATAGGAATATTTTAAGAAATTTTAAATAATTCAAAAAAATGTCTTAATATATAATTCCATATTGAATAATATTCTATACATACTTCAACATCAATAACATCTTAATCATGGGATAAATAATCATCCATTAGTTTATCAAAATAATAATCTTCATATAGGGAAAATAAAATATCAGCTTCCAAGGCATTGTAACATCATGAGTCTGATCAATATGTAGAGATTCAATAATTTTCACCATCTAAATTCCATGAAAAAGTAGAAACATCAATTCCTAGAGTTAGGTAATTTCTTCTTATATATATTTCTAGTGATTCCTATAATTCCCCCCCCCCCCACCCATGTACAAGGTCTAATATGACCTAGTTGACAATATATTACATCAATGAATTAATCACGAGGATTATAGGAATATTTGACATATTTACTGATATTCACTCTAGCTATAAGTATATCCTATAGAAAGTATATTATTTATAAATCTAGATCACTCTTAATAAAATCTCTGAAACATTTATTTAGATTTAAGTAAAGATTAATTACCTCAAAGGAAAATCATCAGTAGAGTTTAGAAAGATAAAAAATTTCATTATGTGGATAAACCAAGCTAAATAAAATATAAAATTATTGGATGATAAGATATTTGGGATAAAAAAAATTGAATTTTTTTCAAAGTTTGATGATAGAATAAACATTAAAGTAAGAGAATGTTTGGGAGAATTTGATGATCTTAAGTCACTTTCCAATAAATATGACAGATAGCTCTCTCAATTGAATAAGAATTTGAAATATTTGGAAGAAAGGATAAAGAATATTAAATAAAATGAATTGGATTCAAACAAAACACAAAATAATCTTTGAAAGATGAAAACCATCATGAAGAAAATATCTAAATTTTTTTTATTTTTTTGTGAACTCTTTAATATGTATAATAACTAAACCTCCAATATTTCGCACCCTAATTATATATATAATTGGATGAATAAAATATTTTATTAAATATAAATTTATCCTAAAAAATGTTTTTTATTGTCTTTTTCTAAAATTTTAAGGATATATTTTTACTTAAATATATCTTTCCTTTGGAATAATGTTCAAAAATCACTAAGGGGTATAAAGTAAATCACTTGAATGTTTTGTAATCACGGGAGAGTAAGTTTTTCTAAAAAAATTACTTCAGTTTTTTTTTGTTAAGGGATGTGTATTGTGCATCTCAAAATAGGGATATTGTTGAGTCAAAAGACCTATTTATAACTTTACTTTTGAAAATCACTACTCACTCTTTATGTGTTTCCATGTTTCTAATATATATAACTCATAATGTTATAACGTTTTTATAGGAAGGAAAAAAAATTTCCCCAATGGATAAATCCAATACTATAGGATAGACATATACCTAGTATATCATAAAGATGTACACCAAGTACATCCGAATTACATGTAAAAATCCCATCATATAGACCTAGAAAAGGTCTATTTGGTATAAGGATTACAAAGTCTATCAGAGAGAGTTCTAAGATGTCCATCAGACAAATTCCATTGGAATGAAAATTGAAGGCCATTGGAAAAGGTCCACTGGATAGAGTTATATGACGTTCATCATGAAAATTCCATCATACAGAATCTTACAAATTCCGTCAAATATATTTCATCCTAGAGGGACGTAAAAATTCTACTAGATGAAGATTTACTATGACAACCACACAAATCCATAAAAGTATACCGAATAAAAACATATCATTTCTAGAAAATGAAATCCTTCAATACATTTTAATGGTTATATACATAACAATAATTATATTGATTGATAATGTGTTAAACTCATTATAAAGAATAATATATGTCTACTTATATTGAAAATAATCCTAATAAGTGTGGAATTTGACCATTGGAATCCTATCTATAAATTGGATCACAACATAATACAGAAGTAGTGTGTGATTAAAATATATAATTTAATTATACTATATTATTTTTTTCAATATCTTATTGTTGAGTTACCTTTAACATGTAATATTTAGATTTTTTTCTTAAATAATAAATTTTTTAGGTATTCATTATAAATTATTTAAGGTTTTTTATTGTTTTATCAATCATATAATTATGGGATCTTAGCTAGAGAGAGGGACATGTTTATCTGATCTGGTTGATCCAGGGAACCTAGGGATAAGGAGATCCGGATTTGCATGATTTGGTGGATCGATTTCTTTTAAGTATTAAAATATAGATCTTATGATTGGATTGTAATCATGGATACCTTACATCCTATTAACATACTTCCTTATCAAATTGGGTAAAAGTGAATACCTTTATTTGTAATGATTTGTTATGTTTTTTCATGTTCATTATAAATGTTTTTTAAAAAATTTTCTACAAGTTTTATATTTCCCCTATGCAATTTTATAAAAACGTATACTATCTAGTACTAAACTCACATAATATAATTTTTTATAGTACATTAGAACACTTGTTTATCTGATTCACTTTCTTACAAACATGGTGTTGAGAAATTTTTATATTTAAATTTTATAAACTACAATCCACCCCCCCCCCTATTACATTTAATAATCTTATTATCTTAAAAAATTTGAATATGGTTGGGGTTATTGAATGTATAGGAAAAGTGGAAAGATACAGTATATATGGATGTGTATGTATGTTAGATTAGAAAAAATAATGAAAAAAGGTAATCAAGTGGATGGATGTGGTTTATAAGGATATATATTTGAGGCCAACAGAAATGAAAATAAATAGGGTATTGAAGGGTTGATTTAACCCCATTGAGAATGTCAAATAAAAGTGAATAAAAAAGGAAAACACCATTATTTAATTAAAAAATTGAAATATTGTAAAAAAAGTTAAAATGTTTTCAAAAACATTTATTGGACATGATTGAAGGTTTTAGTGACATTATTCTACCTACTAGGACTCCAATTTGTATATATATAAGTCAAGTGTTCTAAAAAAATCCTGTCTTTTATAGTCCAAGGGAACGTTACTATCACCAAGATTGAATAACATACATGGGAATTATTATTTTATAATATTTTACAATAGAAATGATAATATGACACACACATAAGAAACATACACACTAGATATATAAATGACCACACTATAAAAAACACATCTAAGGGACAAAAACTATTAATAATCAAATGAAAAGATAAGCTTCAATAATAAAGGGAAATACAACAGTCTAACATCCTAGAGTAAGAAAAAGACATAAAAATTGAAAACACCACCATGTATTAAATCCTAGTATTATCATTGATGGAAACTTCCATCATTAAGTTCTATCATGCGCCACTACAAACCACCATATATAGGATCCAACAACTCCACATCTACTATATCCATCTATGAATCGTGTATTATTTTATAAGACAAATCTATTGTGGGAATGAATTACATACATGGATGAGTATTCAAAATACCCATTTTGATTCCTAAAAAATAAAAAAAATGACAATCCATATCACATCCAAAAATTAGGGAAGAAATCTAGCATCTCCAAAAGAGAATATAGACATACATAATATATAGAAAAAATAAGAACCTATGGGGTTCCCCTTGTCTCGGGACAACTTCAAAAAGGATCACAAAATATATAAAATTATAGCATCTATGTAATAGAAAACCTATTTGGTAAAAAATTGATAGTTTATATGTATATTATATCTCAAAGGTAACCAATCATGTTTGATATAATGTGGGTTTCAGAGACCCAAAAACATACAACCTTTGTAACTCCGAATCCACTCTTTCATAATTGTAGTGAGAAATATCACCTCATTTTGGGAAAGGGGCATCCAATGTAGACCCAAACCCCCATCATCCATAAACATTAATACTAACTCTCATTGATACTATATTAGTGGAAGAAACCTCTTCAATTGGAATTGTATTGATAGTGGGAGTAACGAAACCCTATGGTTGGGGGACTGTGTCCTGATGTATAGAGGAGTACCAAAAATCCATCTAACCAAAGCTCGTCTCCTCGCAAAAATAATATTAGTGGACATGTTCTATCTAGAGAAGATGTAAGAAACCAAGGGAGTAAAAAATGATATGTATAGAGGACTCATACCCTATCTCCATAAGAAAAAATAACTTCTTATATGTGTTGGACTTGCACCCTACCATGTGGATGTGTAACTAATATAATTATAGTATTGGGGACTAAAGGCTCATTGGGATTCGAGGGGTACTGAATCAATTCCCAAAATTCCTATAATTTAAGATACTCACCTCAAATCCATGAGGTGATTACCATGTACAAAGGACCTTCACCATGATTTCAAAAAGGCATTGATCTAGGGTACCAACTCTATTCCAATTCTAAATCACCTTACACAAACCCAATCATGTCTATAAACCTAAGATCCTAAGATTTTCATAAACTCCATATAATTGATCATTGATTCAAGAAAATAACACCCTTGGAATTTATAAAGATAAATTCTCATGATGGAGAACTCAATTGCCTAATATTTACAACCAAGTTAAAATTAATTGAAAACACTGATATTCCCAGAATATATGACATATAATCTAATTTACATATTGTGTGGGCATCAAACCAAAGTTATGTGTATACTATGATCTTTAAATCTTACAAAGTCAACATATATGACATTTTCTATAAGAATAATAAGAAAAAAACTCATTGATCCATCTAGGAACATACAACATATACACCCAAATTCAAATAATCTACTATTGAAAAACATGTTACTTATGCATAAAAAACATGTGAAGCAATAGGGTTGATGGTCATGTATATTCATGACCTCATTTGTGTGATCCCAAATTACACAGACATATTTATAAGTTATATGGTGTGTGAATCCTGAGTGATTCAGGGTAACTCACTATATCATATGTCATGTTGTGTAAAAAACATGGTGTGTGTTTCGGACTACATGCATGTATATCAAATGTGGTGGATGGGTATGCACTCTGCCAAACCTAGAGCCATGTAACCTATGACCACATATTGTTTTTATTCATGAACTAAACATTTCTTTATATTTAATGACTCCACATAACCTTAACTGTAATTAAAGTATATATGATGTGTGTTAATGACCATGTGTTATATTATTGGGTATTCTAGGACAATTACCCCCTTAAAAATGTTTTATCCATCAGATCCACCAAAACACATGCCACTTCACATTGATAATTAACAAAGGACTTTAGAAAAAAACTCTATGAAAATTAACTTCAACTAGAAAACATATAAATTGGAGAAATCAAAATAAAAAGTCTCTAACTTGTATTGAAATTCATTGAATCTTATTGTATTCCATCTTGATTTATGGGTATTACCATGTCTAAAACATTCCATGATCCAAATTTGATTTCTCTTCCCAATGATTTCAGGATCCATTGGCTCTACCTACCCAGAAAATTATGTGTGTTCCATGAATTCCCCCCATCTTGAAGCTAAGGATGGTGTGTAGAAAACAATAAATAAAAATGATAAGGTTACCTTGAAACAGAAGAATCTAGGGCTCAAATCTCATTCAAAAAATATAACTCCTTTAATAAAAACCCTAAATTATGAACATAATAGAAGTGTATTAATTTCTATAAAAGACACTATTTAGGATATATTAGTCCTCCTGTGTATGGTTTGATAATTAATTAAATAATATTATCTTAAAAATTTTCCATCCTAGAATCACACCAAAACATTACCCTAGGGAGGTCAATAAAACCATTAAAATATTTTAAAGGTCATTTATGAGGAAAAATTCATTGTTTTAACCTATTTTAAAGGGTTTTGGTTATGAAACTCAAAATTAAGTTATATTTTTTCTATGAAAAAACTTGATTCATAACATTCTCCACATAATTAATCTTTTTTGTCCTAAAAATTAATCAAATAAATAAACCAAACAAAAACCTCACAAACCAACCTCATATTAGAGGGTGATATACTAATGTGCATTCTTATACACCCTTAATGTCCTAAAATTAATGATTACTTAGAACATAAAATATATTACCATCATATCCTCCTTACAAAACATTCAAAATAATTAACATCACTTGATAAACAACAATATGTTCATGTGCATCCTAAGGAATTTTCCTCAACCCATACATTGAATTGTATCAGGCATATCATTCAAGAAATTCCACCTTGATTCATCTCCATCCATAACTATTCCATCACCAATATTTAATCAAAACCAAAAACCACTAATCCCTTTATAAAATAGATTTATGATATTTGTAACTTAGAGAGGGGATGTCTTAATCCACATATTTTGAATAAGGGTCCTAGAAAATATAAAATAGAGATAATATACTTACGTAAAACTATATTAATGGTTTCCTCAAAAGTTACACCATATCTCACCATAATATCATCAAAGGGATTATCCCCCACAATTTATACCTCTAAACCTCCAAAGATCTTGAAAAACTGCATAAATCAAAGATACTAACTTGGACCATAACAAAAACACCAATACTCTAATTTCTAATATGCTTTCATCCCTAATTCTAGCCACATTATAATCATCTTAGATGACCTGATTGGGTTGTATATTGATACTAAAATTGTTATAGGATATGAAAAAACTACAATATTCAAGTGTTAAATTCATTCTAGTAGAAACCCTAGGTTGTATCTATTCAAATTTTCTCAAAATTATATATCAATTTTAGTTAAAAATGATTTGTTTTTATTCATTTAATCCTAAAAGGAAAGCTAAATAAATGAATCGAGAATATTAAAAACAATGTTATGAAAAGTGATCTGGTCTGGGACGGTCATCCACTTGTAATGTTGTCATATATTTTAAGAATTTTTTACTTATTTATATTATCTATAGAATGGAATAATACACAAATATTTTACCTTCCACCTTAGTTTGATGAAGTTGTTATAATAAAATTAATAATAATCACTTCCTAAAATATCTTCCTTTATTATGTTCATTGTGATTCAGCAACCCACTCTTGTTGTGCTTATGTAAGACCCAATAAGGTTTTTCATTTCCTACGTCACCCAAGAGTGTCTTACAACCATTAACACATGAGATAACAATCACTAAGACCTTCACTAATCATCATTATCTATTCCATAGTATATATATTTATTTAATTATAGTGAAATTAATTATCCTCTACAAAGGTAATAAATAGTGGGAGGAAAATTGGTCAAACATTATCACATTTAATAATTTAAATTTTTTCAGAATATCAAAACTAGTGAATAAGAAGAAAGTGTTTTATTAAATGAAATTAATAATATCAATAATTATAGATAGACTTATTTAACTTCCTTATTCACATAGAAATTTACCCATCCATTTGATGGGTAATTGAGATGAGGGATGAAGAATAAATAATTTAGATAAAGGAAAAACCATGAAACTAAATTAAAGAAATAGAAAAAATAGTTAACAGATTCTATATTTAAAGGTGAGAACTCCTCTCATTGTGGGATATTTCTCTTCTCCATATCGATATAGTAAAATCGATGAATCCTCTTTTCTCATGAATTTTTATAAATTTTCCATTTTCCAAGGAATTAATTCTCATTCACAATCTCATCTAACCTAAAATCCATAAATTCCCTCTTTTCTCTTGATTAATATATCATATATATTAAAATATATATGGATAACATTGGTTAGATACATGAATTATTATGTGGATATAAAAATTCTTGGAATGAAATAGAATTGATCCTTATTAACCTTTATTTTCCCAAAATCTATAAATGTGTGATGTTTACATATAAGAATATCATGCTTATGAGGATTTATTCATACTTACAAGTAGACCATGATCAAGAGAGATTATAATTATGATGGATATATGATACTTATGGTGTTTCATAATGATTATTACATGAAGTATATTCATCAATATGATAGGTTATACATTCATAAAGTCATCCTTATAGACAATCCATGATTATGTGAATTTATACTTATGTATATGGTATCCATTCTTATGGTCATCCATGATTATAAAAATTTATGCTTATCCAAATTTAAATAACTTCTTCAAATTATATAATTATAAACCAATGATTATAAATTACTTCGTATCCCAAAAAATCAATAGTGTGAAAAATAAATTTCTATATTTTATAAATAATTCTAGAATTGAATCGAAATAATTAACAACGAAGAGGTAATAAATTTTCAAAATTAAATATTAATAATCCTATAGTTAAAATATAATAAAATTACCCACTGATTAATAAAATGGTGGGATAATATTAATAAAATTAAATTTGAAACATAAGATAGTATTCTCTTTTTCAATTACTCCACACTTAATCCTTAGACTTCCAAACAAGTAAACATTAAACATTACCCAAGAAAAATTCATATTTGTGGCTAATTGGAGTCCATTATTCCACATCAATTTTCTCAATCCTTTCATGAAACCTTAATATTCTTAGTTCTATCTTTATCATTATGTTCAATAAATTATTTCCCTCTTCATTAAAACTCCCATGTAAATTTATACATACATTCGCAAAATTATTTCACTTAATATTCAAGTGTGAATTTTAAGTGAAAATTTTCCCCTTCTAAGTTGATGAAAGTTCCAAAATTATCTTAGTGAAATCCTTTATCTCTATACTAACCATGTTTCTTAATACATGAATATTACATCATTTTAAAGATAAAAAATATAATACCATTAAAAATCCATGATCCAAATGATTAGTGTCTTGGAAAAATTAAGACTAAACATAACATTTGCATAATAGAACATAAACATTATTTAATTCCTTCTTCTCTTTATTCTTAGTGTCCCTCATGTACTTCTTAGTATAAGTAATCACCTGAGTATATACCTCAAAGATAGGGGTGAGCTAAAATCATAGTAAGAGGATAGATAAGAACATGAATCAATATATCAGGGAAGATAATAGTCATTATCATCATAACATAATAATGGGATCATCATCAAAATCATGAGAAGAAGAATTAAAAAAATTCATGGAATGTGAAAATGCATAAAAATAAAACATCTTGTCTTAGTGGTCAAATATTGCACATAGTTGTGAACAAATCTAGCATCTTGTCTGTGCATAACATATGTGCATGACCACACCATCATCATTGTGAAAATATATGGCACCATGTTCACACATGTTCTACATTATCTCATGAGATAAATCAAATTACCCAAGGAATATAGAGCTATATAATTTTTGGTGTACCTATCACATCATATCATTTACAAAATCATGAATCCACGTAGAACGTGTATCAATCATATATTTAAATTAACACATGGAAATGGAATGGGATTCATGTGAATATCATAAAGAATAAGTTCATGAATAAAAATTTTAGTCCCCAAACTAAAAATATAATAACATAACTTGTATAATAATCATCAATCACGAGTGAAGAAGAACCAATCTTAAGAGAAGAAAAAAATGAGTTTTTAGAAAGAATAGTTATTTTGGAAACCTATATTCATTTGTCATAAATTCATATTTGAAGAATGTATATCCTATAAATCAAGATGGATATAAAATAAAATTATGTATTTTGAATATTAAAAGAACATCCATATATAAATTTTTCTTTAAAGATGAATAACTCTATGAAAAGAAATTGGGTTCGAGAATCACCTTACTTTATATATGAATGATTTATTCACTTTAATTTCCTATATAATAAAATTAGATACATAAATTAATAAATATACAAACTCATATACATGTATTGGATTCATTATAATTTTACTAAGTTCATTTGTGGTCAATTTAATGAGTTATAATGTTCAATTTCATTGTTTAGGAGTGTTTTTTTATTGGTTTTAATGATTGGTTCACTTGTATACATGATGGAAGATCATGTAAAATGGGGATAATTGTCCAAAACTAAAATTATATGTTATTAATTAAATTAAAAAAAATAGTTGGTCTTATATATTATTCTGTATCCAGATATGATGATGTTTCATTAGATAAAATGTTAATAATAATTGTTTATATTAATTTTGGAGATTTTCGATCACAATGAACTTGTTTTGTTGTATTAATTAATATTATAGAAATATTTTAGTACAAAAACATAAAAAAAAATATAACATAAATTTTAAAATATTTTTCAACAATTATAATGGTTTTATGACCAGCCATGAAGAGGGTAAAAAAAATGAAAACTTTTCATCCTCAAAGGCAATAAGTTAACACCTCACATATGGCATTTTCATTTTTAGAATAAAAGGGAGAGGAGAAGATGTTTTGTGATGGATTATTCAATTAACCTAATATAATTATAGTATATAAAATATAATTTATTTATCATTAAACTTTGATGATATTAGGGGAGGATAGAATAAGAGAATAAAAAAGTGAAATGAATTAAAATAAAACGGAAGAGAATTTCACCTCTTGAACTTCTTCTCCTTGAGAACCTCCAAAGGGAAATTGTATTTTTTCTTTTATTGAAAAAAAAATTATCTTATACCTATGGTAGGGTCTTGGGAAGTGTATATTGAAGAAATTGGACAATATTTAAGGATTGGATGGTTTGAGGAGAGTAGGTGGTGAGAGGTGGAATTTATAGGGGAGGAGAATTATGTTTTTTGATTATTTCATTCATTAGCTTATTATTTTGGCTCAAGATTTTGAATGGATATATTTACCACGAATAAATAAATTGAAGGGAAAATTATTTTTCGAGATTATGCTTATTACATCATCCATAAATTATACATGACCCGAATATTCATGTATTTGTGAAATACCGTAAATTGTTATTTTTAACTTTTTATGAAAAATTCAATTATATTAGAAAAATCCAAAAAAAAATTATCAAACCATTTTCGTATTTTACAATTAAAAAATGAACTAAATTTGATGAAAATAATTTTATAAATATGAATGATTTAATTTTTAAATAAAATAATCATTTATTATAAAAATATAGACTTTAATATTATAACTGATTTTATGACACTTTGAAATTTTAATTAAGGTCACATAAAAATATAATATAATTATAACATAACAAAATATTAATTAATGATTCAATTTTGTAAAAATAAATTTTCTTCTAAATCATTATATTAAATAAAAAATTGTAAATAAATATTTATGTTTTACAAAAAAATACAACACTTAATTTATCATTTTTAAAACATTTATTTACATATACTATGATATGATTATATTACATTTTTATTTATAAAATGCGTCAATTTTATTTATACTTTTATATTCTAGGTTACTATTCTATTGGCTAGATTTCTAATCCAAATGGTCAAGTTATTATTCCAAGGGTTAGGTTACTATTCCATCGGGATAAGTTCCTTAATTTATTTAAATATTACTTATTTCATTCTTCAGTTATAAGAAAAAAAAATATTGGGATCTCCATGTTATGTATGTTTTTAATTCTATATTACATAATTATAAGAAGGAAAAAAATCCATTGCTAAAAGTTTTGGGTTTTACATTATACCACCCTTTTGAAATTTTTCCCTCAAAATTTCATTTTACAGAATCAGGTGAGGGTATTTATCCTTCATCGCTTTCTCCAATTCACTTATGGCCTCTTCGTAATTATGTTTATTCCACAATAAATTCACCAAGTGAGTATTCTTTTTGTATAAAACATTATCTCTACAGTCCAAGATCTTCACTAGATTCTCCTCATAAGAGAGATAATTTTCTAACTATATCACCTCAAGATTCCGTACATGTGAGGGATATTGTACGTAGATCCTCAAGACGGATACATGGAATAAATCATGTACATGAGATATGGTTGGTGGAAGTGCTGGAAGATAGGCCACAACTCTAACATGATCAAGAATCTCGAAGGATCTAGTGTACCCATAACTTAGCAGTATCTTTTTCTCAAATATCATAATCCTCTTCCATGAAGATATGTAGAGGAATTTCATGTATCCAACCTTAAACTCCATGTCTCATTAAAGATTGTATGTATAACTCTTAGATTGAATTTTGGGTACCTTGATATGATGCTAAATGGTTTTCACCTTTTCTACCATTTCTTTGGCCATTTTAGGTCCTAGCATCTTACATTCACAAACTTCATCCCAGAATGTCAATGTTTTACATCTTTTCCAATAATGGGATTCATATAGAGCCATTTAGATTCTTGATCAGAAAATTTTGTTGTAAAATAACTCAATCTGAGGTATATGTAAGTCCCATCTGTCTTTTAAGTTCATATAATATTCTCTCAATATGTATTATTGTATCTGAACAGTCCTATCTAATTTCCCATCAGTTTGAGAATGACAGGTTGCACTAAAGTTCAGCTCTGTTTTTAGATCATGTTAATGAATTTTCTAGAACATGGAGGTGAATCTATGATATATATCAGATATAATCTATAGTGATACTCTATGTATCCTTACCACTTGTATAATATAAATCTATGAAATTTGATCCAGTTATAAGTCTATGAAAACTATGATAAAGTGATATTTCTTTGTGAGAAGATCCACAACAACCCATATAGAAGTGTTTCTTCTGGATGACATCAGAAGTACAGTGACAAAGTACAAGGTAATTTTTTCCCATTTTCATGTTTATAAGGGTGATGGTTTCATCATCCCCTTAGATTTTTTTTCTTTTAACCTTCACTTGCGAACATACCGGTCACTTTGATTTATATTCAGTGATCTCCTTCTTCATATTGTCCCACGAATATTTCTCTCAGAGATCTCGATACATATTTTTCATCCCTAGGTGAATTGGGAAGGTTATGCTATGTGAATCACTCCAAATAACATTCTTTATCTTTAGAATGGAAGGTACACATAGTCATGAACCAAATCATACAACTCATTCCTCATAAATTTTGAACTCTGAGGATTCCCCCTTTCCCATGGATTCAACCATCTTCTAAATTTACACATAATTTATTATAGACCTATTTATTTTCCCCAAGAGGGATGGTTGAGAAACCATTGGAGAATGGATTGATGATTTTCTTTACTTAATGATTCCCATGTACATCCTCTAAAAAAATAACATGATAAGATCCTTATTAATTCCCATCATTGATAATGTTATAATATCATTTATACTTATATCATCCCCCTCATTATTTTCTTTTCTAGGATGGTAGTGGAATGAGAAATCGGAATCCCCAATGAGATCTAGCCATATTCTCTATTTCATATTAATATCCTTATATATAAATATTTATTTGAGTCTATTATGATCAGTATATACTTAACACTTCATCCCAAAGAGATAATGCTGCCTAATTTTCAATGTGAAGATCACAACTGCCAACTCCATATCATGCAATGGATATTTTTACTCATGAATTTTAAACTATCATGAGGCTTAGACTATCACTTTAACTTTTTTTCATAAGTACGCATCCTAATACATTATTTAAGGAATCCATTATACCAAAAATATTTCCCCACCAGTTGGAAGTGTGAGTATTTGTGAAACCCATGGTAAATCCCTCATATGTATTAAACCCCTTTCTATATTATATTATAACTAATTCTTCAGTTCCTCCAACTAAATGGTGGACATTATATAAGGTGTCTTTGATATAAGTAGAGATATAGGAAAATTTTCAATTAAGAACTCAACATCTCTAAGATGAGGAATACAATAAAATAATTTGGGGAACACATC
This sequence comes from Viscum album, assembly GCA_963277665.1. Lineage (NCBI taxonomy): Eukaryota > Viridiplantae > Streptophyta > Magnoliopsida > Santalales > Viscaceae > Viscum > Viscum album. The sequence goes on along the minus strand of OY728150.1, from coordinate 1,677,099,057 downwards.
AGTATAGTCCCTCAAAATGGGCTTGTCTTCGGGCATGATTTTATCCTTTATCACAATTATTTGAGCTAGATATGATTGTTCATAAGTAAATAATATCCACAGTTGTGATGAAAAATATAAATGATATTCATCTTCTTACTAACACTTGTATTGAGTTGGTGGATTCCTAGAGATGTGAAGAGTGATCTCCCTTTCCCAATAGTTGAGGTTTTATTTGTATAAAGATAGATAGTCCATTCCCAATATAGCATCAAAATCCCCTAAATAAAGTAAGAAAAAAACTCTGGGAGGTTCAATCCAAAAATATTAACTAGGCGGGTTTTTATACATTCGAATCAATAATTACCCAAATTACTATTCCCACATATAACTCAACCTCTATAATTTTAGGTGGTGTTTGAATAGTTGTGCTAAAATAGAATAATAAGAAAAAATCCTTATCACCAGAATAAAATAGTATTTTTTCCATTCATGAATGTATAACCATTGTACCTTTCACCACATCATTCTCAAGACCCACATTAGTAGTCATTATAGAATATTCTTTCCCTTTATCCTTTTGCTTTGGTGGATACTAATGTTGAATACCATCACAGAGTTAAGGTTTAGTCCACTAGATTTTATAGTTCCCTCACACCATAAAGTTTAAATAATGAACCATGTCTGGTTATCTCCTTTCCTATACCACATTGTCCTTATTCCTTAATTCTCTTATATATTTAAGAGATTGGTGCACTTCTATCCCACACATGAAGTATTTCCCTATCCCATTGAGGTAATTCCTAGGACTCTTCTTCCCATATTTTTTACATGTGAGTGGTTGAGATTTATTTCCAATATATTCTTTAGATTCTAAATATTGAAACTTCATCTTTCATTTCATATCATCATAGCCATGAGAACATTCTACAAACTCCATATCCACTTTGAGAGAACATAGTAAAACTTATTCAAAACATCAAAAGGCTCAAATATATACTTTTAAAGGTGTGTTTTTAAACCACTAAAGAATATATCTATTTTCCTATCATTATTGATAACAAAAACGAAGGATTACCTTGAAATAATTTTGAAATATTCTTTGTACGCCATCAAAGATTCACCTTCTTTTTGCTTTAACTCTATGAATTATTTCTCTATATTAATGAAATGATTTTGAGTGAAATACTTATTAACAAATACTTTCTTAAAGTCTTCCCGCTTGATCTCATCAATTTCATCATTTTTCTTGGTGTTTTGAATCAACACCAACCATTTTTTTGCATCTCAATTTAAATTATAAATGGCTAGAGTCACCTTCTCCATCTCCAAGTAGTGAAGCATAAAAAATATCTTCTCTATTGAGTTGAACCAAAGTTCCTCAACTCGTGGATCAGAAGATCCACTAGGAATTGGTGTTTTTTCCCATGAATGAATCAATATCTAGTTTCTCCCTATTAAGGTAATTTGGACGTTCCACATTATTATGTTATTGTTCATAGCCTGATATAGCTAGGTAATCATTGCCATAAAATTTTAAACTACACCTACCAAGAAATTTGGAATGTTTTCATTCATTTATGGAATTGTCCCCCACATTGATTGTTGGCTTAGTTTCTCCTATTACCCTCCATTTTTGAAAATAGAAAAGTTTTCAAAAAAAATATAATTTCGCAAGTCATGAATAAATAATTTATTCCATTGTAAAATTAACTCTAAATGAATATCATATGGGATCCCTATGATTCTCATTTTTCTATAAACAAATCTTGGGTGCTTATATATACTTAGCCTCATATTATAGGTTTTCACTAATGTTATCTAGTCCTAATTCCAAAATTAACTAAACCATGTTATGATACCAACAATAGTGACCATATTTTTTCTTACATGATTATTACATCATTTTAAAGATGAAGAATATAACAGTGTTACAAAACTGGATCCAAAGGTTTAGTGTCTTGGTAAAATTTGGAACAAACATAACAGTTAAATTATAGAACAGAAATATTATTTAAATCCTTCATCTATAGATTCTTAGTGAGTCTCATGTAGTCCATTGTATAAGTAATTAGCTGAAAATATACATCAAAGAATGGGGTGAGATAAAATCCCAGTATGAGGATGGATAAGAACTTGAATCAATATAACATAGATGAGCATAATCATTATAAACATAAAATAAATATTGTATAATCATAATAATCACAAGATGAACAATTAGATAAAGGAATGCAATGTGTAAATTCATAAAAAGGAAACATCATGTCCTAGTGTTCAAATAGTACACATAGTTATGAATAAATATAGCATTATTTTCATGCATAACATATGTGCTTAACTGTAAAATCATCATTGTGGATAAATATATCATAATATCCATGCATATTTAACATTATATAATGAGATACATCACATAACCCAATGCATTTATGCGAAATATAATTTTGAGTGCACTCGTCACATCATAACATTTACATAATCATGCATGCCACAAAGAACGTATACCATTATTAGACATAAAATACACCATAGAAAGGAAATGGGTTTCATGATAATTTAATAAATCATAAATTCTTGAATAAACATTATGGTTACCAAAATAAAATTTAATAACATACTTGGTATAATAATCATTAATCTTGACTGAAGAAGAAATAATCTTAAGAGATGTGTTTTTTGAAAGAATAGTTATTTTGGAATAATATCTTCATTTGTAATAAAATAAGATTATAAGAATGTATATATTATAAATAAAAATGTATCTATACATAAATTACATTTTATAAATATTAAAATAACATCCATAGTAAAATTTGGCACGAAAGAGGAATAACCCAAATAATGGAAATTGGGTTTGAGAATCCCTTTCTCTTTTGTTTGAATGCTTTCTTCACTTTAATATCCAAGATACTAAAATTATATTAATTAATAAATTAATAAATAACGCATTTTTTATGTATTTTATAAATTATATTTTTATTATGTTAATTTATTTCCATTTTTAGGAGCTATTCTCTTCAATTTCATCATTATGCAGTGTTAGTTTTCTTTGTATTCATGATTCGTTCACATATATACATGTATGGATGATCATATAAAATGGGTATAATTAAAAATAATTGTAATTATATATTATTAATGAAATTAAACAATTTTAATTTTTCTTATAATTTATTATTTTTAGATGTTATGATGATGAATTAGATAAAATTATGATGATAATCCTTTATATTAATTTTGGTGATTTTTTATCACAACGAACTCATTTTGTTTTATTATTTAATATTATGTGTATATGTTTTCTAGAAAATATAAAAAGTTATAAAATAAATTTTTTAATATTTTTAATACACTATATTGGTTTTATGACCATACTTAAAGGTGGTAAATGAAAATGAAAACTTGTCATCCTCGAAGGTGATAAATCAACATCTCACAGACGATGTTTTAATTTTTGAATAAAAGGGAGAGGAGAAGAGGTTTGTTGATGGATTATTCCATTAACATAATAAAATTATAGTATATATAAGATACTAGAGTTATCATTATACATGGAAAATAATATGTGTGGAGAGAATAAGAAAAAAAACTTGAAAAAAATTAAAAGAAAATAGAAGAGGATTTTACCTCTTGACCTTATTATCCTTGAGAGCCTCCATAGGGAAATTGGATTTGGTATTTTGTTGAGACCAAGGGATCTAATATGTGGGGGAGGGTCATAGGAATATTATTGAATAGAAATTTTAAAATATTCAAATCTAGTAAAGTGTGATGAGAAGAGTAAGTGAGGGGTGGTATTTATATGGGAGAAGAGAGGTGTTTTTTGATTATTGTATCCATTGGATTATTATATTGGCTTAATACATTGAATAATTTTGATTAAAATGACTAAATATAGTAAATGAACAAATAATATCAGATATTATGGTGATTACATCATCCTGTTCATCATACATGAATAAAAAATTCATTTATTTGTTAAATACTGTAAATTATTGTATTTCACTGTTTACAAAAAATTAAACTATTTTAGAAAAAATTCCAAAAAATAATCATAACCATATTTCAATGTTTTGAATTCAGAAACCAAATCCATTTAATGAGAATAATTTTAAAATTTAGAAATTTTAATTTTTAAATAAAATAATCATTTATTCAAAAAATACAAATTTTTTATATTATAACCAGTTTTATGAAAATTTGAAAATTTAATTATGGTCTTATAAAAATATCTTACAATCAAGAGACAACAAAATATTAGTTTATTAATATATTTTATGAAGTTAATTTTTATTTTAAATCATTAGATTATTTTTAAAATTGTAAATAAACATTTATGTTTTATAAAAATAGCAATAAATAATTTATCATTTTAAAAAAAATTATTTATTTATACTGTGAAATAATTATATCATATTTAAATTTATAATATGCATAAATTTTATTTATACTTTCATTAATTATGTTATTGTTCTATTGTATGGATTACTATTCAAAATGGTCATGTTACTAATCCAAAGTTCAGGATACTATTTCATTAGGATAGGTTCCATAATTTCTTAAAATATTACTTATTTCATTCCTTGTTTATCAGAAAGTGGATTCTCATTGGGATCTCATTGATATATATTTGTTTTTTAAAATATGACATAATAATAATAAGGTAAAATTCCATTCATATAATTTTGGGTCGTTACAATATCCACCTAATGAGTCAATTATTAATGCAACATGAAGCATTTTTTTGGTTTTTGTGGAATAAGTATTGGTAGGTTCTATTGAGAAAAATATAAGGAAAATTAAAAGTTTTGGATCTATGTTAAATCATAATATATTATTTTAAGTTTCCTTAAAGAATGAGATCATCCTTCTCTCCCTCTTTCCTTGATTCAACTCCACCCCCTTTGAGTTGTGATAGGAAAAGTCACACATTTAACATTTCATTTTCATGATAAACTCTCATATTTATTTACATTAGTAGGTTTTAATTACTTTTTTTATTCTATTATTAAAGATATAGGGATAACTTAGATATTTCTAACTGATTTATTATCTTCCAGGACAAATATTAGAATATATTTTCCCACATTTTTATGTTTGAATGGTTAGTTTTTCTAAGAAAATTTATAAATTCTTATAAAAAGCGCATAAAGGATAGCCTAAAAGTCATTCATATTCTCATAGAATATTTTAACCCCCATTCAACTTTAGTTATCCTCTATACCTATCATCAGCTTGATGTTTTGACCAATGTTGAGAACAACAGTGGTACCATCAATTTTTTTCCCTTCTCTATATTTTGTATTAATTTTGTCTAATTGTTTTTAGATATTAAATTTAGAGTATTTTTTTAATTTTTTGATATAAAAGTGTAACTTTCCATTTCAAATAGTGGTAGACTTATATGACCACCAATATAATAAATATATGCCATCCTCCCATCTGTTAAATATTTATTTTTATCACCAAATAATAGTAAAATAGACACAGTTTCTCCACCATCCTAGTTGAAATGGATATATAAATATAATATATAGCCCAAGTATTTTAAAATTTAAAGAATGACTCAGCAATTTTTACTGCAAGGCCTTAAATGTTCTTAGGATTAGACTAGATTAATTAAAAAATTATGTTTATTCAAGCATGTATTCATTCACTCAAGAAAAAAGGTATTGTAAAAAATTTAAAATTATCTTAGTAGCCATCATTTGTAAGTGTTTAAGATTTACATTAATATTTAATGGAATGATATTAAAAAACAACTGTTTTTTATTGAATTCGTCTCACATTGAATTTTAAAACAAGTTCATTTCAACATTAACTTAATGTGAGTGGATGGTTGTTTCACAACATTACAATGGGTTCCAAATTTTCATAGACATTAAAATTGAGATAAAAATATTTTAAAACATACTAAAATTGAAAATGAAACACAAAAAAGAATTGAAAACCACACATAATTTTTAAAAAGAAAAACATTTGAACATCCTAAACTACAAAGGTTCCCTCCCATTGAGTAAATGATAATATTTAATGAATTAATTATAAAAGATTCATCAATGAAAATAAATTTTAATTTAATCATAGATATCTTTTAAATATTAAGTAAAGGTACAACATAATGGGTCTCGTTGATAAATAAGCTAGAGGAGAATGATCTCCTCCACTAATTCTTGTGATATATTTCCATATAACTTCTCCATCATGTTCCAATTAATACTAAATGGGTTTCAAATCCATTAAAAACAACAAAGGCCCAAAATTATAATAAATTGGTTCTTAAATAGGCTCTAAGAGGATAATCTCCTCCACTAATTCTTGGGTTATATTAAGGAAAGGTACAACATAATGGGCCACATTAATAAATAGGCTAGTGGAGCATTCTCTCCCCCACTAATTCTTTGTAATTCCCTGACCCCAGTTAACCAGAGTCGGTGCATTATTACATAACATTGGCCTGATACAAGATAATCATGTCCCGAAAGACCGATCATTTTAGTATCCCTGGAAATAATAGATACATCCATAAGGTCAAAATTACAACTTGAAAAGAAAAACAATACGAAATTTTTCCATTGGAAACATCCAAGCTTCCTAGATTATTCTTACAAGTCACTCATAAATAACTTCTTTACATCCTAGGGAAAAAATAAAACATAGAAATGAGTGAGCTCAAATGCTCAATAAGGATAACAATATAGTAGTAACATTCATAAATAAGAATAAACAATTAAAGAACTGCATAACTAAAACAAAAGCTTTTTAAACTTGAACTTCAGCATAATATGGAAAAAATGAAATAATGCCATTTACTTATTGACATGGATATTCTACTAGTTGAATTATCACAAGCAATATCAATAACCACTTTCATTATGACAGAATTCATAATTCCAAACTATCATAACCACATAGTCAAGGCCTTGTGCCAAGACTACAAATAATATTTTGTCAAGGCCTTGTGCCAAGACACTAGTTTGTCTCATGAGACCTACCAATGCATCGAGGAGATATAGTGGGCTCTACCCGTCACTTACTAAGTCCAATGCATTCCTCATATGAAAAGTTTGAAACATAACATAAACATTCGTATTAAAACTAGCATACGAAATGTCAATACATTATCCACAAACCATGAATGGTATAAAAATAGCACATCCACAGTCAAACATAACTCATTTGATACAATATGGAAGATTTTATTCTATCAGATTAACCTCAATGAAGAATAATGAAGGATATTGACATAGATGAAAATAATCATCAAAACTATTAGAGAGAAATATCCCCCTTTTCATGAAATCATGTAAAAGTCACACTATTTGTCAAGAAGCCATTTAAAATAGATTTTTGAATCAAAGTGTCCCATACCACTTTGAAACGTTTAACAGGAATTTTAATTTTTAAAAACTTTAATGTCCATATAAATAAATCCTTAAAACCATTTTTAAAACATGGACATTAATGATAAATATTTATAATAATAAATATTTAAAACATTTAAAATGATATTTTAGTTAGAGTTACTAACCAAAAGAGAGAGACATGAATACAAATAATTGAGGTAATCAAAACATATTAATATCCTGAAAATAAAGGGATTCATGATATACTATGTCAAATTACATTATATACACCACATAAAAGTTATTTGGTGTATAACAATGAAGAAGTCTCAATGGAATGTAAATTGAGATGAAATCTCTTATAAAGACAGTATCCTTAGGTGAAAGATAAATCAATGACATAATTATGTGTGAAAAGTATAAATACACTAAATATGACTGGATATTCATTATAAATCAATAAGAGGACATTCACACACATTCTTGTAAAAATAACACCAATGAATTGGATATTTAACTCATCAAATGGAGACTGAGTTAAAATTACTCTTATCAAGTTCATATCGATGACTTGAGAATTTATCAATGGATTTATTATGTTTGTAAAAAGTATATCCACAAAAAGGGGAGTGGGAATTATGACATAAGAAAATGAATAGTGATTCCCACATAATCGTGGAGTAAAATAGTCAATGAAGTATGCATAAAGCCAAATGAGTGGAAATTTAAATTTCAAATTCCCTTATCAATTTGGTAACTTACGAAACATACACCCATGAAATAAGGATCATAATATGATGATGTAAATATCCATAAATTAATTTAAATTACACAATTAATACAATCATGGTCATTACACAAACCATAAGCAATAAATATGTGGTGAACAACGAAAATCTCATGGAATTAAAAGTGAGATAATAAACCCCTTACCTCAAGTCTGAATTGTCTTATGTGTTCCTTATTCTTCCTGAATAATAAACTTAAGTTAAGTTATACTTTATTAAGAAAAAATTTAAATTTTATTATTCCTTTTATATCACTTATTACCTTTCTATAATAAATAGTTAATTATTTGAGTTCATATTGGATATTTTATTGATGATCGGAACTTGAGTCAAAAATGAACTTGTTAAAATTACAATTTGTCCATGTGGTCAAATTTCCATTATCTCTAGAATGATATAAATGATCTAGGTATCATATAAATATTATATATCCATTATATATATGTATTCATAACAGTACATAACATTTGGAGATAAGAAATGAAATGCACCTTTAATGGAGAGGGTAAGTCGTACGTACGCATGAACACTACTTTCATTTCTAATTAATATTTTACTGGAATTAAAACATAATGATACATAGGTATATTATATTTCCAGTATAATATCATATGATATATGTTTTACAAAATTAAATTAACTCTATCCTTTATACGTTCTATTATTGTCATGAATGAATCATATAACCTTAAGGGGGCAGTAATCCGCACTTCCTCAAATGAAATTATCGTGGTCACACATTTTGGAAAGTATATTGGTGTGTTTCTAAATAAAAATTACATAATCATAGAAAAAAACATAAACATGACATAAATAATAAATAAATAATGTTCCATCATAATGGCCACCATAAGAGGCGGTAGGAGATAATCGAACAATCAGCGTTTCATGAGGCGTTAGTTTTCCATCCACAGAAACATTATGTTCTTCATTCATTAGATGGAGGTGTGTGTAAGTGTAGCTCAAATCCTTACTATAAAGACATCCTATTATATTGACTATACTGGTTTTTTTACAAAATAAAGGAATAGAAAGAGTTCATGGGGTTGGATAAGTAAAATAAATGAAATGAATTTAAGGGAAATGTTACCTTTAATTTGGGTAACTCTATTTGGTTTGAACCAAAAGACTTCTTTAAGTTCTTTCTACCTAAGGTAAGGATTCTAGGTGAGGGAGAGGGATGTATGTAGCTTAATTGGGCAGAGCTTGGATGATCCAAAAGGCTTGAGAGGTGTGAATAATTGGTTGTAAGTGGTCTCTTTTTATAAGGGAGAGGAGGGGCTCTTTAGGAAAGTGTGAAACTATTATTTTATTATAAACATATATTCGGTTTAAAAAGGCCCAAAACACATTAAATGCGAATATAAGATGACTAATATTCGAAAAAAAAATCATCCAATCAGAATTGGACATGTTTTGGATTATATTCTAATCATTATAATCTTATTTATTTAAATCATTTATTAATGAGGTAAACATTGCATCATTATTGTGTCGTACATAATTTCCTTTATTTGATGTCTAAAAATTATAAAACAATTAACATGATATAGGAAATCTTTTTATATTTACAATGAATATATATAGTCAAAAATATAACTTATATAACCCCATGTAAAAATTAATTTACTAAAAGATATTTGTTTGGGTCATTTTTGTCTTTACTTTAAAGTAATTAATCTAAAGAGTCATTATCACTCTAAAGTGGCTCCATGGGGTCCCAAAATCGACCCAATGATGCCCAAGTCCGGCCATGACTCATCCAATAAGGTTAGGACAAGTGTTATGATTATTTTGTACTATTATAATATACTTTTTACCTTGAATTACCCTATTTACCTTTAACCATAGTAAATAAAAGTCAAAAGTTATTATTCACCAAAGATTATTTTCATCTTATTGAACTAAATTTTACTTCTTGATATTAACCATGTTTCTCATCTTTTTGAAATTCAACTCACAGAAATGCTAAAATTTCATTTAAATGTAAAAGTCACTTTTTTAACTACTCCTAAGTGGTTTCACTATTCATCAAAAATTGAAGTTTTTCAGAAAAATACCCAAAATTCAGCCTAAGATTTATTTGATATTCCAAATTCAAAAATTATGTCTATTTTTCCAAATTCAATACATAAAAGTGGAATTAATTAATTTAAAATTAATTCTGTTTGTTAAAACAAATAGCCTGTTTTTTAGAAATAATAACTATCAAAAGATTGACACTTGTTTATGTCCAATTTCAAAGTGAAACTAATTCCAATGACCAACATTGGATTAAATGGTAAAAATTTATTCTAATTACACTTTAAAACAAATTAAAAATATAATCTAACTATATAAATAAATTAGATTAAAACCCAGTTTTGAATTAAAATACAGTATTTTTCACTCTTCATCAAAAAATAAATTTTATCAGAAATATACCAACATTTTACTCAAAGTAGGTTTTATGTCCCTATTATAAAGAAGAATTTTATTTTTTCAAATATAATATATAAAAATTACCAAAACTATATTTAAAGAGGGTTCACCGTCAAAAGGTGTAAATCAGCCCTATAATGAATATTAGAGTATTTATGCTTAAAATCGAATTCATTTCTTATTTTAAGCCTCTAACTTTTATTGGATAAATGCAAAAACATTTAACAAACATATATAATAATATTTTAGTTATTTTTATTCATTTCCACAAATACAATTTCTCGACGTTATGTGCCATTTAAAATAATAATATTATATTTTTAGTGTGCAATGTAAGATTTCAAAGAAACCTGTTGTTGTGTGTCGGGTAATCCATCGAACATAGAATAAAGTTTAAATTAAAATTAACATTTAATTCACAAATATTATTAAATATGAAAATTTATTATTCTTTATTTACCTAGGATGTTACATTCTTGTTTTATAATTCCATATAACTTCGCCATAATGTTCCAATTAATACTAAATGGGTTTCAAATCCTTTAAAAAACAACATAGGCCCGAAATTATAATAAATTGGTTCTTAATTTTAAATACTTATAAACATCACATTGTCATCCCCTATCATGAAAAGTATTATTTTGTTGAAAATATTGATCCATTTTTTCATTTTCAAATAGTTTTTGTATCCTATAATAAAATAATATAAAATTAATCATTTGAACATTATTTAATTTTTATACATGAACAATTCATTTTACATGTAACTAATTAATCAATAAAATTTCCTTTCAGTGAATTTTGGAATTAATTGAATCTAATTGAATGAATTGGAATAAATTACATACTAACAGGATTATGTATTTATCTTGTAATAGTAATGTATGTTATGGATTCATGTATATGAATAGTTTGGACTTCTCTTAATATAGAACATTATTTTCATGATTCATTATAAAGTTTTGTAAGTGAGTCTGGGCCACCTAAAGAGGATAATATCATAGTGTAGGAGATGGGTTCCCTTGATGTGTATGTTTTATAGAAGCATTATTTATACTGATGTTTTTGCTTATATTGTTTGATGAATATAATACGGTGTTTGATTAAAACATTTAGATGTAATTATATTCACCTAAAACATATAGTAAAATGAAATACTATAAAAATTATTATTTCATTGAGTATGTTCTTAGAGATTTCTGATTTAATAATAAACCATGAGTATATTTAAATTTAATAAAGTAAATTGTTTCAAACACAATTTTATGAATCATTTTATATGTTATTTACCTTAGAATAGCATAATAAGGTTGCATTATTTAAATGAAAATAGTATGATAAAAGCATGATTAATGTTTTAATGTAGTGATAGTTGAAATACAATACCCATATTTTTATGATAATTTGAGTTGGTTAAAAATATTTGGTAATGATGTTTTAAGTCACTTGGTTTATGATGTTTTTTTTGGGAATATTTTTTCATAAAATTTTGGGAGATTTTCTTGTAAAAAATATTGATCTAATTTTGGGATGTTGTTTTCAAAAAATACATTAAGGGTATTTTAGGAAAATGGGTTGGCGTGTTTTAGAAAATATCTTTTTACACCATATTTTTTAAAATAAATAATTAAAGGGTTATGTTCCAAATAATTTTCAAAATTTAGGTGTGTTTTAAGTGTTATTTAATGTTTCTATAAAATTATGGAATGTAAAAAAAGAATTATTTTTTCCATGACTCGTAATTTTGTATAGATTCATTCAGTATAAGGAATAGCTAGGTTTTTTATGGTTATTCTATTATCCATTTTATGATTATGTGATTTGTTTTATTTAATTGAAATTGTTTATTTTAGTAATTAATTGAAGATATATCATGGGTATAGATGTTATTTAGTGTTTTGTTGTGTGTTTTCTAGTGAAAATAGTGGTGATTAAAGACAATGATGGATTCCAACTGTTGTTCCTCACTGGGATTCTGGTATGTTGACCAGTTTGATCTGTGTCTGGGTATGCAGCTCAGGGTGGGATGTGGCCTACTGAGGTTATGTGGTTACAGTTTGAAATTTTATATTTGAAAGTTGAATTTTTAATATGGTTTTTTGTGGTGTATGCATAGTGTGAATGGTGTTGTATGTTCTCACATAACCAAAAAGTGATTTTTCAAAATAATAATAAAAAGGATTGAGGATAAGGGTATTATTCTCTATAAGTATAAAAATTATTCATGGGATGAGGGAACAAATCTTGTTTTAGAAATAGATAGTTCCAAAGTTCCATGATGGTGTGTTCGATCCAATGATTGAGGAGTGATTAGAGGAGGGTAATGTTTCCTTAAAATTTAAAATGAATCTAAACTTGTTGTGGGTTGACTTCACTTTGACTTCACTATAAATGGTGACTCAAGTGAGGTGGAAGATGAATCATGGTCGAATGGATAGTGCCTCTAAGGATGAATTTTACATCTTAGTCAAGGGGAATTTCATTCATCAAGCCTAGAAAAACAAATAAAGGGATGAGCTCTTAACGATCCAAAAAGGGTATTCTGGTGTATATGATATAAATTATAACATTTTTTATCTAATTTTATAGTTTAAAGGAATCTTTTATGGTTATACAATGAATTAGAAACACTTTGAAATATCATCGAGTCTAAATTTATGTTAGAGGGTGGTCTTCAAGAAGTTTAAGTCTTGGATGGATGTGAGGAATCATGATGACGTGAAACACATGAGTTTTCTTCGGGATACTGAGTAGGATGTGGAAAACACATAAATTCATAGGTATAGTAGTAGTTTAAGGTGGGGAATAAGGAACTATCTCTATATATAAGTGTGGCCTTAGGATTTAGGCTTACCTATATCTAGTATCTTTACATAGGGTAGGCATATGTTCTTGTTGAAATATAGGGTTTCATAGACCCAACTTTATCGTGATTTTGATTACCATATCGTATATATATTTGGTTATACATGATGTATTTTTCTTATTATAGTATAGAAATTTCTACATCCACTATTCAATGGTAATGTACATAGATTAATTTTCATAGAAAATGTTATTGAAAATACAAATCTATAATGAGAACCTTGAAATACCATGACATTAATCTTAAAAAGGTCATTTGGTCTAGAAGAATCGTACTAGATGGACACAACTTATTTTTGACTATTAGGTGAGGGGGTTCATAATCATTGATACTTATACTCATGAAGTTCTCACTTACTGATCTCTAGTAGTGAGATCAAGAGTAATAACTTGTCAATACGAACACCACATGTTTTGGCTGTCATTGGTTGTTCCTATCTACAGACATGTCTAATAGTCTCTTGATTTGAGATCATTACCAATGTGTGACATTTGATCACATACATTTATGCAAGGATAAAACCATGATAATGAAATTGTGACGAGGTAGTTTGTGTTGGTTGCATCATTGGTGGAATGACATTGGTTGAATGGTCAAGAAATGATTTATCTCTTCCAAGTTAATGAAGTTATATATCCCGGGCCATGTTGACCAGGATGGTAGTACCTTGATAATATATCGACATGGTAGTCCAAGGAAAATATGTCTAGTTATATCAACAAATAATAAATTAATAAAACGATGATGACAGGGATGTGTGTCCTACATTATGAGATATTCAGGATAAAGGTCCTATATTACACAATGCATGTTCATAGGTTGGTTTTCGTTGCTATGACAATCCTTATCTCTTTAGAGTACATGATCGGTTTCTATATCCCACTCCTTGTTTGTGAATAATATTTACTACTATCAAGATAGGGGCCTATATGGTAGCACATAATAGAATATTCAAGAATCTTCCCTATTTAGTTGAATATGTTTATTGGATGTTGTGGGCCCCACCACTGGGGTCCATGATTTCACCAAGGATATAAGATCACCAGTTGAATAAATAAATTCATATTCTTCATGTTATAAATAAAGGGAATTGAATTTATTAAATAAATTTACTATCAATTTTCTGAGTAAATACAAAAAAATCTTAATTAAAGAAATGTTAGATTAAAATATTCAAGGTTCAATTAATTTTTTTGAGAATTATGATTCAATTTAATGAATAATTTATTATCACATAATATATTTAATGTATTATAGGAATGTGATAATAATAATAAATAACATTTATGACTAATTTTAGTAGTCAAAATATTCTTTATATAGAGTGTTAATTATTCGGGGGTCAGGAAGGCATTACCGGGTGTTTTTTTAACAACCTATAAATAGAAGCAGAAAAGATTTCAGGTGTAAATATATATAGCTATTATCTCTCTTCCTCCCTATTCAATGATTTATAGAGAGATACTCTAGATCCAGGAGCTTGGACTGAGCTCTCTCTCAAGCATCACAACCATGTTTATCTGATGGTTGTCAGAGCATCGAAGGAATCTACAGAACTCAGTGCTATCACTTAGATTTCGATGATTGGTGATCTTATAAATATTTTGAAGCACATGTGGAAGATTTAGATGAATTAGGATTTGGATTATTCAATAAACGGTCACCTATGATGAGAATACATCAATAACGACTTTGAATTAAAACAAGGTTTTTATAGTTTTAATTTTTTGTTTAATCACTTTCATACGTGATCCTAAGGAATTCACTGGGAAGTGATTTTCCGATGTCGATAAGTTCATGTTGTTCATCCGGGAAATTTTTAAAATCCTATTTTTGGGAATTAACCTAAATGAATAACACCTTTATGTTGTATTAAAACTACATGTTAAGATTTTAGCACAATAAAAATTAAATTTTCAATAAATGTAATAAAGGAAATCATTACGGTCCCAAAATCGGTGACAGATTTCCAATCCAAACTCAGATGGTCATGTTACAGCCATCTGAAGTTTTAAATACAGACTGAAAAATATACATTGCTGGTATTTAAATGAATAATACATATAGGTTTATATACCTGAATAAGTCAGCATAATTTTTCTGGTGAACATGAATATTCTGACCGGTTTCCAATGGCCAGAATAGGGTTCTCCAAAAAGTGAATTTTAATGAATTAATTTTATTAATTAGTTAATTTAATTTTATAATTATTTTAATTAGTTAATTAATATTTTAATATGTATTTTGTAATAGAAAACTGGGATGGGAGGCTTTGTAAAACACACCCATGTGGGTGCTATTAAAAAAAGGTTGGGTGTGTGTATTCTAAAAGAGGAATCAAACAAAAAATAAAAATGTGTATCTTTACATAGAAGGGGGAGGCGGCTCACAAGATAAGTGAAAAAACAAAACATCAACCCATGAAACTTGTCGGCCCCTACCTCTCCACCATGACTAGACCTAAGCTAGGAACCCCCTCGATGTTCCCCTATCATGGATACCAACACCTCGGCCTCCCCGTGCCGCTACCGGCCATCCGCCGTCTCCTGTAGGCAGTGCCCCACTTCTCACACATGAGCCTCCGGTGGCACCTTATTCTCAACAATGATCGAACCAACTAGAGATGACTCCTACTTCCATGTACCTATGTTCCCACCTTTCATGTCTGAAGGTTTCTAATGCCAAAACCCCCCTCTCAATGACCCATCATTCACACTTCCACGTAGATCCCATGGACCCAGTGCTTCCTGGCCATGATGAGATCCTCCAATGGGGTCCTACACCACTGTTCTACCTAGTGGAATAGCATCTCACTAGCTACGGCCCTCTCCAACCACCTCTACATCACCACCGAAGGTCTCAAATTAGCCTCCACCATAGGTAGATCACGCCGACAGCGGTTCAGGATACCGCTTCAGTCGCAACCCCCTCAGATCGTCGATGCATTCCAACAATCTCGGATTCGAACAGCTCCAGTGCTGCCCAATACAACCATTGAACTAGGAGACTTATTCATCCCCTTACATTTTTCAGCATAAGGTACCCAACTGTGAGTTTGATTGGACCTAGACCGCCCTGAAACATGCCTGGTGGTTTGGTCAGGCTTGAAACGGGCCTAGGTAGGCTTTCCATGCCCATATCCCTCTTTCATAGTGTCTTGATTATCCGTACTATGCCTACATGGCTACTTCCTGACTCACAGAGCCTCTCCCTATGATTTTTGGGGCCCAATTAATTTAAATAATCAAAAATTAAATAAATATTAATTTTCTCTCTAAAATATTAATTTTTAGTTTAAAATTTAAGTATTAATAAGCTGGAAAAATTAATTTAATTTTGGTCATAAATTAAAATAAATTATTTATTTATGATTTGGTTTTAAAATTCATCTAATTAAAGGGATCGAACAACTAAAAAATTGAATTAAAATTAGAGTGAAATTTTAATTCAATCATAATTCCCCAAAAATAATTTTGATAAAAAGTTTAATTTTAACTACTATAATTTATTTTAAAATATAAAATTTCAACAATATTAGACTAATCATGTGCCTAATACCAACCAATACATGTGTGGTTCAATTTTATTTATTTATTTTATTTATTATTATAATGGGTTGTAATAATTTTTAATAAATAGTTAAATAAAAGGTGACATATGTGTCACCTCAATGTCATTATTTGTATTAGGACATGGGTTCCCAATTCATAATTGTATTTTATACTCCCTAGATCCCCTCACCTGCATGCGAGTTCTATTGTAATGATGAGACAACTACTGGCGAACTTCACGCTAAGTTATGATGACGCACCAGACAGGGATTTGATGCATTGGATGTGTATGCGCTACTATTTGTGTCATAAGAAACACGACTCTAGGTATTACCCCTATGGTCTAGGTTGATCTGTTATTCACTCAACAGGTCAACCATTAGAACTAGCTCCTGTCCAAGACATCTTTTTATTTTTTCATGGTTTATTATTTTTTAAATGTGTAGTGTAACCATGATCACATAGAATAATAAACAAGCATGCAATATTAAATGAACATGTGACACCATGAATTTTCCTATTTATTGTATGGTCAGTTGTGAGTGCGATCACATAGTACCTTCTTATAAGATAGAAAAGTATTTGTTTTATTGCATTAATAAAAAAAATCCCTGAATTAAATATTAATTCTAAACCACCTTTCACTATTCAAATTTGCACAAAACTACATGTTTGGGGTATTGGTCAGGCCCTAGCTGAGGGTGCCTCTTACTAATGGGGATTTCTTATAATATTAGTTGGTTAACATAACTAAAGTGGTAGTAAGGATTATCCATAGCTTACTTAATATCATTTTAGAAGTAATATTTGATTAAATAAAGAGATGATTTTAGAAGTTGGGAATTCACTCAACAGATCAAGGAACCACGAGTTAATATGGTTTCCTGGTCAATATCCTACATTGAACTCTCCTATTAGTGGAGTATACATAGCTTTTAGACTATAATAGGAGGTTTGAGGATCCTTTCCAGTAGAATACTCAAGTAAAAGAGAATTTACATTCTATTATAGAGGGCTCCTGTAATTTGATAAAATCATGGGACAAATTTAATGATTTAATTAATTAATCAAAATTCATAAAACCGTAATTAGATAAAAAGTAATAATCTTATAAAATTAAATTTTGAAGACAATGGAATTTTATACCATAATAAATAATTGTGATAAATACTAGACAAAGTAAATGTCCATATCATCATAAGTATCCAATTAATGGTACAGGTGCTTGTGTATAATACTTTGATATAAGAAACTCAAGGTGCAAGTGTCCCCAACACCTGTTAAGTCACCTCAGGAAGTGAGGGTACGAAATTGCTTATAGAAGACTCATGTATTGGGCATATGATGGTTATGTCAATATTCTATCATCAATGTCCAATGATAGTTGTGGGTGTTACATGAGTACATGGTTGATATAAGATATAGATTCACCTTTGAGAAGTATGTGAGGAGAAAGTGAAGCAAGATATGAATAAGGTGATAGTTACACTAACATGTGTAAATTTAATGATGGGTCTTGATCATTCAATGCATCTCTTTCTTATATCATTTTCACTTATTTACTCAACTTTTGTTTTTTGTTACAAACCAAATATTATAGAGTAAACTCTTTAATGCCTATTTAGGTAAGGATTTCCAAGTCTACCTGAATGGCTTGAAGGCCTTAATTTTTTATATATTTGATACCCCCCCCCCTTTTAAGGGTTGAAGGGGAACTCGAGAATTAAATTTCCCATAGCCTTGGAGATATTACAGGACATGCAGGTCTTTAGAAAGTCATACAGACTATGACTACTTGAAACCACCCCTCCCCAGCATCTGCATCATGATCATCTCTCAACCATTTCATGGTTGTTTGGCTAACTATCCTATGCAGAGATGCACATGCCCGGTACTGATGAAAATTCCATAACCTCTCATTCTTCAAAATCTGTTATCCCTACTCAGGTGAATGCACCTTTTATCTTGAATCCTCCTCTAAAGCTAGTTCCTAGTATAATCTTTCTGGACATCTGCACATCAGGTGTCCTGAAGGCCTTGAGGTGGCCCGAAGGCCCTGAGGTGGCCCAAAGGCCTTAAAGGTGGCCTGAAAGCCATACAGACCCGAAGGCCTGGGTATCCTGAAGGACTTAAGGACTCCAAGACCAAACTGGTGGCCCAAGCTGAATAGTTTTGGATCTTATATTACCAAATAGTACCTACTATAGGAAATACTACGTTAGCTGCTACTGTACAAACACAATACTTCTATAGTACCTGGTATAGTGTCTTCTATAGTGCCTGATACATTACTGCTACAGTACCCCATAATTATGCCTCTTCCTGGTTTCGAACCTGTGTCTCATGGATGCACTTAGAGAGACCTTACCAACTAGACTGAGGGTCATGTGTTATGCATTTCCATGTAAATAAGAATAAAAAAAAAATTATTATTTAATTCTAATGGTGAACAAATAGAAAGTCAAGGTAAAATTCCAATGTAAAGTAATTCCAAATTCATATTTTCAATTTCCTTCAATGGAAGAGTTTTTAACCAAGTTTATTTTTATTTTATATTATGAAGTTAGCTCATGTAAGTTAGAAACAAATAAAATGAATTTTATAATCAAGTACTCGATTCTTTATATTTATTCATCAAAGTAGTATGTAATGTTTCCATTTTACTTATTGGATATTTAATACTATATGTGTATCTCATATGTATATTGAAATACAGTAACTAGGTATGGAAACATTACGTGAATTTAGGTGTATTCTCTAAGCATCTGAGAAAGTGTGATTCCTATGTCGTTGGTGAGAAGTACACGTGTAGAGAACCGAAGCTTAACGTACATAGACATTACATTACTTTTGTGGAATACTTAGTACATAACAAAAACACACACACAAGGACCGTAATAGTTTAGTGTGTTTGGAAACTCGGAATATAATCTTCTAATCATGGTGAAAGATCTTCAACATCTCCCATAAATATCTTCTTTTTTTTAAACTTAAATCCTTTATTTATGTCCTGGGGAAATGAAAACATAAAAGGGTGAGCTCAAATGCTCAGTAAGGGTAAACAAAAGAAATATCAATCACATCATCTTCATAAGAACATATCTTTTGGAAATATTAACCTGTCAAAGAGATCATAATTTCATAACATGGGATAAATCATAGTAGTGAAATGTAATCCCAATAATCATAACTTAAAACATGAAACTTTGTGGCCTACACACATAATCATAGAGAATCATTTCTTATTAGTCAATACTCATTGCCAAGACTATCTTAGTGGACAAAGTCCCTTTCTGAACCGAGTTCACTCCTCGTTTCAATCCTGTTTCACTAAACCGGTATAACCTACAGTTCCAGCCATGTCTATCTCATGATATATAAAATATTTACCCAATTCATTGGAGGTAGATATAGGTCCCACCCATCTCATAATGATACCATTCTTATGTGTGCCACAAAATCAACCATACATCATAACATAACCCATGTAATAAAAATGGGAATCTTAAACATCATGACATCATAAAACAATTCATATAAGATAAAGGAATTCATAAAAATATTTCCATCACAACATAATCAAATAAATGTAATAATAGGGATATAAACATAACCCTATATTATCTTAGATGGAAAATAATTTTGATAAAATAGTTGAACTCCATTCTTGAGGAAAATATCCTTTCTACTTCAAAAACACTTTTCCTTTCTTAACATGTCATACAATTCTAAACTAAAAAAAGTTGATTAAAAATAAACATGAAAACATGTAAAGGAATATTCTTGGAAATAATGTTTTAAAAATCTATTCATTCCGTATAAGTTAAAAAAACATTCTTCTTGTACTTTTGTCAGAAAAGTCAAAAAGTACCTCGTACGAAAAATGACAAAAGATTCTTTTCATATCTTTTAATAAAAACTCACCGAAGGGTAAAATTGGATTTAAACAATTTTAGGTGGATGGAAATAATATTACATATTGAGGAAACATGGATTTGGATGATAAAATACACCCTAGAAAATACTAAAGTATAAACAATCTCGGATAAAAATGAGATTGTGATATTTCCCTTAGCTTAGGTCTGATTTGCTTCATAAGTGTCCGAACCTCTTATATAATAATTTAAATAATTTAATTGACTTATTCCAGAATCATACTCATTTTTATGATATCATATATGGTTCTCTTATGACTTTATTTTACCCGTTCTTTTGTAAATTCCATGTTAAAGAGCGTTTTGGGTAAAATCGTTTCCTTTGTCGTCCGTGTTTTGACTTGTAATTATTCATATGATTAATTAGATCATGATTACTTAATTATAGAATATAAAACATGATTTATATATTATATATATTGAGAATATACATATATATAATAGATCAGTAAAAGGAAAGAAATACACCGTTCATGGAGACGGTAAGCCGTACATACGCATGAATGCTGTTTTTGTTTCCTTATTGAGTAGAATGGAATTAAGTATATGACATACATATATATACACATAAATCCAGTATCATTATTATTTCATATATTTCATGATTACTTATTATATATACTTTATAATCATTCATGAATGGTTAACGTGGAGAATGAATCTCATCGCGTCGTGGAGACGGTAGTCTGTACGTACGCACGAGCGATGATATCGTTCTCATGATCATTGAACTGTATTGGAGTGTATGTATACTATTTCAGAATCAATATCACTTTATAATAGTCATATATAGTCATTATTTACACCATCATACCCATCCAAGTAAGGTGGTGGTGGAAAATAGATTACACCACGGCGTGGAGACGGTATTCCGTACCTACGCACGCGCGGTGATTTCATTTTCCGTAGGATGGAAAGATGGTAAAATAGGGTTGTTTCATATTTATAATAACATATAAGTATATTAGTGATACTGATGTTATTACTTAATAATGAAACAACTAAATAAGAAGAAGTGGAAGAAGAAATAAAGTTGAATGAATCGGTAACGGACATTACCTCTTCTTTGAAGTGCTTCTTTGAGACCTCCTTTTAGGGTACTAAAATAGGTCTTTGAAGAATACCAGAACCTCTATGATGTTTCTAGGGAATTGGAGAGGAGAAATTGTCAGGGTTTGGCCGATCTTGAAGGCTCAATGTGGTGTGAGGAAGAGGGAGGAGAGGGGTACCTTTGGAATAACTAAAACTATTATTTTATTATAAAGTCAAATTCGGTTTTAAATAGCACTAAATTGATTTATTTTTAAGCTAAGGTGGGGATGGGTCGAAATTCGCTCATAAAATATAATTTAGAAAATTTTAGGTTCCTATTTTAACCTTATCATTTAGATTTGACATTAAGTTAAATAATTTTACTTTTACCGTGTCTTCTTGTGTTCTTATACTATAAGGTTAATAAAATTACTATAAGAAGACAAACGAACCCCAAGTTGTTTATTATTAATATATATAACCTTATCTAAGTCATTTTTCTGAACCTTATATTTTTAGGAATAAAATAACAATTAATAATATAATATTTGTTTTAAAAACATATTTATATCAATTTTGACACTATTTAGTAATTGATTTTTGTGAAAATCATAACAGAATAATTATTTTGAAAAAAGGTAATTAAATCAATACTAACATGTCATATTAACTTATAAAATTATTTTAATTCAAAAAAAGTCTTAAATTACATTTATTTGGGTATTTATAACATCAATTATGTCAATATTTCATTAATAAGATGATTACTGCATCATCATTGTGTCATAATAAATGATAATTATTTAATCCTTAAAAATTCTAAATAAATTCCTATGATGTAGATAATTGTATTATCTTTCTGTAGAATTTTCATGTTCGAAGTTTCATGAAGTGTACCACTAAATTAAAATTATTATACTTATAAGATTTAAGAAAGTGACATGTTGTCACATTCTTTGGTTTTAATAATAATTAAATTATTTTCATGGACAAAAGTTCTTTAAATGAATCTAATCCGACCCTTAAGTGATATGGGTCGACTTTGAGTCATAAAATAGGATTTTGACATGTGTTAGGGTAATTTTATAATATTATATTTACCCTTAATTACCCGATTTACCTTTAACTATGGTAAATAAAATTTACCGTAGTTACTATTCATAATTCCCAAAAATAAAAAGTATCTTATTAACATAATTTGGATCCACTGATTCCAAATATGGAATCCATTTTTCCAAATTCAATACACAAAATTTTCATAAATTAAATTAAAATTAATCCTGTCGTCGAAAGAAAATGGGTTTTTTTAAAACATTGCAAATGATTGAATTGATTTATCCTACGAATTCAGGGTAGAATCAATGCTAATGACATAAATTATATTAAATGGTAAAAATATATTCTATTTATACTTCAAAACCATTCAATATTATAATTTAACCATATAAATTATTGCGATGAAAAAAATTGTTTTTAATTAAAATATAGCATGTTTTTACTATTCATCAAAATATGAAAGTTACCAGAATGAAATGAAAATTTATCCAAAGTAAATTTTTATTTCATGATTCCAAAGAAGAATTTTATTTTGTCAAAACATGTCAAAAATTATATTTAAAGTGGGTGTGCCATCAAAAGGTGACAAAACAGCATTTTTTGAAAAATACTTATTTTACCCGAAATATTTATTTTGTTATTATACCATGTTTTAGAAAATGTGAAAGATGAATAACAATGTTATAAGATTCAAAATTTAGTTAATATTATTCATAACATCTAGTTCATAATAATATTATAATAATATATCGTTGTTTAGTAAAACCCGGTATTCCGTACAACACACGCTATCGAGGAAGGTCGCGATTGCATGTAATGCAAGCCAAGTCAGGGTTGCGTGTCGTGCAAGAATCCTTCGTTGTTTCGTATAACATAATCCAACCATATTTCATTTATACATTGAATATATATATATATATAATCAATGTTGCGTAGAATAATTATTATCAAAATTATGTGTAACACGATCCAAGAATAGTGTTGTGTATACTACAAGCTAATATGGTGTTGCGTATAGTGCAAGGTAATCTTGGTGTAGCATACAAAACAAGACATTAATGAAATTAAAAGAATATTTTTCATAAAATCTCGGGGTGTTACAACACGACTTCAAATTTCCATGTTAATTATTAAATTTGAAATTTCTTTGAGTATAACAAAAAAATTATATCGCATTTACTTTAGACACAAGGAAATATTGTTCTAGGTTTTAGAATGAATTTTTCTTTATGGTGAAGAATACTCAAGTAATAGTTCTGTGGTACATGAATCATAGGTAATATCTTGATGAATATAATATGAAAGACTTAATTTACCCATTTGTGAAAAGATAAATAATTTTCAAGAAAAACATAAAGAATACATCAATGATATTACTAGTTTGGTTTTTAGGCTTAGTACATCTAAATACCTTTGGTATTATCAACATGTATACTTAGTTTGGGAAAAGGAACCAGTACAGATAAAGGTAAGTCACAAGGCTATTTAAATTTATTCAAAAAGTGAGCGTAAAATATTGTAAGATTTACCTAGTTGTAAATATACTTCATTAGATTCCTTTAAGTCATTAGATAATGGTAAAATTAAGTATATTTATGCTTAGAAAATATGAGTTGCTTCAAGTAGGCATACTAAAGAATATCTTGACCAATCATTCATTGATCATGAAAATGTAGCATGGATTATATCCAAAACACACATTACCTTATCTACATCACAACATTTATGTTAATTAGTAGGATCGATGATGTAGTATTACATATCAGCATTGATCAAAAAACTGTAGTGTGCATTAATTCCTAAATGAAAATTTTATACATCAGAGTTATGATGTAACTAGTATCAATGTTGAAACTTGTAGAAACTTCCATTATATTTTATGACATGCTTTTAAAATAATGGATATATCCCATAAGCATATGCCAAATAATATAAAAATGGATAACATATGAGTTATAGAATGATGAAAATCCATTATGTCATAAAAAATATGTGTTTATATGCAAATAGGTTGTTTGGATATAAACAAACATTCATTAAGTTTAAACACATTGTGAATATAAAGTAATTACCCTAATAGTTACTTAGGATATTAAAAAAATACATTTGATAGAAATTTGGTAGTCAAGTGATAGACTATATTTCTATAAATGGGTATAAAAATATTTTAGAGTGATGGGATACATTTTTACTTAGGTTTAGTCAGTGTTAGAGATTCACAAATTGTTATCATAGGAACTAGTTCTACAAGAACATGTGGAACAAGAATGTTCTAGAGACACATTATCTATAGAAATGTTACAACCATGGTGATAGTTTTTTATTCACCGTGGTTAGTGATCTATTATTCATTTCTAATAATATTTCCTATAGGCAAGCAATGCAAGGAAATTATCTATGATTGGAAAGGCTAACTAAAATTCAATAATAGATTCCATGTATCAAAGTGAAAAATGGTATAATCATAATGAATACATTGCTGGGTATTCAAGTGAGATGATACATGGATAGTATAAGTGTGGGACCATATAGGATCGATTGGTTATACCAAGTCATTTCAAATCAATTAGAATTTTAGTTGTCATAGATGATATCTATGATCATATTATTTAGAATTGGATGTCATGATCACTAATCATGTAAAGTGTCTATACAACGCAACTAGAAAGGGTCATGTCACGTAATTATAATAATCATTTCAAGTTACTAATATCTAGTTTAGGATTGAAGTAAGCAACAGGATCATAGAATATAAATTTAAAATAATTTTTTATCATGTGACTACCAGAAGTTAGTGGGACCGCCATGTTCTTCTAAGTAAAATATGTTCGAAAACATATGGAAAATAGATATTGTTCTTACAGTTACTTAATATTTGGATGAGATTTATTATCTAGTGATTGACTTAAAGTAGCAATCTAAGTTCTAGGGAACAGTATCTACTAAGGTAGATCTTAAAATTTCTTAGACCTAGTCAATCATACATAGAGTGTCAAGGTATTGTAAAAATACAATATGGAATAATTCAAGAGAAGAGTTTTTTACAGTGTCCCATGGAATAATATCTCTGGGTATACATGTTTGGGATATGGGAGGAGATTAACATGGTGAGTTGGAATCAATACCCTTAATCGATAGATCAATCATGTAATCCATGATATTTACAGTAATTTATATTACCAATATATGATTTAGAGCATGAAATTATAAGTTATATCCAGTAGAATTACGAGGGATGCAGTCAGTACCTTCTGATTGTACTTCAGAAAGTACAAAATACATGTACACAGTAAGTGGAGAAGAAAGGATACTTGTTTTCAGGGGACACAAACTTGTCTTCCTAAGATCCATGTGATATAGTGTTGTGGTTAGGCTAATGTGATGAGAGAGAGAAGATCATATAATCCAGCGATGGCTATATCTATAAATAAAGAGTGCATTGCAGATTCTAAAACAACTAACAAGTAGTTGAATGTAATGATTTCTTCTAGTTCTTGGAATCTAACCTATTAAAAAAAATTCATTATCATAATGTAAATTATTGTAAAATTACTATCCAATATTTCAAGTTATGAAAGTGGAAAAATATATATACTCTGTAATATCATCTCTTAAGAAGTTTTACTCAAGGATATGAGGTCACAAATAGAAAAATAACCATACAGAGGAATCATGGAAGGCCGAGTAGATAAATTTGTGACTCAGCAGAATCATGAACTTAATCATGTGAGAGATAACATGGTTGGTTAGAATGTTATCTCTAGTGAATGTGTGAGTGTTGAAATAGTGGTTTCCCTAGACCCAACTTTACAGTGCTTTTGATAACCATATTTTGTATAAAGTTAGTTACATATATTGGATTCCTACCCTTATTTTGAAGAATTTTCTGTGTCCATTATTCAATGGTAATGTCCATAGATTAATTATTGCAAATAAATGTTAGAGAATATCCCAAGATATAATGAGAACTTTGAGATAAAATGACATTAATCGTAAACAAAGGTCATATTGTCTAGATGCATCATACTGATATAACATAGTAGATGTTTGACAATCATATGTTTGGAGAACATAAGCATTGAGACTTCTTCTCATGAAGTTCTTAAATGGTGATCTCAATTAGTGAGATCATGAGGACTGGCCCACCAATAAAAACCCTTCATGTTTCTTGTGTCATTAGTAGTTCCTATATACATAACTGTTTTATGGTCTCCTGACTTGAGATCATTAACAAAGTGTTCCATTTGATCATGTAAATTAATTCATCGTGAAAGTCATTATAATGAAATCACAGTGAGTTGGTTTTTGTTAGGTGCGTCATTTGGTGGCATTAAATTCATTGAATGGTCAAGAAATTATTTGTTTCTTCCATGTTAAGGAATTCTTATATCTTGGTTCATGTTGATGAGGATGGTAGTACCATGACAAATCCATGGCCATGGTAGTCCAAGGTAAATCCTTATTGTTAGATAACTAAATAATACATCACGAAAAGGATGATGACATGGGTTTGAATCCTACTTTAAGAGATATTAAAGAAAAATAGATTATATTACACAGTTAATGTTTGTAGGTTGGTTGTAACCACTACGAGAGTCCTTTCCTCTTTAGGGGCCTTGATGGGTTTCTAGATCCTAGTCTTGGTCAATGAATAATATTCACATCATTCGAGATATGGTTTATAGGGTTACATATAATAGAATATTTAAGAATTTTCCCTATTCAGTTGAATAGGTTTATTGAACATAGTGGGCCCCACCAATAGGGTCCAAGATTTGTCCAAGGATATATGATCACCAATAAAATAAATAAATGCATGTTGTTTAAGTTAAGAATAATGGTCTTTGAATTTATTTGTTAAATGTATTTTCAAGTTTATTAGTAATTACATAAAAATATTAATTGAATGAATATTAGTTTAAAATATCCAAGGCTCAATTAATTTTAATGGTAATGATGATTCAAGTTAATGACTCATTTATTATCACCTAATATATTTAATGTATTACAATAAATTTATAATAATACTGATAAATGATATTTATTACTCAATTTAGTAGTAAAAATATTTTTTATATGTAGTGTTAATTATTTGTGGGTCGGGAAGGCATTACCATGTATTTTCATAAAATTATACAAATAAAATAAGAGAGGAATTAACTTATGAAAATTTTTATCCTTTCTATTTCTTATGCTCTCTCCAACATTCTTGAGAGAGAGGTTTTGAATCCAATATCTCAGATCAAGCTATCTCCCAAGCATCGCAAGCATTGTGATGCAGTTGTCATCAGAGAGTCGAATGCATCATCAAAACTCTGTTCTAGAAAATGTATTTAGATGATTGATGATCTTAAAGATTTTTGAAGTGTGTGTGGACAATCTAGTGGAATTCGGATTCAGATTTTTTGAGCAGTGATCACCAACAATGAGTGACATTGAGTTTTGCTTTTGATTTAAACTCGGTATTTTATGGTTTTAATTTTGTGGTTAATCTCTTTCATGTGTGATACTAAGGAAGTAAATGGGAAGTGACTCATTAACATCAATGAGTTCATGTATTTTGTAATAGAAAATTTTTAAAATCCCATTATTTGGACTTCCCCTAGGTGTCTGACACCTTCAGTCCTTTTGGTTGTGTTCTGATGGGAAATTAACAGAATCAGTGTCCCAAAATTCATAGAGATATTGGGTTTATATTAAGTGGTTGTCCATTTATCGTGGTAATAGATTTTTTCTCAATTAGTGGTTTAGTACAATTTGAGTCTAGTATAGTAGTCTAATATTGGGTTTCTTTGGAGTCGGTAAACTTATTTCCTTTTTGTAATCAAGTCTTAATTTTTTACCTCTATAACTTCAATTGAAATGATTTTCCATATCCCCTTTCAACCCTTATTTACTTAAGGTTTTAAATGATTAAATATTTATCTGTTACTTATTGGACTATATATATATCATTCCATGTTTAGTTTTTTAAAATATTAATATTCTAGTGTAGAAATTGATTTTTGCATTTAAATTTAATTGATTGACCTATGAAAAATGAAACATGGGATTCTCTTGTTAGAAATAATGTTTGATTTTGGAATAACATTTTTCTAAATTTTCGTAGAAGTATGTTGGAATTTAAGTCACATTTTATTTGGTTCTCTTCTAATGTGAGTAAATAAATTCAAATTTCATCATGCATTTCATGTGCTGATTGTGCCATGATAATTATAACAAGGAAGCATGTTTAATTGGTAGTAACATGTTTAATGAAATAATAAAATTGATCACGAATAAAAAACTTCATGACAGTAAGGAAAGTATGAAGTTTTACCTTAATTTGGAATCCTATATAAGTGTTAATATTAAAATACAAGGTTTGATATTTTATTTTCAATGAATTTAATAAAATTAATAATTTTCCATGATTTACTATTTGGTTAATTTGTTTCTTCAAATGTTTATTGTTTTCTGAAAATATTATTTTGAACCATAAATAATTGTGTTTAATGATGGATAACATGAATTATTTTCTAAAAATAAAATCATTTCCTGGAATAATGTTTATTTATAATGACCTAAAATTGATTGTTTTTATGATTTTATCCATTTTTTGGTTATGGGTTTTTATTGAGGGTAAATATTTGAAATCAATTTACATAAAGTCTTAACATTTAAATTTGTTAATGAAAATTGAATTTTTAAATAGGAAATTGAGTGATGAAATTATTTCCAAATAAACTTAATTCATATGTCAATAATGATAAAAAGGTGATTGATAATAATTATTGGTTGGGTATTATGTGGTTTTCTTGGTGAATATGAGATGTTTAACCTTTAACTAATTTATTAAAAAATGGTTTCATTATATATGAAATCCATGATTCACTTATCTTATGATATTCTTTTTTAGTAGGGTTATTTCTATTTGAGAGGTACCTTTCTTAGGATTGATATTTTATATATTTTTATCACATGTTTTTTGTGACCCATTATTCGTATGTGGTGGTAGTATTTTGTTTATAGTGATTTTTCTAAGAGGTGTCTTACAGGGTGGTTGTTCAATACATTCCTTTTTCCTTCCTTCCTAAGTTTTATTTTTTTCAAGGATGGGAGTAGCTATATAAGTATCTAATTTAAGTAACAAGATTTTTATATCCCTATATATAATTTTTGAGTTTTTAGTGGAATAAAGAGGTATTTTAGAGGTGTTATAAAGGCTAGATATGAGTTTGACCATCCTAAGTTGGCTGAAATATAATAGTGGGTTTGGTATTGTCATTTTTTATTTTTTGAAGCTATGATAATGGGGTAGGATATTTTGGTTGAGTTATTTATAATGGTTATTGTTTGGATTTGGTTTTATGGATCTTGGTGTACAATGGTGATTGAAACACCGATGGTGACTATTTTGGAATCCCTTTTCAGTTTTGTGTCATGGTAAGTTATATTTTTTTATACTCGTGTAATTGTATTTTCTTCTTTATATAATTGTAAGTGGAGGATTTATTATGATATCTAAAGGTATAACATATCTTCTATGAGAGTAATTATCATATAATGGTAGTGTTAGCTATATATAGGTTATATATTCATTCTCTTGTAAAGTCAGGGTTGTTCTCATAGTGTTGGGGTGCACCAATGGTTGTAAAAGAGCTTGGATTGATGTTTTTTAATCTGTTTTCCATGGAGAATCCAATTGTGTTAAGTTCTTACCACTGAAACACCTTGGACTAGTCGTTTTTTATATGTGTGGTAGTGAGTATAGGTGGAAACTAATGATATATTTAGTTTCATTTGAGGGAGGATAAAAATGCCCACTAGAGATCACCACACTGTTGGAATTGGAATGGTGGGTAAAAACAATGAGGTATTTCTACCTTTTTAGTAATGGAGGTTTTGTTTTTAGTAAAGGGTTATAAAAAATAGTTACTAAAAACACATAAATCTATGGGAGATTGGATAATTAAAATAATGATTTTCTAGATATCCCCTTAGAATAGACGCACCCAGATATTTGTATGATTCACTTATCTATAGTGGATTCCTTCTAAGAATCATCTATAAATAGGTGGTTAATACTTCCTTCACTTGATTTTATGTATCTTATCTCAAACCCTGTTAACTCTTGGGCTCCTCCCCATCATCCAGCTACATATTTTTAGGTTTTTAACATCTTCATTCACCGGATGATTTCTCCTGAATGAAGATTGGGGATTCCAGACCTACTCCTTGTAAATTAAAAGACTACCATGATTTTTGTTTCTATTGGGTAATTAGAATGAAGAAACCTAAAAAATATAAAATAATCTAGAATAATGAATGATAAAAAGGGATGTTCAACACATGTATATAATAATTAATATAATTTCATTATTTTTGGTCATTTTTACTTTAACTAAAATAAATTGATTGGATATTAACAAAATATATTATAGTAAAAATATATTAAAATATTTGGGAATGAAGTGGAACCTATATTTATTACTATAGAGGTATTCATATCATTTTTTGGAATTGAATAGATTATTTTGTGTGTTATATTTCGTTTTCATGAGTATTTTTTATGTTATGAAATTGGTTTTCCTTGAAAACATGGTTTTTTATTGTATTGATCATTGGAATCACATCACATGATTAAATTATAATCAAATATTGTGAATGGATGGGATAATATCAAATGTCCCTAGAGAATAATGGTTGTTTCTTACCACTATGAGTTAATTGCTATGAAATACTTTCCAATTATTGTGTGGGAGTATAAAAATAAGCATAGATAACTGAATAATGATTAAATATAGGAATTAAAATTATATCTTGAATATTCTGGACTTGAATGATGTTTATTTTTTCCAATATTTCAAATAATACTTATTAATGATTTTTTGTGTTGTGGTTATGGATGTGATAAAATATATGGTTATGGCTAGATTTTGTGGTGATAGTTGGTTAGTTTTTGTTTTTTCTAGTGATTCTCGGTGGAATGGGATAGAATGGACTGGAATTAATAAATATAAAAACGTGGTTGTGGATTGAATAATATATTGTAGGATATTATATAATTCTTGTAAAGTTTAATGGATAAAAATTAATTGGTTGTGGGATATAATTGAAATATAAATGCTTGAAATGAATGAAAAATGGATATAAATGTAGGTGCTCACTTGAGTGTTTTTTCATTAAATATGGGAATTAAATGGTGTGATGAACCTAATATTGGTCAATAAATGATAAATATTGCATTAGTTGAATAAATGAAGAGATGTGGAACTACGATTGGTTGGTATATCTATTTTTTATTATTGGTTGTTTTTTTATTGAGGGAGAAATGGTTATGGATGGGTAATGATGATAAAATGTTAGAATAGATGAGATTTATTAAAGATATTTGTGTGCACCCTGAGTCTTTGGTCTATGTATCATTATCTATTCATGTATTTTCTTATGATTTGTAAATTCCCCACCTGATTCATGCACTTAATACCACCACCAAATGTTCAAATTCTTTGTGTTTTCCCAAACATCATGATTGTTGAGTGTGGATAGAAAAATCCCCCCTCTCCCTTGATCTTCCTTATATAGTAGATCATCTATGGTGTGGGAGTGTAATGTGGTGTTAAATCATGTAAGGTATGGAAGTGTCATGTAGTATTAAATCATGCAAGGTGGTAGAGTGGGATGTGGTGACAAATCATAAATGGTGTGGGTGTGGCTTATAGTGTACAATCATCCAACTTTTGAAAGTGTAATTAGTTATACGTAATGATATGGTATATATTATGGATTTAAGTCATAGTAGGAGGGGGGATGAGGTGCATGTCCTTCATGTTTATGATAAAATACTATTATTGTCAAATTTATGTGAATATTCACTACTTCCAACACAAGATGCTAGACATATATGTATTATTGTGGTAGGTATTGTTGTAATCTAAACCATGTCAAAAATAGGATGGATAAAATAATTAGAAATTTTATGTTAGGGTGTGAGACCATTTCGGATAGTTGGGAAGGGGTTGTGGAATTTCTATGATTATATTATTATAATGTTATACCTATACATTTCATGAGATACTTGGTGACCAAGCTTTGTTGAGGCTGAGTATGGATAGTTTACCTAATAGGTTCATGTTGGTTCTACAATTTACTCACTAGAGTATTAATATTCTTCTCTCATATTTTAGTGAGAGGTCTTTAGGAGTATCCTAATGGGTATGCATGTTAAGCTCACTGTACATATATATATATAGTGTTCTTTTGTTAATGATTAGGGATTTGGGGACCAAGTTGGATCGTTCTAGCATGTAGTGGTTAATAGTTGATGGTGATTCTACTTAGGAGTATCGCGAACTTTTTTGGATATTTATCTTTTGATGACCACCATGATTTTTTGATTTACTATCTTGGATCCTGTTTTATTCTATATGATGTGGTATTGATTGGTGGATCTATCATTTCTCCTTTCATTAACATATATTGTGAGGGAAATACCCACCAATATTATGTTTTATACCCTAGGTTCTAGTTTCCAACTTTGGGACTATTGGGCATCAAGGGTCACTTCTTATCTTCATTGTTTGCCCGTGAGGGGTTTTAGTGGAGGGGGTTCATGACATAAGTGACTAACTCGAGGGAACATATGAAAAACATAGATAACACACTAAAAGTTTAATGAACCAACCTAATTATACACCATAATAATTTCCCTAGAGTTTATAGTCAATCAATAGATTATTGAAGCCTTGGTTTAGGGATACACTGACCATCACACTTACTCATGGTTTCCTAGATTAATAAAAAATTCTAAACTCATTAACGCCATATCCATAAATCCTATAAAATTCCATATTTGAAAAATATAACTAAACTCCATCCATAGGACAACTTTGATACCACTCTAATATGATCTGATCCACTGGGACCCCACCTAGGCTTGTAGTGTGCCTAGGTGTGCCACCCCAAGCCTAACTCCAATAGGCATATGGATGGTGACTTGCACCAATAAGGCATAACATACATGGGATGCCTTATTCTATAGCATCATGTAATATAAATGATACATTATCAAACACATAACCAACATCAACATTGGATATATAAATAACCACACTATAACAAAGTCATGTAAGAAAAAATTACAATCTGGAATAAACCCACAATGTTTGCATTGAATATAAAAGGAAAATATAAGATCCCAACATCACTGAGTATGAAAAACCTATTTCAAGGTAAAGTACCTCCCCACCTGGAATCCTATTATGATCACCAACATAAACTCTCATAATCAAGGTCTGCCAAACTCTCTTAGGCACCACTAATTACTAACTCCAAAAAATCCAAGACCACTGGATCCACCTCAAAACTATGCATGTGAAATTACAGGTAATGTTAATAATAAATCAATTTAATGTGTTATTAATGATCATAAATATATTTTAATGAATTCATAATTAATATTATAATTTTATATGTTCTTATTCATAAAATAAATATTTTACTTGAAATTTATTTAATTTTTTATTGAAAATACTAAAATTATCTTAGGATGATATTTTTATAACTTTTTAAAGGATTGATTTATTTTTTAATAGTGGAAAATATGGATTTTTTATAAATATGTCATTTTTTTTCAAGTAAATACAAAGTACAATTTGATATTGGATTGGTTTTAAAGTAAAATAAGTCTCATTTTATTAAAAACCATCCAAATTATTCCATAGTAACTAGTATTATATTTTATTTTCATATAAAATCATTTTTATCCTTAAAAATTGCATTTTTCTAAAAAATGAAATATTTCTAAAAAACATTTTTCATTTGGTTTGGCGCACATATATATTGAAATTAATTTTTTACACTTATAAAAATTTAATCATGAAAATTTTAAGTTATATTTTGAATTATAAAGTTCAAATTTGCTAATGTGGTCAATTTTATTTTAGTTTATAAGGAATAATTCCCACGGTAAAACATTTTCACCCCAATAAAGGTTAAAAGTATTAATATGGGATTTAAACTAATATATAAGGCATAAAATATTTTTATAACCTATATAAATGTGATTTTTTTAGTATGTTTCATAATTACACTATATTTTATTATAAATTTGACTAAAATGGATCCAATTTAATTGGTAAATACATTTTTTTATTTTTAAATTTTACATATTTTCAAGAGTATTACTCCCCTCACTTATAAAGGAGAACATATTCTCCTCACTTCTTTAAAACTTTTGATCCACATATCTCATCCAATACATTTTTAAAACCCTTCCCAAATATCTTTACTTCATCCTAAAGGTCTTGAGAATCAAAAAAAAATCTTATAAAGAATATCATGTAAGCTAAAGGGGTATATATAAGATGAGGTATAATTCCTAACCGACCTATTTCAATTTTATGCTTCTTATTCCTCCTTATAATCAATTTTTACCACTATAATATAATGACATAAATATATTATCATTATTAAATGTTTTTATATTTATGTAATAACTCTTTTATATCTATTTTTCATCCAATGGGAAATTAAGACATTGTATACGAGT
This sequence comes from Viscum album, assembly GCA_963277665.1. Lineage (NCBI taxonomy): Eukaryota > Viridiplantae > Streptophyta > Magnoliopsida > Santalales > Viscaceae > Viscum > Viscum album. The sequence continues at coordinate 1,677,063,548 of OY728150.1, read as the reverse complement.
ACATGTGGACTACCACCTCTAAGATGTGAAGTGTTTTGTTTACATAACCACCTCACATGGATGGTTATAAATATATAAATAAAAAATATATACTATTTTTTTAACATTATTATAATTTTTTAGAGATAATATATTAATTACCTTTCTACCATTTTTGTCTATTAGAAATTCATAATGTCACTCATGCGTACGTGTGGAAAATAAACTTCATGAAGTAATGTGATTGTTTTTTCATTACCACCAGACATGGTTGGTCATAATGATGGAACTAATTAATTAATATAAACTTTATATCATAATTATTATTTTGAAAGTCTTTCCCATTAATTAGATATTTCATAGTATTTACGAATCTAATATGATTAAATTTCTCTAGTTTGATCATGTATGGTATTACTAGACTTAAGCATTGTGTGGGTTTAGCACTCAATCTATGGGTTCTCTATAAACCTTTAAAATGTATTTCCCTAAAATACAAATTTGAATCTAAAGGTGTATGTGTGGAATACCACATCTATGACACAATATATTTCATTATTCATGTCCACCATTCATTAATGGTAAAAAATGTTTTTAATGTATAAAAATAATAAATTTATATTGATTAATATTCTAGATATGATGGAATTCTGATCCATTTAACCTAATTCAACCTACCATTGTCATTTTTGACTTATAAAACAAACATCTTCCGAACTTCCAATGTAATCTTAACCATTTTAATAACCAAATAAACTATAGAAACAGAATAAATAAATTGAGAAAAGATAATTAAATGAACAAAAAAATGGTTCTTAAGAATTTTTAAAAATAATATAACTTTTTTACATGGGATGGTAGACATAAAAATGATACAAGTTGTAACTTGAGGTAAGGAACCTTATTTTAAAAATATAGTTATAATACCTTCCTTATAACTCTTTTTTTGTCTATGTAAAAATCTGTTTAAATGTTTTCAGGAATGTTCTTATTTATGCCTCAAAAGTTTAAAAAGATAACTTTAAAATTTTATTTAATTTTTTTAAAAAAGTATTAAATTGGAATATTTTTAGTATTTTTCATATAAGTCATTATTTGACTTTTTATAACAATGTGTAAAAATAAGAATTTGTTTAATGACTATCAAATACAAAAATCATGTTATCATGAACATTATTTGATTTGAAGATTCCTTTAAATGATAACGTGTATATTTCCAAAGAAAATGTTTTTATTAATGTTCTTGGAATTTTTTTAATGTTTTCTAAGTAAATAGAAACTTTTTATCAACTTTATGAGATTACTAAAAGTGTTATTGCTTATGGGATATAATGATAATTAAAATTGATTTTATTATTGACATTCAAGATATAAGTTTTTTATTCATATTATGGGTCTTGAAAAATTTATGTGAGTGACGGGTGATCCCAATATTGATTTTTTAATGGTTGAACTTGATATAGATCTCAAATGTATTGGGAAAAGTGAATGAGTTTACTTGTGATAGATTACTCTATCGGGATATGGAAATTATGACCTTAGGTAATTCCATTATATGGATTATTATATAAGTGAATATATGGAAAATATCCCAAGTTATCTTCAAGATATGTTTGAAACATTTTATGAAGGAAATATTTTTATTTTAAAAGGAAAGAAAGTGATATTATGTTTTTAAAGAATTCATATTAAATTTTAAAAACAAAATGTTGAAGGGTTTTTTTAAGGAAATATATTCAAGAGATTTCATGATTTCCAAGGAACCCTTAAGATTATAAATTTTCCTTTATGATTCCATTTGAAATTTTATTTAAAAACTAATAATAAATTGAATTTTTTCAGGTAAAAGTAAAATAGTAGTTGAGTTTAAATATTTATTATGAAAAATAGAAAACATTTTTATGGATTTTTTAGGTTTACAAATTGAATAAAGTGTTTATTTAATTTTATTTCCCATATTGTGATTTTTTTCTCATCACATATTTTTAAATTTTTTCAATGGATTAAGGGTAAGTAATAATGTTAATAATTCAAGAGTTCCAGCTATCATAGTCACCATAAATGAAAAAAGTGTGTACTTATAAATAAATTGTTCTGTGAGAAAAATATAATATTTTTGAAATTTTACACATTGTTTGGAAATGTTTGAATAAATTTTTAAAACTAAAAACTAATAATATCTTAGAAATGTAATAAATGGAAGCCCTTATTATAAATAAAATAATTATGGGTTAATTAAGGTGTGATTTTTTTTAATTTGTATGAGAATAAAGGTTTAGATAACTTTAGAGGTTAAAATTATTTAAATGATAATCTTAAGAAATTATAATTTATTATTATAGTATAATGATATATATTTTTAGGATTTTAATATTTTCTTATCTAATATATGTTTGTTTATAATGGTTTTTCGTACAATAAATAGGACAGTTGAAGTATAAAGGGATTGAGAGGATAATATACTTATGAACCAACAACCTAGAATAGTTGTAATTGAAATAGATCTATTTGTGACTATATTAACTGAGATGATGTATGATATTAATAGAGGTAAAAATAAAATGGAGTGATGATATTCTCTATATAATAATATGTCAATAGTATGGTATATCATGAAATAGCATCCTACAACATTTGGTGCATCCTCAGATGTGACGAATTATGAAGGATTAATTAACACTTTAGACAAAATATTTAAAATTCAAGTATTTTTATAAAATCATAAAGTAACCCTTCTTATTTATCATTTTTAATAATTACTCGATCAATTTATGTCATTGATTAAATACACTAAGGAAAATAAAGAATTTGATAATATGAAATTGATGGTATTTAAATAAATTTTCCTTGAAATGTATTTTATTAAATTTAGTTGAACTAAAATGGAAAAGGAATTCTTAGAGTTGAAAAAAATGAAGGAGGAATTTATTTTCACCTATGAAATTAATTTTACTACATTGGATAGGTATGTACAAAATATCACTATAGATCGTGACAGTAAATTTAAACTATTTTATTAGGGATTGCATCGAATTTTACAAAGCTCTATAGTTACTCATGTTTTTAAAAATTATAAGGAAACGATATGGGGTTCTGATAATGTTGATATAGAGGCTGTGAACTTTAAAAAAAATAAGGATTGAAGTTATCTTGGTGGTATAAAATGGTTAGGAATTCACTAAAGAAACATAAAGGTAATAAAATTCAATTACCGTCTTGTGATAAGTGTGGTAAGAAGCATTTTGGGGGATGTTATATGAGATCTAGGAAGTGTTTCTAATATAAAAAGTTAGGGCATATGGATTGAGATAGTAAAGAAAAGGGAAATGGTAATGGTTAGGCTAATAATGGAAAGTAGGCAGTTAAATGTTTTAATTGTAATGATATGGTCTGTTATGTGAATATGTGCCCCAATAAATGTTTGAAGTATTGTGATCATGTAATGAACCAAAATTTTGGATCCATTAAATTAATATTATCTTCAATATCATGTATCACATAAAACACAAAAATAAAATAAAATTTCGATATGTTCATATTGTTAAAACCTATCCATTAAATGTTTATAGTCAAATAGGAGTAACTGAATTATGAAATATATATATATATAGGTTTTTTATTTAGAATTTACATAATCCGTTATTATGTTTAAAAATATTCTCTTTTGGTGTTATAGTTTTTCTAGAAAACTAAGTATATTATTATTAAATAATTAGTTTAATAAAATATAAAATTTATTTCAAGCTGTCTTGGTGTTTTATGTAAATTTTAAAAAATAAAAACATATATTTAAAAATATGTTATTTTCCTATAAGGCCAATTTCTCATTAAATTTTATAATTGTACTTAAATATTAAAATATAAGATTAATGAAATTTAATTTGAAAAAAATTAACTTCATTTTTTGATTTATAATTCCAATATTAGTTTAATATGTATTTTTTATATTTTTTTAAAAACAAAATTTAATTTTAAGGCGTTTATTGAAAAATAACGATTATAGAACTACTGTCACTTTTATGAAGTTATTCCACAAAAAGTATTGAAAACTTTTTTGAAATAAAAAATATTTTTTATAAATTTTAATTAATTATTTTAAAATAATATTTTGAAATATAAAACCCATGTTCAATATCTTAGAAAATTTAAGTAATGTTTTAATGAAAATTGTTCTTCATCCCTTTCTTTTAATTAATTTTTCACATGGTGGAATACGGTTTTAAACATAAAATATCATTAATTAAATATTATTTTAATATTATAAAAACATTTTATTTTAAAAATAATCATTAATGTTGATAATTTCATCCTAAAAATAAATCTAATTCTTAAAATACAAATTTTTAAATGGGTTTTTATGTTTTATATGCACTAATAATAAAATTAATTTCTATAAATATTATATTTTATATTTTATCCAAAAAATATATTTAAAATAAAAATATTGAAATAAATAAATAATATTAAATTTAATTTTATCCATTAAATTTATTTTCCAAGGGTGAAAGTAGAGTAACCAAGATAAGAATAAATTCGGATAAATGTGGTTTAACATATTGAAAAGGGGTAAAAAATGTTACAAACATGTTTTATACTGGTTGGTGGAGAGATTATATGCCTTATCTGTTTCCACATACCATTATTTTTCATTTATTGAGTCTTTTCATTGAATAATGGTGTGATATTATTGATAAAGAATGGGTTTTTTTAAAAAGTTCCCTTTTCATAAAATATAAATAGAGACAACCACATCCCTTTTTCTCCACCCATTTCAAATATTTGAATAGGAAAACCTTCCATGGTCTCTTCTAAACACCCTCCCCATTCATTTTAAGCCCTTGTCTCAACAAAATGATAAGATAAAGAGTCTTAATGAGTTACCCAAGGTAGAACATTCGAGGGAAAGGTAACAGTCTCAACCCAACTTTTATAGGTCCTTTTCTACTTATACACCGATCATGTCCCCTATACACATGGGGTATGATAAAACCCACATTGTTACTATTATTAAATTTTATTTAATTACTTTTATATCCATTTTAAAATTTCCTCTAAGGTCATTGATAAAAATGAAAATGTCATCTTGTGTTTGTGCAGACTACCACCACCCTGAATGACATGTTTTCTTTTCTATGAGCACCCAACATATATGGATTTAAAAAAATGTATTTAGTATGTAAAAAATATATTTTATACTATATTAACATTATTTAATGATAATATAGGAATATATATAAGTAATATAAATAATAAATTGTTATATTAACTTTAACCACCTATAGTGGACTTATCAAGGAACCTTTCTTAATGTGGATCCTATTTGGATAACCTTTGAAATTATATAAATATTTTTTAAATTTAACAATAATGGTAATAAATATCCAAAATTATAGATATTATAAATTTATTTTACAATACCTTTGACCATAGTTAATAAACCAAAAGTGTTATGAAAAAATTAACGGGACAACCCTGAGTAACCGACGTAAGAAAAACTATATTAAAAATAAGTATTGAAAGATAATAGATAAAACATATAAAATTAAATATATATATATATATATAAACAATATTGTTTTTTATAAATCTAATTAACTTAATTAAATTATTCTGGAGGTTAAGTGAAAGTGAAAAACACTTCTGGGCACAAGGTAAGGGTTTCATCTCAAAAATTTCTTCTTTATCAACCATGTTCTTTGAAACTATTAATTTATTTTAAATTTTTTTATACTATAAATTCAATATTAAATATCATTTATTATCTAAATTCTAGGTATTTTAACATTAACTTCAATCTCTATCTCTTTCAAGGGTTTTTATTAGAATGTTTCTTAAAGAGGAAGGGTTTCGTCTCAATCACCCTTTATTAAGGAATGTATTAATAAAATGCATAAAACTTAATTTTTATAGGGTATCCACTACCCCCATACTTTTAATATTATTAATTGTTTTTTAAATTTTAAAATTAAATTCTATTCATACTCTTATTTCATATTAACTATGATTAATTTCCTCCCTAAAATATAAGAGTCTTCTATAACACACTATTAGTTATTGATTTATATTGTTTTTCCATGAATTTAATATTTCATTTCATATGGTGTAATATATTTATATCTTAATAGATCAATTTTTATTCAATTATTACTTATTTTTAGTTAAAATAATTTTTGAAAATGAAACTATGCTAATAATAATTCTTGTATATTTAAATAATTATTTTCCTTATGTGTCTATAATTTCCTTTCCCCCTAATGTTATCTTTTTTAACCGGAAAATCCATTAGGTGTTATCTCATGTAATTATAAAATATACCTTCTCTTATTTTCAAAATAAATTTTAATTATCTAATTTTATGTTGTGGTATATCAACAAAAGTCTTTTAAAACAGAAAAATAGAACTTTTGTACTGGCTTCATGAATTTTTAGTTACGTATTTCGTTTCCATTTCTCCCTTTTTATTCCATATTATTATCATTTACCTCATCAAGTTTTTTATATATGTCCCTTATATATATACCTTGTTAAATAAAATTTTAATTTTTGTGTTCATACATGTTTTTATTTCCCGTCAAAATTCCAACATTTATGTAAACCTAATTTAAGGTAACATTCATATTTTATCATAGCATGTCACGTATCACCCATATAATATGTTTTTAAACAATGAATATATTATAAAAATATGAATTATTACATATCAAACCCTGTCTATAAAATTATAGTTTTATAGAAAACAATATATTATTTCCTTTTTTAAAAATAACCTTTACTTATATCATAATGTTTCCCCATTGTGGTTCACTTTCATTTATTCTTCATCATATGTTTTTCATGAATTTTCTATATTAGATCTTTAAGTTGATATCCTAATTTTTTCTAAACGAAATTCTAAAATGATTTATTTCTTTCTTTCCTTGAGCATATTTTTTATATATCCTTCAATTGTGCCTTATAACAAGATTGTGAAATCCACTTTGTTCTCATAGGTTTTATTACACTTATGATTTTTTACATTTTCTTTTTCCTTTTTGAGAACACATATTAATGTATATATAATAATTAATGTAGCCTTATTTTTTATTGGTTGATTCATTATATCCCATCAATGAATTGGGTATTCTTAATGGCTAGTGAGATACCATGTGTGGCGTGAGGGTACTTTGCCTAAGTACACTATTTTATGATGGTGATTTTCCTTAGAATATAATGACTATGTTGTGGGTTAACATATATTATGTTGTCTTGATGGTTATCCTTGATATATGATTATGATTTCATATTTTATGTTTTTTTTAAATTTATATGATCCCATGGTATTATGATTTTATTTCTTAATGTCATGATTCTAGGATTTTAATCATTCTATTTTTGATATCATTTTGTGCCTCTTAAATATCATGTTATAATTTATTTTTATGATTATTCCATTATTAGGATTTTTATCTCACCATTTTCCTTATGAATGTTTTCTAGGGTATACTATAAAGTTTTAGAAGGGCTATTGGAGTTTTGAGAACTATGTGGAGTTCTAAATAATGATGTAGTTTATTACTTTATATTATATATTTATGTATATAATCTCCTAAAGACACAAGAACTCTTGATACATGGATTTGATTGTTGTGAAATTATTTATTAATTCATGAATTGAATTATTTTTAAATCATGTTTTGTTGTAGATGACCATGATTTTAAAAAGAAAGTCATGGAATAGTAATTTTCATTTTTTGGTCTATAAAATGAAGTGGTGTGTTTAATATAATTATTACATTTCCATATTTGATTCTATATCTTCACACAACTAGAAAATGGAGATACTATCATAGACCTATAGCCACAGTTTTAAAAATATGGCTATAGGTGGTTATAGCCATGGTTCTGTGGCATATAGGCATGGTTCTAAAACTGTGGCTATATGCCTATTTTTTAGGACCTATAGACACGGTTTTAAAAACTGTGGCGATTGATTGTGGATATTTCCATGTTTTTTTGGCATATGGACATGGTTTTCAAAACTATGGATATAAGCCAAATTTTTCAATTCCCTATAGCCACAGTTCACCAAAACCATGGCTATAGGGTTCCTGCGCTTTCGTGGGAACATGAATTCCCACCAAAAAATTTATGGGAATACCTACTTCCACAGTTTTGAGGTTATTCCCTTGGTTTTTATTAATATATATATATATATATACCCGAATTGTGTCATGGTATAGTGGTAAGTGCACTGGATTGCAAAGTGGAGGTGCAACGATCAAAACTAATTGGGGAGATTTTCTATTTAGGCCATTTCCATGGTTTTCTAAGGCTATTGCCATAGTTAAAACCATGGAAATTTCCACCTTTATTCATGGTTTAAACAATGGCTATAGGTCAACCTCCACAGTGGCTAATTTGGAGGCCTATTTTCATGGTTTTTAAAACTATGGCAATAGGCCATGACCTACTACCATGACGATAATGGCCACGGTTGGCCACATCTGTGGTCATAGCCAATGGCCATGGTATTAGGACTTATTGCCACGGTTTTGAACCATGGAAATAGTCATTTTTTCTAGTTGTCTCATATTATTTAATTTATTCCAAATTCAATAGTAAAATAGAAATATCACCATAAAAATAAAGAAAATACTTTCGATAAAAACTTCTGGTGGAAGTATTAAAGTAACATAGATTTATGGGAACCTTCCTATAATCATATATAGAATTTTTTTTCATGAAAATATAGTTTTCTTACCATTAGTAAATTTTGAAGTCCTTATGGGTATGGATTGAATTTTATTTTATCATGTTAAGATATATTACTTAGAAAATTATTTTATAATCAAATATCATAGTGAATTTAAATTTTTATATAATAATGAGTTCATACCTTGGATATCATATCATGAAACTGAGAAACTAATTAAAGATGGGAGTGAATATTTTCTTGAAAAGATTTTTGAAAAAATGAAACTGTTCAAATAGGTGTTGTGATAGTAGTAAATGAATATCTAGATATATTTTATGATGATTTCGTATTATTATTCAGGTTCGATATCTTGATTTTACTATTGACTTAGTTCCACATGCTAACCCAATTTCAATACCTCCGGACAAATGGCTTAAGTATAGTTGTTAGAATTGTAAAATGAAATATAATAATTACTAGATAAGGGAATCATCTACCCTAACACTTTAACTTGGGCTTCCCCAGTACTATTTGTTAAAAATAAGGATGTTTCCATGATATATTTCATTGATTATAGAGATCTCAGTAGCATAACTATTAAGAATAAGTATCTTTTTCACTAGATAAATGGCTTGTTTGATCAGCTCTAATGAGTGTAGTATTTTTCAAAGATTTATCTTATTACCATGTACCATCGGCTAAAGGTGAATGAAGAATAAATTTAAAATATGCAATTCAGGACTAGTTATGGCCATTATGAATTTTTGGTTTTTTATTTTATGGTAAAATTTGAACCCAGGGTATTTGTTTTTCTAATTAATAGAGTTTGACAAGATTATTTTGATAAATGTTTGTTCATTTTTATTGATTATATTATTTTTTCTCTAAAATTTATCATGAACATTAAAAATGACTAATTATTTTTCTGTAAACTTTAAAATAAAATTAGTTGTGCAAAAAAATTTATTAAATTTAAATTTTGGTCATAATTGATTTATTTCCATGGAAATATTGATCTAAATATAGAATAATAGTTTTTTCTATAACCCTAAATTTGTGATTGAATTTCCATGACTAATAAATTTTTGTAATATTAAAATTATTATTGGGAAAGTATGTTACTAACAATGGTTTGTTGAAAACATTTCTTGGTATGCTAACCCACTAATCAAGGTAACTCAAAAAACAGTTAAATTCAATTGGATAAAAAATGTGATGATTTTTTTGAGAACTGAAAAAAAAAATATAAGTTAATATTCTTATGTTTGACTTTACATCTAGAAATGGGTTGTTTTTTATTTATTATTATTCATTTATGAAGATCATTGGTTATTTATTGATCCAGAATGAATGAGTCATCACATATGCACATTCTTAATTAAAACCCCATGAATAGAATTTTCAAACAAAGGACATTGAGAAGACAATAGTAGTTTTTTCAAAAAGATATTACGGAAAGATCTATTTGGGGAGAAATGTGAAATATATAATAATAATAAATTTTTACTTTATAAATTCATTCAAAATATTGAAAATGAGATAGAGAAGTTAACTAGAACTAATTAAGGGTTTTGATTACACAATTCATTTTCATCCATGTAAAGAAAATAATTTACCCAATTCCTTGATTTAAAAACATAATGCATCATTAGTTGTGATATATTTGGATAATATTCCTTAGTTAATGATTTATTAAATGTTAAATTGGAAATTGTTTATAAAAAAACTCATTCTATTTTTTTTAGGTATCAGTGTAGTCATCATTTTTGGAAATCATTAAGTAGGATCATAAGGAAAATCATGGTTTTCAATAAATATTATAACTGGTCAAAAAGAGAAATTTTCATGATTATAATGTTAATGAATAAGGGATTATCATATTTGGAAGGATGTTATGTGTTCCTAGTAATTAACAATTGAATAAGGAATTATTAAGTGATTCTCAAGGATATCCATTTTTTGTTTATCCTTGTAGTACTATGATGTATAGAGACCATTGGCCCACTATTGATCATTTGACTAAATATATGGATTTTATACATATTAAACATACTATTTATATGGACAATCATTACAGACATTATCTTATATAGATATTCATGTTATATGTATTTGACATCTCTATGGTATATGATCGTGATCCAACATTTAAATCAAAATTTTTGAACTGACTTCATATATTGTTTGGTACTTTAGTAAATTTCCATACATCTCTTTATCCTTAGTATAATGAAAATTTGGAGTGTAAAATTTATACTTCAGAGTATATTCTTTGATATTAATCATTATATTTTCATGGAACATGAGATTAGAATATTTAATTATCTTAATTTTCTTATAATAACAATTTTCATTCTCATATTTTGATGACACCTTTTGAAGCATTATATGGAATATGGTTCCAAACTCTAGCATATTGGGTGGAATGCAACGAGGTAAAATTATTGAGAACAAAATTGGTAGAATAGATGGTTGATAATGTTAAATTGATTCAACCCTGCATGAGGGAATCACAGAGTTTCTAAAAGAATTATTCATATAACTAGATGAAAGACATTTCATTTGAGGTAGGTTTCCATGTATTTATTAAAATATCTCCTTGGAAATGTGTTATTCATTTTGGTAATAATGGAAGTTGAACATATAGTTAATTAGACCACTTTCAATTTATGATAAATTTGGATCAGTTTATAACTATGTATCCTCTATGATTTTATCATAGGTACATGTTGTAATTCATGTTTCTTTGTTAAGGAACTAAAATCCTAATGAACCTCATGATTTAAGCCCTGAAGTGGTACAATTAGATTAAAATATCTATTATGAAGAAAATAAAACCTTTATTTTTCATCAAAGTAGTTACTATAAAATAATTTGAATCACTAGGTTAGGGTTATATAGAATAATCAAATGATTAAAGTAGCAACATGGGAATTGGAAAGAAACTATGTAGGAAAAATATCATCTCTTTTTTAAGAAGTGAATACAATTGTGAGGACAAAATTTCTAAAAGGGGTAATAATGTGAAAACCTAGATAAAGTTAATAATAAATAAATTTCATTCCATATTAATTTTCATAAATATTTTCTTATATATTCATATGTAATATGGCATTTTTATATGATTTTTCAGCTATAGGAGAAATAGTTTTATTCTAGGTGAAAAATATTTCATGATATATATGGTTTTATATATAAAATAAAATTTAAAATTTTTATAGTTTCAAAAGGTTAATATGATATTACTTTTTAATTCATCATATAAAATAAAAATTTGGGTTAATTTTTTTTATTTTTCCTAAAAGGTGTATTTTTTAATGAATAGTAGAAAATTACTATATTAGTAAAATGTTTATTTCCAAACATGTTATTAAAAACTCCCCTTTTGATTTTTTATTAGTTTTAAAGTTAAATAAGTCCCATTTATTCAAAATGTTCTAAATAATTCCATATTAATCATTATTATTTTTTATTTTGGTATAAATTAATTTTTATGCATAAAATGACATTTTTCTAAAAACTATTTTTCTTTCAGTTTTTCATACAACTATTGAAATTAATTTTTATATATTATAAAAAATTGAATATTATAAAATGTATTTTATATATTGAATTTTTTGGTTCAAATTTTTTAATTTGATCCATTTCATTTTTTATCATAATGAATATTTTCTGTGGTAAAACATTTTCACCCAATTAAAGGTTAAATTGGTTAACATGGGTTTAACATAAGAGACAAGGAATACAAAATCTATAAAACTTGGATAAATGTGATTGTATGAATTTATTTATTCGATAACCTATATTTTATTTAAAAATTAACTAAATTTGATCAACTATTTCTAAGAAATACATTTAAATTAATTTAATGTTTATATATTTACAAGAGTGACACTCCCCTCACTTATAGAAGAGAACCTCCTCACATCACTTATTAACATATTTTTAACCACTTACATTGACCTATCCCAAACCAAAACCATTCCCAACTATCCTCCCCAAATTGTAGATGTCATTTTGTTACCAAAATTCCAATCCTAGATGTATTAATGTGTAAGACTAAGGGAGATATTTAAGGAAAAGGTATAATTCCAAAGAGAACTATTTGAAGTTTATTTATTCTTTAAAATACATTTAATATATTATAACCACTAAAATATAATTGAATCAATAAATTATCTATATTTAAATGTTATCATTCTTAAGGAACAACTCTTATCTATCTCTTTCCCATCCTATAGGAAGTGAAAAAATCCACCATGCATGCATGTAGACAACCACATATATAAAGAGATGTGTTTTTTCCATCACCACCTCACACGTCTTATTATAAAGAAGAAATTAATTAATATATAATATTTTTATGAAATTATTATGATTATTTATAGATAAAATATTAATTACCATCTTATGCTTTCTTCTCATTCTAAGTTGATAATGTCGCTCATGGGTACGTGTGGAATGCCTCCTCCACAAAGCGATGGGATTAATTTGTTATTAATTCCTAGTATGGTAGGTAATAAGGATGGAAAAAATTAATAATATTAAATTTTTAAAATAAATTTAATTCTTGTAAAGTAAAAAATTATATACCTTATTTATTTTCCATCCATTATAAAAATCAAAACATCGCGCATGTATACATGGAGAATACCACCTCTTTGATAAGATTTATTTAATTCTTCATATCTCCATTCCATGTCTGGTTAAAAAGTTTTTTATGTATAAAAATAATAATTATTTCATTAATAATATTTTGGAGATGATAAAACCATGATCCCTTTGACCATAGTCAACCTACAAATGTAATTTTATAATTATAAATAGAATATCCTAAAAACATCCAACGTGAACTTAACCATATTGGTATCTAAATAAAACATTGTAATAAATTAAATGTGGGAAATAATGATAATTGATTGAACATAAAAAAATTATATTAATAATATTTAAAACTAATATAATTTTATTAATGAAGAGGTTATACATATAAATAATTTATGTCTAGACTTCAGAAGAGGGAATTTCTTTTAAAAACTCATTTTAATGTCTTGATTTTAACTTTTTAATTCCATGTCGATGTTATTTTACGTTTTTTCAAAAAATTTATTATTTAGTCCTAAAAATTTTCTAAAAAACCTTTTTTATATTTTTAACATTCTTTATAAATTATTAATAATGAATCCTTTCATTTTTGTGTACGATTGATTTTTGAATTTATTTACCAAAGTGTGATAAGGTTTATTTTTTTAACGATTATCGAATGAATTTATTTTACCTCCATCATAACCATTATTTTAATTTAATATTATTTTAAAAGTATATATTTTTATTTTAAAATACTATATTTTTATCAATATTCTAGTAATTTTATGTTTAAAAAATATATAATGAAATAGAAATGTCTTATCATCTATATGAGATAAATTAAAGTCTTATTACTTATGGTATTGAAGGCTAATACAAATGGGTTTTATGATTAAATTGAAAGATATATATATTTAATTCATTATATGGTTATTATAAATTTTATATGGATTATTGGTGTGCCCAATATAACTATGTTGATGGGTGATCCCAATATAGTTCTCCAATGCATTGAGTAAAGTGATGGAATTTACATGTGAAAGGTTACTCCTAAGAGGTAAAGAAATTATCCAGTTATGTGATTCCTTTGTAGTGGTGAATATATGGTTAAATGTAATAATAAAGTCCCAAGTTTCCTATATGATATTATTTAAATGGTTTATAAATAAAATATTTTAACTTCAGAAGTTAATAAAATGATCTTATGTTTTTAAGAAATGGTTATGAGTTCTTTTAAAAAAATGTAAAATATTTTTTAAGGGAATATATTCATTTGTTTTCATAATTCATAAGAAACACATATGATTTATAAATTTATAATAAGAATGAATATTAAATTATTTATGAAATATATTGAGAATTAAGTTATTTTCAAGGAAATGTTAAAGGTTATTTGAGTTCAAATATTTATTATAAAAAAGGAAAATTTTCTTATGGATTTTTTAGTTTTACTAAATGAAAAATTTGTTTATGTCTCTTACTGCGATTTGTTTTCAATACCACATTTTGAAATGTTTTTCATAGGGATTTAGGTTGAGAATAATTATTACTAAATTCAGAGTTCCAGTTATGGTAGTTACCTTTAGAAAAACATGTTTATATTCATGAACAACTTATTTTGTGGAAGAAATGAAGCATGCTCTATTTGGGTCAGTCAAAATAATGCCATTTCAAAACCTAGGTAAGATACCTTAGAAAATTCAAAGCAATATAAGCCTCTACCTTCTGATATGAAGGTCAAGAAGATCTTTATCAGATTACTTTGTAATATTAATGTCATGAACCTTCCATTAGTAATGGCTACTTTGGGTAATACATTGGGCTTTGATATTTTCACTGATAATATTGTTGCTCACCTCTCTGGGATGAAAAGGGAGATAGATGATTCCCATTCTGAGATGGAAGGAACTACATATAAAAAACACAACTCCACATGAGATGGAAATATCTTCCCCTATTAATGTAAGGGATTCCCTATTGAATGAGACACCTCCCAAAACTCCCTTTGGAGTAAGGGAGGTGGAAACTGTTGATTTGGGTAATAATTTTGAACGGTTTCTATTTTATGATCTGACTTAGAAGACTAAGGTTGATATGGATGGGGATAATACCATTGGGAATGAATCTAGTGTAGGAAAATTAGAGGAGGAGGATTAGGTAGAATGGTCTCCGGTCCCAGTGAGAAATAGTATCTAGATGAGCATCCGTAATGAGAGGAAGAGTTATTCTTTTTTCCACCACCAATAGTGACATGATCGATAAAGAAGTTTAAAACTTAGTAGAAAGACATTGGCTCCACCTTCTAGTATTATAAGTCAGGTGATGTTCTTGAGAAATACTTGGAATTACTTATGAGCTCAGAAGAAGAAATTGTTCAATAGACATTGTCACTTAATGATACTGAAGAGGAAACTGTCAGAATAATGGGGAGTTCATTGTGGGTGGAACTCAAAGAGGATCAATATAACTAGATCAATAACAATGAATTGATCCTAATTGGGGGATTAAATAGTGGAATGATCAGCATAGAGAAGTATATTTGATCTTGGGAAAAGTTGGCCTTTTGCTTTGAAAATCTGATACTGGAAGAACCAGACATCCAGGTAACCAACATCTCTTGGAAATTGTTTGGGAGATCGAATCTTGTATGATTAAATTATCCTTCAATGGTACTAATATTTATTTTTGTGGTTTAACTCATGGTTTCTCAATTTTTCCTTAAAAGTTTTTTACTAATAAAAATTTAATTTTAGTTAAGGAACGTATTTTTATAGTTCATCATCTACACTGACACCATATATATGGCAAAAAATACCAAGAAAAGGAGAGTATAAAAATAAATAGTAGAAACCATGAATACAAAAAATAATATGAAAAAACCAAGTCATCTTATCACCCAAAATCATGGAAGAAATAGACATTGCAGTAAATTTGACCTATATAAATGATTCTAAAAACCATTATTATTTCATACCTATAGCAATTATTTGGCCAAAATATTGGTATAGGTGTGATTTTTTCCACCAATAATAATGTTTTGACAAAAATGTTTTCATACATTTTTATTTCACCCATTTTCATAAATGGTTTGGGAAAACTATTGGTATTTTCCACATATACGAATAGTTTGACCAAAATATTGGTATTGGAGAAACCATTATTTATGTGTAATAATAATAATAATAATTACTTCAAAATTAATTATTATTTATACACCCACACACACACATAGATATATATATATATATGTGTGTGTGTGTGTGTGTTTAATAACACAAGTGTGGTTATATCATGGTGGTAAATTCTTTATAAAGTAATGGCATGGTCCTGGCATCAAATATTGGCATTGGAATTTGTTTTCAAAAGTATACCTATTACAAAATTTTGATAAAGATGCTGGTATAGGTATTTCCTTTAAAATTACCTACACTAATGGTTCTCAAACTATTGATATAGACCTTCCATACCAACATTTTGGTCAATCTATTGATATAGTTCTATCCTGAGGCTAAATCACCCAATAACACATCAAATAGTTGGTATAATCTATAAGAAGGATTTGAGGGCCCACATTAATTATTCCAAACCATTGGTATATCCTATTTTTAAGTATAGATATAATACCTAAAATAGAATCTGGATATAATTTATAGATAGAAAACCTAGGTATATAGTGGAATCCATGTCACCTTATATTTACACCACAATGGATCACAACCCATACATAATCAGATTCTCCAAGTAGTTAAAGACCCTTATTGTCCAAAATAAAAATCCAATCAGTATGTCATATCATAAATGAAACCAAGAATAACTAATACATCAAGGGAAATAAATCCCATATAATACATAAATTTTTAAATTTCTTAGGCGCTCTTTCACAATTATTGTATGGAATCGAACCTTATTAAGGTATAGGTGCATTGAATGAAGAAAAAAACCCCAAATTATAAATCAATTCATACTAACTCCCAATAAAACTATAATAGGGGACTATTCCTAATTAAGGGAAAATGTATAACACAAGGGAGTACCAAAACCATAGGGATGGAGGATTACACCACGATGCATGGGGGAGTAACATAACTCCATATACCTAGTCCTAATCACCACTATGAAATCATATTAGGGGAATCACACCTCGATAAGCAGATATATTATAGGTAATGGAGTAATAAACCATATATATAGAGGGTCCTCATACAATATCAAACCGAAATACTTACATCTATAGGTGGAGGAACCACACTCTATTATATATGGGAGTAACAAATATGATTATAATTTAAAAGACTCTTGCTTCATTGGTATTTGGGGGGTATCATATCAGTGCCTAAAATTCTTATAATGTTGAACCTATACCTAGAATCTATAGGGACGGTGCATACAAACTCGAACACATGTGGGAGATACCAATAACATGATATTATGATGTTTTCATGGGAGTTATCAACCTATTTACATCTCCAATATACCTCAAAAAAACCATGTAATGTCTGTATTGATAAGATCCTCAACCTATCCAAAACATATCACAACAGGTATATGAGTCCATAGGACCATACCATCATGATTTATACTAAAAAAATAGTAAAAATGGATTTCCCTCTAACCCATTTGTTACACCTAGTAAAAAATTAAAAAAACAGTAGAGTTCCCATGTTACATGATATATACTCTAATGTATATGGTGTTTGGGTCATGAACATATGTTGAGAGTATACCCCGACCATTCATTCTTATGAAGTCATCCAACATTGCATGTCCTGTAGGAATACATCGCATGTGGGAGTATCTAGTATATATGGGATTGTATGAATTCCAAACCCTGATTTATATTATTTACTAATACACAGTATTTAAATATCATCTACTTCGTGTGAAAAGATAGTGGTTATGTTGGTGTGTACTATTGTGACATGATTTATGTGTTTTATGACTAAAAATATATACTCTTTGGGATATATAATTTTTTGAGCTTGATATTTACCTTTTACATAAAACACAAACAATTTTGTGTCATATAAATGAATATGGAATGTATTTAGGACTGCATTCCATGTATATCAAATGGGGTGGTTGGTCGTGTACTTTTCTAAACCCTAGGCCACGTACCCTATGACCACACATTAAAGGTGAATGTAAAATTCACACCATGTGGAATTTAATTCCATTTTGAAACCTTAGAATCATCAATAATATACACTATAAGTGTTTCGAATACCATACACTGTGATTGGGAAATTGATCACCAGTATCCCCTACAACCATCTTAATTTTTTAAATCCACCACAAACCATGAAATCTTCAGTCACTAATCAGTCAAAACCCCTAAAAACATCATCAAAAATAATTTGAGGATATTAAAATTTAAATTGGAGCAATAAAAAAACAAATCCATACCTCATTATGAAAATCAAAAAATATTTATGTACTCAATATTGTTCCACAATCATTGTCATATATAACACTTTCCTTGATATGGATCAAAAATCACTTCCCAAAGATCACATTTTATGTCAGTTATACCTCCCATGATGATGGTTTTTATTCTATATAGGAACAACCTCCCCTCCCCAACCCATTCTGAGGCTAATTATGGGGCTTAAGAAAATTATAGAAAAATACGTTCCCCTAAAATGGAATAGTTTAAGGCCTGAAGCATACACAATAAAAATAAAAAACCTAAGAAAAAAACTCATCCCAATCAGAGTTAAAATATCGTAATTTCTATAAAGGGGTCTATTTATGATATATTTATTTTCAAATGTTTTGTTCTGTAATTAATTTACTAGTATTTCATATATATCAAACATCCCATAATCATTCTAAAACTCTATTTAAGGGTAAAAACCATGACTTGAGATCAATGTAACCATCAAAACATATTTATGAGATCATTTTCAAAATGAAGCTTATTTGTTCCTACTTTAAAGATGCTTTAAGGATCTGAAACTAAAAAATATGCAAATTTATGCCAACAGGATAACTTGAGTCAATAAATTCCGACTCCCACTCATTATTCCTTCAATCCTAGGTGTCTATATAGAAAACATATTTACTTTTTATCATCTACAAATTGTTTAAGACTCATATAAACAATAACATTTGGCAGCATTGTATTTTCATCAATGATTATATGGTATTCCAAATGTTTTATTTTGAAGGCATTAATGTTTGTTTTGAGGTTATAGGTTTAATTTATATTTTCTCTATCTAGTTTGATGATGATTTGTACTTTTAATTTTTTATATATAGTTTAATTTTCATTTATTCTCGGAATATTTGTTTTAAACATGTTGTATGTGAAACAATGATTCTCTTTCCATTCATAATTTGTTTTTTTTTTTGTTTTGATAATATATGATGGATGGAATGAATTTATATAGAAAATTTTTATATTAAAATTAGTGATAAATTAATACATGATTGATTAAATTTTATATTATTAAAATTAGATAATAAATTAATAATTTAATGTTTTTTGGAACACTTTGTGCAATAAAATGATAATGTAGTGAAATGATATATTTAGGTTACTTTGAGACTTTTTAAAAATTGAAAACTTTTCATGTGATTTTTTATGTGTAAAAAAACTGAAGAATAATGGAATTCTTTTCATTATTTAAGTGTGAAAAAATTATTTTAGTTTATTTATTAATTAATTATATATATCATTTTAATAATTAATAAGTAGTGAATTTTTGTGTTTAATTTTAATGAATTAAAATATCAAATTATTTCAATTAAGAGAAATATCTTAGGACTAAATTATGGTTAATTAATAAGTTATTTAGATATAAAAAGCGTTTTAATGAATTGTTCTAGTATTTGTTTTAAAATCAAGTGGGAAATATTTCATGAGCTAAAAAAAATTTCATATGCCTATGTTAAGGTGTTTTAAAAAAGATAAAATGATATTTTTAAAACTGAAATAAATTTATGTTTGGATTTACAATATTACATTTTCAATATTATTATAATTTCATGTAAGATTAGTTTAATTAGTGATTAATGTAAATAAGTTATATTTTATGGATAAAAGAATATAAAAAATATATATGACATTATGACATGTTGATATTGTAATTTAATATAAAATTATATGTTGAACCATAGATGCATTTTAGTTGTATTATAGCCTTATAAAATTCTATAATGGTTATGAGTTTCAATTTGGCTTGATTATTTATTTTAACATTAATATTATAGATTTAATATGAAATTTATTGTGAAATATCATTGTTTTGATACATGAGTTATTTTTATTAATTATTATTTAAACTTTTTCCATGAGGGGATTCCCTGTAGGTTGAATTAAGTGTTAATATGATGTAAAAATTTTATTCTTGGATATATATTGATTGCATGAACCTATGGGTGGTTTATACAATGATATATCTGTACATTCTACAATGTGGAAAAAATGTTTTAAGATGGATATGAACCTAAAACATAATATTTCATGACATTCCACCGAGTGGATGCATGAGATTAGACCAATGTGGACTCTTAATTTTGATGTATCGGGAAGAGACACAAGGATGATGTTTGTGATTTGAATAAAGTGGACCCTAAGTCATGACATAGTATGAAATGGTCATTTGATTTTTTTATTACGATTTTTAATACTTAGATAGAGACTTTATACTCTTACGAGCATTAGTAAAAGTATAAACTATATTATCAAACTAGACTGGTAAGAAACCGACGGTATGATATTCTTGTTTTTTCAATTTCATTGATTTATTACATTTTATCATATTTAATGTCATATATCACATAAATGAACATGTAAAATCTAAAGGGATGTTAAGATTCATGGTAGATATATGGAGATTATTATCTCACCCTATATATATTTATATATCATAAGAATAATTATTTTATTAATTATAATTATATTAAGGTAAATATCCTAATGTATCTAGGAGTTTGTGACCAAATCTATTGATCATAGATTTTTGAGTGGATTTTAGTTTTGGAAAGACCATGACTTTTTATTTTAGTTTATTCATTGAAAATGTATTATATTTATATATTTTTCTGTTATTTTATACATTTTATTTTTTGATACATGTAATATATTTGATATTTATTAATGATTTTATGTTTTTTTATTCTGTTTCATTCATTACATTAAATTGTAAATCACACCCTATGCAGCATACTTGGACACTTGGTACTAGTCACCAACCTCAAGTGATTGGGAAGAGAACTTGAGTTCATGTGAAATTTTTCCTCATTGTTGTGATTATTTCAAGGTGGTATATTATGGTTTTATGATAATGATTAGGATGGAGAGTATTAGAAAAATAAAAAATAAAAATTTAAATGGTTTTTATTAGTTATAGGAGGGAGGTTTGTAGGTTACAATAAATTATAATTTTATGGATACCCACTAAAAAGTAAAATGATAAAAATAATGAAATTATGGAAACCATTTCATTAATATAATTGTTTTATTTACTTAATTATGAGGTAAAAAATAAGAGGAAAAAAACGTTTTGATGGTAAATTATGCAGTGTACTTAATATCTAAACATTTTATTTAAGGCTTGTTTTGAATTTAAAATCAATTACTTACCAACCCTTTAACCTTATAAAATTATTTTTCATGTCTCATGTTGTGATTAAGCCTTATAAAAATATTATATGACTTGTTTTTATGTTTTATTTTCTACCTATGTGTGAGGGTGAGTTAAATTGTTGAGAGGATATGATCCTCAAAAGGATACAGATGTTGATTTTTGAAGAATTTATAAATTATGGTAACACTAATAGAACCCCCCCTATTCTCAATATTATTTAAATTATTTCACGGGGATACTTGATTGGTATCAAATAAAACATTTTTTCCAATCAAATATCCATTATACATAAATATTCATAGTTTTGTTAATAGTAAAAGAATAACTGCTTTTGATGGAAAGTACTATCATAGATTGAAGAATGGGATGGTTTACTATCTCTAATATCCATTATTATAGGTTATTGATGCTTCCATTATTGTTTTCAAATCTATTGAAAAAAACCCTATTTAAATATAAAGATAAGAAAAATATTAAAAAGTATGGAGAGGTCATGAATGCAATTTTTATATTCCTGACTATTTTTTGTTTTCACAAATGAAACAAAGCATAATACTTCCAAATAAATCTATAATAAAATTTAAAATATATATAAATTAAATATATTAGTGAAGGAAGGAAATATTAAAATATTTAGTTTAATATTTTAAGATCTAAATATATTATGTGGTAGGATAATTTATGACACTTTTCAAAAAATTTATGATATTGGGAGTAATATCAAAAGTATTGTAGACACATTGAAGGATTTTTCTATAGTTAAAAAATTTCTTCTGGAATATTCTTGATATATTTAATGAAAACAATAATTCATGAAAATATCAATATAATAATAAATTTTCTCTTTGTGCTCTACATGGTATACTATTTATGTAGGTGGGGTAGAAATTTCATGTTTTAAAAAAAGATCAATGAGGAGGAGGACATTTCATTTAATGTAAAGAGAAAACATAAACTCTAGAAGATAAAACATCTTCAAATATATTGTATAAACACTTACTTCTTTATGTTGAGTTATTATATTAAGGAAACTGAGAAACAACTATATTTTTTGTCAAATAACCAATCAAATCCCTAATGTTCCATCCTAGGAGGAAATAATATTGAACTCAAAACTAGATAGAATTTTGGACCTTAAAGAGAAGTTTTCCAAGAATCAGTTTATTGATAATTAGCTCCAATTTTTTTATATAAATTCTATTTTTATCATTTTTCTTCCTAGGTATAAAAATATAAATGAACATATCAACTATATATGTATTAATTATAATTTTTATACCTATGAAATTGATATTTTTAATGGTTTTATTGACTAATTTCAAAGAATATATTGTCAGGGAGGGCTAAAAAATAACCATCAACTAATCCAATTTGTATTTATTACATTTATAACCAATCCTTAACTAAAGAATCTATAGTGGAAGAAATTAGAGATTCTATCTTCTCCTTGAATTTTAAATAGTAATGTGAGTCTTGATAGATTTATAAACAAATTTATTCATGTTTTAATGGATCATTTTAAATAATAATTTTATAAAATCTACGAGGCACTTCTATATTTTATCCTAGATCCCTCATGGTATAAATTCACAATTCATTTATCTTCTCTCCACTAAGTACAATTCAATCATGATTAATGATTTTAGACCAGTTTATATTGAGAAAACAATCTATTGGTCATCCACAAAATGTTTCCTTTATTTCTTGTGAGTTTCACTAGTTATATGATAAATCATAATCAATTTGGGGTTTTCCCTAATAAAAACATACGAAATTTCATATTCACAACTTTAGAGTAAATTATTTACATAAATAAAAAAATCCAAACCTAAAAACTTTTACTTTAAATGTGACGTCTATAAATATTTTCACACCATAAAATAGATCTTTGTTATTTATTCTCTTAAAAGGTATTGGTTCTCATATAAATTTATTAATTTGACCAATTTTAGTCA
Organism: Viscum album; assembly: GCA_963277665.1. Classification (NCBI taxonomy): domain Eukaryota; kingdom Viridiplantae; phylum Streptophyta; class Magnoliopsida; order Santalales; family Viscaceae; genus Viscum; species Viscum album. Next base: position 1,677,039,762 of record OY728150.1, on the reverse strand, counting down.
TAATAGTGATAAAATTTTGGGTCTTATTAATGGAATGCCAATAGGGTTATTTAAATGATCTTGAGGTGTAATACATGGGGATATCCTCTCTAGTAGATTTTTTAAAATTGATGAGGATTACTTGAGCATATTCATCATTGATATTTCTTAGATGGTAGGGTATAAAAAAATAATTTACCAAGGAATTTTCATTCCTTGTCTCATATATTTTATGACGATAATCTTATCTTTTTTTGAAGCATAAAAAATACCTTATAATCCATCTAAACTATATTTAAAAAATATGAAGATATTTCTAGTTGGAATTTTAGTTATAAAACATATTTTATCCTATTTGAGAAAGGGGTGCTATTATATAAACCAAAAAAATTCCTAGGTCCCTTAAAGTGAATAAAGTAAATATTTTATTTATTTATTTAGGTGACCATTGTTTTGAGGGGAAATCAAGGCTATTTACTATGAAAATAGTTTTCTAAAATCAATATCAAATTTGGTATATATAAATGAAGAGGCAAGTCACAAGCAAGAAGGGTATTCCTAGTCATTTATTACATATATGTTTGGTTATACATTATAAATTTAAAGATGGCCTTATAGACTAATTAAAATATATTTCAACATTATTTGTATTTTTTAATGGGTGCATGTATGAAAATAATGTTTTTTATGGTGTATGGAAATAATATACCAATCCGAATAATATGAGTAGTGTAGGTCTTTTAGACCATTAGAAATTTAATTAAGCATGACACTCAAAATTCACATAGACCTAACTCATCTCTACTAAATAAGACTTGTACTATATTAACATAATTTTTGTTCTCATGATCTATATGAGGGGTATTATTTTTATCTTTAATCATCCATATTTCTTACTTTAAAATTGTGTTATTATGATATGATGAACTGCTCAGGCTAGTTTGTTTTTAAGAGTTCATAAATCAGCTCTAGAGTGCCAAATAGATTGATAGATTTTTCAAGGAGCTTCTTGATATACTAAGTAATATCAAGATTGTTTTAATCATATATACGACATGAAATATTAGTGATATATATATATTTTTACTTACTAAGATTATCTTTAAAATTTATAATTATTCCTATGTTTATAGATATACTTTTATATGGAATCCGAATATATGTGGTATGTTTGATACTAGATATTTGTATCATTTCAAGTGTGATCGGATGATATAGATCCAATATATCATTATAAATTTAAAAAATCATTTTATTTCTTCCTATATATTTCTTAAATTACCTAAATTATGGTGAATTGGGTACCCATTGATGTTCAAATTTTGAAAATTGGCTTTTAGCTTTCATTTACTTACACGTAATGTCTAGGGGACTGATAATTTGCACCATATTTTTTTAGTTTTTCTTTGTGAGGAAATTATGGGGATACATTTATGAAATTTTTAATGTCATGATATATTTATACAATTATATCAATAATTTAATGATCTTTATTACTCAAGAATCATGTGGTTAAAAGTTCCATAATCTATTGTTACCCACAGCTACTGTTATAATCACATTTATATTGACATATATAAATGGATTTTTCATCAATATTCATTAAGATTATATATATTTAGGAACAAAATTGATACACAAGGATGTAAAATAAGGTGAAAAAAATAAAAAACATGTTTTATTTCTAATTATTTCATTAATCATAGTATTCTGCACATGATTTGTGTACCTGGAAAGAGTATAAACAAATCATGATGAAATATATCCATTAGATACCTACCATTACTCTATTTATCAAGGTTAATGTCTATAGTGTGTCTTTAGGTTCACTAAGAACCTTAGGATGTGTAAGTGTCTTTTTAACTTATCAAGGTTTTATCAAAGGTTAGCTTTACAATTATTTGGGAATTGGATTTTCATTTGAGGTAGAGGTATGGGTGATGATACATGTTATCAAATATGTTGCTCAATTTTGATGGAGAAACATTTGGGTTGAATTTGCTTCAAGTTTGGTTGTGGACACATTAACTAATATACCATAGAGGCTTCTACTATACTATTTGGAATGTCTAAAATCTATAAATAATATGAATCTATACATGAATCCTATTTATTGAAAGGTGAACCATGATTAATATTCAATGTTGATGAAAGAAATTATGAATGTTAACTCTACTTGGTATTTTAGAGTTTCATATTTTTCCCATCCTTGTCATATTATAATGATAGGGGGTGATTTATACACATGTATTTATAAATCCTCTCAGTAATATCCCACATATTACCTTAAATTAATAAAATTTTAGACATGGGAGTGCCAAATGTCTGAAAATTAATTAATATGAGAAATTAATGATCATATTTTTTAAAAAATAAAAAAAAGGAAACAAAATAAAACATTTTAAATATGGTTTTATTGGACATTTAAACAAGTAATTCCTAAATAATAAGAGTTTTAATACTAAAGATGATTTCAAAAAATAATTTTTTCCATCAAATAGATGGCACGAAAGTTTTAATTTCAAAAATAGAAATAAATTAGTTTGGGACAAGAATACATTTTCAAGAACTACAATAATATGTTTATTAAGTAAATAAGAGGATTATATAACAACTTGGATTAGTGAGTTTGAGAACGATTTTGTTTCCAGAAAATTTAGAAATTTCATAGATAATGTTGAAAAAATAAGAATACTTTTCAGGTTGTAATGAATATAGTGAAGAAAGATACAATAAACATATGTTCAAATATAAATATAAATGTTTTATTTATTTTAATTCAAATTTCAAAAGATTAATCATAATAATATAGAAATATGTTAATAAACATAAGAAATGTGATGTTGGGTTACTTAAGAATCATGGGGTATATATTGAAAAACACAAGGTACTAAAAAATATTTTTATAAAAAAATATAGAAATATTGTGATGAAAAATATATAGAAAAAGTAAAAGAATTTAGTTAAGCACAATTAAAGAATATTTTCACCAAAAAACACTAAAAAAATTAAATAATATTTTGATCAATATTTTGAAGTAATGTGTGAATCATCACATTCTTCTAATTCTGATGACCTAAAGAAAAAAATGGTAAAATACACTTTAATAAATATTAAAAAAATAATTTTCTATCATCTAATAGTAAATAGTTCAAAAAAAATTATAATATATGGGTTGGGAAAAATAAATAAAAATATATTTCAATAGCATATGAAGATGATGGAAGGAACTGACTAGTAGTTTTATACCCAAAAAACATGAATTTAATCCAATAAAAAAATATCATTATGAAAGATCAAATTATTTAAGAAATTTTTGGCTCTATGTATTTTACATTAATAAATATTTAATTTTATTTTATAAAATAGATTCCTCTTTAAAGAAAAAATGGTAGGAATTGAGGGGGTCACTCAATAAGGGTGATCAATATTTTTCTATATAAGAATGTTATAATAAGAATAAATTCATATCTTAATAATCAAAATATATTTAAATACATAGAATAAGTTTATGAAGGATGTGACCAAGATATACACCATGATAAATAATTTATACTAATTCTTTCAAATTAGTTACCACAATCTATTAGAGTTGATAATTCACAAAGAATGACAAATTATAATAAGTCATTTGTGGTTAAAGTTTCATTAAAAGTTATCATGTAGGATAATACAAGAATTATTGAATGTTTTTATCTATGTCACATGATTGGAGACATACATATTATAAAGAAATTTGAAATTCATAATGGAGTTTAGTTACATTTGGAAATGATGATTTATTAAAAGTAAAAGGATTATTTATTGTTGAGATTGAAGTTGAAAATTGAATTCCAAATAAGTACTTGTTTTAATGGTATTAAACATAAAATTATTATTGATAACTAAATTTTTTATGATTTAAATGAATTAAATTTATAAAAATTTACTTTCATTATTAAGAACCTGAAAAATGGAAGAGTTATCACTAAGGTAGAAAGAACCAATTGTAGTGGATTTCAGATTGGAAATATAGATGATTTAGTTTTTTTCATTCAAAATATGAAAATCATATCTTGGATATTAGGATGGCATATCTTGGAAAAATAAAAATGATAAACTTTTATAACTATGAATTTTTGTGAGATATACATAACTTTTAAAGGGAAAGAGATATCATTTGTAAAACTTTTCAAAAAGGAAATATGGTGAAAAAAAATCAAAAACATAGTGAAGATGTAATCCAAAAGTAAGATTGAATTTATTTTATATAATTTATATAGGATAATTATAAATAAATAAATAAAATTATATATTTATTAGATAAATTTATTGATGATTTCTCTAGGACAACCAATTTTATTTTTATAAAGCACAAGTGTGAGGTTGTGGAGAAATTCAAGATTTTCTGAAGAGCTATTGAAAATGAGTTATGATTGTTCTTTAAGAATCCAAGGAAAGATAATTAAATTTTATATAAAATAAATTAATTTGATTTATATCTCTATATAAAATGAATTAAATGATAGTTCATTACTTCTTACATACCCTAGTAAAATGGTTTTGTATACAAAAGTATAGCATTTAGTTAAAATGGGAAGATAAATATTCGATGAATTTGAACTCTAAAATTAATTTTGGAGAATATTTAACTATTGTTATACACATTTAAAATATATTATTATTTAAACCTATATCAAATATGAATACATTTGAGATGTAATATTAGAATAAACCATCTGGAAAGTACCTTAAAGTGTTTGGCACTCCTTTTTTATGAAAATAAATTAACGGTTCATGGAAAGTTTGATAAGAAGGTTGGGGAAGAAACTTTCCAGGGATATTTATATAATAAAATAGGATATAAATTATGGAATAAAAACACACAATATTATAAACACTTATAATGTGAATCATATAAAAAATAATACAATTTATTGTTATCTAGTTGAAGAATCTTGTGAAAAAAACTACTAATTTTAATATTCATAATTCTGAATATATGAGTTAAGTTGGATTTATAGATGAATCAAAAACTTATGGTTTTCATTTAAATCATTTTACTAAAAAGGTGGTTTATCCTAGAGTTGGAAAATAGAAATATAAAAGACATAAAAAACATATCAAAACTAAAATTATTATTTGAAAATTTTAAATTCCTATAAAAACCTGAATTATACTAAGATACAAAATTAATATATCCATAATATCAGGAAATGAACCAAATTTTATATTTTATGTTTTTAGATACAAGTATTGTATTTTTTCTATGATTTAAGAGGTTGATAAAAATTTAAATAATGACACTTGGGATTTTGTTTGAATACTAAAAATAAATAAAGTGATTATAATAAAGTGAGTGTTATAAAATAAACATAATGATAAAGGTGAGGTTATAATAAATTCATCTATATTAGTGTGAAGAATCTATTCTTATTTAAAGTAATATACTTTGAATAAAAATTTCACCTATTATAAAATTCTAGTCAATCAGAATATTTTTTCTTATTGTCATACATAAGAATTTCTATGTTTATCAAATGGATATGAAATTTTCATTATTAACTTGATATAATAAAGAACACGTTTTAATTAATAAACCTATGGATTTTTCCTTGATATTAATGGTTTAATGTTTTATATACTGAATAAATATTTATAAAGATTAAATAATCCTCAATATCCTACTATTAAAATATGGAAAATATAATGAAGTAGATGAATTTCATCAAATAAAATATTGACAATAATCTATATTTAAAATAAATAAACATTGGTATTCTCATTGTTATTATTTATTTTTATGGGATAATTTTTAGATGACACAAGGAGTAAAATTGTGAATAATTTTTAAAATAAATAAAAAAATAGTTTGAGATGTATATTCTTGGTAACTAACATTTTTATGGAATTATAATTGGTCTAAGAAACATAATATATCTTCTTATTTAAAAATAAATGTACAAAGTAATTATTAAATAAATGTTTCAAGGAATACATTAAAAAAATTAACAAACTGATGAAATTTTTTCGGTTGCTGATTAATGATGTTGCAGGTCAAACTATAAATCAAAAGGGGTAAATAAAGTTGATTGGAACCTTTATGTATCTTAAAAATCTAGACCAGATATGGTCAATGTAGTGATATTGTGTGAAATATTTACAAGTGACCCTGAAGAATCCCAAATAAATTATCCTAAAATAATCCTTAGATATATCAATGGTGCTATTAATTATAGTGTATTATATAAAAGATAAAAAAATTTGGATTTTTTTGGGAATATTAATGTTAAATAGGATAGAGACAATGATAAGTTAAACTAAAAATAATGTTACATGTCTTTTCATATATAAATCTTTGTGAGTTTTAATTAAATAATAAAAAAATAAATAATTGATAATGATAGTCAAATATTAATAATTTTTTCAATGAACTCAGTGTAATAATCAAGGTCTTAGGATATTCAAAATAAATACCACTTTATCAAATGAGAAATTTAAAAATTGTAATAGAAGGATTAATATCATTTCTATGAGAGAACATATTGTTAATATATTTAAAAATTCATTTATATATAATATATTTGAAAATTTTAGGATTGAAATGAATGTTTATCCTTAAAATATTACTTATAGTAGGTTGGTATTTTCTCATATATCATTGGATTATATTTTCAAAGTGTGATAGTGGAAAAAACTCGTTTAGAATATCTATAGTTAAATAACCCCAATACTATTTAATTTTTAAAATAGGGGTTATGTATTTTTTTACATAAATGATCAATGCTAATAAAATCAATTTTATTAGCCACAAATTACTTATCACTAATCGATGAAATTATCTCAAAATAATTGATTGACATAATAGATTTATTTCAATATATTTTCATATTTGAGAAAATTCTGTGAAATGATGTGAGTTATTAGAGTTGATAATAAATCAAAAGGTTGAGATTGAAGAAACCAAGGGATTGAAAATGTTTGATATTTTTGTGATAGATGGTTGAATTTTTTGTCAAAATTATTTGAGAAGTAATGGGAAATGGTTTTAGATCATTTTATGTATTTAAATAATTTCTGGTAAAGTTGAAATTTGTTAAATATATGCATCTAAAAATTTAAACTAACATCAAAAATATTGAATTGAATTTTTCAATTCTCATATATGTGAGTTTATGAGGTGAAAATAGTCATGTCTGATTAAGTTACAGTTCAAATATATATCATTACATTGAACTCAAATTTCATTTTGTTAAGTAATATTGAGTTAATATTTTGACTTGTTACATTTTATTTAATAAAAAATTCAAATCCATGTAAGCTTTATTTGGGATTATGTCAGTTAAAATGAATATTGTTGATGATAATGTATGAGTTAATTGGACAAATATTATATCAAACCATGCACACTATATAATCTCACAGTATAATTGAATTTATTTCAAGATTAATTTAGTGGATAAATAATTGAAATATATATCAAAGTAGACTTGAGAATATATTGGAAAAAGAATTTTGAATATTTAATTTAAAATATTTTTTTGAGTTTATAAATTAGTAATAAAATATTTGGCAGAATATTTTTTTGACCAGTACTTTCAATAAATATTTTAAATTCAAAAATTTATAGAGTTTTAAAAAATTTGTTTTATTAAAATATTTATATGAGAGTTCATAATATTGAAAAATATTATGATTATTAATAAGAAGTTATAAATGACATTGAATGAAGATGAATAGTTTTTGTGAATAATTCTTTACATTAAAATTCATACAAAAAAGAGTGCATATTTATCCAAAATATTCTAGAAGATCATGTTATTTTATCATGATCAAGATTTTGTTTATCAAAAACTATTATCAAACTCTTAGAATTTTAATATGATCTATCTATTAATGATAAACCATTTTGTATTATTATAAAAATATTTTCAATCAGTTCCATTGAATCATTGTAACTAGGAGGGTTCCTATAAAATTATCAAGATATATAAACTATTTTGATATATTTCATGGGTTAAGAATGATACCTTGGCACATTTTATTCACTTTATCACATTAGTGGTTGTCTGGGTCTTGGATTTCACTGAACACAGTAAGGTTACAATCACCCATATTTTAGGGGGTCCCTTATAAAAAACATCTGTTCTATTTGTCAATGTTATATATTCTACATATGGGTGAGGTAGTGTTAAATTATTTAGAGGATTATAACTTTAATAGGTTGGTGTTTTTTATTTCAAAAAAAATTAAAATGGGTAACACTTATTAAATCCTCTTGTATTAATGTTACATAATATCATTCTCAAGGCATCTCAAAATTTAATAATTGATAAATTTAATTATATATATATATATATATATAATTCATATCCCACATATCAATACATCATGAGTTATATCAAATAAATTATTCAAACAAATTATAGTTCCCCCATTTAAAATCAATAACTTATACCAATTATTTCCAATAATATTTACCACAATTCCCATATTTTTATTTATTCCATGTCATATAAATTTTCCTATTTCAATCATAACTTCATAAATTATGTTATATAATAGTATTTTAATATAAATCATAGGATTTACCCCCACCACATCAATAAAATAAAATAAATTCACTTAATACATAAATATAGTGTTTAGAATCCCTTACCTTATCATAGTCTAAATACCTCATTGATTGTTTAACGATCTCATACATTAAATCCTTAATTAACTATTAGTGATAAATAATTATGTAGTCAATCCATTAACATATCCAATAAATAATAAAAATATATTTCAGGAATAGTTACATGGTAATAAGGATTAGGAATTTAGCTATTCATCAGTTTATGATTTGATTCACTCAAACCCCTAAATAAATACACCAATCAATGCTTAATATAACTATAAATCTCCCAAAAAATAATAAGATCCTTCTTAATGTCTAAATGTATTTTAAGAGATAAAATAGAATTTTTGGGTGGTCTTTAATATTTTTAATTTAATCTCCAAAAACCATATCATGTACACATCCAACAAAGTATGTTCTCATTGGACAATATCAGATCCAAAATTATTGACATGATTTGTATCCACTGTAAAATATTATTCATAAATTTACAATTTAGTCATCATATATATATATTCCTCAATAAAATGTGTTTAGATAAACAATAAAATTTTCTTGTCACTTTTCAAAAAACAATTATATAAAAAATCTAATGCCACCTTCCTCGTGTGGATGAGTATCAATTCCTAAAAAATACCTAATATTTAAGAATAACCCAATATAATTTTTTTAAAAAATATATCATGTTTTTAAAAAAATATTATAGTATCTCCACTAAAATTTCCTTTAAATCAGGACTAAAAACAATGTCATTTTCATTCATCCAAAAACATGTTCAATATAATCACATTGTATGTCACACCCCAATGTCACAATTTTATTAAATAATATTTACCTATGGGTTGTGTATAATTTTTTGGGAGTTTAAATTTTTAATTTTCAATTTATATATTTTTTAATCTATGTCATGATTCACACATAGTTCACTATAAACTATTTGGGTTTTAGTGGAAAATGTGTGGTGTTTTGCATCTTGTTTTAGTGGGTATTGCCTAGTTAGTTAATGGTTTGGTAACCCAAACAAGATTTTATTATTTTATGGATTTTAGAATACATATTTTTTATAGTTATTTAGAATCATGTTGGTAAACCATGAAGGGTTGTATCTTCCTTCTAGATAAAGTTTAACAGATGAAACACGGTTTGGTAAATCATGCCACTAAACTATGAAAGTTTACCAAATTCACATGAAGTTTAAATTATGATTATAACCCCACTAAATGTTATGTATCCTATATTTCTATTTAATTTTATCTCATTTTTATGAACCAAGTATCCACTCAAGGGATTTATTCCCTCTTCTACCTCTGGTTTTGGTCATCCTCTTCATGGATTTCAAGTTGTTTAAGAAGATGTGTAGCCTTTTCTCCCTTCTTTATTTATCTATTGTCCAATTATTATTAGTTTCATTTATGTTAGAAATAATAGAGACTATAGTGGTAAATATTCTTGTGGTTAGCCTAATATTAATGATTTTATGTTTTAAGGAATGTAAAATAACTTTCCTTATAATATTTTTTTTTCTCCATCGAAGGAGACTTGTTTCTTCTTAGATTGTGGTAGGTGTTTTATAAAAAAATTATTTAACGAGTCATGAAATTATTTATATTTATAAATTATTTCTTCTATATAATAATACACTTGTATAGTACCCTTTAATTTTTATAAAGTGTTTCTATGATTTCCAAACTTTTTATGGTATATTTTTCAATATACTTTCTAGTGTTAATTTTAAACAAAATTCTTGTCTTACAAGTGTCGTAAAAATTATTTATAGGATATTTTCAATGAATATAAAGATAAAAAATTTATTTAACTAATAATTTTATTTCTAAATAATATAACTCATGTTTTAAGGTAGGTTTCATTTAAAATATTTTTTCATTTGATTCCAAAGAGAGGAAAAACATATCTTAATGTATTAATTCATGATTGGTTTTAAAAAAAATTTTGAAATATGTTATTCCACGTTATACTTAAATACTTATTTGAAACGTGATAAAAATATAAATTACTATGTGATAATGATGGTAATATTTTAAAAGTGTCACTTGAAATTTTATAAAATTTATTGAATTGATGATTTTATAACACTGTTTTGATCCCCTTTGTGTTATGTCATGTCTAGGATTTTGCCCCTTTTTTATGATGTGAAATATTATTATTATATAGTACTTTCATGATGTGAAAAGAGCGTATTTCTTGAGAGATTTTTGTAAGTGATATTTTATTTATATGATATGATTTATTATCTATTAATGTGATGCGTTTTTTATTCAATTGTTTGCTCGCCACAATTTGATTGATTTTGTGGGAACCCTAGGTAATAATATAAAACAGATGAATGATTGAAACACTAGTTTAGTTTATAAGAAAAAAAATGTTACCTAGAAATGATAGTGATATCTCTAGGGATTATAACCCCATTTGACTTAGTGATCTAATTGGATGGGTTTATACGATGATACTAAGGAATCTCCTAGGATATATTTTTTTCAGGTTAATATAGGTCGACTAGGGTTCTAAGATAATAGTTTTAGGATAATATTATTCTAATATCTGAGTTTACAATGATTATTTTTCCTTGATAATGTATTTGATGGGATTTCATATTATACATGTCTCCTCCCCTAATTTTATTATTACTTTTATGGAATCATTTATTTATGTTTGTTTATTTTATAATGAATATCAAATATTATAGTGCATTCTTGATATTATATTTTCTATCATTCCTAGTTTTATTTTATTCCAAAATTATTATATTGGTGGTTTTTAATGAATGATTTTAACAAAAATTGTATCTTTTGTTTTATTCTTGTTATGTTAGAAATATTGTTTTAAAGCTCAAAAAGAGGTTTTTGTTTCTAATTTTTTTATCCCATAGGTTTATTGAAAAGTGTTTTAAAATAAAAATTTAATAGAAATAAGTAATTACATTTTTTTCTTTCAAAATCTAAGGACCTTTCTTCAGGTATGTCATGGATTTATTTTAATTGTTTGTTTATCTCTGGTTTCTGTGTAAATGGTTGAAGTTTTATAAAAATATAAAATATTGTTACTTTTTAATTTGAATTTCCATTTGTTGAAATCATACATTATATATATATATATTCAAACTATAATTTATGAAGTGTTTTATAAAAGTAATTTCATGTAGAGTTTGGTGGAATCATATTGGTCTGATTTAGCTCCCAACCTCAATATGCACTCATGTATGTGTGTGTGTGTGAAACTCTTATTTTTTAAATACAGTTTACAAGGTTTTGATATCAATTTAGTTATATTATTTTATAAGTATTCATTTGGATAGGTTGTTATATAGTGGTTGATTGTGGGTATTAAGTAATTTTCAAATAGTATTTTGGGATTTTCTTTTTATAGTTCATCTATGGATGTTTATGTATTGGTCAATTCATCAAAAATCAATTGGTGTTCTAGTTCTTGTTTATTTTTTATTCCACAGTGTATTATTGAAGCATTTTGGTAGTCAATTATTGTTTATATTCTAAAATTAATATTACTCACTTATAGTGATAGTTAATCATTTTGATGTTTATCTTATTTATGATAGGTTCGGTCCATTCATTTGGTTAAAACTTTTTATTCCATATGCATGGGTATCAAAGGTATGAGTGCACCATGCAATATTGTCAATAGTTTATGCTAATTATTTATTATTATTTATTTTGTGAAATCATTACATGGATTGTATTCTTGATTCCTAGACATTAGATTTCATACAATGGGGATTGGGAATTCCCTTCGATCCTTGTGGAAGATACAACTCTGGTAACAGTTCGGGTCGACCTGGGTCGGTTCATTAGAAAATGGTTTCAGAGTACCCTATTTTTATTTGCTTTCACCTTGTTATTATGGAGATATAAATGTTATAAATTGATAGGTGGGTATAGTGAGATTCTATAGAGATGTTTCTTGTCTGGATTCTTGAGTTTTCTGGGGTGGTATTAATATAAGTCTTGAATTTGAATTATGGTCTTGATTATTTTTAATTTCTTTTAACCAAAAATCCCCATAAAGTTATGTTATATAAATTGTGGGTAATTTTTAATTTTGGGTTGAAATGAAGGAAGAAATAGATCTATATAGTTATCTCACATGTTCTGGAAAACTGGGTGTAGCCCATGTGATTGGGTTCATAATCTTTATTGGTGTAATCACGGTTTTCAAAACCATTTTTACAAATAGTGAATAGTAATTCATCCCCCATGGATTTATTATTTCTACCTATATGAATTTCTAAATTCTCATAATGTAGTTTCATCCAATTTGATATGGATCAAAGAGGTTTCTTATGTTGTTCTAAAAATTACAGGGTGGATTATATATTATGTTTTTTGGTATTCTTTTGTTTTTATGTGTATTTTGAAAGAAAATTTTGTGTGAGAATGGGGTTTTATTAAATATTTTGTTTTTGAACCTAGATTTGGTGTCTCTTATAAAAAACATTTAACTCCCATCAAATATTTTTTAAGGAGTGGTTTCTTTAAAAATTATGATCATAAATTGTTCATAAATCTTTTGAATGGTGAAGTATTTTGAAATGGGATTTATGTAAATGTTTGAATTACCAAATTGGGAGCTATATATTTTATCTCTTGATCGATATTTGAACTGGATTTTTTATAGTTTTTTAAATAATTTTTTCTCATAGAATGCATTCTTTTATAAAGTGATTTTTTAGACTCTTTTAAAAATATATATGGTTTCCAAGGATTTTTTTTTGAGTGTTCTTTCCTAATTGAGATTATTGGATTGATCCCTTAGCTTGTATTGGGATCATTTGGTCTAATTTATGAAAACTGAATGAGTTGGGTTCATGTTTCATGTTATTTAGATAATTCATACTATAATTCTCTTTATGAAAATTGGAATGTCATAATTTATGAATGTAATGAACCACACTATTATAGGTTAGTAATATATGGGGAAATTTTAAATTTTAAATATTTGGTCCAAGAGAGGGTACCTTTTAAGGATTAGGACATAAACTGGAATTCTATGAATTGGAGTACATTTAGGTAATGTATTTAGATATGGTTAGAGTCTGATGGAATGCCTCTGACTCTTTGGATAATGTTGAGAGAAGGTTTGGTACAATGGCTCATGTTTTTTGAAATAAAAATTTGTACTTGGTATGGTTGTGATAGTGTTCGAATTAGTTGGAAATAAAGCCTCAGAAATGTTTCCTGGATAATGTATTTTAATATTTCTATTTTTCAGCATTTTATGGGTTTGATGGGTCTCCCTAGGTTCTGAAACCAAATGGTGGAACTTTTCATATATTTTGGGCATTTTTTAATTTTTGGATGATTTTTAGATTTTTATCTAAATATTACACTTTATGTATCATATGGAGGAGGAAAATTAAGTTACGTATCAAAAATTATCTTATAAATCGCATAAAATATCTTATATATGAAAATTTTCCTATGTCAAAAAATGTATATTTTGAAAATATATATTACATAAGGTTTTTCCTAAAGGTAAAAATTTTATGAATGAAAAATAAGCTACAGATGGTGATATAATAAAGGGTAAAACTTTATGTAATGAATAAAATGTTATTTATGAATATTTTCCCTGTATAAAATATAGTAAATATGAAAATATATTATGAATCACATTTTTATTAATGGAAATACATTACATATGATGAATTATAATACACATGTATTAGAAAAATATTACTTATTGAATTTTTCCAAAGAATAATATATTATATGTGTGTAATGTATTATGAATCAGATAAAATAGGCTAAACATGATATTTTTTATAAGGTAAAAACCATATGTGTTCAAAAATATGTTATAGAAGAACTCCACCTTGGAAAATATGTTACACATGGGTTTTTGGAAAGCTCAAAAATTCCAAAGGTAAAAACCTCGAAAATTTCATTTATATTAAATATTAGTTTTATATCATGGAAAAAGTATTACATGAGGTTTGAAAATTTACAGATTAGTAAAAAACATTATATGTCATTTTTTCTATAAATGGAAAAACCTTATGCATTGAAAATATGTTATGTATGGATGATTATCTTATGTATGAAGTTTTTTCTAAATTAAATACCATATTTACATGATTAATATGTTATAAATTCAGGATTTTAAATCAAAATTATTATACATTGAAGAAAAACATTGTATATGGTTATTTTTCTATGGTAAAATCCTTATACATGAAAATATATATTATGGAGGAAAAACATTACGGTTGGAGTTTTTTTAAGGAAAAACATATATATTAGATTATAAACTCTATATATGAAATAAAAAACATGTACATGGGTATAATGTTACATTTTTATTTTATATAAAATTAAAACCCTTATGTATAGTTTTAAAAACCTTTAGTATAGGGGTTTCTTTTTATAAAATAAATATGCTTAAATTAAAATGAATTTTTTAGGTTTTAAAACCATAAGTGGGGTTCCTCTACCTGTAAAACAATGTTACTTCCTCCCTCACACCCCCTCATAATCTCTCCTCTTCCAATATGGTATCTCCCTTGATTCTTATTGTTTTTGAGTGTCGTTTTATTCAGGCGAGAACTAGAGGTAAATATGACACTCAGTATTGACTCCTTTTTGATTTATTCGCCTTATTCTCACTACTAATTTATTATGACCTAGCTAGGTCTTGATCAGTGTTTTCATCAATTAATGGTGGAATTATCTTAGTATTAAATTTATTTTTCTCTTCTTACATTAATAAAATCATGAGTAGATTATTTCTCAAGGTTTTGTGTGGATCTCGGGAAGTATGTTACTACTATTGATTATTTAGAGAATTCCTGTATTTTGGGTGAAATTAATTGATTAAATAAAAGAATAAATTGTTCATTTTTTATATTAAAGGTCTGTAAGGATGAAGGTGTTGTGTGTACCCCTTTTATCAAGGATTAGACCTCAATAAATCATCGAGTTTGTCATTCATTATTATTCCCAATATATTAATTTTGGAAATAATAATAATAATTGTGAAAATTAATTATAGTTTTTTTATAATTCATTTTGAATATGGATTAATGGATTTAGGGACTCCTGTACATAGATGGTGGATTAATAGAAATAGATGATCATTGGTGATGATAGTTGAGCTTACTTTAAAGGGGATAACTCCACGAATAAGGTAAGACTTCCTAAAATATTTCGTTCTGGTTTATGCATTTTCATATGTGTAATGTGATATATGGTCTCTCCACCAATGTTAGATTGAACTTTTATTTTAAAATTAATTATTTTGAATAAATTACATGAAATGATTAGTTTCAAGGTAAATGGTGTAACATTAAAAATTTGTGATGCCACAAACCCTGATGTCCAAGGGATTTTATATAAAAGTGGGAAATGGGACATGTAGTCCCTCGGAGGGGTGTAAACAGATTGGATGAACATGGTGTACCTTACTATAGCTTCATTTTGTTTCCATTGAGTAACAAAGTTTGTTATAATGAAAAGGTTGTCCTAAGAATATTCCATTTATAATCACCGAAGATTTCATATAGACATTAGGATTGTTAGTTGGAGAGTAGGGTGACTATTCTCCAACTACTAGTACATGGTTGCCTAGGTGATTATAGCTTGGGTAGAATTATGATAGGTGAGGTGAGTGTACCAACATAGGATTAATTGGGAATTGAGTTGGGAATTATTCTATATCTCTAAATTCACTTATATGTGGATTTATTTGTAATACTGATGAGTCCATGATATGAAAATTATGATTTTAGGGGATTTTTTTCCCTCATAGAGATGGGATTAAACACTAGTGTTGGAAATGTGATCCGAAAACCCATATAGGTTGTGTGGGATATTATGTGACATAGGTTTCATGGTGGGTTCCCCGGTTTTGTGTTTACCCCTAATAGGGGTAGTGTAGTGAGGTAAGCTTCGGTGTGACCTAGTAAGTATATAGTGGCAGTGATAGGTTGTGCACTCAAGAAGCCAACTTTGGTTATGTGTGATGGGTTCCAGAGGATGGGAAAACCATGATATTATTATTATGAGATATTATAGGTTGTACATTGGCCCCATTATTATTATTATGAGATATTATTGGGTGGAAACTGGCCCCCCAATTATTATTATGAAATGTTATTTTGTGGAATCTTCCCCCAACTTCTAATTATTATAAGAGATATTATGGGGTTGTTATTCCCACCATATTATATATGATACTGAGTGGTTGGAATTATTCACCTTGATGATATATTATGGGGTGGGTGTAATTCTACTTATTATTATATGTGATACTATGAGGGGGGTGTTATTCCCATTTTCGAGATATTATGGGGTGAGGTTTATTCCCATCGATATGATATATGATATATTAAAAAGTTGTCATTATTTACCTAGATGAGATATTCTGGGTTGGTAACTAGTCCCCCTAATATGATATGAGACACTATATGGTGGGTTTTATTATACGTTTTAAGAAATTATGAAGTATTAATTATTCCATATGATATGGTATATGATATGTTTGGAAGTGGGAGTTGTTCCCCTCAAGGTATTATCATACGAAAAGTGTTATACCCCCCACCCCAATATAATTTGTGACACTATGATAGGTCTTATTAATTGGATATTGTGGGGTGGGATCTATTCCACTAGATATTATTTAAGAGATATTATGATGTAGGTGATATTTCCTTCAATGTGATATTATGGGTCATGCATTATCCCCCCTAAGCATTATATATATGAGATGATTATAACAGAACACCTTTCCACAAATTGATCGTATATACTTATATATATTTATTCATGGGATTTCGGGGTAATAAATGGACCCATCTCAAGTAATTTAACATGCTCATCTACATCCATCACTAGTGGAATATGGTATGGTTTATCTCAGGTGTCACTTTAGAACTCAAGGATAGATTGTATTTATTTTAACACTTAAATCAATTAGTTTATTTATGTTGAGTATATCATCTGTTGGCATACTATATTTACTGATTATGAAAGGGAAATTGTTTTTAGTGGCCTACTGAGTTTTACTCACACCATTCTTGGTTATCCCTAACACTTTAGTACCAAAGAAGATCTCATTGTTCATACATTTTGATAAGGTAGAGGTCTAGGATTTGATTGTTCATTTGGATATCTTGGATGAATTTAGGATATGGGTTATATTATAGTTTGGATGATAATATTTCCTCATTTTATTTTTATTCTTTTTCTTATATGTATATGTGATCGATCTAATGGTTGATCGGCCATGATTTATGTTTCTCTTCTTCCGCACTAAAATTGTTATAGCACGGTTTTTTCATATTGGATTTAAAAACACTTTTAATTGTTATTAATTTTGGTTGGATATTTTTCTATTCTTACTTTACTCTAATATAGGGTTATAGTAACTCTATAGAAATATCCTAGAGCATTGGTGCTATTTAGAGTCCTATGGTGCATAGGGGGGTACACTTGAGGTCATGTCACACTCTGGCTGGGAAACTAAGATCTGGTCTTGTTCTAGGGTGTTAAAATTTGGTATTAGTATATTTTTTATTTGTCTTAATATTTGGGATATGGTAGAAAAAATATAGGACTAGTTTATACTAGATATAAATTTCTTTTAGTATACCTAGCTTGTACGTGCACTAATTAAAATCCACATTACCAGTGAGTTGGGATTGACGTTCTTTATTTTTACTATTATAGTTGGGTTTATTATTATCAAATATTATATTTTGAACTATTTATTTATTTGTTTTATGATTTTATACTAGGTTGGAAGGAGACTTGATATCATGCATCATATCTAGAATGTAAGTTCATATAACATGTTCATTCTTCTTTGTGATCATGAGAAAATGATGATTATGAAGACATAAATAAAATATTGAGAAAATAGATTTCATTAGTGTCAAAAATAACCTGTATGATGCTTATATATATATATATTCTTAGAGGAATTATAATTAACCATACTGAGTAATTTGTTATGATAGTTGGTGGCCTACTTATTATTCAGTATTAATAAAATGAGAGGCTAATAAAAACATATAAAATGTTTTACTCTATAACATTAAAATTGAGTTTTATTTAACTGAACCACAATTGTAATATAGTCAATACATATCATCATAGTGAGATGTAATTATATACACATGTGTGAAATATAGATCCTCAGTGTGGTATTCTAAAAGGAATATTCCACGTGAATATTATTGCCCTTGAGTGTATATTTTAATTGAGTATGATATACCAAATATATCAATGTGTATAGGAACCATAGAATGGGTATTTTAGCTTGTGAGATGCCTTATGATATCTGATATGGGAGAATTGGAGATGTTATGTCAGTTGTGTACTATGTTATATATGATTTTTGGGATAGGTAATAAAACCTTATTCCTTGGGATATGATTCTAGATATTAGTGAGGTTTGTGTTATGGATAAATGGTTAGACAATTACCTATTATTTATCAAGTTGAGTGGTTATGTAAAATGGTAAATAGATATATGGGTTAGATTATGCATATGGGTACCATAGAGATAAGGATAATAGGTATATTATTTGGGATAAGATATTGATGCACACGTGGTTATATCAATAAAATAGTATAGGAATGAGATAACCATTGTGTTTTTATGATATAAAGTAATTGGTGTGCTTTTTGTATCAAGGATAGATTTCAAGGGTAGGGTTGGTGGGATGCCAAACCCTAGTGATTTAATTTTTAATTTCTAATGAGATATTAAATTTGGAACTTAGATGGACAAATCTATAATAGGTAGAGCATGTGTCGGTATTTTTGGTTATGTGATGATGCCTAATTTGTTCAGTGATTATGTTATTAGCCATAGCTTTTGTGAGATACCTTAGGCTATTTGGAAAGAAAGCATAGAGTAAGTTTCTCTCTATTAGATGAGATTAATAAATTGATTTTGGTTACTGAATTAGGTGAATGAGACTATTATTGATGAGTTGTGAATCGAGGTGGTCTAAGTTAGATAATATGGCATGATAACACTAGGGTGTATTCCTTCTTGGGTATTCTTCATTTTCATAATGAGGGACATTGATCACTGTTATAAAGAAATACTTTAGTATTGAAATGATATGTGTGTGAAATGCTTTCAAAATTTGGATTCACTTGAAATGGATAATGGAGCTAGTATTTTTCCAATGGTTTGGTGCAGGCATAGTTCCCTACTGTTTT
This sequence comes from Viscum album, assembly GCA_963277665.1. Lineage (NCBI taxonomy): Eukaryota > Viridiplantae > Streptophyta > Magnoliopsida > Santalales > Viscaceae > Viscum > Viscum album. Next base: position 1,677,019,980 of record OY728150.1, on the reverse strand, counting down.
GATTGTAATGAGAGGTTTTCCCCATTTGGTGAGAGAAAACTTCATAGATGGATTGGAGTACTATGATTCAACTAATGTGACCCATCTTTGTGATATGGGTGAATAGGATGGATGAGAATGTCTTGAGTGGATCCACACATGAGTGATATTATAATATTTCAGAATTTTTTGGATGAGTAGTTTAAGTGATGTTTTAGAGTGGGTAGAATATCTAAGGTGATCTAAGAATGTGGTGATTGTTTCTAGTATTTTATAAACAATGTTAGTAATTATGTTCTAGTAGAACCAACTTATAGGTTATTATAGTTTCATTAATGATTCTCCGATGCAATAATATGATTTATGTGTGGTAAATGGAAAATACCAAAATGGGTGGAATCATCCAAGGAAATAGGTTTTGGTTAGAAAGTTTGATAGCGGACAGCTGCAAGACACAAGATGTTGGTTAGGTGTTACAGTGGGGTTCAAATATTTAGGAAAAAATAGTTGAGGACTTATTTTATAGAAATTTTTGTCCTCATGGGTAGCACATTGACATGTAAAAAAAGGAAAGGACTTGTCTTATGGATGTGTCCTTGGGAGAGAAACCCTAGATTCTAATGAGAATAAGTCAGTGATACTTCGGTGTGATGTCATGCATGTGATAAACTAGAGTCAAAAATTATTTTCAACTTATGGGTGTGATTTTAGTGAATATTAATATCAAAAATTCTATCATAATTGTTCTATCATTTTTGGAGTTAAGGGAAATAATCAATGCCACACTGCATGGGCTACTGGGATTTTCTATCATGGAGTCGGTTTGGGTGTGGTAATGGAATGACCATAATCAGTTGGAAGTTTTAGCTTTTGGTAATACATTAGGTCTTAGTGAATAGGATTGTTCATGAGGAATTAAAAATATGAGATTTATAAAGAAGATAATTTTTATAGTGGGGTCGTTGTAATGAATTGAACTATTATGGGTTTGTAAAATTACATGAAATTTAAATTTTTTTAATTTTTGGTCCCATAGAGGAGTACCTTTTGAGGATTGGGACTCATATCCAAACACCAAGAGTTGTAAAACCTTCATGTCACTATCTGATATGGGATTCCATCTAACTCAACACCCAAACTGACCTAAGATAAGGGCCTAAGGGCGTTCTCGGTCCCCATGGGCTGGAAACTATTACATGGGTATCAACAATTCATTTTGGGAATGATTTCACCCTTTCATATAACTGTAACCAGCACAAAAAAGTAAAATAACACATGACCAATATCCATATCCATACATTGTACAACAACTTTCAGAATTAGTGTTTTACACTATAAACTAAATGCATAGGGGAAATAATAAAAAAGGGAATTAGTAAACATCCCTAAATCATCTGTGCAACATGATGGGAAACACCCTCAAGCCACCACCACCAACACCTGAAATTAGTGCAACTATTCTTGAAATTGGAGCCACCATCACCATGATACATATTTCCTTTACTTAGGTTATATATAATAGAGTCTACATACACCGAAAGGTGTGTTTAGTGATTTAAAAAAAGCCTAATAGGATTCCACCAAAAAGAAAACATTCCATGCTATAATATTAAAATATAAATCAACATGAACATTTGTATGAAAACATTTAGGAACATTTTTCAAAGTAAATTTCCAGTAATAATTTTTAGAAAAATCTTCTTTCAATTTAAAACATTTTTATAATGAAACTCACCTCAATTACACAATGTACATAAGGTCAATTTTATACTAAATGTTAGAACAACACCACATATAGAATATCACAAGAGAGTATCATGGGTAAATCCCTAAGGGTTGTTATCATAATTGATCACTAAGAACCTTATATCATTGGGATAAATATCCACCAACACAACTACCAACATATTTCCCATTTATAAACCACTAGGAGGGACAATCCCAATGTCTTAGTGGTCTTCATATGATAATCCAATTCTAACACATTCTTGTGCATGATCCACTAAGAGGGACCATCCAAAGCTCCTAGTGATCTCCAATCATACCACATGTTTAGTTAGTGTTTCAAGGGTAAATACTACTAAGGAAATCTGGTCCTTTATACTTTCGAGTCAACTAACATCAAGATACTAAAAGAGTTTTGGCTTTACACTTCTGAATCATTAGAGTACTGGTTCTATTTTTCACACCTAGATACAAGGTATTACCTTTTTGATCAAATTCCTTTATCAAAAAACAATCAATTTCAAAAACACATACAAAACCACATATCCACACAAGGAAATCATTGCATCCCCAGTAATCAAATGGAACCACCATTCTCTATAAATAAAGTCACCTTCCATTTTACAGACACAAAAACCATTTCAAAAAAAAATTTTCACCCATTTCACAATTTAGGAACCCATTTGGAAACATCACAAGAAAATCACACAATGAATTAATCCCTTTTCATGGGTCAAGACACATTCAAATCCACACATAAACCAATTTCATTTCATAATGTTCCTCACATAATTTACAAAATTCAAAAATCACATTTTAAAGGTGCCCAAAAAAATCAAACATGCCATAATAATTCATTTTACATTATAAACCCACTTTAAACATATTCTCACCTCAATTTCCATTTAAAACACATTTTTCACCTTCCACATAATCATGAAAACACTAACAAGAAATACCACAGTGAAATACATAGAAATAATAACTGTTTACCTTTGTAAATCCCATTTTCATCACATATGCAAGACAAACTCTTCCCAAAACATATTTTTTCCCACACAAGAAATTCATATAACACATTTATAAAGACAAAAAAGCATATAATAAGCATCTAAAAATGTTAGATCAAGGAACCACCTACCTCGCACTTGGAAACTTCCAGAAATTAGTTCAAAACCATAATTATGCCTCCATAAGACCCTATAAAGGAAATATCAACCAATAACCATCAATATTCTCAATAATATCACAAGATTGAACCCCATTTTTAACCACAAAAAATCTAGAAAATAAGAACCCAATAAAGAGAAAATAGAACCCTAGTAAAGGGGAACAACCAATGGAGAAACCACTTACATGAATATACCTTAAAGTTTCCACACCAAAATCACCCCAGAAATGATACCCAAGAGGTCCAAGGAATCCTGGAGGGAGATCCAAGGGATAAAAATCATGTATGGATAAAATGGGAGATATTTAGGGTTAAATACTAGGACAACACAAATAGAATTTTCTAATTTTTAATGAATTGGAAAAGTCACATTATTTCCATGCATAGTTTTCCAAACCACACAGAAATAGTGTACCCCACACTATCTATGAGGCACACACTGTCTGGTTATTCCTCATGGTAACCAAACTGTATGAAAACCATGCAATTTTTCATTATCTAAAATTTTCACCTGGTCAGATAGTTTCCTAAGAGAGGGCACACGATTTGAAAAACATTATTCCAACTATGTGCCTCTTTCTAATAAGACCAAAAACTACATTTTTCACCAAAAAATCCTTGGGAAACTCAAGGGAAAACATGTAATCAAAATAAACCAGATAAAATTCTAAAAATTAAGATGTTAGTGTGACAATTCTTCCCACCATGAAAACTTTACACCCACATAAATTCATTCTGAATACTGATTATAAAAAAACAAGCACTCCTTTTCGACCAATGACCTTCACTCCCAGGTATCATGTTCATCAAAACCATGCTTCCATATAACTCAGACTGGCGGAATAGAGTTCTCACAAATCACTTTCTTATAAGAATATATAATCTAAAATGGTCAATCAATCATAGAATGATCGAGCTTCAACTCTAACTCCTCCCATCTCAACAAGTGGGAAGGATCCGGATTATACTTTTTCAATTGTGAGATGTGGAAAAAATCATTGATAGATGTCAACTACAAAGGAAATTCCAACAGATCTTTAACATTTCTGACTCTCTTATTAATCTCAAAAGACTCAACATACCTTGGAGTAATATTCCCCTTCTTACCCAAACTGTGATGACCCAAGTGAGGTGCTACCTTTAAGAACACCAGGTCACCCACAAAAAATTACAAATCATGACCGATCTGATCAAAATAATACTTATAATGACTATGATATAACAAAAACCCTTTCTTGATCGATTTCACCTTCTCGAACATTTTATTTTTATGGATCATCCCCAAAAATGACATCTCACCCACCTCAACCCAGCACAAAGAGGACTAACATAGTTAACCATAAAGCACATAAAAAAGAGACATCTAAATAAAAGATTGAAAATTTTTGTTATACATGAACTCAATCAATCCTAACTAGCTATCCCGAGAACCACTAAAATACAAAACACATGTTTAGAGTATGTCCCCAAAAATATGATTATTTCACTCTGTCTAAACATCCATTTGAGGATGGTATGTCATACTCAATTTGACCTATGACCCAATTTTCTACTAAAGTTCTTCCCAAAACCAAGAGGTGAAATGATGTCCTCTATCAGAAACAATAACAGATGGAACACAATGAAGCCTCACAACCTACTAAACATACAATCATCCCAACTCATCCAATTTGGTTGAATATATGATCAGAATTAAATGATAATACTTGGTAAGAAAATCAATCACAACCCAATGGGAATTATCCCCCCTGTGTGTATGAGGTAATCTCACAATGAAATCCAAGGTAATATCATCTAACTTCTAGGTAGGAATAGGTAAAGGATGAAGAAAAATGAAATGTCTTTTATGATCTTTTATAACCTACTAACATGTATAACACTATGATATAAAGTTAGATATATCATGTCTCATTCATGGACACCAGAAATATCGACACACATCATAAAACATCTTTGAAGTAAAATGATGGATGGCCCACTAAGAGTGATGGATATCATGCATCACCCTCTTCCTTAATAGTAATGGAACCACACAATGAACTCTAAAACACAATGATCCCTAACAATACAATAACCACCCACAAGGATCCTCCCCACCATTAAGATACTTAACAGAGAACTAAAAAATCATCGTTCGATTATTCTTTTGATTCAATTCCAAGAGAGAAGGTTTCAACTACACACTAGGAAAGAACACTCCTCCACTATGATCCTAGGTCTCTATGTTAATCTAATAAAGGAGACTCATAAAATTCCACTCATCACTAGACTTCTTCAGCTCCTTTACTGAAACATTTCTACCCAAATAATCTACCACCACATTACATTTTTTCAAGGTATAAACTATATCAAATTCAAACCCTTAAAGGTAGTCAACCCAACAGTGTTTCCTCAAGTTCAAATATTTTTTGGAGAAAATATAATCCAAACTCTTATGATTAGAATAAACCACAAACTTCTCCATAAAAATATAATGATGTCATGCCTTTAAGGAATGCATCTTCACTTATAAATCCACTTCATGGGTTTGGTAATTCATCCCATGTGGTTAGGGTTGATGATATCCATAATCCATGACATGTTCACCATGAATTATCACACACCCAAAATTCATACCTGGGGAATCACAATAAGCCAAAAACCCCATTAAATATTTTGACAAGATCAAAATAGGGGTGGTGGTAAAATCTCATTTATGCTCTTGGAAGGATTCTTGTCATTCTAAAATCCATTCAAAACTTACACCCTTATAAGTGGGCACTATCGTGGATGAAGACTGATGTGTGAAGTATCAAACAAACTACATGTAATACCCTATTAGTAAAAAAAATCTTCGGATCTCAAAGACATTATTCAGCTACTCCCATGACGTAACTTCGCTGATTTTCTCAGGGTCCACTAAAACTCCTTACTCTAAGATCATGTAACCCAGATTCGTTTCCTCTGTCACATACATAAATTATTTTAAAGTTATTTTTAATTTATTTTCCATTCATGCTTTGTTTTGGGGTTTTCCAAAGGTTTTATGGAGAATATGTGAGTTTTCAAGAATTGGGCCAAACCGTGAGCCCAATTCCAGATTTCAAAATAAATTTTTGTTTCTTTTATAACTTTTTCATTTTTTAATATTTTTCAGTAATTCCAACTCCTAAATGTCATACCCTGATATATTAACACCACCATTAAATTTGGAGCCTTTATAAATCCATAATCATGAGGGATTTGGGTTTTTATTTGAGAATTGGGCCAACCCGAAAGCCCATTTTCCAGTTTTAAATTGTTTTTTTAATTTTTTAATATCTTATTCATTATAATTAATTTTTCGGTGATTCTACCTCCCCCTCGACCCTAAGGAGCCCAGACGCGCTCCCATTCATTTACCCCCTCTTTGGAGCTCGTTTGTATCGCGATGGAGCGTTGAAATTCTTAGGGTTTCAAAAATCAGGAAGATTTGAGGAGGTAAGTTATTTACATCATAACTCTCTCAATTATTACTATTTTTCTCCCATTACAGTTCCTATATGATCTCATAATCCCTATTCAAACATCGTATGAATTGTTGGACGTTTTCAAATTCAGACTCTGGTGGATTTTGAGTCGTTTTCTTCAAGATTATTTTGGGTATGTGTTTCTCTCTTCAATTCCTTCCTTCTCTTTAGGGTTTCCTCCCACTTTCATAAATTTATAGAGTGTCCAGATATTAGGTTTCATACCTAGGGTTTGATTTGGGGTATTTTTGGTGAAATATTAGGGTTTAGGGTTTGTTTTCAGATCCTTGTGGTGTGGCGGAGGTGCGGTTGAGGTTTCTCACCAAGATTCAAGGGTTTTGACTCAAAAGGTAGGTGGTTCCATGTGTAAACAATTAGTGATGAGTTAGCTTGCTTTATTTAACCAATTTTCATATTCATCATATGTTGGGTGGGGTGCGAAAACTGTTTATGATTGATTTGGTTATGTGTTAAATTTTATAGTCGCTTTTTAACATGAAATTGGGTGTTTTCATGTGTAACTCATGGGGTTTTATTTGGGTGTGGATTATAACTTACGAAATTGGTTCATTAAATATTGTTTGGCCTGCCAATTCTGGTTTGGTAATTTAATAGTGTCATGTGGTTCTAAAAATAAGGGTTTTGAATAGGTTTGATGTGTAAAACATTGTTATACTTCTTGAGGTCATTTTAGGAAAATGTTTGTTTTCATTTGTATCTTTTGTGGTATTATTCAAGGTTATTTTATAACACCTGAATGTGTTTTTATAAATATATCTAGGACTGCCAATTCTAGTTTTTATAGGAATTGGTATGGTTTTGGTCTTAAATGGGGGGTTTTAAATGGGTTTTGTGTGCAAGACATAGTTACACCCCTTGAGTTGTTTTTTGAAAATTGTGAATATTTGTTTTGGTTAAAAAAAGTGGATAAAAGAGTGTATATGTACTGTTTGGGGGGTGTGATCACCTAATATGAGTTTTTGAAAGGTATGGTGGTCATTTAAGATTTCAAATATTTTTTTTAGAATGTTTTATAAAGTGCAGAAATGTTTTAGAAAATGGGAAGAGAGCTGCAAAACATGGTTGTGGGCTGTTTTGTGTGAGTGTGTTGTGAAAATTGAATTTTTTTGATGAAAGTGGTTTTATATGTTATTTTAGTGGGCTGTTATGTGAGTTATAATGTCTTGGAATGGTTTATAAAAATGGTTTAAAGGATTTGTGGAAGTGTCCATGTAATGTGAAGAGTGTTGTGGGCTATTTCTGTATGAGTTGGATTTTAAAATCAATTTGAATGAAAAGTGTACTTTTGTGACTTGTGTGGTATACATGTGGGCTGTTTAGTAAATTTTTATATGGAAATGATATTTTCATGTTCAAAGTATATATCTTGACTTGTTGAACTTGTTTGAGCACAAAGGGAAAACCCGGGTATCTAGGTGGGTGGACGTGTACTAGTATGCTAGTGAATCTGTGAGGTTTGGCCTCAGTTTCACTTAGAAAGATTGACGCTTACAACTCTAACTAAACTATGATGATGATTATTGGGGACTAATAGGTTATGGGTATGTTCCCTACTAGTGGATCGTGCACGAGAATGGATATTTGTGATGGTTACTCTCACCGAGATACGATGTACCTGGGACCCATAGCTAGCTAGTGCCTACGGGTTATTTCCCATTGCTTGTGCTCACTGGATACTTTCTTATTACCGTCGGTATATGGCATGAGAGTCTGGAGAATTCAGTAGCTATGGTATTTATTTTAAATGTTTTTATTCTTTAAATTATCCCACCTAAAAACTGTTTTTATTTAATGTTGCCTCTTTTAGAAATTTTAACTAGCATCTCATGTCGTTGAAAACTTGCATGCTTTTTGCCATTAAATGTTTATCACATGGAATCTATTAGTGGTGGTATCCTATTGGGCTTTGTCTCACACCCTACTTACACCCTTGGGTGTAAGTAGACTTGGTTTTTTTTTGTCGCAGGTTGGGTACAGTTTTTTTGTTCCAGTGGTTCGGGTCTCTAGCAGGTCCTTGGTAGCGAAGTATAGTGGAGATAGCATAAGGGTGGTTCCCCTTGACAAAAGGGTTCTTGGGCGGTCCTTATTTGTTTTTTTACCTTTTTAATGGTCTTTAAATGTAGTTTTAACTTATGTAATTCAGTTCTGAAGTTTTGTAAAAGATGGTTTTAGTTGAAAAATCCAGATTTGTTTTATTGAGTTTTTGTTTGTTGTTTAATGTTTATAAAATCGGTTAATTCATTCCCAATTATCATTTTATGATACCCAGGCACTTGTGCCAGCCCGTGGGGATCGGTAACTCCCTTCGGGTCTTTCCATGGACCGGGTCGGGTGCCGATTTTGAAGGCGACCAGATTCAGTTCGTGACAAAATGGTATCAGAGGAAGGTTCGCTCCATTTGAGTCATGTTATCTGGGAAATAGTCAGGATGGTCTTGATTTATGATTGTTGGTACATGGAATTCTGGTTATGGGTAGTTTTCTTGATCACCACACCTCATTTCAAGATTCAAGTCGCCAGGGGAAGTTGGGATTTGTCTATGTCTTTGGGTTTTCTTGGTTTGATGATGATTAGGGGAAATGAAAAGAGAGTTGGGTTAATGGTCTCAATGATCTCTCAGGGTCTGGCAAGCCATGTGGAGCCGGGGATATTCCCTAGAACACTCTCTATGACAGTGAAGTGATTGGAATATGGCCTCCAACCATATTTCCAAGTCACCCACTGAAACTAGTTTCCTCTCGCATTGTCTGGTGTTCTATAGTTTTGAAATCTTGGCACTTTGGTTTTAAGGTGACTTGGTTTTATGAAGCGTAAAGTTTTTATGAAATGATTTTAAAATAAAGAGGGAATGGTTGTGTTTATGAAATGGAAGAACTGAATTTTTAGAATTGTTTTGAAATGTAAAATGTTGTGCTTACACCTCTTTGAAACCAGGAACTATATTGAAGTTGGTTTTGAAAAGTGTTTCCAATAGAGTTTTCTAAACAATCAGAGTGTGTTTTAATGGGATGAGATGTTTTGAAATTGATGTGAATATCTTGAAAGTGAGTTATTTTCTAAATGGTTTTGACTTTCTGAAAAAAAAATTAAGATGTGAGTTGGGATTTTGATCTCGTGGTTAGCGGTTTTGAGAAAAAAGGATGTGTTGGTTAACCGTTTTGGTTTTGAAAAGTGGAACAAATTTTTGTTTTAACCTTTGGTATTTTCGTGAGCAACCACATGCATGGGGTTATATGGTAGGATGGATGGTTGATGAAATGACTCGATGAGAGTTGAGATGGATATGAGGAGGGTGCCCGATGTGGCACTGAAACATGCATGTGAAAGTCCCATGGGGTACCATTGGTGGATGTGCTAACCGCTGAACCTTTTGTTTTCAAAGAAATGTTTTTAAAGAGAAACATGAAGACTTGATGAATTGTTTGGAATGGTTTATATTATGTATTTTTGGAAAATGTTGATGTTGTGGGATGTTTTGAGTCCAAGAACCCCTCCTGTTTGAACTGTGTTTTGGGTTTGGGTTTGGTTAGTAAGTTGTGTTATAGGGACAGTTAGTGGTCTCTTTTGAAAAATGTTTTGGGACGCATTTATGATGGTTCCCTTCATGTGTTTAGATCTGGTTTGTGGTATATCTTGACTAATGGACCATCTTGGTTGGGTCCTTAGGTTCAATCATTGGATAAGGTACACCCCCATTAAAGGTTAGTGCACAACTGAAGTGAAACCCGGATTGTTTCGCCGTTTGAAGACCCTCCAGTTGATCAATATAAGGAATATTTTATAGATCATTGTTGATTGAGTCTACAACCATTCATTTAGTTGATTTTTAGATCCTCTTGTAGTGGGATAATTCTTTTGGAAGGTTGAAAGAGGCCTTGGTTTCTTATGTTTCATGATTCATCAAAGGTGGAAGTGTTCTTTGGTTGCTAGTGTGGATGAGTGTCATGATGGTGTCTAAGAGGGCCTTTGGGTTCTTCATAGTTTCCCTGAAGCAAGAGTTATTATTAAACAACCAATTTTGATATTTTGGTCCTGATTGGATATTGTGTCCACTTTTTGGACTTGTCTGTTTTTAGGGACTTGGAATATGGTCATGTTCCATGTATTGTTTCTATCAATCACAAGGGTCATGTTCGGTGACGCATTGTGATGTTCTGTCCTCTTTTGACTATAAAGGTCAAGGTCACACAATCCTCTTAGGTTCTCTGTTATGTTGGGAGTATGTATCCCTTGGGAAAAACATCAAATCCTCTATCTTAGAGGACGGTGTTTATACGTGTCCTACCCTTCTGTTGTTTCTCACCCAAAGAAACAAGGTGTGATGTGTGTGCTTATTCTGATCCCTTATTTCAGTGAAATGTCTGGTTTTGGTAAAGTGAGTTATGGAGTGTGTTATGTCTTGATGAACCCATCAGGGTATGCGGTAGAGTTGTTTGTGGCACCAAAAGAAGAATTTCCATATAGGGATTTCAACAGCCAAACTGCGTGGCCGAAGATGCTTCAATATTTTTAGCTCCAGCCATAGGTCCCGGAAAGAAGCTGGCGCGTAGTCAGGGGAAACCCCAGTGTCGTTTAAACCCTTGTACAAAGTTATATCCTCAGTATGAATGATAGGAAGAGTTTAAACCTATGGTGTCATCATATTTCTTCTGTTGTTCCCGTTCGGTGGAAATAGGTGGAGGGTTTTTTACCCATGTCATCACACAATGTTATTCACTCCCCCTTTCGTTTCCATTGAGTCTTTAGAGAATGGTTGGAAATTTGGATAGACAAGTTGAGCACACAGTTTTCACATGGATAGTTCTAACCATAAACAAAAAAAATAACCATGCAGATATAAGGATCCACATAGTTATCACACAGTTTCTCAAACTGTGCAGACTAACCGTGTGACCGTCCCAACTCCTTAATTTTGGGGTCTTTTCGTGTCGGCACATGCCGGTCGGTTAATATGTTTGGTTTATATGGTGGGGAGAACCACTATGATTATCATATATGTTCCTCAGGAAATTTTGAATGGAAGTCTACCATAGGTACCAGGGAGTCCGTTCAGGCCTCCCCCTATTAGTGTCCTGATTCTGTCTCGAAAAAAAAATATTGGTTGTCTCTTATAGTGGGGAGCATATTAGTGTCCCCCCATACCAGTAACATAGATTTATCTATGGTTTTGGCTTGGTGTAGATAGTCTTGTTCGGAGATATCTAGCTACCAACATCTTCCTTGACTAAACGTTGGGAATAGAGAGTGCCCAATGGTTTAGTTAAAGTAAGGTAAGTGTAACCTTGTTCAAAGTTATTGTTCGTTTGGGTGAATTGCTTGAGTCTTGTTCAGATAGTGTTTGAAGAGTTTTATTACGGGATAAATTATGAATGTTATTGATCCTTTCAGTAAAGTGGTGTAAGTTTTGGTAGTGAGAGTAATCCTTCCTTAATTGATCACTGGAGGTGTTTTGGCCTTTGGGGGTGAAACCTTGCAAGGGAGTACCTATTGGTTTCTCAGTGGGGTTTGGTTGTTGCTTTAACCTTGTTGTGAATTTCCGGGGCGGAAAGTTTTCAAGGTGGGGAGAATTGTCACATAAATAACTTATTTTAAAGTTATTTTTAATTTATTTTCCATTCATGCTTTGTTTTGGGGTTTTCCAAATGTTTTATGGAGAATATGTGAGTTTTCATGAATTGGGCCAAACCGTGAGCCCAATTCCAGATTTCAAAATAAATTTTTGTTTCTTTTATAACTTTTTCATTTTTTAATATTTTTCAGTAATTACAACTCCTAAATGTCCTCCCCTGATATATTAACACCACATTTAAATTTGGAGCCTTTATAAATCCATAATCATGAGGGATTTGGGTTTTTATTTGAGAATTGGGCCAACCTGAAAGCCCATTTTCCAGTTTTAAATTGTTTTTTTAATGTTTTAATATCTTATTCATTATAATTAATTTTTCTGTTATTCCACCTCCCCCTCGACCTTAAGGAGCCCAGGCGCGCTCCCATTCATTTACCCCCTCTTTGGAGCTCGTTTGCATCGTGAAGGAGTGCTGAAATTCTTAGGGTTTCAAAAATCGGGCAGATTTGAGGAGGAAAGTTATTTACATCATAACTCTCTCAATTATTACTATTTTTCTCCCATTCTAGTTCCTATATGATCTCATAATCCCTATTCAAACATCTCATGAATTGTTGGACGTTTTCAAATTCAGACTCTGGTGGATTTTGAGTCGTTGTCTTCAAGATTATTTTGGATATGTGTTTCTCTCTTCAATTCCTTCCTTCTCTTTAGGGCTTCCTCCCACTTTCATAAATTTATAGAGTGTCCAGATATTAGGTTTCATACCTAGGGTTTGATGTGGGGTATTGTTGGTGAAATATTAGGGTTTAGGGTTTGTTTTCAGATCCTTGTGGTGCGGCGGAGGTGCGGTTGAGGTTTCTCACCAAGATTCAAGGGTTTTGACTCAAAAGGTAGGTGGTTCCATGTGTAAACAATTAGTGATGAGTTAGCTTGCTGTATTTAACCAATTTTCATATTCATCATATGTTGGGTGGGGTGCGAAAACTATTTATGATTGATTTGGTTATGTGTTAAATTTTATAGTCGCTTTTTAACATGAAATTGGGTGTTTTCATGTGTAACTCATGGGGTTTTATTTGGGTGTGGATTATAACTTATGAAATTGGTTCATTAAATATTTTTTGGCCTGACAATTATTGTTTGGTAATTTAATAGTGTCATGTGGTTCTAAAAAGAAGGGTTTTGAATAGGTTTGATGTGTAAAACATTGTTATACTTCTTGAGGTCATTTTAGGAAAATGTGTGTTTTCATTTGTATCTTTTGTGGTATTATTCAAGGTTATTTTATAACACCTGAATGTGTTTTTATAAATGTATCTAGGGCTGACAATTCTTTTTTTGATAGGAATTGGTATGGTTTTGGTCTTAAATGGGGGGTTTTAAATGGGTTTTGTGTGCAAGACATAGTTACACCCCTTGAGTTGTTTTTTGAAAATTGTGAAAATTTTGTTTGGTTAAAAAAAGTGTTTAAAAGAGTGTATATGTACTTTTTGGGGGGTGTGATCACATAATATGAGTTTTTTAAAGGTATGGTGGTTATTTAAGATTTCAAATATTTTTTTTAGAATGTTTTATAAAGTGCAGAAAAGTTTTAGAAAATGGGAAGAGAGCTGCAAAACATGGTTGTGGGCTATTTTGTGTGAGTGTGTTGTGAAAATTGAATTTTTTGATGAAAGTGGTATTATATGTTATTTTAGTGGGCTTTTATGTGAGTTATAATGTCTTGGAATGGTTTATAAAAATGGTTTAAAGGATTTGTGGAAGTGTCCATGTAATGTGAAGAGTGTTGTGGGCTATTTTTGTATGAGTTGGATTTTAAAATCAATTTCAATGAAAAGTGTACTTTTGTGACTTGTGTGGTATACATGTGGGCTGTTTAGTAAATTTTTATATGGAAATGATATTTTCATGTGCAAAGTATATATCTTGACTTGTTGAACTTGTTTGAGCACAAAGGGAAAACCCGAGTATCTAGGTGGGTGGACGTGTACTAGTATGCTAGTGAATCTGTGAGGTTTGGCCTCAGTTTCACTTAGCAAGATTGACGCTTACAACTCTAACTAAACTATGATGATGATTATTGGGGACCACTAGGTTATGGTTATGTTCCCTACTAGTGGCTCGTGCACGAGAATGGATATTTGTGATGGTTACTCTCACCGAGATACGATGTACCTAGGACCCATAGCTAGCTAGTGCCTAGGGGTTATTTCCCATTGCTTGTGCTCACTGGATACTTTCTTATTACCGTCGGTATACGGTATGAGAGGCTGGAAAATTCAATAGCTATGGTATTTATTTTAAATGTTTTTATTCTTTAAATTAGCCCACCTAAAAACTGTTTTTATTTAATGTTGCCTCTTTTAGAAATTTTAACTAGCATCTCATGTCTTTGAAAAATTTCATGCTTTTCGCCATTAAATGTTTATCGCATGGAATCTATTAGTGGTGGTATCCTATTGGGATTTGGCTCAAACCCTACTTACACCCTTGGGTGTAAGTAGACTTGGTTATTTTTGTTGTCGCAGGTTGGGTACAGTTTTTTTTGTTCCAGTGGTTCGGGTCTCTAGCAGGTCCTTGGTAGTGAAGTCTAGTGGAGAGAGCATAAGGGTGGTTCCCCTTGACAAAAGGGTTCTTGGGCGGTCCTTATTTGTTTTTTTACCTTTGTAATGGTCTTTAAATGTAGTTTTAACTTTATGTAATTCAGTTCTGAAATTTTGTAAAAGATGGTTTTAGTTGAAAAATCCAGATTTGTTTTATTTAGTTTTTTTGTTGTTTAATGTTTATAAAATCGGGTAAATCGTTCCCAATTATCATTTTATGATACCCGGGCACTTGTGCCAGCCTATGGGGATCGGGAACTCCCTTTGGGTCTTGCCATGGACCGGGTCGGGTGCCGATTTTGAAGGCGACCAGATTCGGTTCGTGACATCCTCCCTAATCTATAAGGTGAATTTAAAGAAATTATCATAGAAACGATGATCTTAAAGAGTTCCCAATATGATCCCCAAATGATACTCATGATCATCCTCAATTCTAGAATAGACCAAGATGTCATCCATGAATATCACAATTAAGGATTCAAGATAATGGGTGAATACCCTATTCATAAGTTCCATGAAGACTACTAGAACATTCATTTAACCGAATGGCATGACCAAATATTAAAAATGGACATACCTACTTTGGAAGGTTGTTTTTGCAACATCCTCCTCTCTAACTCTTAGTTGGTGATAACCAGAATGCAAGACAGTTTTAGAAAACCAACATACCCCTTTTAACTAATCAAACAAGTCATAAATATGGGGCAATGAATACTTTTTCTTGATGTTTAACTTATTCAACTTTAAGTAATATATACACAACCATAGAGATCCATCGTTCTTCGTCGAAAACATAACTGGTGTATCCCAATGAGAGATTCATGGGAGAATGAATCCTTTTGATTCCAAATCATACAGTTCTTCCTTTAATTCCCTCAACTCATTGGGGGCCATACGATGTGGGAGAAAAGATATTGGTAGTGTTCCTGACATCAAATCTATAGAGACTTCAACATCTATCTCTAGAGTAAAACCTGAGAAATCCTCTAGAAAGACCTCTGGGAACTCATACACCAAAATAGATAATCCATCATCACATTCCCTAACATCATCCTCCAATATTAGCGATGAAAATTGATACACAAGGTTACCCAACTCTATAAGTGGAGGTATGGCATGACCTAGCTGAGGATCCCATTCATAATGAAAAACATGTATACTACCATTAGGTTCCAGAAAACTCACTTGCTGCCTATAGCAATCAATGTGTGCCTAGAAACACACTATCTAATCTAAAATGAGGATTAAATTGAAGAGACCCATTAAAAATTTAGAAAATCTCATTCCAACTAAACCACTAACACTGTTAGTGCTCAAGACAGACACCTGAGACCCTTCTCTCACTTCCTACAAAGAAGCATCACCCAATCCATCATATACAGCATAAACTTGGTTGGAAATATTAATACATCCACAATATGGGAAAAAATAAATTAATTGGATACACCAATATCAAATAGAAAAAACAGATAAGGATGATTCAATAATAATGGTACCTAGAACTATTATAGGTCGTTCATCTTACTCCACTACAACTCTTTCCACCATATAAAGATGCCTCATCTCAACATAATCCTAAGAAATTCCACAAACATGTGGCTCTGCCATAAACTGACTCTACCCAAAATAACATCTATCCCTACCGTGATGACTACCAAACTAAGATCTCATTGTCTTGGAAGGTTCTGTTCGAGCTGACATCCCTCTGGAATCCACAAATCCAACACCACTCAATTATGGGTATGGAACCATAAAAATGGTTTCAAGCCCTCTAAAGATCTACACTGATGGCAAGGTCTGGGTGGGGATGGACATACTGATCGTTTTTGTCTCACCTTCCCACACTGATGTCACACCAATGGCCCATCTCATAAAGCCACATGTGATGACAGCCGAGAAGGAAGGCCTGAACTATCCCACCCCACTTCCCATACACATCTTGTTTCCTCTTTTTATTAGATGAAACATCACTTCCCACTACAGTCACTACTATAGGGAATCCACACTTTCTTTTTTTGGTCAATCTCTACCATAAAATCATGATTAAGCACCTCATCATAGGTCTTCACCTTAAACAGAATGACCTGAAAATAAATCTTTGGCCAAAAACTAATCTCGAACCTCTAAGACTCCATATTCTTATTAGAAATGATATGGGTTCATACCAAACCATCTATGCAAAGTGGTTACAATACACCATCATTGACCATGAACACTTGAGATTTGGAATAATCCAAAACCGTGGGAAAATAATACTCTTTGAAGACAACCATAAAGTCTTTCCAACCCCTATGGTCATGCTTCCCTTCTTTCCCTATTGAATCCCTCTACTTCCAACTGAGACCAACCAATAGAAATGAATTAAATTTCACTCGAATAGCCTCAGGAGTGTCAAAAAATTCAAACAAACTTTCTATCATATCATTCCACTCCTCTTCTTCCCGAGGTTCCGCATTGCCTTGAAAGGGGGGAGGATTTATCTTGAGTAACTCCTAAACTTTTTCCATTCCAGGACATAGTTAATATTCCCTAACCTGATTAGAACCAAAAGCCTCTCATTTACCAATTCTTGGATAGCCCAGATCACTGCTTCTACTAGCATCTAATCAATTGGTGATAGATAACACTCTCCAGCCTCTTCCCATAGCTACATGGGAACTCTTTGAGGAGTCATTCTTCCACAAAAAGTGATAACTATAAGGAAAACCATTATCCCAACCATTCTAAAAATGTAGGCAATAGAAAAAAAATCTTCTACCCATCCATACACTAAAAAACCCAATCCATCACAATAACAAGACCCAATAGATCACTCCACCTCCACCTAGTGTCCATATACAATATTTAGCTTGTAAGTCTCACCTGGAAGAGAAGTTAAAAAATCTCAACATCCCATGGAAGCTCAAGACCTATCACATGGTGTGTTGGTCATGCACCCCATTCGCAATCAGAACATCAATCCTATTAATCTCTACTCTGGTCTATCTAGACCCATCCAGAATAGCTTTACCCAAAAAGAGTGAAACCTGCTCTAATACCATTTTGTCATAAAATGATCTGGGATTCTATCATACCTAACACCCAACCTGAGTTGAGACAAGGATTGAAGGCCATTCCCAGTCCTCGTAGTCTGGAAACTAGTACTTGGGAATCAAAAATTCCCTTTGGGACTGGCTTTACCCATTTATATAATAATAACCATCCAACAAAATGAAAAAAACACTTGACCAATATCCATAACCAAACATGGAAGAAAAATTTTCATAATTAATGTTTTTCACTTTAAACCAAAATCCAAAGGGAAACAATAAAAAACGAATCACTAAACATCCCAAGATACTCTATGAAAAATGAGGGACAACACCATTAATTAACCTCCACAAACACCTAAAATGTGTCGAACTCATTAGAAACTGGAACCACCATCACCAGGACACATCATACCTTTACATGTGTCATATATGACATAGTATACATATATCCAAAGGTGTATTTAGGGTGTGATCCAAATCCCAAAAGAATTACACCCAAAATAAAATACTCAATTCTATAAAATTAGAACATAAATCAATATGCACATTTGTATGGAAACAGTTGAAAACATTTTTCAAAGGAAATTTCATGTGAACATTTTCATAAAACCGTTCTTTCAAGATAAACCATTTTTCAAAAGAAACTAGCCTCAATGACACAAAGTATACAAGGTCTACTATATACCAAAGTTCATCACCAAATCACATATATAATGTCCCAAGAGAGAATCATGGGTAAATCCATAAGGGTATCCATCATAAGTGAGTCACTAATAACCTTATACCCTGGTGATCAATATCCTCCAAATCGACTACTAACGGCTTTACCATGTATGAGCCACTAGGAAAGATAATTCCAAGGTCCTAGTGGTCTTTAGATAATAATCCATTACTAATAGGTTTTTGTACATGGTCCACTAGGAGGGACCATCCCAAGGGAAGAGTGGTATCCAATAATACTACATGTTTAGTTCATGTTTCAAGCGTAAATCCTGCTAAATGAATTTGGGCCTTCCCACTTCTGAGTATACTATTGTCAATATACAACTATAATTCGATCTTGCCACTTCTGAATCACTAGCGTGCTAGTTCTAGTTTTCCCACCTATATTCTCATGAATCCCATTGTGCTAAAATTACAATATCACATAACCGTCACTTTTATAAACACATCCCATACCACATAAACGCATAAGGAAATCATCGCTTTCACAAAAATCACATGAATACCACCATATTCTATAAATAAAGACAATTTCCATTTTACAAACACCAAAACCATTTCAAAACACACTTTCCACCCCTTTCACAATTTTGGAATCCATTTGGAAATATCATAAGAAAAGTAATAATGAATTCAACCCTTTCCATGGGTAAAGACCCTTTCAAATCCACACCTAAACTGAGTTCATTTAACAACACACTTCAAATCATTTAAATAATTACAAAATCTAATTTTACCGGTTCCCAACAAAATAAAACATTCCAAAATAATTTTTTTTGAAATACACTTTCAACACATTCTCACCTCAAGTGCCTTTGAAAACAAATTTCTCACCATGAACATAATCATGAAAACACTTACAAGAATCTCCACAATGAATAACATGAATATAATAACCATTTTCCTAATGAAATACCATTTTCATTACATATTCATATCAAAATATTTCTAAAACATATCTCTCACCACACAATAAATTCATAGAAAACATTTATAAATCCAAACAAGAATATCAAAAGAATATAAAAATGATAGAGCAAGGAACCACCTACCTCACAATCAAAAACATCTAGAAATTAGTGAAAACCCACAATTGCATTACCATAAGGCCATATAAAGGCAATATCAACAAAAACCATCAATATATTCCATAATATCAGAAGATAGAACCCCATTTTCAACAATAAAATATTTAGAAAATAATAACCAAAGAACGATGAAAGAGAACCCTAGAAAAGGGAAGAACCAAGGGAGAAACCAATTAATTGAATATACCTTTATTTTAACATGAAAAAATCTCCAAAGAAATGATTCCCAAGAGGTCTAAGGAATCTTGGAGGGAGATTCAATGGCCAAAAATCACAAATAGGGCGGATGGGAGTCAATTATGGTTAAATACAGAGAAAATAACATTGGTATTTAAAACTTTTTAATGACATAGAAAAGTTGCATGGTTTTCCCCTACAGTTTGACAAACTATGTGGCAATTCTGTGCCCCTCACTACACAATACGCACACACCAGATGGTTGTGCTATACGATTAATAAATCGTGAACAATCTATTAACAAAAAATGTCACATGGTCACACGGTTTCTAGGGAAAGGATGCACTGTTTGAAAAACCATGAGCCAACCATTCTCCTTATGCTGATAAGACAAAAAACAATATTTTTCTTCAAAAACACCTAGGTAAACTCTATGGAAATTTTGAAATCAAAATAAATTATATAAATACCTAAAAATGAATACACGAGTGTGACATTTCATGTGATATTTTGGATATGGTTGTAGGCCAAGATAAATTTTCTAGTTTATTAGTGAATGTTGGGATAAGGGTCATTGTAATAACCCATGTATGTGAAACAATAATTTGGACTCAGTAAGCGTGTAGATGTTTAAAAATTGGTTGGTAATTTTGTCTTAAGAAGTTATCAAATAGTTTTTCCATTCTTACTACTATTTCATATTATTTTAATTGTTTTTAGGGTCCCCTTATGTGCTAAATCAGAATTGGGGAGAATTATAGTATTTTGGGTATTTTTTTATTCTAATCGATTTTTTAATGTTTTTTTCAAAGTTTAATATTGAACGTATCATAGGGAGGAGGAAAATTTATCTTACAAATGGAAATTATCTTACACATGGAAAAAACATATCTAACATATGAAAATTTCGATGCACATAAAATATTATATTTTATAAGGTTTTTTCCAAAGATAAAACACTTTTGAGTGAACAAATAATTTACGCATGGTTTTTGGGAAAATAGAAAACCCAATTTAATAAATAAAATGTTCTGTATGACTATTTTTCTTTAGGAAAATAGCGTATGAATTAAAAATATATTACATATCGAATTTTTTATAAGGTAAATATGTTATGTATGATTAATTATATTATTTGTGGATTAAAAATATATTATTTATTGAATTTTAACTATGTAAAACATAATACATATGATTAATATATTACACATGGGATAAAATACGTTGTGCATGAAATTTTTCTAAAGGTAAAACCCATACGGGTCTGAAAATATGTTATGTATAGACTCTTCCTTGAAAAATATGTTATGTATTAAATTAAAACATTACATGTGGGTTTTTGGCTAACTCAAATACCTTACACTAAGAATAAAAATGTTATGTATCATATAAATATACTATATAAGATATTTATTATAAGGGAAAACCCTGAAATAATTTATATAGGGACCCATAGTATTCATACAAAAATTTCAAATCTTAATAGATGAATATTGTAAAAAACATTATGATCTAAGATGGAATAATATTTGTCTAGTGTCTTTGGAAACTTGGATACAAACACAACTTGTTTATAAGATATCAACATAATCTGTCACTAACATCATTATAACTATAAACTATATTGGAAATATCATGCTTAAAAACATTCTTGATATACTAAAAAAATGAAACATAAGAAAGGGTGAGATCATCTTATCACTATGTTTAAACAAGGGATATATTAAGGATCATTAAATAATAACTTGAGAATAAGGTTGTTAGAATATAATCTAAACATTTGATAACCATAGCAAGAATATGATAGATAATAATGTTGAATAATGGCCTAAATCATAGTAGTTCCAAATAAATGAGACATAATGGAATCAAATAGAATGATCTATGAGAGTATAAAATTAGAATAATATATAATTTTGTGTCATAAACATAATCTTGGATAATCATTTCCTTAGTGAAGAATCACTTCCTAGAATATCATAGTTGAAAGGGTTTACTCTCCATTACAACATACCCTTATTTAGGTTCACTCTCAATACTATCATAGGGGATAGAGTCCCTTAAAAACTAGGTTTACTCCCTATTCTAATCCTTATTATCTCATGTGATATCCATGTTTACCCAATTAATTAGAGTTTATATAATTATGGAACCAACCATCACATAATGAAAATCATAAATATTTTTTACATAATATTGTAAAACATTCATCATTTCATAACCTGTGGAAAGAAAATAGGTTTTATAAAAATTTATTCATAGTATCATAGTATAAGCCATGTAAAATAAATGAGTTTCAATAAGGATTCATCATAACTTAATTAACCCATGGGAATGAAACTGGTTTCATAGAATCATCTTTAAATCATCATCATCATAATCCATCCAAATAATGAAAGTTGATGGTATAATTGGATAATATCCCTAGTAAAACATAAGTAACATCAAATGAATTTTTTATAAATGAAATTTCATTTAAAATATCACCAGAAAATATCTTCAGAAAAATAACCTTTTGAATTTGAAATCAATTATTTTAAATCTTATAATTTCACAAATATAAAGGATAAAATTTTATTTGGAATGAAAAATTAGAAAAATTTAAAAGAAGATTAAAATCATTAATCTACCATAACGGTAATAAATTATATCAATTACATGTTTGTTAAAATATATATTCCTTTCACATTTTTGGTAAAAAGTCAAAAGTTCTTCATTCAGAAAATGACAAGAAGATTTATTTTAAACCATTTTGTAAAAATTCTAACATGGGTAAAAATAAATTTTAAAAACCTTATTTCAATATTAAAATAATCATTAAAAATTTATAAAACATAGATATGGAAGAAAATTTATTTTTGATCGAGGAGAGAAATAAAGTTGGTTTTCTTTAAAAATGTTCTTTTAGTATCTTCGGTTTCTAAAGAGAGTAAAATGAAAGGAAAATATGTAATATCCATAAATATCAAAAGGATAAAAAAATTCATGGGATTATTATAAGGCCCCGGCCTTAAACCTTACTTAATATTGAATTAAAAGAATAATTCACGTTGAGGATCTTTTCAGGTTTAGAGTTTTAGAGAATTGGAACATAACTATTACATCTCAAAAGATTACAAAGTACTCACTTCTACTAAGTTTCCACAATAAAAAAAACTCTTAAAAGAAACATGTCTAGTTCCATGTTTTATATAGCATGACATTCCCTTGATCCCATCCTTTACCTTATTCCACATTAAGTCCTGTGAAAAACATTTCAAAAAAAACTTGGGGTGAGCATAAAAAGCTCAGTAAGGGATACACAAAGAATGAAAACTGTTAGTTTTTCAAACATCAAGTAAACCATGTATACTCTATCAAAGTAATACCTTCACCTTCATGAAGTAGTAAAAACTCTTCACTGAAAAAAAAGTATCATTACTTACCTTCTTGTAACCAAAGGATTACCATAAAACCCATATAAAGAACACATAACATATATAAAGGTAACTTGGGACATAAACATACTTAAGTGGAATAACCATACGGTCGACTTCCACACATATCACTTAAATGGAATAGCCATACGGCCAATTTCCATACATACTTAATGGAATAGCCATACAGCCGACTTCCATACCCAATGCATTGGAGGTTATAACGTAACCACCCGTCCTGGTATTCACAGCACCACCCGTTATATGGTTTATAACGTAACCACCCGTTAAAATGTCCAAGTACCAATATAAAATCATAAAACATAAAACCAATATAAAGGAATGATAACATTTCCACATTTCAATCACAATATATCATAAATATATTGACATAATAGAATCCTTTATCAAAACCATTTTCAATACCAAAATACATAAAATAGTATATGGTATTTATTTTATTTTAAAAACATTACGGCTTGTTGAGGAAGCCAAAGACCAAATAATACTCGTGGTGGCGGAAAAGGTCATTGTCACCGCGTACGTAAAAAAAACATTCCTTTTTATCGTTTTGTAAAACGCTTCGTAGAAAAAGATTCCTTTTGTATAAAATTAAAAGTCAAAGGTGTTTATACACCATATAAAATAAAGTTGTTTATAAAATGAAATATGCCTCAATGAAAGGAGATTGAGATGAAGTCCTTTACCTCGGGTCCGACTTGACTCGATCATTCTTTAACCATATCATTTGTTTTAAACCCTTAGTTAACCAATTTTAATATTATCTATGGTAATGACCTTTTAATATTAAAGGCTTATATTTTTACATTGAACATAAAAAAATATCTCATAAATGGCCAAGGAAATAATTTTTCAACCAATTCTCATCCTAACTGTCATCTTTTAGGAATTTTATCATTTTTAAATAATTTAATAAAATATTATTTTTCATTAAATGTCATTAATGTCATTTTTCACATTATTTATTTAATTTGAATTTAAATAAATAAAGACAAAAATGGAATTAAAATATATACCTTTCACACATCCATAAAATATTATATTAATCTATAAAATTTTTGGAAGATAATATTTCACCAAAATTTTGTTACTTTTAATATTTTTAAAATCATTTATCTTATTTTTCTTTTAATTCAATAAATAATGAGTTAGTGTTTTGAAATAATTTAATGTACTTAATCAATAACTAAAAATTATAGACAAATTACCATGATAAAAATAATAATTCATCATTCAAATATACATTTCAAACAAATATTATCATTCATTTATCTTATTAATAAAAAATTAGAGTTATTAAATTCAAAAGTGGAATTTGGTATTTATTCTTTTTTAAATTAATATAAAAGTCTTAATCAAAGAAAACATGAAACAAATTTCCATATATTATATATTTGTGCGCAAATGTATACAATCCATCCATATAATAGAATAAACACATGTATTGGGTTGATTTGGAGACCTTATCTTGTGGTGTTAACCCTATTTTACTAATTTTACCCTTACCAAGGTGACAAATACTTACCAAGATTATTATTAATAAAATACAAAAAAGAGACCATACATCAAAATTTGATCCTCATAATTATAAATATGGAATCAAGTATTCTATATTCAATTTATATAGTTCATAGAAATTCATTTTAAAATATGTTCTCAAAACGCCACAAAACCCATTTTTAGAAAAAATACGTTTTAAGTATAAAAGTGGATATATTCTTATCACATGCCTAAAAAAACTTCATATTAATGGAAAAACATTTTATTGAATATTTAATATATTCATTTCATTAAAATTGTTAACAAATAGTGATTAATTTAATTTATTAAAATCAAAACACATTACGTGCATAAAAACAATTTTTCAAAAAAACATCTCTTTTACTTTCAAATGATTTTTATTTTCATTTATAATTAAATAATATCCTCTTAGTTCATTTTATATATATGTAAACCATATATGTTTCATAATTTAGTTATTCCTATTCATACCCTCTAATTTAATGTCAAGTTTTTAATGGTATATTGTATTACCATTCATTTAGACATGTGGTTGTGTGAAACATAAGTTATCAAGAAAATGAAATATATTTAAAGAGAAATATAACATAAAATCTCATGGTGTTATATTCGAATCCATATAAAATGAATTTATTCTTCAAAATTCTATAGCCCTCATAAAAAATGATAATATTTCTATTTCATCACATCCTTGGGGTCCCAAGTAGCTTCTTAAAATTTATGGTTTCTATACAAAACATTGACCTAGTCAGTAGTCATATATCATAGAACTTTCTATGTAGGATATAGAATATCCATAGGTTGTTCCACATAAGGTTCTCTTGATCTAGTGGTATGACCTTTGAGATCAGTACATGTGAAGGATCGGGTATTTACTCCTCAGGTGAGATACCTTGAACACATTGGGAACTTGAGAGAGATTTGGTGGAAGTGCCAAGTGATTATCTACCATCCTAATACACTCATTAATCTTAAAGGGGACAATATACCTAAGTAACAACTTTAATTTCTTTATAAATATTAATACTTTTTTGTGGTTAAATTCAAAGTAATATCATCTCAACAACATCAAAATATAGATCTCATCGATGATTGTTAACATAACATTTTTTTCAACTCTAATCTAACCTTATGTATTGTTGAATGGATATAACCTTATTTTCCATTCCCTAAACTTGATCAAGTCCTAATATATTTAATTCTCCAACTTTATTCCATCTGAACACTCAAGTGAAAGATATTATTTTAAAAAAATTCCACCAAAGGATGGTGTTGATCCCAACCATCATTGAAAAACATAGAGAAATATCTTAATATTTCTTCTAGAGTTTGAATATTCCTTTCATATTGAACATCTATCTGATGATTATAAGTAGTGTTAAACTCTACTCTATATCCAGATCATTCTATAAACATTTTATAGGATATCAAGGTAAACCTCATATCCCAATAAAATACAATAGAATGTGGTACTCTATGAAACCATTACACTTCATTAATTTATATTCTAGAAATATGATCAAGAGAAAAATAATCTTAGATGGAAATTAAGTGTGATGAATTCATAATTTTATTGATTACAACCGAAATAACATTATGGATTTTTGATGTTTTGGGGAGTGTGATGAAAAAATCCATAGTGATGTTTTACCATTTCCATTCTGGTATGAGTAATGGTTGTAACATCCTCTTATACTTAATTCTATCAACATTAACTTAATAACATACAATACATTGATATATATAATCAATAATATACCTTGTCATTTTATCACACATGAAATACTCTTTCAGATTTCTATACATCTCTATATTTCTAGGATGAATAGATAATTATGAACTATGAGCTTCATCCAAAAACTCCTTTATTAAATCCTTATCAACCCATCATGATCATGGTTGAACTCAATAACATTCCTCACTTTTTCTATAATTCCACATCTTCCTTATGTAACTTCTTAATCCTCTCATAGATGGATGGTTGAACATTATTCTAAGAAAGATTATATCTTTACAATATACTCATTATTTCAAGATCCATATTCTACAAATCCATAAATATTATATCTCTTTCCATCCTTGTCATGTAGAACTGGCATGGTCTTTCAATCTCAAAGTATTATTAACCTTTTTTCCCTTACCAGGTTGGTAATGTAATGAGAATATATAATCTTTAATCAATTCCAATAATATTTTCTAATGAATATTCAACTAAATATATGAAAATATATACTTCATATTTTCTTGATCAGTACATTCATAACACCTTTCACCATTTATATAATTCCTCTATATCTTTAGTTTAAAATTTACCACTTCCAAATACAAGTCCTAAGTCAAGTAATTTTTCTCTAGAAATTTTAATTAGAGAGAGGAAAATGAAATCACCATGTCATTCTATGTGAGGATGCATCCATGTCACGCCAATGGCACATAGTCCTTAATTTTTTATTTATTTTGATAATACACCTTTCAAGGGGTGTGGTGGAACCCTTACAAGTCATGTAGGCGTAAGTATTAGATGAGCCGTAAGCCTTAGAGTAATTCATTGCCCATAGGATTCAAACATTACATACAACCCAGATTAACTAATTGTAACTGCTCCTCCCCATCATCTTCATCATGAAATCTGCTCTCCAACATTGCATGGTTGTTCGGCTAGGCTTTCCCATGCATGTATAGCCTTGTCCCGATGGCAGGTGTCATTTCCTCTCATTCTTGTAATCTGTTTATCTTCTGCACTGGTGAAAGCTCCTTGCTCATCCTCCTTCTGAATATTGTTCCTTGTAGGTTGTCTGGTTTGAATCTGCACTTAAGGTGGCCCAAAGGCCTTGAGGTGTCTCTAAGTCCTTACTGACCTGAAGTCTTGGGTGGCTCGAAGGCCTTAAAGGACTCAAGGACCAAATTGGTCACCCGAAGGCCCAAACGGGGGAATATTCCTAGATTCTACAGTGCCAAACAGTGCCTACTATAGTTCCCTCTATAGTACCTAATATAGTACAGCACATTTCCTACTATAATACCTGTTGTAGTACCTATTACAATACCTTCTAATGTAACCCAGAAATTAGACTCCGCCTAGATTTGATCCCGAGTCATCTGGATGAAGGTAAAGAGTCCTCACCAACTAGGATGAGGCCCATGTGCAATGCATCCATGTCCCTCATTTGATGAATAACTATATATCACAACCCCTTATCCATTATAGGGTTGTGTAATAATAGGTACACTAACCAAAGTTATCTTTAGTTATTTGAAACTCTCTTTTCATTCATATATCCATAAAAACTTAACCCCCTTCTGAGTCAACTTGGTGAGTGGATTATATATTCATGAGAAATATCCCACGAAGCATTGGTAGTATCTAGCCAACCCAAGAAAACTATAAATTTTGGCTACCATGGTTATTCTAGGATATTGTTCAATAACATTTATCATTGAATAATTCATCCATATACCCTTACATGAGATTATCTAACCTAATAATAAAACTTTTTGAATCGAAAATTCACACTTGGTAAATTTATTTTACAACTTCCATATCCTTATGGTACTCATCACAATTCAAAAAATTTCTTCATGATCCTCCTTTATCATTTAATATTTAATAATATCATCTATAAATAATTTCACAAACTGATAAAGGTAATCTCTAAGAACTCTATTCATTAAATCCAGAAAGATATAAACAGAAAGGGTATGTCCAAATGGAAATGCTATTATTCATAATAAGCATACATTATATGGAAGGTTTTATTGGCAATATCCATCTTCATGATTCTTATCATATGATATCAAAAAGGAATATAAATCTTGTAAAAATATAGAGATATTTTTAATTGATCAAACCAATCATTGATACAGGGTAGATGATACTTTTTCTTAATGGTGATCTTGTTTAGTTCTAGATAATTAATTAAAATAATCATTGACCCATATTTCTTCTTATAAAAGGATATGTTTCGCCCTATATTGAATAACTAGGATAAATGAATCCATTATTTATATTATCTTTGATTTACTTCTTCATTTCCTATAATTCAATCAATAATATTGTATATGTAGCCATTAAAATTGGCATATCAATGGGTATGATTTCTTCTGAAAACTCAACTTCATGATTTGGAGGAAGACTAGCAAACTATTCTTAAAGGACATTAAAAAATTCTCATAAAATAGGAATATATTTTATTTATATTCTCTCCCCCAAACATCTGAGATAGACACCCCTTTTGGCCAAAATCAATTTTTTTATTTTCAAATGACACATTTAATGGGTTAGTGTGGACCAAAACAACTCTACTCGGTTACAAATTCATCTATTGAAAGATCAAACCCATTGTAAATCCAAAAATCAATATACCACTAAAAAATTTCAAACATTTAAAATTAAAAAGGATCATCATTACCAAACTCAGACCACAAGAATGCCCACATCATGCTTTACCATCTTTAACATCACTACCAACCACCCTCATTGTCATTTCTAGAGCTGAAAACTCCTCACCGATGCAGATCTAGTCATCGACACCATCTTCGCCCGGAAATTTCATGCACAAACTCACATCCTAAAGAGACTTAAAGCCCATCGCACAGCACCACCTCAGAAAGATTGGGGGAATCCCAGATATAGAGTAGAGAAAAAAATCGGGCAATTGAAGGTCATAACAATGGCAAGGATCACCCAACTCAAAAGTTGTCAAGAACATCACATCCTTGACATCGTCAACCTCTGGGAGACAATAGAGACAAAACCACCACAAGACGCCTAAGGACGCTCACCATTACATAAAAAACACCATGAAGACCACCCATTAGATCCACCTCAGAGATAGTGGCGGAGTCCTGGAGCCAGAGCAAAGGAGAAAACAGCCAGTGTCCTCAACGGATCAAGTCTCTATGGCCCCAAACACTGACGACAACCACCAAAGTCGAAGGTAAGACAAAAAAACAAATGCAACACATCCGACCATGAACAGATCACAGAAAAATTAAAACAATATTGGGACTCAACATTCAAATCCTCTAAGCATCAAATGGATAGTCATTTGAGCGGGAACAACACAGCTCAAACAGAAATATGGAATCCATAAACAAACCCGGCTTACTGATCAACCTACCATAGTTACATTTTCTCATCAGATCTGCATCTTCCTACCTACACCAAGAATAAAACCATTCTACTACAGAAGACATAGTTCAATATTACCACATCTCTGTCTCCCATTAGAAGCCCCCACATCAACTGGATTTCTGATTCGACCATCCTCATATGTGATTCTCATCAGATCTCCATCTACCTGGCAACACCAAGAGTGAAACCCTCTACGGGGAATCCGAAGGAAGTCTTCGCAGATCATCGTAACCTGAAGAAAAAAACCATCCATCGTAGCTGAACAAATTGCACATCATGACACCATGAATGAAGAACGAAGATGTCTGAATCAAGTCACCTGAAGAACCATTGTCACAACATTGTTGCACAGACAAGATAATGAAGAAGATAACACTGCATGAAGCTGAAGAAGAACCAGATCTGATCCCTCACTGTCGCAATTGAAGCCAGTCACCATACGAACCGTGATGCTCAAAACCCTAGAAAGGGAGACACCTTAACAAGAGAGTTGGGTCGAAGCTGCGGCTTCCATAGACACCCCCTTTGAATAGGAATCAAATCCCATATAATGGATTTAATTTCTGATGAAGGTTTATATTTATCACCACATTTTTCGATGATCATAGGTTAGTTTGAAACATCAAACATGAATTCCCCTCATTGCAAGTTGATGTGGGAGTTATGTTATGAAATCCAATCCATTCCTAACAAAATATCAAACAAATATAGAGGGAAAATAACAAGATTTGCAGGAAGCACATTCCAACAAAATTTAATCAGAGAAGATTCATATAAAATAGATGTTATCATTGGACCATTAAGAGTTTTCAATTATAATTAAACACTTATTCTTTTGAGTGGAATTTTGATCCCCTTATTAAATTATTTATATATAAAAGAGTGGGTAGATACATAATTAAATAAGACATCGGTATTTCTAATGTGAATTGTAAGTGTAACTTTCACCACTTCTTTATTGAAACCCACATTGATAATAGTGACCATGTGATGTTTCTATTTTTATCTAGTATGAAGTGGTTATTATCATAGATCATCATTATTAACCATTAGATTTGAGCATTGGTTATCATAATTTCCTACTCAATACATATGAAACATTAGAGTGTGGGTGGCACATTCTGTGGAGCTTTCTCACTTCTTTAATCATTAGTTAAATCATTCACATCTATTCATCATTATATTTCTCAATGAACTACCTTTCTATACTTAAAACCATCACCAATTACCTTAATATAATTTTTTCTATGTTTTATTCAATAATTTAATCATAAAGTAAAGATCTTCTTCTTCTCTCTATGGTTTTTAGAATTTAATTTGAATTCCATATTTCTTTTATTATCAAAACTATGAGGTTTTTGGGTAAGTCCAATATCCATTCCACCTTGATAGCACATCAAATTATTTATTCATAGCTACTGAAGTCCCTTATAGTTAGCACCATTTGGATATATGATTTTAAGAAACTAAATAATTGATCAAACATACTACTAGGTTGGATATTAATACCACAAGTGTAACTCAAATGTAAGACCATAGTTATTCACTCATGTATGTATCCTTTAAATTTTGGTCTAATACTTCATTGTGGACCTATATGGATGAACAAATAATTCACAAAGGTTAAAGGGGTTTTTTGGGGCTTTTATAGTCATCGGAACTTCAGGTGGTGGAAAAAATAAACTAGTCACATGGTTAGTATAAATTGTGTGAGGCATTCCTCAAAATTTCCATAAACCTATGAGGAACAGAAAAAGGTCCCAAGAAGGGAACACGACTTTCCCAAATCAGGTGCCTAGGGCCACATTCCCATGAGAGTGTCTCAACAAAATGTATCATATGTGTTTTACATTGTTGGTTCATAGTTACTCAAACCATATGTCATAACCGTGTCGGATCCCTCCTTAATCAGTGGGAGTAACACTTTGGGTGGATGATTTTTTTGATCATGCGACCAAACCATGTGCCAATACAATTATTGGTAAAAAAGTCCAAAATTTCTTTTAATGTTTAATAAACTTACCCCTCTATCCTATTTTTAATTCCATCATCTGGGAACTCCCAAGTTTCTCTCGTAATAATATCTCAATACAACTTTGATAGATTTTGATCTCATTCCTTCATCTAATATATGACCAAATCTATATTTCCCATGTTGGATTCTTCACGGTATGCTATTTTATTCATCAGCTCAATTAATAATTTTTATTATCCTCAGAGATATTATTTTTATGTAGTCTCGTATTCCCTCTTTTCATGGAGTTGATACATTCATCATAATTATTTCAATCCAGACCAATGTAGAGGCCGATACTGGATGAGGAGAGTGTCATAGGTTCAAGGTAGTTGTTTTCTTACTGATCCCTCAAGTATTAACATTTTATAAAAATCCATCATTTTGCACTAGCCAATTTCATCAAGAGATTCTTATTGAATTCATGTGACTTTATTATAATCATCATGGTCATAATCTAGAGCACTTTATATAAAGTATCATCACAACATTAGAGGTTGATACCTCAGTGTGTTCCACCCCAAGTAGGGTGTTTTTCAATTATGCCATGGTAGACCGTGTGGGCTTAACTTTGACACTATTTGAGTGTGCCATGACCCTACTAATGGTAGTACCTCTTAAATTAAATGAAGTATGAATTTATAATGGATATAAACATAAATTACCACAAAACGCTTCTACGGTGAGTGTTTCAATATAATAAGGTAATATCAATCATAAATGGAAATTATTATATAAGTATTACTTGGCCTAATTGAATGACTTGGTTGCATGTCTGTAACACAACTTATCATGATTCATGGAAGGTACTGTAGTAAACCTACTTAATAATTAAGTAATTAAATTAATAAAAAATGGGTTTATATCTTATTTGTCTTTCCACTTGTATTAAATGCAATGGAATTAAAAAATTTAATTTTTAAAAGGGTTGAGTATTAATTGTATTTAATTAAATAATTAATTACATATAGGGTTCATATTGCATATGGACATCTTCATATTTATATAAGTGATCAAACTTAAGCCATCCATGGATTCTAAAGGGGATTCCTTGAGCACTCTTAGAATCTATTCATATTCAAGGATTACAGTTTCCAAGGGAGATACCAACCTTGATACCAAGTCTTTGTATACTAGTGAATTCCTAGATTGATGTCATGGGATCCCTTCATTATCATTTAGTTATTTGGAAACCTTGGATACACTCTTTGGATTCAGATTGAGATATCTGGATACGCAGAACCATGGATACATCCATTGGGCCCAGTCATACCATAGCCCATGCTTACATTATACATGATCCATATAATCTATTTGAATCATATTATAGTGTAATTCCTTGGGATATGGGCCATGGATTACATAGAGAAAGATTATATAAAAGAAATAGGTCATTACTGAGTTGGTTCGACCCCTGAGGTCAATGATTCCTTAGTTTTTACCATGACCCTCTTCATTATTATCATCATAACAGATTCCTTTGTCATTACCTTGGATCCTCTTTTGTTTTTGTTTTTGTTTTTCTTTTTGTTGTTCTTTTTCATTATTATTATTATTATGGGATGCCTTGGTCATAACTTGGATCATCTTACCTCACTTATAATAAACAAAACATAAATGAATTAATTTAGTGATATCATGTTCAGAGAAATTACCAGTTGAGGCTAAATCATGTATCGAGGCATTTACAATAGAGTACAGTATTTAATTTCATATATACCTTGAAATATTTTATGATTATATTACACTGACTGGATGGTGTAAACGTCATTGGTTGTGGCCTATTGAGATTCATCTCACACCCCATTATGGCCGCCATCGGAACCTGGATATAGTACATGTATACAAGTGTTGATAAGGGAAGTCCTCCTACATTGACCACATAATTTTTCTTGATTTATTAAGATGGATCTAGGTAGTAGATAATCAAGTTAGTTCTCAGGATGCTAGATAGTTTTAACTTCTTTTTGTTTCTTTCTATAGAATTTACTACCTACATCCATGCATACTTGTTTTACAATTTTCTTGATAAATTAATTGTATTATCATCATCTTTTTTATATGATTCAGTTTCAAAAATTGAGTATTATTATCAATTTAATTAGTTTTTATTCACTACTACACTGCTTCCACTATTGTACGTTACTGGTCCAATTGTTATAGTGTTTGTTCTGTTAGCCCATCTGTTTACGTATGATTCTGTTATTTATCTTATATAGTTATTATCCATTATGCCGCACTCTAGTAATAAGACTGTAGTCTCCCCATAGACACACCTTATTCCCTCACTGTTAGTTGTTAGCCTCTAACATATGAGACAGTTCTCTTGAGGCCATATGACCAAGCAGGGTTGGGACATCACTAAGTGGCACCCGGGTCTAGGACATCACAAAGTGGTATCATAAATTTATTTTCTAGCCTTAATATTTTGAGATAATAGAAAGGATATTAGAAACACTTGGGAACATGTTTATAAGTCATACTTGGGAATAGCTAACCCACGTTCTAAGTGAATTTCATGTTTCATGAAATAAAAATCTTTGTTCAGTATTTGTCCTATTAGAGTTGATATATCTGCACTGTTGGGTGATGCATATGATATGTGATGATTATTATTATTGTTAGCATTGAGTATTACATTTTATCCTTATCCTGGTCAGTTTAGTGAAAGTAATTATCCATCATGAATCATTATAGGCACTAATAATTCACACTCCATGCATATTCCATGTTGTATAGGTGCATTTCACTACTTGAATTTTCATGTGCTACTTGTGATTGTTGACTGAGCCATTAATTTTATATATTATTATGTTGCTAACATTTTATTATATGGTAGGGGATTTTTTATTTAAAGTGTCATCATCAATCTAAATGTTTTTTCTTGTATATATTTATTTTGGCATCTAAAATAGTTGGAATCTACCCTAGTCATCCATGTACCTATGGTAACATGAGTTTATCTTTGGTTATGATTGGTTGATTTCTAGTTTAAATTCATGTGGTGTATGGGCCATCGTGGATTGGAATGGATTGTTTGCTGAGTCTAATCATCTTATATTAGTCATTATATTCTAAGACTGAATGTATACATGGTTTAATAAAAATTGAAAGGGTTTCAATTTTAGTGACAAGGACTATGGGCCTTGATTCACTAGAAATTGAAATCCATTTTAATCAAACCTTTATATATTTAAATAATAAAATGAAAAAATAGGTTTAAAAAACTAATTATAAAATAAAAATATTTCTAGTAAATGAAAAGGTAAGGTATATCTGACCCTTCACCTATTATAACCCCTGTAATTTGAACTTGGAAACTTTCCAATACCTTTCCTTCTAAGCAGGTAGTTGGAGTAGTATACCTTTAATAGTGATCCCTATCTGCATGTTCTTCTTATGATAGTGTTTCAATTTGTTAAGAAATATTTTTTGAGGTGTGTTATAAGTATTTTTATAGTTATTCAACCACGACATTCTCATGTTGTGTGCCAGGAGGGTGGTGATGACCCTGATCAAGAGAAAGTGAATCCTAAGCCACCAAACTTACCGAGAAGAGTGAGACTTGAGGCACTTCCTATTATATTTTATCTTGGCACTGGTTCTAATTGTTGTGAGGGTTTTCTTTGTATGATGTAGTCTATTTAGGGTGCTCCATGACCTACACCTAATATAGATGATCTAAAATGTGAGTTCTTCTAGCATTATCCTACCACTTTTTTGAGGGATTATGGACTACATACTACTGAGTCTTGTCTAGAGGCCACTCTACCTATCTTTGAGCATCTAAAGACTCCTCTAGAGTGGGGGTCAATATTTCCACCAATATTATTTTTGATTCGTCTAGACGTTATTGGGATGTGATTACCCAAGATGTACATTGTCAGGGCATGGTTTGGGTGGACTTCTAAACTACCTTCTATGACCACTTATTTTCTTTGACACTAAGAGTTGGTTGATCCATAAAGTTCATACATCTAGAGTAGGTTTCTATGTTAGTCAGGGACTTTTCAGCATGTTTTAATGAGTTAAATCCCATTTCAAAAAAATTATCCATTGATAACCAACCATGTTCTAGACATTTTTAGGATGGGATCAATTATTCCATATCTACTCAGGTGAATATATTTGACATACCAATATTTTCAAATATTGTTAATCGGGATCTTATCACTAAGAAAAACCTGAGGGAAGGCAATTATATCATGCAGATAGGCTCAATGTCACAGAAGGGAAGTAGTTATTTCAGTAGCAAGAAGTGTTCCCCAAAAGGTTTCAAATTAAAAAAGTGGAAATCAGAGTAACTGCATTATTATATATGTTACATTCCATCAGTATGGATGATAGGGGCATCTGAAGCCTTAGTGTGATAGAGACTCGATGGAGTGTCGTGCTTGCAGCCATATGTGGAATCTTAAGATATTCTATTGGAACTTTACATATTATTTTAGTATAAGAGGTTCTCCATAAGATCCAACTTTTGGGGTAGTATCTTTTATACCTTTTAAGATAGGGAGTTTGAGTATCACCAATTGACTAGATCAGGAGGAGTTCGTGGATGTGGTAGAAAAATCTCTGGTCATCAGTACCAATAGAGCGGTCATACTCAAGATATTCTATCTATAGAACAGGGTCATGGATTTGGTCAGTTGCATGATTTATTACCGTTACCTGGGGATCAGAGTACAGAATAGTCTATAGTATGAAGTAATATTCTAGTATCCCCCACTATTGTATCAACTTTATTCTGTGTAGGTGGTTCATGCTCCTTTATCTCTTTATCGTCCATGGAAAGTATTCTGTTGGAAATTCAGAATTAATGTGGGGTGATGACCCTGGATATGTCGTTGGGTGTATAGTATGAGGGAATAATCCATTGTAGGGACTACCAACTAGGGGTAGGAAGTTACCCAATATAATAGGATCTATTCATTCCAAAGATGACAGGAACTGATTTCATTCTTGGAATATATTGACTGGTTCCATACCATGCCTTTTAGGAATCGTATCATTGTAGGGTGTTGTTTACATCACCAAAGCATAGATGTTATCTCCAAAAATAGGGGTGGGATTTCCCAGTTGGTAGAGATGGACCAGAGATTCATGGGCTGGGTGGAGTAATCACCCAGATTTCTAGTATCTCTTTGGAAGATCATGTCTTTCCTCGAATAGATTTTCCTCTAATGGTATTCATTTTAGGGATGTCTTTCCTGAATATGTGTTTGGATTACCTATAGAGATATAGGTAGTGTTAACGATTGATATTATTCTAGGAAAAACTTCAATGTACATTCCTTGTTATAGGATGACACTTAATGATCTCTATGAGCTCAAGTGGTAGTTGGAGGATTTAGAGGCCAATGGTTTTATCTGACCCAACACTTCTTCCTAGGATTTACCAATGATTTCCTCCAAGAAGGTCCGTAGGACCCTTCATTTAAGAAAGGATTGACGATGGTTGAACATGTTTATGATTAAGAACTAGTATCAACTGACTTTTATAGATGATCTCTTTGACCAGCTCTGAGGAGCTTGGCTATTCTCAAATATTTAACTAAGATCAGGCTATCATCATGTATGAGTAAGGATTTCAGAAATACCTCATATATTTTTTCATAGAATTTATGGTCTATATGAGTATCTTTTTATGTTTTTCGATCTTATGAACATGAATTCCATTTTCATGGATTTGATGGATATGCTTTTCCATCTCTATCTAGATTATTTTGTCTTGGTCTTTATGGATGAAATCTTTGTGTATTCTCATTCTCTTAGAGACTATTCAAAACATCTTATTATAAGTGTGAATGAACTTATTGAGAATCATATTAAGGAAAAGTTTGATAAGTTCTACCTCTAGATAAAAAAATTCACTTCTTCGGTGACATTATCTTCGGGTTATGAGTGTTAATTGACCCAGGTAAGTTGAGTGTTGCGGTTTTATAGAAGCATCCCAAGAATGTGTATGATAAATAGAGCTTCTCGAGGATGATGAGATATTTCATTAAATACATAAAAAAAATTTAACGCCTTATTTCACCAATTACTAGACTTATAAATAAGGGTTTCAAGTTACTATGGTCAAAATCTTGCAAGAAATCCTTTTAGGAGCTGAAAGGGATGATTACCTTGGCACCTATTCTGATTCTTCCAGAGCATGGAAGAAGCTATACTTTGTTTTTTGATTCGTTATACATCATCCTAGGAGTAATTTTAATGCTAAAGGATATATTTTTGTGTATAGATATTATAATTTTAGGACCCATGAGATAAATTACCCAATGCATGACCTTGATCTATAAATATGTTTCCTCGCCTTACGCTGTAGGAGACAATATCTAATGGTTGGGAGATTTTTTGTGTATATGGACCATAAGGGCCTCAAATATATCTTTAGAAATCATTAACAGAACACTAGATAGTGGATATGGGTAGAATAACTTCATTCCTTTGACTTTAAACTTTCCTATATGCCTAGAAGGGGTAATAAAGTAGCAGATGTTTTGAGTCAAAAAACTAAGACAGAGGTCATATTGGAATCCAGTGATGAATGGAAAATAATGGCCCTATTTTCTGGGTATAATCTAGAGTTTCATGAGAGTCATGAGTAGAATTATCTCTCAACCATATAATTTAATTCTTCAATAGTTGATAGGGTAAAGAGTAGGTAGTTTTAAGATTATGAAGGCTTGGTTCTCCATGATAGTATTTTGGGAGAGGACGAACCTCCATATTGGTCTATATATGGAGATGTTATCCTGCATATACAAGGGAATTTCTGGGTTCATATGGATATTAGAGAGGAACTGATGCACAAGTCCCACAATTCTCAATGGCAAGTTCATACAGGCATCTCAAATATGTATTGAGATATGTGATGATAGTATTGGTGGTCTGGGATGAAATGTTACATAGCAGGATTTATGGCTAGGTTCTCAACCTTTCAGCAGGTAAAGGTGGAGCCCCAGTGGTCTACACTCTAGTTATACCTACTTCCAGTCCCAGAATGAAAATAGAAGGATTTTGAAATGGATTTTTTTGTCACCTTATTGATCTCACCTTGAGGTACATATCAGTTTTGGATATTCATAGATTGACTAATTAAAGTAGCCTACTCCCTTTCTATCTGAAAAACATTCTCAATTGGTGATCTAGGAAGAATGTATGTTTGTGACATTATATTCCTACATAGGGTCCCTGGTAATATCATTTTTTGTAGGTAATCTTGTTCCAAATAAATTTTTTGGAATGGGTAATAGGGAAATATGTGTACACAGGTGCTTCTAAGGACAACCTTTCACCCTCAGATCGATAGCCACTAAGAATGGACGACATATGTGTTATAGGCCAAGATCTGAGAATGAATCCTTGATTTCATTAGTTTTAGGTACAACAAAATACCTCTCATGATGTTATCCTATAATTATAGATTTTATGTGACAATTCAGATGTATCTCTATGATTTGTTGTATGGTAGGTCGTTTTGTTCACCCTTATGTTGGTTAGAGGTGAGAGAGGCATCCCTACTTGGTCCTTATCTCATTCAGGATACTTCATAGTAGTTTTATATTATCATCAAGAACATTTCTACTTCACATTCAAGATATAAATATAATTTTGATCAACTTAGATGACCTGTTCAGTTCAAGGTCAGGGATAATGTTTTCGAGTGGGTATCACCCAGGATTGGGAATATATGGATATGGAACCAAGGGAAGTTGTCACCTCATTTTTTTGGTCATTTGAGATTCGGGATAGAGTCGGGCAGGTATCATATCGATAAAAACTAACACAAAGGTATCATTACATCCATAATTGCATCTAGGTTTCATAGCTTCACCATTATCGTGTTGGATCATCTCATACTTTTGATCCCAAGAAGGTTCAAGAAGTTTTTTATGCTTCTTTTGAGGAGTATAACATATGCTTCATTTACCATAGAATAAATTCTCTATGAGGCTGTTATATACCTTTAGTATGTGTGTTATGGTATCATGGCCATGTACAGGATGATACTTGGGAGTGGGGGGTCATTGTAGGTGCTCAGTGTCCAGCATTGTTCTTAAATAGTTTCTCACCTCCCTTGGGAGGTAAACTCAGGGACAAGTTCCATTCAGGGGGAAGACTATAAGAACCAAGTTTCTCACTCAGTTATATATCCTTAAATTTTCAGCTTAATTATTTTTTGTGGACCTAATATGAATTCCCCATGGGTTTATGTAGGTTACGGGGGTTTTTGATGATTTTTTAATGCTCAAAACCTTGACCGGTGGGAAAACTACACTGGATGCACGGTTAGTAGAAACCGTGTGACCGAATACTCATGGTTTTCCTAACCATGTGAGGGTTATATAGTGGGCCCAATAAGGTTGAATGAATTTCTCTAACCATGTTCCCAATTCCGAACGCCCGTGGAAGTATCTTAGAAAAATTTAGTAGAGGTGTTTTGTGCGGTTGGAGCATAGTTACTAGAATTGTGTCGTATAATCATGTTGGGTCCTCCTTAAGTATTGGAACATGCATGGTTGGAATAAGGTTTGGTCAACTGTGTGGCCAAACTATGTTCTCATAAAATTATTGGGGAAATTTAAAAAAATGTACATAAATGTTTAACAAACTTACTCCTCTCTTTTATTTTCATTTCCAACACTTGGGTCCTCCCTCCTTTCTCCTATATGAGACTTTAAATCTACTTTTGATATATTTTGATCTTGTTTCGTCATCTTATATCTAATCAAACCTCCATTGGCCTTTCTAGATTTATCCAGGTAAGATCTTCGAACATTTATCTTAATTGATCAATTGTATTCTCAATGATGACACTATTTTTATAAAATATCATATGCTCTATTTTCAAGGTGTTGACCCTTTATTTAGATTTAATATGATCCATGTGAAATTCAAGGCTGATACTAGATGAAGATAGTGTTATAGGTTTGAGGTAGGTGTTTTATGACTCATCAAACATGCCTCTTTGTTTTATAAACTTTATTCATTATCTTCTCACCAATTTCGCCAGGCGATGTCTATTTAATTCATGGTCCTTTGTTATAATCATCATGATCACAATCTAGATCATTTTCTCTATATTATCATCACAACATTGGAGGTTGATAACTCAATGCTTTCCACCCTAATTTTTTTGTTTCTTCAATTATGTCTTAGTAGCACATGTTGTCTTACCTTTTACATTATTTGGGTGTGTTTCTTGACCCTACTAATGGTAAACCCTATTAAACTAAATAAAGTATGAATTGTTAATGGTTATCACCTTAAAGTACCACCTAACTCTTCTAAGGTGATTGTTTCAAAATAATAAATTAATATAAATGGTAAATGAAAATTATAATATCAGTATCACTTGGGAAAATTGAATGACTTCGTTTTATGTTCGTATCACACCTTCTCATGCTTCATGGAAGGTAGTGGAGTGAACCTAATTAATGATTAAGTAATTAAGGTACTAAAAAATGGTTTCACATCCTATAAGCCATGAAACATGTAAGAAAGGAAATTTAATTAACCAATTTAATTATTCAAAGGTATGAGTATTACAAGGAACTAATTAAATAATTAATTACATAAAAGGTTCTTCTTGTATATGGACCTATTTATCTTTGTAGGAGTGGTAATGATCGATGAATACATGGATTTCTGAGGTAATTCCTTGAGCACTCATGGATTCCATTCCGATTCAAGGATGTTGATTTCTAGGGGAGATACCCACCTTGGTACCTAGTGCATTTCTACTAGAGGATTCCTAGCATGACAACATAGGATCCCTTCATTATCATTCATTTATTAGGAGACCTTGGATGCACCCCTTGGATCCTTATTGATGTCTTTGGATAGGTGGAACCAAGGATACACCCATTGGGCCCAGTCATATCTTATTTTGTTATTACCTTGGACATCATTCTTGGACTTGGTTAGAATCTTATTACAGTTGAATTCCTTGGGTGATTCCACTTGGATTACTTGAAAAACCTATATATCTAGGCTATAGGTTATAATGGAGTTGGATCAACCCATGGGGTTAAGGATTCTTTAGTTATTACCTTTCATCCTATTTATTATTAACATCATCAATGATTCGTTGGTTATTAGCTTATATCCTCTATTATTATTATTATTATTATTATTATTATTATTATTATTATTACTGTTATTATTATTATAGGATTCCTTGGTCATTCCTTGGATCCTCTTACCTCATTTATTATAAAAAAACATAAATGAATTAATTGAATGATATCATTTTCAGAGACATTACCAGTTGAGGTTGAATCATGTATTAGGAAATTTACATTACTATATTCTATTTACGTTCATATATATCTATACACTATTTTAGTTTATATTAGACTAACTGGATAGTGTAGACACTATTGGTTGTGGCCTACTAGGATTTATTTCACACCTTATTTGGGCATCCATTATTACCCGGGAAGATTACATGCATGGAGGTTTTGAAAAGGGGAAGCATCCCACTTTGGGTACATGTTATTTATTTCTTGTTTAAGATGTATCTTGTTAGTAGATGATCGGGTTGGTTCTCACGATGATAGATAGTTTTTTTCTTCTTTTTTCTTTGTTGTATAGAATGTATTTACTACTACCATGTATACTTATTTTCTTGTTTTCTAGATACAAGAAATGCATTATCCCCATCTTTTTTATATGATTCAGTTTCCATATTTGAGTATAATTAAATGTTTCTTGAGTTTTTTATTCACTGCTACACTACTTCTTCTATAGTGGATTACTAGTCTAATTGTTATAGTGTATGGTCTATTGTTCCAAATGTTTATATATGATTTTGCTATTTATCTGTTATAGTTGTTACCCAATGTTCTCCACTATATTTATGAGGGAATATTCTCACAATGGACACACCCTAGGCCATCACTACTAGTTGGAAGACTCTGGCATACAGGGTGGAACACTTGAGGCCATGTGGATAACTGGGATTGGGAACCTCTAAGCGGCACCTGGGTCTGTGACATCACATCACAAGTCTTGTAAAGTTTTCCTCATAGATAATAATGGATTCATCATCCTTCTACTTTAAATCAATGAGTTCCTTAATCATTTTCATATGAAGAATATAAAGATAGTTCTTATTGAAAATAATCTCTTGAAATCATCCCACTCCATGGAGTTAATTTCTTCCCATTACCTTATGTTTTTTATAAGAGTCCACCATTAACCCTATTTTCCTTCCAAATTATAAATATATAATATAAATTTTTCATACTGTAAACACTTGAGAATATAAAATAAATTTATATTGGGGTCGATCTATTACTTAGAAACTACTGGATGAGTTGACCCACTAAAATAAGGTGGATGGTACAACATCAAGGACTCAATAGAAAGTTGTTCCCTACTATTATTATTTTGAAAATCGACATGAATCATGTTTTTAGAATGTTTTATAAGAATAGAAACAATATT
This sequence comes from Viscum album, assembly GCA_963277665.1. Taxonomy (NCBI): domain Eukaryota; kingdom Viridiplantae; phylum Streptophyta; class Magnoliopsida; order Santalales; family Viscaceae; genus Viscum; species Viscum album. The sequence continues at coordinate 1,676,976,838 of OY728150.1, read as the reverse complement.
TTTCATTCTAGATCCCATAAAATTTGGTTTCTTATGTGGAAAATAATTTCATAATCAGTCACATTTATAATTAAAAATGTTTCTTCGGGTTTGAACCATTTATTAAAACCAAACAATATGTTGTGAGAAACAGAAATCATAGTGGTAAACAACATAATAATGAAAAATCATTTACAGGATGTGTAAATCATGAAACCTTCTTTTCAAAAAAAACATAATTATAACATAGTTTATTCATATTCATAATCTATTGGAATCCATCATGATGATTTATAAAGAAAATGTGAGTTATACAAGAAAATACCCTGGGAGTGTTAAACAAGGTATGTAGTGAGGTAACACTCACCATACACTAGAATGATAGTTGAGATATATTCCACTAAATATATTCAAGTCTATCACTCCTAGATATATTTATTCAAAAACCATGTCCACTTTAACATACATAAAGGTATGTTTTACTAGGAAAACTACACTCCTTTATTTAGAATAACCTAGGTTGTTCTCTAATACATAGGATTATCCTGGGGGTTCTCACTAAATATTTATAAAACTTTTTTCCAATGTTTTCTAAACCTTGATCTGATACCAACTATAGTGAACCATACTTTTCACACACAAATTTCACATCTTATTCAATTAATATTCAATACATAACATTATCATACATGGTCGAATTGTATAGGTATAATGTATTTGGAAACTTTGATACATAAAAAAATTATTCATATAATATCAACATCATATCCCACTAATTTATTTATATGTAAGACTCTTTTTAGACATATCATACATAAATCCTTTCTTAATAACCTAGAGAAAGGAAATATAATAAAACGTGATCTCATATGTTAAATAATGGTAAATAAGGGATATATCAATGATCACTATATCATAACCTAATTATAAGGGTATAAGAATATGATATAAACATTTTAAAACCATACACAACATATTATAGATCATTGTCATGAATCAGGGAATGAAGCCTAGCAGTTAATAAGAAATGAATCCTAAGGGAATTGAAAAACATGAGCCATGATAGTGTAACATTATCATAATACATAATTGTTTGGCATACACATAATCATGGAAAATCATTTCCTTTGTCAATTTTCCCCGTCAAGGCTATCATAGTGAATTATGTTCACTCCCTATTTCATCATATCTGTAATCAAGGTTCACCCACATGAATATCATAGTATATAGAGTCCCTTATTATACTTAGTTCACTTACTATTCTAGTAATTATTATCTCATGAGATATTAATATTTAATCAATGTATTAGAGGGCTATATAATTCTGGAGCCACCGTTCACATAATGAAAATAATACATATGTGTTATATAATGTCATAAAAATCATCATTTCATAACTCATGAAAAGAAATTGGATTTCCAAAACATTTTTTCATAGAATAATACCATAATCCCTGGAAAATAAATAGGCTTCATAAAGGATTCATCATAACATAATTTACCTATTGGAATGAAATAGGTTTCATAGTATCATACTTAAATAATCAACACTATAAGCCATACCACAAATTTAATTGGATGTTATAATTATACAGTATCCATATTAAATAATAAGTGACATTAAATGATGTTTCTATTTGTAAAAAAAATCTTATAAAATCTCACTAGAACATTTCGTGAGGAAAAAATTCTTTTCACTAAGAAATAACTTATTTCAAATCTAAAAATTTCCCAAATTTTAAGAAAAAATATTTTATTGAAAATAACCATGGAAAATTCTAATGGAAGCTTTAAATAATTTATTGGTCATGATATCATGAATTTTTATTTTTATTGTGTACATTAAAAAATATTCCGTTCACATTTTCTATAAAAATTCAATAGTACCTCATTTAATAAAACAATTATAAACTTTTAAATAAAATTGTAAAAATTGATAAATGGGTAAACATAGATTAAAAAAATTACAACATGATTATTAGAGAACTATTTTTTGAAATAAAAGATAAATAAATCTGTTTTTCCTTAAAAATATTCCTTTTGAATAATGAGTTCTTAAAGAGATGAAAATGAAATAAAAACATTTACTCTTGAGAAATAAATATATTTGAAGAAATTTAAATGGTTTCATGAGATACAGGTCAGAAAATTTCACCATCATAAAATTTATCATAAACTATCCTAATAAACAATGATACTATAACATAATTCACAAACCTCATGTTTGACTTTATTCAAAATATCTTTAACCTCCTATCCTTCGATAAGAATCTTTGAGATCCTTTATAAAGGAAACATATATTGTTATTTTAAGAATACCATCACCACTACTTCATGGGTAATAAAATTTAGAAGAGTGTTGGGCATGAGTTGGTTGAGCTATATGGTTTAATGTGGTGTAAAGAAAATATATAAGGGGTGTCCTTTTATAAGGATGGTAAAGGAGTCACATAGAATTTCAAAAAATATTAAAATATAACTAAGTAATTATAAATAAAAATGATTAAAAATATCAATAGATTAAAATTAAAGGAGGAAAAGGTCTAAATATCATCATCCATTGAAATTTAGACTAGTTTTGGTGTCGTTTTAAGCCTTAAAAACTTTGTCAACTAGTTTTAATCTTAATTGTGGAAAAAATATTTATTTCAAAGGGTTATATCTTTGAATATAAGGTAAAAATTGTATCATAAATGTAACTGGGATAAAATTTTCAAAAAATTCTCATCTTACTTGTCCTCTTTCAATATTTCTATGATCTTTGAAAAATTTAATAAATGTTTTATTTTTCAAAAAAATATAATCATGTCCATTTTTTCACACAATTAATTTATGTCGAATTTAATGACATAAAGAAAAATAAGGAATTAGAATATAAACATTTCAAACATCTTTACTATGTTATATTAATATCTAAAATTCATAGAACATAATAATTCACCCAAATTTTATTACTTTTAATATTATTAAAATCCTTTATTTTGTTTTTCTATTATTTAAATAAATACACTTTGGGAATTACATAAGGGATTAATGTAATTATCCAATAAATAAAAATTAGAAATAAATTATCAAGATAAAAAAATTCATATTTAAAATAAACATTTATAACTAAAATTTTCTTCTTTTTATCCGTATAACAAAAATTTAGAGTTATTAAAGCAAGAGAGTGGCATTTTGTATTTATTCTTTTCTTAAATTTATATAAACGTAATAGTTAAAGAAAAATGGAAACAATAGGCTACATATTCTATAATTATATGGAAATGGATGAAATATACACATCTAATATAACAAAGGCTCATTTGGGGTTGATTTTTATACCTTATCACATGGTTTTAACACTATTTTACCCACTTTTCCCTTATTGAGGTGAAAACTATTTATTAAATCCACTATTCATAATTACCAAAAAAAGCCTTATATACCAAATATTATACTCGTGATTATAAGTATGGAATAATTTCTTCAATATTCAATATCTATAAGTGGCATAAATTGATTTTAAAATAATTTTTCAAAACACGACAAAAACATTTTTTATAAAAGTAAATTTCTAAGTATAAAACTAGATTTATTATAATCCCATTCTAATAAAAAAACATTATATGGATGATAAAGAATTTTATTTAATATATAATATATACATTTCATTAAAATTACTCACCAATAGTGATTAATTTAATTTATTGAGATAAAAACACATTACACTAATAAAAATTATATTTTAGAAAAACACATATTTTACTTTCACATGTTTTTTCTTTTCATTTATAATTAATTGATAACCAATGAATTAATTTTATACATGTTTAAATATATAAATTTTTTATAATTTAGTTAGTCTTATTAAAAATTTCTAATTTTATATCTTGGTTATAATGGTATATTTTATTATGTTTCATTTAGACTCAAGGTTACGTGTATCACAATTTTTCAAAGAAAATAATTTTTTAAAAAAGAAATATATATTAAAATCTGGGGTGTTACATTTTATTTACAATAAGTATTTATTTTTTATTAATGAAAAAATTACATGCCCTTGTAAATTTTACTTATGATTAAAAAAATTTATGTCTCAGTTTTTTAAGAATGCGATAAACTATATGTATTGAAAATATGTTGTGCATGGACATTTATATCACATATAAAGTTTTTCTTGTGGGAGAATAATTATATATGAGTTAAAAATTTTATATATTATATTTTTAAAAAGAAAAAACCTTACTAATTGAAGAGAAATATCAGGTATAGAAACTCATATAAGGTAAAAACAATACGCATTTAAATATATATTCTGTATGGATTGAAAAAATTATAGATAGAGTTTTTTAAAGAAAAACCCTTATGTATTAGATTAAAAACATTGAATATCGAATAAAAGGATTAAACATGGGAATAGTTTTAGGTATTTATTTGATACAAAAGTAAAAACTATATGTATGGTTTTAAAACCCTTACAGATGAGGGTCACTTTTTTTAAAAAAGATATCAAGTTAAATAAAAATGAATTTTTGGGGTTTTAATATCCTGAGGTCTCTTATTTTTACTATAAAATAATAATAATTCCATTATCATACCCCTAATTATATATTCTCTCTTAATATGTTTTCTCCCATAATCCATAACATATTTGTGTGTTGTTTGATCTTGGAGGAAGTTAGAGGTAAATCTAACACTTCATATCAATTTCTTATTGGTTTCTTTCCCTTATTCCTGATAATGATTTATTGTGATTATACAAAGGATTAGGTTATGATTACACTAGTCAATAGTTTAATCATCTCAGTATCAAATATCATTTTCCCTTCTATGTTAAAATAGATATCATTTATATGATCTCACTTGGTTATTTTGGATCCATGGAAGTATTTCACTGCCCTAAATTATTTATAGATTTCAAGTGTTTCAGGATAAATTAATGGATTAAATAAAAGAATAAATTAGTTATTTTCTATATTTAAGGTTCAGATAGATGTTTAAGGTGGTGTGAACCCCATTTCTCCAATATTTAACCTCGGCATGTGGTGAGTGATTCTTGATTAGGTTCTAGATATAAATTTTGGACCTAATATTTTAATAATGTATAGATTTTTTATAGTTGTTTTATAATTCATTTGAATGATATATTTATGGATTTAAGGACTTTTTTTTGAGGTATAGTGGCTTAATTGGATTGGATGAGTTTCAATAAGGGTGGATGAGTTTACTTTAAAAGGGTAACTCAATGGATGAGGTAGGTTTTCCATAAACAAGTCCATATGATTTATGAATTTTGATATATGTAATTTCATATTCTGTATTTCAACTATCATGTGATATAAATTTTTATTTTAAATGAATTTATTAAAATAAATTCCATGAAATTAATAATATGTGAGGTTCAAAAATGGACCCTTGAACATTTTTTATGCCTCATTTTCCAGTGGTTGAGGGATTGTTTTTAAAATTGGTAAAAGAGACATATAGAGCCCTAAGAAGTATGAATTGAATATATTTTATTGACATGTTAGACCAAGGCATAAGCCAATTTGGTTTCCTCCAAATAGAAAAGTGTGATTGATTGAAAAGGGCGAACTGGCGATCGACCATATTAAAACCCTTGATATACTATATATTCAATGGGATTGTCAACTTAAGAGTGGGGAAAGTTTTCACCCCCCACTAGTGCATGGATGCCCAAGAATGTTTACCCTTAGTGGGTTGGGATAGGTGGGATGTGTGGGATGACCTATGATAACTTATAAAGTGAGATGAGCATTCTGTTATCTCTCCAGATTGACGTTGATTTGTTTTTTCTTATAACATCAGTGATACCATGATAGGAACATAATGATACTAAGGGATTTTATATTCTAAGAGTGATGGTATTCATCCTAAGAGTTTAAAATTGGATAGAGGAATCCAAGTAGGTATTCTAGAATATGATGAAACTTAGGGAACCATGGTGGGATCCCTAGTCTTGTGTTACCCTTAAGAGGGGTATTGTGATGAGGCTATCCTAGCTATAGCTTATTAAGGATATAGTGGCGATGATAGGATTTGTGCTTGAGATTCCTACTTTTTTATGTGTGATGAGTTCGAGCGGATGATCAACCCATGATATTATTATTATTATTATTATTATTATTATTATGAGATTTTATGGGGTGGAAGATGGTCCCCTGTTTATTTTTATAATATATTATCAGGTGAAAACTATCCCCAGGATTATTATTATTATTATTATTATTATTATATGTTATGGGGTGGATGCTAGCCCCAAAATTATTACATGACATAATATGGTGTGGGTGTTATTCCCCCAATATGATATGGGATATTAAGAGTTGGAAACTATTCTTCTTGATGAGATATTATGAGGAATGAACTATCCCCCCCCCCAATATGATATGATATACTATGGGGTGGGTTATATTCCCCTCAATGAGATATTATGGGGTGAGTGTTATTCCCCTTGATACGGTATACAAGATATTATGAGGTGGGAGAAATTTCCCTCGGTGAGATATTATGAGGTAGTAGTTATTCCCCATAATATAATATGATATACTATTTGGTGGTTCTATTCCACTCTACGAGATACTACATAGTGGGTGTTATTCCCCACAATATTATATATGAGATATTATGAGGTGGGGATTATTCCTCCTGATGAGATATTAAGGGGAAGACACTATTCTACTTTATATGATATGAGACATTATGAGGTTGGAATTATCGCCAAAAATAATATATTATAAAGGGAAATATATTCCCCTTGATATGATTTATGAGATATTATGAGGCTATAACTATTACTCATGATGATACATTGAGAGGCAAGTATTATTCCCTGTAAGGGTTGTATATATGTGATGATCTGGGTGTGGCTTCATTCTCCCAAGTGATCATATATACTTATATATATATATATATATATTCATGATATTCCATAGTAGTACATGTATCCCTTATATGTTATTTAACATGTTCATATACATCTAAAACTTTTCAAAGTAGTTATGTTAGATCTCAGGTGTCACCTTAGAACTCAATGATCGGTGGTATTTATTTTATCATGTTTAGAATTTTGATAATTTATTATGATCATATCACATGTTCATATATTTATTTACTAATTATATTAGTAAAATAATTGGTGTTGGATTATTGAGTTTTACTCACGCCCTGTTTGGGTGACCGTAGAATTTTGGAATTTGAGAAGACTTCATTTTTCAAAGATTCGGGGGAAGAGGCCAAATATTTGATCACTTAGATGGATAGCTGGGCCAGATTCAATATGTATGCGGTGATGCTTAGTGATGGTAGTATAGACTCATTTACTTTTTATTCTTTTTATTATATTTATATATGATTGATGGGTTGGTGTTCTTTCGTGATGTATGAATGTCTTCTTTTGCACTATATTTGTTACAACATCATTCTTACTTATTGATTATGTGTACTCTGATTATTATTATTAATGACTTTTGATTAATTTTTTACAATTTTATTAATTTGATATAAGTTTATATTAACCCTATGATAAAACCCTTGACCAACACTGCTATTTGGAAACATCTAGCATACGGGGAGTCTTGTTTGAGGTCACATAACACTCTAGTCAGGACAGTAATAAGTAGTCTCACTCCAGGGAATTAAAAGTGGTATCAAATTATTGCTTATTTTTTCTACTATTTAGGATATTTTATACTTAATATAGGACTATTTTGGACTAGGGATAAATACCTTATATTGTATTTGCTAGCACCTTCATGATCTAAAATCCATGTAGCAAGATGTTTGGATTAATGTTCATACTTTTTACTATTATAGTCAAGCTTGTTATTGGTGAACTTTTTGTTTTGTGCAAAAGATTCATTTTTTCCACACATTTAATGGGGTTTCAAGAGTCATGAGTTTATATATCATATTAGGCGTGTAGCTTCATATTACATGTTCATGGTAGTGTGTGATCATGATAAAAAATTATTATGATGAAATAAATAAAATAATGATAATATAGGTTTGGTTACTTAATGTTTCAACAATAACCTATATGTTGTTTTACCATTTAGCTTCTTAGTAATATTTTATCTAATATAATCAAGTAATTTATCTTCATTATTGATGAGATTCTTATTATATGGTATCAGTTAGATGATAGTCCAATAGAAACATATAATTTTTTTCCTCTATAAATTGTGAATGTAATTTAATTTAACTGAACTATGGTTGAAATCAACTCTAAAAATATTTTCACATATATATTCCATTATATGAACATGTATAATATCTTTATCCCCTATGGGATATTCTGCTGTTCTTATACCAAGTTAGTATTAGTGCACTATAGTGTTTAGTTGTCTTGTGTATGAGACATCTGGTAAATCTTTTTGTGTGATTACCCTCAAATATTTGTTTTTGAATGTGGTATGCCTTATGATATCTAAAATAGAATTTTTGGAGATACTAAATGATTTATGGCATATGAGAGATATGATTTGGGGGTTGGTTGGAAGATCCTAGTGCCTTGAGATACGAATCTAGATAGTGGTGAGTTGGGTGGTTGGAATAATGGTAGAAATCTTTCCTGTTATTTCACAAGTTAAGTTGTAATGTATGACAGTAAATAGAGGGGGGTTAGCCCAGGACTATGGGTCCCTTAGATATGGGAATCATGGTTAGATACATTAGGATAAGAGATTGACATGTGAGTGGTGCAATCCAGCATAGGTTATAGGAATATGAGTTCCCTATTTTTTGTGATATAATTCACTAGGAGTGATTTTGGTACAATGGATATATTTCAAGGGTAAGGTCGGGGGGATTCATAGAAGTACTAGTTTTAGGTGTGTTTCTCAATGAGATAGTGGATCCTGATCCTAGGTGTTCATATCTAAAAGGGGTATATCAAAGGTAGATAACTATTGTTTTGTGATGACACCAAGGTAGGCAGGTGATCGTGTGATTGGACTTAGAATTAGTGAGATTCCTTAATATTATTGTAAAGTATAAATTTAGTGACATTATATCAAAAAAAGAAATTGAAATTTAGTGAGCATCGTTAATGATTTAAAAATTTAAACTTAGGATTGATGATATGTGAATAAATGTGATCTAAGTTGGATGAAATGGAAGGGTATCACTAGGGTGTATTCTTACATTGGTGTGATTCATTATTGGTATTAGGGTAATTTGATAAATATTATAAATAAATACCTATGTAGTAGCTTGAGATGTGTGAAATGGTTTCATAGATTAGATTCATTTTAAATTGATCTTGGAGCAAGTGTTTTTGAGATGGTTCATTGCAAGGATGGTTTCTTAAGGTTTTGATGAGAATGAGGGGGGTCCCCCTATAGTGAGAGGAAAACATAGAGATGTATTTGCGTTTTATGGTACAAAGGATCTGACCCTGCACCATTTCATGGGTTAATAGGATGGCTGGGAATGGATTAATATGAGTCAAATTCATGTGATATTTGAATTATTCAATGTTATTCTCAAAGAGTGGTTTAATCAAATTTTATGGTGCAGAGAACACCATAGGTGACCAAAAAATGTGGTTCTTATTTAAATTGTTTTATAGAAGATTTTGGGAAGTACATGATAGTATACCAAACTAGAAGGTGTTTGTGGTTTTTATGATTCAAATTGGTTGGAAAAGGTTAATTTATATGAGGTAAATGATAAATACCCATATGGGGGCATTATTCGGTGGAAATTGGTAGAGGATGGTACATCTGGAAACTAAAAGCTTCTAGAATATAATAAAAATTTATTAGTATGATTGGGATTTTATTTTGGGAGATATAATAGTTAAAAATTAGATCTAGATAAATTTCACTTCTCATGGGTAATATGTTGGCTTGTGAAATGACACAGTCCCTTGTGTTTTTGGACTTGGTATCAAGTGTAAGTACCCATATTCTATTTATAATAAGTGCATGACACCCAATTTTTATGTTGAGTGGGTGATAAATTGGTTTAGATCGGTAACATTAACTGATAGGTGGAATTTTAGTGAATTAAGAATTAACAAATTCCACCATAATTGGGACATAATTTTTAAATTTAGGGGAATAATCAATGCTATGATGGAGGGGATGGTGGAATTTTTTGTCGTGGAGTTAGTTTGGGTGTGGTATTAGCATGAACAAAACTGATAGGAAATATGAGATTTAGTTTATGTATTAGTTATCTATGATTTATATGGTTAATGAGGTATGTATAAGGATGCTTATCGAGTATAAAATTGTTATGTTGGGGATTTTGTAATGTCCTATTCCGCTATAAGTTAGTCAAATCATGGGAAATTTAAAATTTTGTATTTTTAGATATTGACAAGGGGAACATTGAGTGTTTATATTTAGATTGGAATTTTAAGTGTTCATTAACCTTTAGTAAATGTTTTTGGATATATTTGAAGGCCTAAGGAATGCCTTAGGTGCTCGGGTGAATATTGGATGATGGGTTGGTGTAAGGTCCCATGCATGTGGAAACGAGAATTTAAACCTAATAGGGGATTGAAAGTGTCAAAATTGGTTGGAAATCAAGTCTCATGAATATTTCCAATATAAAGTCAATTATTAAAATTATCTTTTAGAATATAATGGGTTTTAAGGGTCTCCCTATGTGCTAAAAATAAATGGGAACGATTTAGAGTTTTTTTATTTTTTTATTTTTTTAAAATTTTTATATTTTTCTATAATTAAAAACCCATATGTATTATAGGAAGGAGGAAAAATTATCTTAATTTTGTAAAATCTATTATTTCATGGAATAAAATATCTTATATATGAAATTATTCTTAATTTTAAAATTTTACGTATTAAAGAAAATATATAATGTTTTCCCAATGGGAAACCCCATATGCATAAAAAATATATTCTTCATGGTTTTTTTAGCTAAGGTAAAACCATGTTTATTAAAGAAAATATTACAAGTGAATAATTTTCCAAAGAAAAATATCATTCATATGAAAATATATTACATATAACATTTTTATTAAAGTTAATATGTCACATATGATGAATCATACAATGTATGGATTTAAAATATATTATGTATTGAATTTTACCTAAGTAAAATATATTACATATGAGTAATATAATATGATTTGGATAAAATATGTTATGTAAAATATTTTTCCAAATATAAAACACTTAGATATTAGAAAAATTTTAAGTATGAAATCTACCTTTGGAAATATTTTACGTAATAAATTAAGATGGTATACGTGTATTTTAGCTAACTCAGAAACCTTACAAGAGAATAAAAAATTTATATGTCATATAAATATATTATGTAAGAGGTTTTTCAAAAGGGAAAACCCCTAAATATTTAATTTATATTATTTATTGATTTTATCCCAAGAAAAGAACCTTTCATTATCATTAAAATGTTATGCATGATTTAAAAATGCTACATATCATTTTTTTCACAAAGGGAAACACTATAAATATTTAAAATATGTTGATCTTAGACTCTTATGGTATATATAAAGTTTATCCTGAAGTTAAATCCTTAAGAATGAGATGAAAATATTATTTGTTAGGTTTTTCAATGGAAAAACCTTATGTATTGATGAAAAAATCATGTATAAGAATTTGGATAAGCTAAATGTTGTACGTGAGAAAATATATATAACATATGCAGGAAAAATGATACATATAGAGTTTTATAAAGGTGAAACCATACATATTAGATTAGAAATCCTATATATGAAATAAAAACATTATGCATGGATTGAGTGTTATATATGGATTTTAGGAAAAGGAATAAATCTAACATACAATTTAGAAATCCTTATGTATGGAGTTAACATTTTAGAATAAATATATTAACTTAAATAAAAATTATTTTATGGTGTTTTAAAATTTATAGGGTGTTTCATCTCTGGTATAGATGCATTACTTCCACTTTGACTCCCATGATGATCCACTCAATTCCAAGTTAACTTACCCATTGATCCTTGATGTATTTGAGTGTTGTTTATTCTAGGGGATAATTGGAGGTAAATTTAACACTCTATATTGATTCTTTCTTAGTTTCTTATCTTTATTATAAATACTGATTTATTATGATTGGGATAGGGATTGGGTGATGATTACACTTAGTCATAGATAAATCATCTTGATATCAAGGGTATTTTTCTTATCTTTTCTAAAGGAGGTATTAGGTGGATGATTAGACTAGGTATTATGCATATCCAAGGTGGTATATCACTATCCTAAATCATTTAGGGATTTATTTAATTTTGGTTTAAATTAATGTATTAAATTAATGAATAAATTATATATTTTGTTTATTTAAGGTCTCCATGGATGGTGGGGGTTGTGTGCACCCATTTTCTCAAATATTGGACCATTATAAATCACTCGGTGTGTGATTATTTATTATTTCCTAGATATTTATTTTGTAACTACTATTGGTATAATTTTAAAATAATTATAGTAGTTGTATAATGAATTTTTGTGATAAATTGATGGATTTAAGGCCTTGTGTTGATAGAAGGTGGACATATTTGATTAAATAATCTTCATTAAGGGAGACCAATATTACATTAAAGGGAATAATTTTATGAATGAGGTAGGTGGTCCTTAAATAAAACCTTATGGGTTATATATTTTGATATGTGGAATGTGATATGTGGTGATTCTAATAGTGTGTGATTGAATATTAATTTAGAATTATTTACTATAAATACATTCCATAAAATAAAATAAAAATCAATGGCCATGTTGGACCCTTCCGCATTGGTGATTCCTCAGCTGCCAATGGAAAAAGGAATTTTATATAAAAGTTGTTAATAAGATATATGACCCTCAGTGGGGTATAAATTGAATTGAATGGATGAATATGTTGGACCTTTGTATAGGTTGCATTGGTTTCCTGTAAGTAGGAAATTTTAATGGACTGACAGGGGTGTCCTAGGTATAGGCCAACTAGAAAACATTGATATTCTATATAGTCTTTGGGATAGTTGACTTGATATTCGGGTGAGTGTTCTCCCCCCACTAGTATGTATATACTTAGATAGGTATACCCTATTTAGATTTGTGATAGGTTGGGTGAGTTGATTGACCTAAGATGTCTTGATAAGTGATACGGTCATTATTCCATTTTATTAAGAGTAACGTTGATATATATTTTCTTTTAAGGCCAGTGAGACTGTGATATGAACATGATTCTACTAAGGGATGTTATTCCCTATGACGGATGGACATTGGGACTAGAGTTAAAAATTGGATATAGGAACTTGGGTAGGGTTTCTAGGTTATGATGTGACTTAGGGTTCCATATTGGGTTCCCCGGTTTTGTGTTGACCCATAAGAGGGGTAATATAGTGAGGATATCTTGGTTGTATCTTGGTATGGATGTAGTTTTGATGATAGTTTTTCTACTTGAAAGATCTAACTTGGTTATTTTTTATGATTTCATGAAGATATAAAACCCATGATATTATTACTGTGAGATAGTACAAGGTGGAAACTGGCCTATCTATTATTATTATGAGATATTATAGGGACTAAAATGTCACCCTAACTGTTATTATGATATTTTTCAGAGTGGATTCTAGAACTTTATAATTTCCTAACATATTATAGGGTTGTAATAATCACCTTATAAGATATGATATATTAAGAGGTCTTCACTATACACCTTGATGAGATGTTATGGGTTGGGAACTATTATCCCTGATATGATATGATCTATTATAAGGTGGGTGTTATGAGGTGGGAACTATTCACAACAATTAGTTATTATTGGGTGGGTTCAATTCCCTCAATATGATATGAGATTCTATGTGGTAGTTATTATTTTCCTTGATGTGATATTAAGAGGTGGGATCTCTTCCCCCCGATATGGTATACATGATATTATGAGGTCACATTTATTCTCTTTGATGAGATATTATAGGGAGGGAATTATTTTTTTATCATAAAATATCAAATTTAATTGGTTTTATATGATTATATATAGTATTTGGAAAACCCCATGTCATCTCTCATAGATTTTTGGTAGTTTATAGTGTGTTTTTTCAATTAAAAGAACAAAAAAGTGGGGAGGTTTGAAATCAGTATCTATAAAATAACTGAATTTAAAGTGTTTAATAGTTGAAAAACCATGTGTATTTTGAAAAATATGAGATAAAAAGGTAATTTTGAGTTTAATACACAAAATTAAAGTTAATTTTTCTTGTTCATTCATTTATGTTTGGAGAAAATATTTGGTTGAAATTAATCGGAATCTTGATTAACTTCAAAGATTTTATATCAATGCATATAGAACCAAACATTGAAATAACAATCATATATCCAAGGGAAAACCCTTTTTATCTTATAATAGCTGATAATAGTATTTAAATATAATGAAAGTGAGTAATAAAATTATTCTTCTATTGTCCAGTCATAAGAACACAAGTCACGCACTCATAACATTACACCTATTAGTTAGAAATTAAGATCATATAAATCACATGAATAAAAATAACCATTAAAATATGAAATAATGTAAGATACATGGAATTGAATGTTTTAAAATATAATTTACTCCAAACTAATATCTTATATAAGTATCCAAACTACCTAGAAACGTTCATAACTCCCTCACAACGAATGCCCACCATTTAGCCCGCCATCGAGAGGAGGAGGAAGCTGGGGTGGCTGTCCTTCTTCATTTCTAATCTTCCTATGATAATAGTAAGATATGAAACATCAAAGGTGATGGGATGAAACCTATGGATATCCAAAATGAAATAACTTCACTCCTTGGTCCAACTTGAAGGTGAGCTTCCCATGGTGCCCTTTTGTAGCCAAAATGGAAATGGTTTTGGGAACCCAAGTTTTGAGATGCCACTTTTTATTAGTTTTGGAATGGTAAATGACCTTATCATGAATTGGAAAAAATATAAGGGTTGTTATAAAACTCTTTTATATAAACATGTAAACTTTTTGGTCCATTTTAAATCTATAATGGGATATATTGTCAAATTATCGAACCAAACTTTTAACTTTGAGCAAATTCAGATCCCTAGAAAATATGTTTTTTTGGGACAATATATGGGTGAATTAGGATTGGGTGTCTTGAGGGGATTTATATCCCACTAATTTTTGGATCATATAAAAAAAATTCACCCCATTTGGATGAATGTATTCCTTAGTACATGTGAAAAAAGTGGACATATTTTATATTGATTCCATGTAGTTTGGCCTATTTTCCTTTTTTGTCATTTTTAGCCCTAAAAATTACTTCCACCTATGATGTAATCATCAAAACAAGTAAAATTTCCCTTTTTATAAAACATAAAAAATTAAATAAATTAATAAAATTTGAATTTAAATTTGTTATTATATTTTTACTTTTCAATAGAAAATTGGTCTAGCATGGTGGTGAAAGGGTGAAATAAAAAAGATAATTGTGGTGCAATCACACCACCACATCTAAACCTTTTCACTCCTGATAAAAATAACTCTTCTAGAAAATGGTGCATTGATATATTCCAAACATCATGAATATTTAACATTAAAATAAATTTTAATTCATGATAGAAATGTAATCAAATAAAAAACTACACCATGCAGTTATTCTCATTGATCATGGAAAAATATCTCTCATAAATTGTATTAGAATAAAATTATAGAAGATGAAATATACTAATCTAAGAAAATAATTCAAAACTAAAGCAAGTAACTAACACTCCATATGTGCATCTTTGATATCCACTTCATGAAATTATTTTCACTTTCAATCTATTAAATGAATTTTATCTTAAAATATTTCTTCTTACAATATTTATTACACCAAACCTACCCTACATCCTTTGTAATAAAATTTCCTGACCCACTCACATAATAATTCCCATAAGTCAAACCATAATATATTGACCAATATATTCCCATATGTTTCCCATTTCATCACTCCCCACAATATTATTTTTAATGTTTTTTGTTTTTTGTTTTTTTAGGGTGTACAACATTCGGATAATAAGTACACATGTATACGTGAATCTAGTATAGAAATGAAATAGATTGTATAAGTAATGAATGTATATAAAGATAATTTTTGAAATTATATAAATATTAACCTAACTTATGTTTTACTTCTATTAAGTAAAAAATATTCACACTACATGGTAGGGTGAAAAGTTGTGTGGAGATATTAAGTGACACAATTTTACAATAAGCAACTCACACAAAGAGTATCAATATTCTCAAAGGTTTCATAGAGATAGAATAATTAATATCATTTAAAAATAATAAAGTTTTTAGAAAAAGTCACACCTTAATGTTAAATTAATGCTAAAATAAAAATTTCATGAGTGAAAAAAATTAAATGTTAAAATAAAATTAAATAGGGAAATTCCTCATGAATTTTCAATTATTTCCCTGATTATTTTGTAATTAAATATGAATATTATAGAAAAAAGTTATGGGGGTAAAGTGGTGAGGTAACAATACTATGTACCAAGATAAAAATAGTAAAATAATAAAGATTATTAAAATTAATAACTAACCCTGGTATGTACCCATCCACCCCACACCTAGAGTGTGTAGTTTACTCACTATATGGAAAGAGAATGTGGGAAAGATGGATAAAACATAATGAGTATCACTAATAAGTCACTTCTTGAAGTTTGGTCTCCTCTATTTGGGGATCTAAAATAGTTTCATGAATGTGATTTAGCTTCTTCCCATTAACATGAATGGGTATTTTATTTTTTTCATTTTGAACCTGAAAAAATAATTTGGTTGCCTCTTTTTTAAGAACATCTATAAAGTTTGGGTTCTGTAGAATTTGTTCCAACCTCACTCGTTTATCCTCATAATTTTAAAATATATGATATATAAAAATTCATAGGATAATATTGATAATTTCAGAAAGTGTCCATCCCAATTATTTTTTATACTCCCTAAAATTTTTTATCAATCTCTATTCAGGTATTGGAAAGAGTGAACTAGAAATGATGGAGAGAATATTGTTTTCATTCTCAAGATATAAATATTTCAAATTTTTAGGCAGTGTTGTAAGTTCCAATTCAAGTGTATTTTGGATTTATGGGAGTGCGTACGAAATTGAGAGTTAAATGATCTCAGATAACTATGCAATTGTAGCATCCCCAAATGAGGAATAAGATTTTACAACCTGGGTAGTATCATCGATGGTCATAAGATCCTGAGTTCTCAGTAAATCATCAATTAAAAAATATGAATGATATTTTTATAGACCATGAAAATAAGGAATTCATGATTAATTACCTAGAATGTAAATCAATTATGAAAACTCATAAATGGGTCATTGGAAAGAAGAGAATTGTTTTAGGGGAAGGCAGTACATCAATCGAATTAACTGAATGTGAGGAATGTTCTTCTGAGGGGTGGTTCATGGAATCAAGGATGTTTAAGTGAAAAATGTTATCACCAAAATCCATAGATAATGTACCATTTTAGAAATTAATTTGTGTTTTGTAATTTTTCAATAAATGACTCCCTAATATAATTAGGGTGTGTCCAATCATCCTACCATCTTTCACTTTAAGCACATAAAAATAAGAATGAAAAATTAAGTTTTTCACCCTCACAAGAATATCCTCTATCACACCAACAGGGTTTTTGGTACTTCGGAATTCTAATTAAATTACTATTTTTATGGTCTTAATTCCTGGAATTCAATAAAGAGAAAATGGATTTAGACATCACATTTATAGAAGCACTAAAATCAATCATAATATTTTAAAATAAATACTCCCATATGGTGTGTGGAATTGTGAATATTCCAAGATCAATGAATTTTGTGGGAAATGATGTCTTTATCAATACTGAGAAATTCCTCCCCAAGATCACCTTTTTATCACCTCAAATTTTCCTTTAGTGTGTACATATCTTCTTTAGAAACTTGGAGTATCATGGAATTTTCTTTATGACATCATTAAAATGTATGTTAACCTGCACCTTTTTTAAATTTTTCAAAATTTCTTTATCAAGTTTAGTTTTTTATTTCCATGGTTGGGTGGAAATTTGGTGAAATGGAAGAGGAATGCTTTTCTAGGTGGCTCATCAAATGAAAATCTATTTCCAATGCAAATACTTCTTTAAGGACAATGTTTCTACTCATTTAGATCATTTTCTATGGTCGGAATGGTGGTTACTTAGGATAGGATTACTCTCATGGAGAGATAATTTGGATTTTAAATAATCTTCCACTCTAATGGCTGAAAAAACTATCATTTATCTTATCCATGGGGTTAAATATTAGTTTGGAAGGATGTTTAACCGGCCCATGATTTTGTATTTCACCCACATAGTTAAAAGGTTTTCTGAATTAATTTGTTATGTATTGTATAGATGATTTAGTGGTTTATTAGAATAAGATATTGTTTATATCCATTTTTTCATCATGTCCCCTAGGATAGGATTAGGTTTTGGAGGGGGTTGCTGGAAATTCCTTTGTGGTGGTTGAGGATTTTTTGGGGGTGTTGGAGGAGAATTAATCTACATTAATTGGTTTCATGATTGTTTACATTGGTTTTAATACCCTCTTTCCTATAATTTTGGTCGTGTTTCCACATAGAGTTGGATAGATAGTATGGTTCCTACTGAATGGGTTAGTTATAAGGGTGGACTGGGAATATTTCCGCAAAACTCTTGGAGGGTTCTCTTAGTTGAGGAAATCAGTCATAATAGTGGGTGTCGGTGGCACACAACATGCAATGAATTGAAGGAGGAGTTTGGGATTTTCCATGGAAAAGAGAAAGTTGTTAGATTAGGTTACATACCTCTTAAAACTTTTTTTCACCTTGTTATCAAATTCATGACTTTTCACCTCATGTACACCTCAAATGGGTACACTGGACCTTAAACCAAATGGTTTAGTGTTCTATACCAAGTTCTCAATGAGGTTCCTTGCAATGACAATGGTTTTTTCAACTAGTGAACCACCTACAGCACTGTCAATCGTGTTATGATCAATTGGAATTAAAACATCATAAAATTATTTTATTAAAAAGTTATCACTTTTTTGGTGTTGTGGAAAACTTAAACAAATAAGTTTAAATCTTTTCTGATATTCATGAAGTTATTTCCCTTGTGATTGTCTTATTCCACTAATTTCTTTCCATATTCTTTCAATTCAAGAGGTTGGGAAATATTTTTCAAGAAAAAGGTTTTTCATTTTTTCCCATCCTATTATTGGGTAATTAACATAATATAACCAACCTTTTTTATTTTATTCAAATGATAATGGGAATGGTCCAAGTTTTACATGACCCATTTTCCTTATGCATCATCTCTATCCCTCCAAATAACCTCCTCCAAAAATCTAATAAGCAAAACAAGTAAATTGTTCCTTTTTAATACTGAATAAAATTAAATAACTAAATCAAATGTGGTGTATAATTTTTTATTATATTTTTTATTTTCAATACAAATATTTTTTAACACACTAGTGTAAGTGTGAAATAAAACAGTTAATCATGGTGTGATTAGGAAACTATTCCCATAGATATGATATAAGATGCTTTGAGGTTTGAACTATTCCCATCGATGTGATAATATTGAGAAATATTTATTCTCTCTAATATGATTTATGATATATTACATGATGGATGTTATTCCCCTTGATTAGATATTACATGGTAGACACTACTCCCCCTAATCATTATACATAATAAATGATTTGGGTAGGTCACCTCCCCCCCCCCATGTGATCATTTTTAATTTTATATATATATATATATTCATGAGATTCCAAGGTAGTAAATTTTCCCTCTGATGTTATATAACATTCTCAAAGACATTCATCATTGGCCGAAATAGGTATGGTCAATCTCGGGTGTCACCTTAGAACTCTAGGATTGACAATATTTATTTTATCATATTTAGCCTTTTGATTATTTATTCTAAATATATCACATGTTTGTTCACTATATTAAATAATTATATTTCAGAAACCATTAGTGGTGGCCTACTGAGTTTTACTCACATTGTGCCTGGGAATCCCTATTACTTTGGTACTGAAGAAGACCTCATTGTTAACAAGTTCAAGTAGGGAATAGGCCCATAATTTAATCATTTGGTTGGAGAAATACGATGGAGCTTAAATATGTATGATATAAGGCTCAGGAATGATAGTAGGGAATCCCTATAATTATAATCTTTTGATTTTATATATATGGTGTCTTTCCAATGGTTGATTAGTCATGATGTATAACTGTCTACTTCCACACTACATTTTTAATAGCATGATTCTTATTTATTGGTTTTGTATAATATGATTATTGTTATGAATTTTGTTAAGGTATTTTTCTTTTGTTTTTTTAATTTTATATAAGGTTATAGTCACCTCATGGTAACACCCTAGGCCTTTACTACTTTTTTATACCCTCTGGTGAATGGGTAGGCATGCCTTAGATCACATAACAGTCTAGTTAGAAAACTGAGAAGTGGTTTCAAGTCGAGGAGTTAAAAAGTGGTATTAGGGTGTTGTTGTTTTTTTATTACTATTTTGGATATGGAAGACTAAATACATGACTGTTTGGGACTTGGGATGAATGCCTTATAGTTTTCCTAGCATACCCCTGCATGAGATGAATCCCAAGTCACCAGGGTATTTCAATTAATGTTTGTAAATTTCATTGAAACAGTTGAGTTTATTATTTTAGTATATGTTATTTTTTGTTATTGATTTATTATTTTTTGATCTTGGACAAGGGTGAAAATAGATATTATTTCATGTATCATATCAGGCATTTGGGTTCATATGACATTTTCATAATTGGGTGTGATCATGAGAAAATAATGATAATGATAAAATAAATAGAATAATGTGAAAATAGGCTAGGTTTATTAATGTTTAAACAACAACCTATATGGTTCTTTTCCATATAACTTCTTAGTGGAATTATTTTTAACCATTCTTGGTTATTTTTTATCACTCTCAATGACCTATTTATTTTATAGTATTAATTAAATGAGAGGCCAATTTATAAAAAATTTCATGTATAACCTATGAATGGAATTTCATTTAACTAAACCATAGTTGAAATCTACTAAAAATATATCATCATATAGAGATTTCATTGTATGAACATGTTTGAGATCTTAAAACCCAAGGGGTAGTATGTATTACAGATTATTGTTGAGGATCAGTACCCTAGAGCGATTATTTGGATTGAGTATGAGTCTCAGGATATATCTATGTGTACAACAACCTTATAATGGGTGTTTTAGTATTTGATATTCCTTATGATATTTGAAGTGCGAGCATAGAATATTCTATTTCAGTTGTTTCCTATTTGAGACATGATTTGTGGGCTAGGTGAGAGAGTCTAGTTCCTTGATATGTAACTTTATATTGGTGAGATGGGTGTTATGACTAAATTATAGGACTCTTTCCTATTATTTACTAATTAGATTTTTATTATATGAGGTTAAACCAAGTGAGGGGTTATCCAAGTCCTATATGTTCCTTATATATGAGAAGAATTGGTATATGATTTGAGATAATATTTTTATACACAAGAGATACCATCACTAACATGGTATACACATGTGATACCCCTAATATTTTTTGTGACATAAATCACTTGGTGTAATTTTTATATCAAGGATATAGTTAAATGGTGGGGTCAGTGTAATGTTAATCCCTAGTGACTTATGGGGTAGTTACTAATAAGATAGTAGATCATAATCATAGATGGTTGGATCTTGAACGGGTAGAGTATGTGTAGATGATTTTTGTTTTATGATGAAAATTGGGTTGGGGACTGATTGTGTGATTTGACTTGGCGTGATTAAGATGACTTAATCTTTTTTAGAATGGAATCATCGATTCATATTCTCTTGAATATATGATATTTATGTGCACTGAGAATGGTTAATTATTTTCATGGGATTATCCACTAAATTAGGCTAATATTCATTGTTAATATATATAATATTCATGTGCTTCATTATTCATAAACATAATTTTTTTTCATTTTACAAATAGAACATTATTTCACATTATAATTTTAATTACTTCTTAAAATATACTATTACATGGTACATTTTGGAACACCTCATAAAAATGGTCTAAATCTTCTTTTCAATAAACACTGAGAACAACGTTATTTTATGTTTGGGGAGATGAGATAAAAAATTCTTTTGTGTTCATAAAAAAATTAAAAAATTAAGAAAATGATGTGAAATAAAAAAAATCCCTTTAACCTCTAACCTGATAATACACATTGAATACTTTGAAACTGAATATCAAATAATTTTTCATGCCATGATTCTAATTTTAATGCATGTTTGAGTTCATGAGAATAGTTTTTGAAAGTGCAGTTATCTGATGTAATTTTTCACCATTTACATTTTCATCCAATTGATAAAAAAATCACAATGCACGTCCTTGGGATTGTAGGGTATTATTTTTCGTTCTTGCAGTCCCATAATTAATTACATAGGTTTTTAAATCATTTTAATTTTAATATGAGTATTCAAAAAAATTAAAAACATCAAAAAAATAAATCAACTACACGTATATTAACTTATTGACCTAATGTAAGGTTTTTGGAACTTGGGGATCATGACTCCATATTTTTCTATCCCAGAGTTTGGAATTTTATATTTATTTTTGGTAATTTGAATTTTTTTGATTATGTAAACTCAAGATTATACCCGAGTATGTGATCTTCACTTGGTGCCCAATGGTCTTTGAGTTTGGGAGTCATCGCCAAAGTCTCACTACAGGGGTTGACTCGATTGAGTTTAATTTCCATTAACATGGAAAAATTGAAACAAAAAATGAAAACAAATAATAAATAAAAAAAATTAATACTCATCTTAATATTAAAATTTGATTCCACCTAGTGCTTCAATATTTTCTCATTTGAATAAAGATGAACCCCCATTCCTATTGTGATGCACAACACATCATCATGCTTAATTGAAAATGGATAAAATGTGGTGATGCATTTTAACAATTTAATGTTATTGGACATGGGATATTCTTATGGACCTATAATCTTTTAAATTATTTTTATGGGTTTCATAATTTTTGGTTATGAGGACTTTTGGGGATCACTATGTATTAAAATGTATATAGAAAAGGAAATTCGATTTTCATATTTTTTAGATACATTTTCCTAAGGACTAGAAAAACTAAAGTTGGGGGTTTGATAATCCATTGAATTAGTATAATATTCACTTTTAATATATATATATATATAATATTCATGTGATTTATTATTCATAAACTCCATTTTTAATTCAATTTATAAATTGAACATTATTTCACATTATGATTGTAATTCCTTCTTAAAATTCACTATTGCATGGTATATTTTTTAACACGTCATAAAATACAAAATGATCTTGATTTTGTTTTCATATATTATTTTTAGGTATCCCAAGATTGAAGGAATAATTTATGATTTTTTATCACTTGAATATTTACATTGGAAGATCACCATTTTGGACATTCTACATGGGAAATTTTGGGAGAAGAAAACGAGATAGCATCCCAATAACATTATTGTATATGATAAGATCCATGCCCAATGATTCATAAATTTTAAATAAATATATATTAAATGATGATGAACATTTAATCCAATATTGTACATAGCTTATTCATATGGTTAAAGGGAGTTCCAAGCGACCTTAGTAAAAGATGTAATTCTGGGCCAGATTCAGCAGCCCAGAAAAACAACCCACCATTTAAATCATATCTTGGAAAAAAAAAACTATTTTGGGTTGAAATTTTACATAGAGTTAGGATAAATCGTGATATTAATTATATTATTCTATATCCCACTCCAATTTTTCCATATAGAATCACAATTTGGTGCATCTTTTTGTTGGATGCAAGTTAGCTCAGATTATTTGTCAATGGTGGAAAAGTCAACTCTCCCTTAACTTTCCACCCACCAAGGCCTACCAAAATTAATTGGGGAGGCTTGAAATATTGTGGGATAGATCCAAGACTTCTAAAATTCATATTTAAGGCAGTGGTTTTAGAGTATTATGATATTTTTAGTGCTTGGATTCATTGTAATGGAATGTTGTCGCTTTGTGTCTAAAATCACATTTATTTCTCATGTAAGTTGTTCAATTCACCTTATATTCTTAATAAAGGTTGTTAAAATTCCCTTATTATGTTATTATTCTTATCAAATTGATATGATTTCACCAAGATGTGAAATTACTCACACCAAACCTTGTAAAATTATTCACACAATGATTGAGTAATTGTTTTTTTATTTTATTTTCTCTTCCTCAATTCCTCCCTCATGAGTCTACTTCCTGATTCCATTGATAGAATATAATTAATAGAGGGATAAACCTCTTATGGTTCAATACATGAGTGTATAAAGGGTATGGATTTGATGTTATTTCTTACTCAATAATCATTTAACAATTTCATTTATCTATTTTTTTCATTCAATTGTTTTTTCTCTTCCTATTCTTATTGAATTTCATAGCCACACATTTAATGTGATAATTAGATCCTTTACCTAGGAATTATCATTAATATTATCCTCCAAGTGTATAGAATATTATCATGTGTATGTGAAGGTGTTAAACTGGAAATTTATAAGGTTACATTGATTTCATTGAATAAATATTTCTCAAGTTAATGTAATTTAAATATTATAAAAAGGTAATCATCCAATGCACCCCCAAGAGATAACCTAGGATAAACTCATTATATTAATTTTAATTCACATACATATTTATTTATATATTAACCTGTATAAAATAAATCAAAATCTTTCCACTTAATATCCAAAAACAATCCATATAATGCATATTTTTTTAGGTTTCTTCTTAGGTCTCTGAGTATTCGATAACCCAAGCTAAACTACAAGCAACCACTTAACCCTAAAAACATGGGTAAATTTGACTGAGACCAGAATGCATGAGCCTAGGATTGATGATAAGTGACTTCATGTATCCAAATTTGGATGATATAGAAGGGTATGTAGCCCTACTCAGGTATACTTTATTTAGGTAACTGGGGTAATTGATCATTATTATTATAAAATAATTCTGTAATTGCATAAGTTGTTCATGAAATGGTTTCATAAAATATCTTCCAATGAAATGGATCATGCAGATGGTTTTTTTGAGATGGTTTGATATAGGCATGGTTACCCAAGGTTTTTATGGGAATTTAAGGTTTTCCAACTATGGTAATCAAAAACCAAAGAGACATATTAGAGTATTATGGGATATCTAATCCAAACCTACATCGTGACAAAGGTAAATAGGAAGGATAAGAGTGGATATGGAGAAGACACACACTTGTGATATTGGAATTATTTATCTTTTTTATTTAGAAATTAATTAAGGGTATTTATTTTGTGGTGATAAAAACATGGGTGATTCAACCATGTGGAACTAGTTTGGAGTGGTTTATATTATACTTTGTAGATGAAATTCTAGTAGGCCTAACCAGGAGGTGGTTTTGGTTTTTATTATGATTCATGGATAAAATTGGTCGATTTATGTGTGAAAAATGGGAAATACCTAATTAGAGTTATCAATCAATGGAAATATATATAGGAAAGTTCATCCATTAATAAATATCCACTAGACATAGGATGAAGGTCGTGTAGTATGACTAGGTGTTTATTTTAGGAAACATACCGATTAGTGGCCAGTTCTATGGAAATAATGATGCTTGAGGATAGTATGATGACATGATAAATGATGAAAACCCTTATGTGGTAGATGTGTTCTTGAGTGTGTGACATTATATTCTAATGAGAATACATATGTGGAACTCTGGTGTGATGTCAATAGGGTGATAAACTGGTGTAGACCAGTAATATCAACTAATGGATGTGATGTCGGGGAATTTAGAATTATAAAATTCCTCCAAAAGTGTGGAATCATTGCATAATTAGGAAAAATAATTAGTTTCGTGATGAAAGTGCTGGTGGGATTTATAAGTTCCGATATTTTTTCACATATGACTCTCTTTAATTTTTTTGGATAAATCGCTTTGATTTGGGTTGTCTATTGTTTATACCTTTTTTATAAAGCCAAGGTCTATGTTAGGATAAGTGTTGCAGGGGTGCGGTAGGAGTAGGAGAGTACTTCTAACAATAAAAAAAATCCACACCATGAGCCTAATTCATGAAATGAATTTTTATAGGAAGACTCCGTGAATTATATTCATGGTGTAAATTTTTCTTGAATTAACCCATGAATTTAATTTTTTTCCTATAATATTTAAACACCCAATAATTTTTACACACCCAGTAATATTTACACACCTTGTAATATTTACACCCCCTTTAAACATACCATGAAAAGGGTCTCATGAAATGAAAATATTACACAACATGAAATGATAATTTAATGGTTCTTTAAACTTCTAGACAATGTATTTTAAGGAAATTAAGGGGATTATAATTTAATAAATTAAAATAAATTCATGTCATCTAATATTCATGCTTATCCCCTTTTAAAATACCACCAGCATCATGTTTTGTAAATGAATTCCTCTCTCTCCACTTCGGACATCCTTGGATGATATATAGGAGTCTAATTCAATCCAAAAGTGATCCCACATTGGATCTTGGTTATCCAAACATAGATATTTAATGTATTCCTTCTGGTTCTTCTTTTTCTTCTTGATCTATTACTAACGTAATTTATGGTTCTCATTTAAAGGAAAGAAAAAGTCAATCGCTATTGTGGACGTGAGGTTTTTTTATCACCTTCTCAGTTTTCAAGGTGGGTGGCCTATACCTTATCCCTTTTGTCTCATTTAATTATCTATAGTATATGTGATATGTTTGGTTTCACATGCCACATGCATGACCAAATAAATTGGAATATACCTATTAAATTATAATCATCCTTTTTAGATCATCTATTGGATCTTTTTGAATCCATATGCATGGATACTAAGACCTATGTCCACCCGGTAGGCGTTCCATAATTAGACATTTTTGATACTTGGTAAGTTTTTTATTAAGGCCCTAAGATATATTGGAAAATTTGATTGATTCTTGGCTTAATCTTATGAATTGGCATAACAGGTACTCATTTTGATTGCATAAGGTAGAATTAGTTTAGCTAAATTTGGTTGATTTATGTGAAAACAAGCCTTTGGCTGAAATCAAGATGATACAGGTTTAAAATAATTATTATTATATTTTTGAACCTGAATTAATGAAATATTTTTTCTTAGATAAATGATAATTTGATAAATTGATCATTTTGTCTTATGATGTTTTAACAAGTATGTTTTTTATTGGACTTTTTATTTTTATTTCTTAGATTTTAATCTTATATTAAATTGATGGGATTGATACTGAGGGTGGGATTATATTCAGAATGTTGACTTTTTTGTACATGAATCGTGATTTATGCTAATGTATGAGGGCTTGGGGAATGGTTTTGTTCTACTTGAGGGATCGGTACATGGCTATTGGATGCCTGAGGGTAGAGTATTTGATTATATCATATGTCTGAGGATAAGATTCAATGTCTTTGGATTCCCAAGGGAGAGATTCTATATAGCCTATGGGTAGTGGCCTATTTTTAAAATTTGATGTCTTGTGTGATTCATCCTTGATAGGAGAATCTTCCACCCATTGGGTGATCAGTCCTGATGTGGGGGGATCCTTCCTTGGATAGAGATATCCAATAGGGAATAAAATCATGTTTTAGGATAGCCTCAAAAGTCACACTGAAACTTGTGGGTCAACATATTTATTTCATTTGAAGTACCAATTTCTTATATTAATACCCTTTTATTCTCTTTTTTCAAGATTATATATCTCGGAATCAATTTTTTTATACACGGTGGTGCTGACCTACTGAGTTTTACACACAGACTATGTAACATCCCAAGGTTTTCTAAAAATAAATTGAAAATGCTTGAAATTTTGTTTAAGGTATATATTTATAAGTATCCTTTAAACATAATTTTATTTCTTCTATGATTTGAATTTCAAGAAACTGTCATCTACAATTGGGTTCAGTATGTTATTTAGAGTCTGATGAAACAAACTTGTTTTTTTGGTGAATAGTAACATGCCCTTATGAATAGTAATATGAATAGTAATATGACCTCATGAATAGTAAATATTATTATTATTTTATTTTCCCATGGCAATAGGATAATGGGATCGTAATTAATTTTCCAATGTCACATGAAACTAGTTGCACTTAAATATTGTTATTTTTCGAATTCACTATGACCTTATTTAAAAATTAAATTAATAATATTTAGAAAATTATTTTTGTAAAATGGAGTTCATTTTTGAATTCTACACATCGAAAAATGGTTGGGGTAAATTTTTGGTATTTTTCTGAAACTCTTGAATTTTCAGTGAATAGTGAAATACGATAAAATACCGTATAATCAATTTATCGGTAAATATTCACTATTTATGACATCATAAGTGATGAAAGGCCACTTGCCTCGAACTCACTGGATATTTTCACTAATTAAGGCCACTTTATTTGAGATTATTCATAGTCTTGATAAAAATATTATAATAATAATTAAAATAATCTAAAATACCTCCCCTCCTCCACTATAAATATCACCCTCACTTCCCTCTTCCTCCCACACCTCTCAAGCCTTGAGCAGTGTCTAATTTCTGCCAAATTCCCTCCCCAATCTTCTTCCCCACGTCCTAGAGCTTCTGGTCTCACCAAAAGACCAAAATCGAAGCCCTTAAGAAGGATCTCAAGGAGAAGAGATCAAGAGGTAAACATCCTCTTTCATTTTCATTCTTTCCTTCCATTTTATGTTATTCTCTTCCTTTCCCTTTGTCTTTTGTTGGGATATTTCATTAAATATTTCCCCTTACTGTCCAAAGTTTGTATGATGATGAGATATTCCATTACTCTCATCAGTCTTGTTTTTATGAAATTTTAAGAGACGCCGTTAGGCTGCCGAATTTCCGTAAGCAATTTCTCATGTTTTCTTTATTTCATGATTCCTTTTCTTCTTCCTTCACCCCCTCTTATCCAAGAAGCATGAAATGTCCAGAATCATGTATATTCTGGATGTTTTCATGTTTATGGTAAATCACAAATCTTTATTCCTCTCCTCTCTCACTTATTTAAAGAATCAAAAAACATTGTCCATTTGTGTCAAATTACTGATATCGTGGACGATGTATTTTCAATCTCCATTAATTCTTTCAAGTCTGGTCATGGAACCATTTATATGGTTGAACCAGGTTATAATATATGTTTTATGAATCATATAAGGTTCTGTAATTCTTTTGTACTCATGATTCAAACTTATAAGACTAAATGAGATTGTAATTATCAAAGAACCACTTAAATGATCTAAACGAACATAATTAATGTTTTAACTTATAAATCATCATCATATAAAGAATCAAAGTGATAAATGGTATAATTTATGGTACTGTAAATATGTAAATACTACTCCATTCTAATTCTGGAGTTTCACTTCCAATCAACAAGAACGATTCATCATGAACCGATTGTGAAAATCACAAAAGAACTCACCCAAAATAATGCAAGGAACAAAATACTAACAAATAAGGGGTGAAATGAGGTTATGAAATGACCATATAAGATGTTATAAACATGAACATGTTTCTTTAAAATACTAATAACATTATTTTTAACCATTATACAGGAGGTTTAAACAATTTTGAAGTAAGACAAGCCTAAGGTAAGGGAATTCTTAACCCGATTTCCATTCTTTGGGTTAACCTTCTACTTTATAATTTATGTGCTATTTAAATTGTTTGTGTGATGGGTTCTGTTTATATTATGTTTAATTATGCGTATTTACAGAGTATATACATATTCCATCAACTCAATTAAGTCTCACTTCAAGTATATGATGTCTATAAGGTACTTTTCTTCTAAAATCCTCTTTTAAAATTCTGTTTTATATGATTCAAAGGCAATGTTTTTATGCTATTGTTTATGTTGTATGATTATGTTTTGGTTATTGGGAATTGTTTATGATGAAGGGTGGGACCTATATTTCCCTCCAATGCATTGGGTATGAGTAAGTTGGAGGTCGCCCGTATGGTTACTCCAAGTGTAACTGTGATGGTTACGCAAAGTAAGGTAGCCGTGAGGGTTACAAATTTTAAGGTAGCCAAGATGGTTACAAGATTATGTAAGTAATGCCCCAATATACCTCTATGATTATAATTATGTTTGTTTTGATCTTGTTTAAATCTCATGTTACACAAAGTAATATTTTATGGGTGGAAAGCATGTCTTTTGAAAAGTTTTCATACGTCATGCGTATTCACGGACTAATGTGATTTTTCCTTCTTTTTCATACCTTACTGAGCTTTTGTGCTCATCCCAAGTTTTTAAATGATTTTTCATAGGTTAATGGATGAGTAATACAAGTAAGGAAGACATGTTAAATGTTGAAGAAATGTCAAGGAGTCTTGTTTTGTGTTTTAATGTTTTATATTCTGAGGGAAATGGAAACTGATTTTATGGTATCCACTATGTAACAATGTGTAATGTTAAGAATATTTTGTCTTAATTATCTAAAGCTCTAAACATGAAAAGATCCTCAATGTAAAATGAAGTTTTTCCTTGATTAAATTCAAGATTATGTATGAAATAAGTGCGAGTCTTTATAGTTGGTATCAAAGGATGGTTTAGATAACTTTAGGGGTTAAGGTGTTGCTAATAGAATACCATAAATAATTTTCACTCTATGTTTAATTTGTTATAGCATTTAAAGATTACCATGTTGCTTCATCTAAGAAATGTTTGTTTAGAATGGTTGTCCGCATAAGGAACATGGATGTTGAAGAGGATAGGCACCGACAGAATGGAATCCTTCCTGATCTACAGCCCAGAATGGTAGGGATTGGAACCGAGCAGTTTGTGACAGTAATGGCTCAGCTAACGCAGGCTATAAATGGTGGTGGCATCCATGCAAGAGAACCAATAGAGGTACCCCAATGGAACATGACAGTGGTGGAACATTTTATGAGACAACATCCTCCAGCATTCAATGGATCTTTTGACCCAGTGGCAGCAGAAGGATGGATTAAATCCCTTGAAAAGATATTTGATGTTTTGGGATGTACGGACAATCAAAAGGTAAGTCTTGCAATTTATCGTTTTGAAGGGGAAGCTAATCGGTGGTGGTCAATGGTAAGGAATGTAAGGGGTAGAGAGGATTTTGATACCTTAGTGTGGGATTAATTTAAAAGTCTTTTTCTTCAAAAATATTTTCCTAAGGTGGTGCGACTTAGAATGGTGAAACAATTCCTTGAATTGAAACAAAAGGAGGAAGATTCAGTGGCTATGTATGAGGAGAACTTCACCTGACTGGCGATGTATGCTCCAAATCTTATTCTGGATCTTGATAGCAAAATCAACCGCTTTTACTCAGGATTGAAGCCAAGGAATAGAAGGGCGTTGGCCTCTCATGAATTCAAAAGTTACGAGAAACTTGTCCGATGTGCTGAGAGGGTAGAGATGGAGTTTGCTGACGCTCACATGAAATTTGGAAACAGAGAGAAGAAGAGGTCCAATTGGAAAGCAATGGGTAAGAATCAACCAATGAAATCTGATGGTAAGAAAATCCAGTTTTCAGTTTGTGAAAAGTGTGGCAAGAAGCACCCTGGGGAATGTCTTATCAAAACTGGGAAGTGTTTTAAATGTGGTAAGTTTGGACATATGGCCTGAGATTTCAATGAAAATGATCCAAAGACTAATCCTGATAAGCAAACTGTAAAGTGTTTTAAATGTGGTGAGATAAGTCACTATGCAAATCCATGTCCAAAGAGAGATCCAAATGATGCAAAGAATCCAGACTACAAGCAGAAAGGTGTAGTGAGATCTTTTGTGACTACGTCAGCAGATGTTGGGCCATCCAATGAAGTTGTATCAGGTACTTTGTTTGTTCACTCAGATTTTTCTAAAGTTTTGTTTGATATGGGGTCTACACATTCCTTCATCTCTGAGAAATTTTCTAGTAAATTGTAAATATCACCTCAACAAATGATACCCGAACTTGTTGTTAAAACACCAGGGGGAAATGTTATAGCAAAGAGGAATTATAAAAATATTTCTATTGTGGTATGTGGAAAGACTTTACCTGCAAACCTTGTTGTTTTACCCTTAGTCGAGTTTGATGTTATTCTGGGGATGGACTGGTTTTCTGATTATCATGCTAAGATTGACTGTAGAGCTAAAGAAGTTGTTTTTCAGAAAGAGTTTCAGTTTATATACAAGAATGAACCCATACAATTGATAACATATCAAGAAGCTGAGAAACTACTGAAAGATGGAAATGAAAGTTATCTAGCTCATATTGTTGAAAAAAGGGGAACTATTCAAATTAAGGATGTGCCAGTGGTAAATGAATACCTTGATGTTTTTCCTGAGGAGTTACCAAGTGTCATACCTGAACGAGAAGTCGAATTCTCAATTGACTTAGTTCCTGATGCTAAGCCAATTTCAAAACCCCCATATCGTATGGCTCCAATAGAACTTCTTGAATTGAAAAATCAGTTGCAGGATTTTCTTGTCAAAGGCTTCATTCGTCCCAGTACTTCACCATGGGGAGCCCTTGTTTTGTTTGTTAAAAAGAAAGATGGTTCCATGAGACTTTGCATTGATTATAGAGCTTTGAATAGCATCACTGTCAAAAACAAGTATCCTTTGCCTCATATTGATGACTTGTTTGATCAGATCCAGGGAGCTCAGTACTTTTCCAAGATTGACATGAGATCCGGATACCATCAGCTGAAGGTGAAGGAGGATGACATCCCGAAAACAGCCTTTCGTACTAGATATGGGCATTATGAATTTGTTGTTATGCCATTTGGGTTAACTAATGCACCTGCTGTATTCATAAATCTTATGAATAGAGTATTTCATGAGTTCTTGGATATGTTTGTGGTTGTATTTCTTGATGACATTCTGGTTTTTTCTAAAAATAAAGAGGAGCATGAAAAACATCTAAGGGTTGTTTTACAAAATTTAAAAGAAAAGAAACTATATGGAAAATTTAGCAAGAGTGATTTTTGGTTGCAATAGATTTATTTTCTTGGGAACATTTTAAATAAGGATGGAATTACAGTTGATCCTGCCAAAACAAAAGTAGTTGATGAATGGCCAAGACCCACAAATGTTACAGAGATTCGCATAGCAAGTTATTACTAACGGTTTGTTAAGAACATTGCACGGTTATCTAGCCCAGTAACTAAGTTAACACGGAAAGGGGTTAAATTTGTTTGGACAGAGTAATTTGTTGTTTGTTTTCAGGAACTAAAGAAGAGATTGTATTATGCTCTAGTTCTGGCCTTACCTTCCCGAAATGGAGAGTTTGTCATCTACAGTGATGCTTCTTTGAAGGGACTTGGTTGTGTTTTGATGCAGAATGATCAGGTAATTGTCTATGCTTTGAGACAACTTAAACCTCATGAGCTGAATTATCCCACACATGATTTGGAATTGGCAGCTGTGGTTTTTGCCTTGAAAATATGAAGGCATCATCTATACGGATCCAAATGCCAAATATATATTGACCATAAAAGTCTTAAGTATATATTCACTTAGAAGGAATTAAACATGAGGCAGAGAAGATGGATAGAACTGATAAAAGATTATGACTGCACGATCAATTACCATCCTGGAAAAGCAAACAAAGTAGCGGATGCCTTAAGTCGGAAAAATCATGCATCATTAACCATGCTACGTTTGGAATGTGATCCCTTGATTAATGATTTGATTAATTTTGGCTTAAAAGTTGTTGGTGCAGGGAATATATCTGTTTTGTTTCAGTTTTCAGTGCAGTCTTCGTTGTTAAACAGAATTATGAAAGCGCAGAGAGAAGACCGTGAGCTACAGAAAAAGGTAGAATTAGTTAAAATGTGTAAGTTTCCAGAATTTAATCTTGATAAAGATTGTGTTTTAAGGTTTGGAAAAAGGTTGTGTGTGCCTTGTGATTCCCAGCTGAAGAAAGAATTGTTGTGTGAAGCTCATAGTTCTCCATTTTCTATTCATCCTGGAAGTACTAAGATGTACAGAGACCTTCGAGAGTATTACTGGTGGAATGGGATGAAAAGAGATATTGCAGATTTTACAATGAAATGTTTGACATGTCAGCAGGTTAAAGCAGAGCGGCAGTTACCGAAGGGGATGCTTCAGCCTTTACCAGTGCCATAATGGAAATGGGAGAATATATCCATGGATTTTGTGGTGGGACTACCAAAGACTTCTCGAGGTAACAATGCGATATGGGTTATTTTTGATTGGCTAACAAAGTCTGCTCATTTTATTTCTATTTGAGATACAATGACATTAGATCAGCTTTCTCAATTGTACCTCAAGGAGATTGTCAGGTTACATGGAGTTCATCTTTCCATTGTGTCTGACCGAGATCCCAGGTTCACTTCTAAATTTTGGAAGGGACTTCAGAAGTATTTGGGAAAAGAGTTGAATTTCAGTACAGCTTTTCATCCTCAATCAGATGTGCAGTCAGAACGAACAATTCAAACTTTGGAGGATATGCTTCGAGCTTGTTCAATGGACTATCATGGAAGTTGGGATCAACATCTTTCATTAGTTGATTTTCATTATAATAACAGTTTCCATTCCAGTATCCTAATGGCACATTTTGAGGCCTTGTATGGAAAACGGTGTCGGACTCCTGCGTTTTGGGATGAAGTTGGTGAAAGAAAGTTGATGGGGCCAGAATTAGTAGAAGAAGTGGCAGAGAAAGTGAGGATGATCCAGCAACACATGAGGAAAGCTCAGAGCAGGTAGAAAAGTTATGCAGATAACAGAAGGAAAGAATTCTCTTTCGAGGTAGGTGAGCATGTTTTCCTTAAAATCTCTCCTTGGAAAAGTGTGATGTGTTTCGGTAAGAAAGGGAAACTAAGTCCACAATTCATCAGTCCTTTTGAAATCTTAGATAAAGTTGGAACAGTTGCATACCGCGTAGCTTTGACTCCGAGCTTATTTCAGGTACACAATGTTTTTCATGTTTCGATGTTGAGAAAGTATGTTCCAGATTCATCACATGTCTTGAGGCCGGAAGAAGTTCAGCTAGCAGAGAACCTTTCTTATGAAGAAAAACTGGTTTAGATTCTTGATCGAAGAGAACAGGTATTGCGGAATAAGGTAATCCACCGGGTAAAGGTTTTGTGGAAAAACCACATGGTTGAAGAAGCAACATGGGAGTCAGAAAATGCTATGAGGGAAAAATACCCTTAGTTGTTTAATAAGTAAATAAAATTGCGAGGACACAATTTCAAGAAGGTGGGGATAATGTAACATCCCAAGGTTTTCTAAAAATAAATTGAAAATGCTTGAAATTTTGTTTAAGGTATGTATTTATAAGTATCCTTTAAACATAATTTTATTTCTTCTATGATTTGAATTTCAAGAAACTGTCATCTACAATTGGGATCAGTATGTTATTTAGAGTATGATGAAACAAACTTGTTTTTTTGGTGAATAGTAACATGCCCTTATGAATAGTAATATGAATAGTAATATGAATAGTAATATGACCTCATGAATAGTAAATAATATTATTATTTTATTTTCCCATGGCAATAGGATAATGGGATCATAATTAATTTTCCAATATCACATGAAACTAGTTGCACTTAAATATTGTTATTTTTCGAATTCACTGTGACCTTATTTAAAAATTAAATTAATAATATTTAGAAAATTATTTTTGAAAAATGGAGTTCATTTTTGAATTCTACACATCGAAAAATGGTTGGGGTAAATTTTTGGTATTTTTCTGAAACTCTTGAATTTTCGGTGAATAGTGAAATACGATAAAATACCGTATAATCAATTTAACGGTAAATATTCACTATTTATGACATCATAAGTGATGAAAGGCCAATTTCCTCGAACTCACTTGATATTTTCACTAATTAAGGCCACTTTATTTGAGATTATTCGTATTCTTGATAAAAATATTATAATAATAATTAAAATAATCTAAAATACCTCCCCTCCTCCACTATAAATATCACCCTCACTTCCCTCTTCCTCCCACACCTCTCAAGCCTTGAGCATTGTCTAATTTCTGCAAAATTCCCTCCCCAATCTTCTTCCCCACGTCCTAGAGCTTCTGGTCTCACCAAAAGACCAAAATCGAAGCCCTTAAGAAGGATCTCAAGGAGAAGAGATCAAGAGGTAAACATCCTCTTTCATTTTCATTCTTTCCTTCAATTTTATGTTATTCTCTTCCTTTCCCTTTGTCTTTTGTTGGGATATTTCATTAAATATTTCCCCTTACTGTCCAAAGTTTTTATGATGATGAGATATTCCATTCCTATCATCAATCTTGTTTTTATGAAATTTTAAGAGACGTCGTTAGGCTACCGAATTTCCGTAAGAAATTTCTCATGTTTTCTTTATTTCATGATTCCTTTTCTTCTTCCTTCACCCCCTCTTATCCAAGAGGCATGAAATGTCCAGAATCATGTATATTCTGTATGTTTTCATGTTTATGGAAAATCACAAATCTTTATTCCTCTCCTCTCTCACTTATTTATGGAATCAAAAAACATTGTCCATTTGTGCCGAATTACCGATATCGTGGATGATGTATTTTCAATCTCCATTAATTATTTCAAGTCTGGTCATGAAACCATTTATATGGTTGAACCAGGTTATAATATATGTTTTATGAATCATATAAGGTTATGGAATTCTTTTTTACTCATGATTCAATCTTATAAGACTAAATGAGATTGTAATTATCAAAGAACCACTTAAATGATCTAAACGAACATAATTAATGTTTTAACTTATAAATCATCATCATATAAAGCATCAAAGTGATAAATGGTATAATTTATGGTACTGTAAATATTTAAATACTACTCCATTCCAATTCTGGAGTTTCACTTCCAATCAAAAAGAACGATTCATCATGAACCGATTGTGAAAATCACAAAATAACTCACCCAAAATAATGCAAGGAACAAAATACTAACAAATAATGTGTGAAATGAGGTTATGAAATGACCACATAAGATGTTATAAACATGAACATGTTTCTGTAAAATACTAATAACATTTTTTTTAACCATTATACAGGAGGTTTAAACAATTTTGAAGTAAGACAAGCCTAAGGTAAGGGAATTCTTAACCCGATTTCCATTCTTTGGGTTAACCTTCTACTTTATAATTTATGTGCTATTTAAATTGTTTTTGTGATGGTTTCTGCTTATTTTATGTTTAATTATGTGTATTTACAGACTATATACATATTCCATCCACTCAATTAAGTCTCACTTCAATTATATGATGTTTATAAGGGACTTTTCTTTTAAAATCCTCATTTAAAATTCTGTTTGATAATATTCAAAGGCAATGTTTTTATGCTATTGTTTATGTTGTATGATTATGTTTTGGTTATTGGGAATTGTTTATGATGAAGGGTGGGACATATATTTCCCTCCAATGCATTGGGTATGAGTAAGTTGGAGGTCGGCCGTATGGATACTCCAAGTGTAACTATGATGGTTACGCAAAGTAAGGTAGTCGTGAGGGTTACAAATTTTAAGGTAGACAAGATGGTTACAAGATTATGTAAGTAATGCCACAATATACCTCTATGATTATAATTATGTCTGTGTTGATCTTGTTTAAATCTTATGTTACACTAATTAAGATTTTATGTGTGGAAATCATGTCTTTTGAAAAGTTTTCATACGTCATGTGTATTCACGGACTAATGTGATTTTTCCTTCTTTTTCATACCTTACTGAGCTTTTGTGCTCATCCCAAGTTTTTAAATGATTTTTCACAGGTTAATGGATGAGTAATACAATGAAGGAAGACATGTTAAATGTTGAAGAAATTTCAAGGAGTCTTGTTTTGTGTTTTAATGTTTTATATTCTGAGGAAAATGGAAACTGATTTTATGGTATCCACTATGTAACAATGTGTAATGTTAAGAATATTTTGTCTTAATTCTCTAAAGTTCTAAACTTGAAAATATCCTCAATGTAAAATGAAGTGTTTCCATGATTAAATTCAAGATTATGTATGAAATAAGTGCGGGTCTTTATAGACTATATGGGCAGTCATTCAGTACCTGGAAAGATTTTATGGATGCAGGTTTGGACAAGGGAAATGGACCATATCATTGATTTATTTCTTGCTAGATGGGTTATAGCTTAGATATGAGACCAACATGGGTTTTAGGACCATGGTTTTTTGAGTTTTTATTTGAGTCTTCTTATTATTTTATCTATATATATTTTAAATTTTCATTTAGATATACTAATCTTTTAATTTTATTATTCCTTTATTAATTGGATTTATCCAGTTGGTCCTTTATCAACTTTGGTTTTCCGATTATTTATTCATATTTGTCTATTATTTCTGTTACTCAATAATTATTTTTATCTTTCATTACAACTCTTTACTAGATTGTATAGTCTCCCCACTATATTTTATATATTATAGCTGCTAGTCGGAATCCTCCATCATACATAGAGGCATGTGTGAGGTCATGTACCCAACCCGATTAGTCGCTTAAGGGAGCACTGGGTTAGGTACATTACAAAGTGGTGTCAAAGGATAAATTTTCTTTTATTTTTCTTTAGAATTTTGGAAAGGTGGAAGGAAGACTAGGATGTATCAAGACCCGGTAATAATCTTGTGCATGGGATTAGTTGAACCTTTATAGGGGAAATCCTGAATACCCAAAAATGGGATTATTATTCTTGATGTTCTCTTATAACGATTTGATGTTATTTCAACATGGTTGATTCCCATGTTGTGTGATGTTATTGTTCCTTGAGATTTATACTCATGGACTAGTATAGAACAAGATTTTTCTACATGGATCATGATATTATCATAGGGATATATAAATATTGATATGCATTGTTCATGGTAGCGATGTATTTATTTTATCTGATATATTTTCTTGTATGAATTATGAAATGAGATACTTGTTATACCTGATGAAAAAGGGAATAAATGAACTTTTTCATCATGATAATTCTCTTGTTAGTCCATTTTTAAATATTACATTGGATGGAGTTTCTATATTTTTGTCAACTATTGAGGTTGACCTTATTATTATCTAATTTTCTAAGAAGTGTGTTTTTATTTTAGAAAAAAAATTCACATCATCTTCTAAATGATCATTTAGAGAGTGGAGATAAGAACTCTCCAAACATTACTAATTTGGAGAATCCTATAGCTCCAAAAAATCATATGGATGTTCATATTTACAACATCTTCTATAGGGTCACAAGATCCACATAGAGGGATATTATTCGCACCTTAACTTCAATGCCAGAGTTAAATAGAGAGTTTTACAATCAACATCTGCCAATGTTCACTGGGTAGGGATTCCCCTAGGAAGCCTATTTCTTGATCAAGTAAATATTTATGATATTAATGCACCACGAGACACTTATAGATAGGAGGGTTATTCTTTCTACTTACATGCTTCATGAAATAGATAAGCATTGGAATGAAATTCTGGAGAAATTTAAGAAAAAAGAAGATTTATGATAGAAGGGATTCAAGTAAAATTTTCCAAGACACATAAATCATAAGACGTTGAAGTATGAGAAGGCATGTGAGTTTATGCCCCTAAAATAGGAGATGTTTTCAGTGATGGAATATGCATGATGTTACACTGACCTACCACTCTTTTCTCCATCCTTAGTAGATGATGAGATCACCATGGTGAGACATTTTTAGGATGGGATTCTATATAACATCATGTCATATGTGAATTTATTTCACATTATAATCCCCTTGGATGTAATGAATCATCACTCATCACAAAATTAAATTTGAGGGAGGTCCCAAGTGGTATCCAAATAGTTTTAACAGGGTGATATCAGAACTCTTATTTTGGTAAAAAGAAGTGTCTCTTTATCTTTTTTTCTATGAAATTAGTGGTAATATCATTCAAGGGAGTGGAATTATACCTTAATTTCATGGTTTGGTGTAGTAATTTTGGTGTGGAAGGTTAGTCCACAATTGTTCGCAGTGTCCTCACCCCATAGTGGAATTCCATGTATGTGGTAGTTTGGGTCACCTTCATAAGTTTCATAAGAAATATTCAGAGTAGGGAAATTGTGGGGGATCAAGACAGGAACCTGGATTGGGGAGGGGATTAGCTAGCCCTTATCAAACTAGTATCTAGAATTCCACTAGTCGTTCAGGATGATGTAGGTGACGTGGTACCTCAGTTCAAGAGTGGTAGTACCAATAAAAGGGAATAGTATATGGTAGTCAAACTAAATCCCAGGTAGAGGGGAAATCCATTTTTATTTTATGAAATCTCCTCTGATCGGGTTTTATGAAGGACCTTCTACTGTTAGTGTTACAATTCTTGTATCATCTTCCATATATTGTGTATTGTTTGATACTGGATCATAGAAATCATTTCTATCTTATCTTTTTGAAAATTGTTTGGGTTTTGATATGAATATCATAGATGGGTTCATGAAAATCGATATGTTATTGAGAGTGTGGTCAGAGGGTATCAATCACTATAAGGAATGTTATCTTGAAATTTGTGGATATCATTTCACTTAGGAACTTTTGTGCTAGAAATGTTATGATTTGATTATTTATAATGATTTCCTAGTTATTTACAAGGCTCTTTTCAAGAGTTATTAGAGGATAGTTATCTTTTAATCTTAATATTAGGGAAAACATACCCACCATAGTAAGTCGGATCTTTGGTAAAATCATGCAGGACCAATTCAATACATATTTTAT
This sequence comes from Viscum album, assembly GCA_963277665.1. Lineage (NCBI taxonomy): Eukaryota > Viridiplantae > Streptophyta > Magnoliopsida > Santalales > Viscaceae > Viscum > Viscum album. Next base: position 1,676,936,153 of record OY728150.1, on the reverse strand, counting down.
TATCTCACGACTCATATAAAAAGCCTTCTTATGGATGATGGAGAAATGTAGCAAGATTTTTTTCCCTCAATGGTGGACTATTTCCAAAACCTCTTTCCTGAAGATTTATCTATCTTACCACTTGACCATGATATTGAATTCATGATCAAGTTAGTTCCAGGATCTGAATCAGTTTCTATCATGCATTATAGAACAGCACCAGCAGATCTTCATGGGTTGAAATTCCAGATGAAATATCTTGAGGTTAAGGGTTTCATATGTCCTAGTACATATCTATGGGGTTCTCTAATTATTTTCCATAAGAAGGATGATGTCACATTGCACTTATGTGTGGATTATCGATGAATGAACCAAATGAATGTCAAGAATTGGTATCCCCTTCCACCAATTGATTATCTATTCAATCAGTAGAGGGGTGATAGGATTTTCTCTATGATTGAATTGGGTTCTAGTAACACTAGTTGAGGGTGAGACCATCAAACATACCTCAGACTACTTTAGGAGAAAGTATGGATTATATTAGTTCATAGTATTGTCATTTGGTTTAACGAATCCATGATAAATATTCATGGACTTTATTAATCATATCTTTCATCCTTTCCATTATCATTTTGTGGTATTTTTTCATCAAAATCTTAGTGTACTAACAATTTGTTGTTGATCATACCCAAATTCTTGAAATTTTCTTGATTAAATTTAGGGTTAATCGTCTTTATGTAAAGATGTCCAAATATAGTTTCTTGATAATAGAGTGCACTTCTTATGCCATTTTATCATATTGGTTGGTGGGTTAGTGCAACCAGATAAGGTCACAGCCATGGTATCATGGGATTGAACAAATAATATCTTCAATTTTTTGATTTTCTTTGGACTATAAGGTTATTATCAGTGCTTTAACTAGGACTTCTCCCTTCTGGTATCACCAATTTCCAAGATGACCATGAAAGGGGTGAAGTTTTTTGGTAAGATTCATGGGATATAACATTACAATAACTAAATATAAGAATGACCTCAGCTCCGATTCTCACCTAACTAGAGCCCGGTAAGGAGTATATTGTGTACTATAATGCATTTGGATTCAGACATGGAGAAGTTTGGATGTATGAGGACCATATGGTTTCTTATTGATCTAGATAGCTGGGCTTTTATGAGTGGAATTATCCTACTCACAGTTTGGAGTTAGTTATAGTGGTAAAATCCATAAAATACTAGAGAAACTATCTTTTGGGAGAGTTTTGTGGTTTACGTGGACCAAAATAGCCTCAAGTACATATTTTACCAATATTACCTAAACCTTCAGTAGAGGAGGTATGTCGAGTATCTATAATATTTTGACATTGATCTAGCTTTCACATCAAGAAAGGGAAATGTCTTTGTCGATGACTTGAGCTTGAAGATGCAGATAGTGGTAGTGCAGGAATCTTATGATGAGTAGTGGCAGATGACACTCTTTGTATATATGAATCTTGATGTTCAGGAGACCCATGGAAGAGTAGCTCTGACTTTGACATATGTTATACTAGTACTTCTTGACCGGGTCAAGATATATAAGTTATTATATCCAGAGGGGTTGGTTATGAAGGATATATTATATGGTGGTGATCCATCATTAGGATTCTCTCTTAGTAGCAGTAATGTTCTTATTATCCATGGATGGGTATGGGTTCCTATGGGTTTTCATGAGGAGCTGATGAGAGAGTTTCATTATTCTAGATGGGTGGTACATCAGAATATGATCAAGATGTATCATGATCTCTGTACATAGTACTAGTGGATAAGAATAAACAAGGATATAGTGATCTTTGTGGAAAGATGTTTCACATGTTGGTAGGTGAGGACCAATAATTAGATACCTATTGGGTTATTTTAGCCTCTCCCCATTCCATATTGGAAGTAGGAAGATGTCACTATGGATTTTTTGATAACATTACCTAGGAAACCTCATAAAAATGATGTTTTATGGGTGATTTTGGATCAAATTAAGAAGTTATCCCACTTCTTGCCTATCAAGGTGACCTTCATTGTGGATGACAAGGATAGTCTTTATGTGTATGAGATAATTTTGTTGCACTGTGTTCTGAAAAGAGTTATTTCTGATCAATATCCTTGTTTCACTTCTTCATTTTGGTAGGGACTATGAAAGGACTTGGGATCATAGGTTCTTCTATGTATGTCCTACCATCCTCAGACTGATGTCTAATTTGAACAAACTATTATGTTTAATGAAGATATATTATGAGAATATACTTATTATTTTAGTGGTTCATAGAAGAAACATTTAGAGCAAAATAATTTTACCTGTAATAATATCTTACAAGGATCATTTTGAGTCCTTTTATGGAATACCATCTTCTTCCCCTCTTTACTGGTTATAGGTATGTGAGTCATCACTTTTCAGGCCTAGTCACGTGAAGGAGATGACTGAGTAGGTTCAGTTGATTAGAAAGTGGTGACCACAAAGAGACAAAAGAAATCATATGCTGACCAGTATATATGAAATCTAAAGTTTGAGGTTGGTCATTGAGTATTTCTTCAGGTGTCTCCTAGGCCAGAGAAATTCCATATCAACAAAATAATAGAAGTTTTCACCCAGATTTATTAGGTCATTCCAGATAGTGGAGAGGGTTAGTAAAGTGGCATACAGTTTGGCCCTTCCACAATTCTACAGAGTCATGCATGATGTGTTCCAAGTGTCACATATTTAGATATATCATTCTAAACTTTATCATGTGATATATGATGATAACTTTGAGAAATATGTTTATGTGTCCTTTGAGTATCATCTATTCTATATTATCAACTGAAGTGGGAAGAATATTTGGGGGATGACCATAGCCCAAGTATGGGAACAGTGGCATGATGGGTGTCTTCAATAGGATACATGGGAGAGGGTGTCTAATGAGTGAGCATAATGACTACACTTATTCATCGATACCCCTATAGTGATTCATGGAGAAGTTTGAGGATGAGTTTTTATATGGAGGGGAGGTTGTAAGAACCAATATTTTTCCATGTATGTTTCTATTAATTTTTTTTTGTAAAAATATCTTTGAATTGGGTTGCCTTTTGTTTCTACCAGGTTTATCAATCTTTGTTCTTGGTAGAGTTAAGTGTTTTAGTGGTGCATTAGGAATAGGATGTGAGTTCTGTCTATATAATTAATTCATTTCATGAACCTAATTACTAACATGAATTGTTCTTCGATGACCCCATGAATTATATTCATGATGTGAAATATTTTAGGTAAACCCCATGAATTTTATTCATGGAATGAATTATTCTAGGAAGATCCTATGAATTTAATTCACCCCTATAATATTTACATGGCCTATATTATTTACACTTCCTATAAAATTTACAACCCCTACAAACAACCTATGAAAAGGGTCTCCTATCATTAAAATATTACACAATGTGAAGTGTTTATTTAATGCTTTTTTAAACACCTGTACAGTGTATTTTAAGAAAAAATAAATTGTATAAAATATTCATGATGTGAAATCACTTCATATCATCTAATAGTCACACATAGACCTTATTTAAAGCCCTCAAGCACTGAGTTTTTTAAACTCTTTCCTCTATCTCCACTGAATACCTTCCACAGATGGCCTTTGAGAGTGTAATTTGATAAAAAAAAGTGAGTCCAAGTTAGATCTTGGATATCTGAAAATATATTTTTAAGGTACTCTGTCTAGTTCTTCTTTCACTTCTTGATCTGTTGCTTATGGAATTTATAGTCTTATTGAAAATATGTAAGAAGTCGATCGATAACATAGACATGATGTTTTGTCATCACCTTCTCTTTTCTCATGGTAGGTGGTCTAAACCTTATCCCTTTTTCTGATTTAATTGTCCAAATTATATGCTATATGTGTGATCATGATGGAATTCCACATGTGAAACAAAAAAATAGTATAATCCCTGTTAAATTATAGTATTTTTTATAGAATTCATTGGATCTCATTGGGATAATGGGAAAGGATACTAACACATGCAGCCACTAAATTGGTGTTACATCATTAGACCTTATTAGAAATTGATCATTTTGACATTAAATACCTAATATATATTTGAAATTTTGATTGATTGTTGGATTAATATTATTAATTATCATAACATGTACTCATTCTAATTGCTTAATGTAGAATCAGCTCGGCTAAATTTGGCTAACTAATGTAAAAATTAACCAAGGGAAAAAATCATGTTGAAACAGGTTTGACATTATTATGAAGATAATTTGGAACATGTATTGATGAAATATATTCAGTTACACAAAGGATGGTTTGATAAATTGATCATTGAGTCTTAGGATGTTATATTTGGTATGTGTGTTATTGGACCTCAGACTTTTCTTGCTTAGATTTTGAGATTATGTGACATCAATGTGATTGATACCTAAGGGTGGTATTCCTATTGGAATGTTGAGTTTTTTTAGATATGACTCATGATTTATATTAATGATAGAGTGATTGGTGTATGATTTTGTACAAACTATGTCCTAGCCTCATAGGTACTAGATTTCTGAGGGAAGAGTATATGATTATATCAGATGTCTGCGGACCATATGAATAGACTTTGGATACCTGAGGGAGAGATTATAGAGAGCCTATGGGAAGTGGGTTTTTTATAAAATTTGATGTTTTTTTATTCAACCTCGGTAGGAGAATATACCACTAACTGGGTGATTATTCCGAATGTATGAGGATCCTTACCAATAATGATATCTCTGGTAGGGTGTTGAAGTAGGTTTTGGGCTCTCCCCTGATGTCACCCCAGAACTTAACCATAATCATGTTTATTTCATGTACAGTATTAATATATTAAATTAATACCTTGTTATTCACTTTAATACATGCACAATGTTCTATATACTGGATTTATTTAGACTTGGTGGTGTCGAACTACTGGGTTGTACTCACACCCAAGATGGGTTTCTATTTGGTACCTAGAAATATTTAACGGATACAGGTTTGTACAAGGTCAATAGATATTGTTATTTATTTGTGGATTTCTAAATGGAATAGATATTGGAGACGAGACCGACATAGGGTATGAGGCCATGGTTTTTAGATTTTTTATTTGTGTCTACAAAGTCTTTTATCTCCACAACTTTCATATTTTCATTTTGATGAATTAAAATTTTTATTACATTTTTATTTTATCATTTGGATTTATTTAGTTGGTCCTTTCTCATATTTAGTTGTTTGATTATTTGTTCGTATTGTTTCCACTATTTTTGCTACTCTGATATTATTTTCAACTTTCATTATAACACTTTACTAGAGGGTATATTATTCACACTATATTCATTAGACCCTTGCAACTATTTAGAAACCTCTGGAATATGGAGATACATTCCTAAGGTCACATAGCCAACCATCTCGGTAATATAAGGGAACACTAGGTCAAAAATGTTATAGAATATTCTATAGTGAAGTTGGTTTGGGTGAGGTATTGGCATGACCATAACTAGTGGGAAATATGATATTTGAGTCATGCATCTGGTCTTAGTGACCAATATTTTTTAAAAGGGATGAATTAGGAGACTTCCTAAGGAAAATATTTATTCCAGTGTAGAGGTTGTAATGATTCACACCATTAAATGTCAGTAAAATTAGTATACATTTAAATTTCTGAATGTTTGGTCCTAGAGAGGTGGATCATTTGAGGATAGGTAATTGGATAATAATTTTATTATTTCGAACACCTTTAGATGATGTTTTGGGATATGGTTAGAGGTTCAAATAATTTATTAGGTTCTTAGGTGAATGTTGTAATAAGGGTCAGTGTGATGGCTTTTGTATGTGGAAGTGAGAATTTGGACATGGAAGGGGTATGGAAGTGTCAGAATCGGTTGGTAATTGATTCTATAGATGTTTTCCAATAATGGGGATTATATAACCAAACATATTATAGGAGGGTGGAATTGACTTACAAATAAAAAATTATCTTACACAAGGAAGATAATATCTTATCTTTGAAATTTTTTCAAATTCTAAGATGTTATGTATTCAAAATATATATTAGGTAATGTTTTCCCCAAATGAAAAAAATTATACGCATGAAACAAATTTACGTGAATATTTTTATAGATAAGGGAAAAATAATACATATTTAAAATAATGTTACATAGGAATATTTTTTTAAGGAAATATATTACGTAATACACTTTTTCTAATGAAAATATGTTATGTGTGATGAATTGTACTGCACATAGATAAAACATATATTATGTATTAAATTTCATATGGGTAAAATATATTAAATATGATAAATATATTATGAAAGGGATAAATTTTGTTACAAATGGGATTATTCCTAATGAAAAAATCTTAAATATTAGAAAATATGTTACGTACGAACTCTTACAGGTAAAATATTTTACATATTAAATTAAAATGTTACAAATGTGTTTTTGGATAACTCAAAATAGTAAAAACAGAATAAAAATGTTATCTATAATATAAATATAATATGTAATAGATTTTTCCTAATTGAAAAACCTTATAAATTTTATTTATATTAAATATTTATTTTATACAAAGGAAGAAACTTTACATGAGATTTAAAATGTTACTCATTGGTTAAAAATGTTATTTATCAGTTTTTCAACAAAGTAAAAAACCATACATATTTAAAATATGTTATTAATGGACCTTTGTATTACATATAAATCTTTTTCCTAAGGGAAGAACCTTACATATGAGATGAAAATGTTACATGTTATCTTTTTCAAAGGAAAACCCTTATTCGTTAAATAATAACATAACTTATGGGAATTTGGATAAGGTAAAAACCTTACACATGAAAATATATATTATGTATAGAGGAAAAACATTACACTTGGTGTTTTTCAAAGGAAACAATTATATATAAGATTAAAACACGTATGTAAAAAACATTACACATGGGAAGAGTATTACATATTAATTTTATGAAAATTCATAAACCTTACATATAGTTTTAAAAACCTTACATATGAATGTTTATGTTTAAAAAAATATATTAAATTAAATAAAAAGTGATTTTTTAGAGTTTTTAAAATAGTGAGGGGGTTTTCTCTAATATATCAACCTTACTTCCCCTCTCATGGCCCCCATGATCTCCCCTCTTCCAATATTTATTCTCTCTCTATAATTGATGGATTTGAATGTATTTTGATCTAAAAAATAGTTATGAGGTGAATTTAAAACTCCAAATCGATTCCTTCATGGCTTCTTACCATTATTCTTACTATTGATTTATTGTGACCCAACTATGGATTGGTTGAAAATTATACAAGAAAATGGTGGAATTGTCTTGATATCAATGTTATTTTTCTCAACTTAGTAAAATGAGATCCTAGGTGGATGATCGAACTAGGTTTCGTATGGATCCAAGGAGTTATGCCACTTACATAATTTATTTGGGGACCTCCTGTATTTTAGGTAAAATTAATGGATTAAATGAAATAATAAATCGGGTATTTTGTGTATTTAAGGTTTGTATGGATTTTGGAGGTGTTTAATACACATTTTCTCAGGTAATGAACCTCATGAAATCACATGGTGAGTGATTATAGATTATTTCCTAGATATTAATTTTGTGACTAATGTCAAAAATAATGTGTAAATTAATTATGCTAGTTTTATAATTTATTTGAAATATTGATTGAGAGAGTTAGGTCCTCTTATTGATGGATAATGTATGGATATGCTTGGATGAGCTTCATCAAGGTCATCCAAACATACTTTAAAAGGGATAACTATGTGATTGAGGCAGGTGTTCCCCAAAAATATCCCTATGGTTTATAAATTCTGATATCTAGAATGTGATATATTATCACGACCCATCCTCGAGGCCCGTACCGTGACTACCCCAAGCCCGCCTTCCATAGGTCAGGGGCTGTCGACTAGCACCAAGGCGTAAATCTCGGTAAAAAGGGATGGCATTGCCTTAGTAAAGTAAACAAACACCACCGAGCAAATAAGCAGTAGAAGTAAACACTAAGTAAAAACTGAGTACAACAGTAAGTGCGGAAAAAGTAAGTGGGCCAGAAAACAAACCCAAACTGAAAGTAAAGTACAACTAGAAAGGGAAAACAGCAACTGAAAGTAAAGCTGCAACGTTGAGTTGTCCACTGTAAATCCCACCTGAAGGGTGAGTACAGATTGACTCCACAGCTCCTCGGGTCCAGTCGTCCGCTCCGAGAACGTCGCGCCCAGTGGTCCACCTCTAGGTACTGTCCTGCTCCGCAAGCCTCAACCACGATCAGCAATGTCCGTCGTCTGCAACCAACACAACATAGTGCAGGCATAGCCCATGTAGGGGTGAGTATAAGCTACTCAGTAGGGACCCCGAGACCCCTGAAGGTCTCCTAGAATCCACAAAGGATAATCCAAAAAGGAAAGATACAATCACGAAGTAACATTCGACACTGCTTAGGTATATGCCCATACATATACCTAAGTCATCAATTCCAGTATGCTCCAACTTCCGAGCCCATGTACAACCCAGTCCACACAGGAAAGAAAAATGTAAATCCACACAGGATAGCACAACACAATCCACATAGGAAAGAAAAATAGGATTCAGCTCACACAGGTATACTTCTTCGTAAGATGATAGATATGATCAGATATTTCCATTGATTCATCTAAGCCATCGGACCCACAAAGGATCGATAGATACTAACCCCCGCAATGACCCACAAAGGATCTATCCCACAAAGGATCGATAGGTAACTAACCCCCCTAATGACCCACATAGGAATGATAGGTAACTAACCCCCGCAAAGAACCACAAAGGATCTGACCCACACAGGATCAAAAGGTAACTAACCCTCGCAAATACCCACACAGGATCAGACCCACACAGGATCGGACCCACATAGGATCGGACCCACACAGGATATGTAGGTGCTGGCCCAAAGAGGACCACTGAGCACTGAACCACATAGGATCGGACCCACACAGGATCGGTAGCACTGATCCACGTAGGATCACTAAGTGTTGTAGGCGTCGCCGTCGAATACACTGAGGATCTCTATACAGTCGGCGTCGTAGTCGCAGCCAGCTCTAGGGTTCCCGCACATAGCAAGCTCATTCGGGAGGGTCCGCTCCATGAGCCAAGGGGCTGATACATCAACTGACACAAAGTCCAGAGTTGATGTATCCAAAAGTTCTGTATCGTCAACAGGAACTCAACGTCATAGACGGTGCATCAATCGGACGCCCGGTCTGAGAGTTATTAACTTTTTCGTCCTAGGGGCCCAGTTGGTTTTTAAGTCAAAACCAACCCGACCGTACTCCACCTGCATCCAAACCTCAGGCGGAGTAAGCCCAAAGATCCGTCTCACTAAGAGGAAACCATCAAATTCGACGGCACATCGATCAGACGTACGGAGTTCAAGTTATGAGCGTTTCCGCTCCGAGAGCCCGGTTGGTTTCGTGTACGAACCAACCCGGCCAAACCCAAAGTATTCTGAAATCTTGAGTGCGATATACCGAAACGACGGTCTCGATCCAAGGATCGCATCGCAACTGAAGGTGCGTCGATCGGAGGGACGTAGCTCTAGTTATGGGCAACAGGCCCAAAAAGATTCGGTAATATGGGGTTCGGGCCCGGTCCGACCCGACCTGATACCCCCAAGGTCGGCCCGAACCGGGACGACCCGAACTGGGTCCAGGTCCGGCCCGCTTGGGTGCGGCCCCGCCCAGTCGACCCGGCCCGGCAGCGCGGCCCGGCGCGCTGGGTGTACTGGCGCTGGCCGGGTGGCCAGGCGACCAGCTCGGCCGTTATGGCCGAGCGCTGCTGGCGGGGGGCGCGCTGCCCCCACATGAGGAAACCGCGGCCCCTTAATGGGGCCGCTCACGCCCGGCCAGCAGGGGGTCTCGGACCCCCGGTTCTTCACGGTTCGGCCATACCGCTCCAGCAGGCCGGCTTCAGCGGCAACGGGACCGGCAGGGCCGGTCCCCTAGATCTGATGTCGGCGGCCTGGACCCGGCCGCTGGTTCCCCTGCTCCGCCGCGGCCCGGAACCGGCTGCGTCCTTCATCCGTCCGGCGCAGCGCGACGGCGTCGCGCCCTTCCGCCATGGCCCCACTCTGGCCGCGGTGCTTCTGAGGTCCTCTGGCGTGGCGTGACGGCGTCGTGTCCCTTGTTCATCTTCTACGGTGCGGTGCGACGGCGCTGCGGATTTATTGCTTCTAACGGTGCGGTGCGACGGCGCTGCGCTTCTCCGCTCTCCCTTTTTACAATGTCCGCGTGGTGCTTTGTCACCGCGTTGCCTTGATCGCCGCATCAAAAATCAATAACCAAAAAAGGGGAGGGGTGTTTGCCGTGTTTGTGCGGTCCGACCTCCTCCCATTATCATGATAACAGACAGTTCATGAGAGGGAAGATAACAACAGAAGAAAACAGAAAAGAGAAATGCATGAAACCTCTACCTCAACGTTGTCGTCGAACGAGCATTCGTCGAGGAATTAACCGTCGGAGAAGAAGAGGGTCATCGCGGAAGAAGAGGATCGCCGCAGAAGGAATGTCACTGGCATTAGGTGATCTCCGAGGAAGGCCTCTCTCACCGATGGAGGTTGGCATTCTTCGTTGGCAGTAGTGCGTTCTTTGCGTTCTTCATTGAAGAACGAAGAACCCTCTCTTTTTCTCCCAAAGCATTAACACAACACAACCCAACCATAATAAAATAATTCCACCCCTTATTTTATTATCAACAAAAGAATTTGAAATTCAAAAGATAAGAAATGAACAATTAATACGAACAATTAATTATAACGATTTAACCGCCCAATTTAATGAGGCGTTTCTTAACCAGAAAAATGTTAGGTTTGACTTTCATTAAAAGGGGGGGTTGCGGGTGCATTACTTAGGAGGGAAGAAATGGTGGGGCTCGTGTGGGCCCCACCTCACAAATATCCTACCAAGTGGGTAGGATATTGTGGGTCCCACCTTATCTTCTTAACTTAGGTTAAGCGGCTTTAAGTGAAATAAAATAAAATTTGCCGCACCCCTTTTTATTTTATTTCTTAACTTAACCCCTAAAATTAAAAACCACACCCGAGGAAATGAAACTCCGGAAAAGGTATTTCTAAGAAAATACAGGCGCTGAAATTCCATCGGTGCCCTCAGAATTCGATTCCGAGCACCGGTTCAAAAGTTAGAAAACCCCGCCCGTTTGTTCACTGAACGTACCCAAGCTAATCTTCGGAAAATGATTCTGGGCACACCGGGCCTCGGAATCAGGTGCCGTCAGAAACTATGTTCTTGTAAAATTCCAAAGAAAATTATGGAAAACATTTCCATGAATTTTACGGGTCTTTACATATATGTACTTTCCACTAGCATGTGATTGAATATTTTATTTAAAATGAATTACTTAAAATAAATAATATAAATTTTTCAAATTGTTATGATCCATTATAGAACATTTATCATCAGTGATTCCTTATCCATTAATGGTTGAGGTCTTGTATATAAAAGTTAGTAGTGATATATATAGACCTTGAAGGAGTAAAATTTGAATAAAATGGATAAACATGGTGGACCTAGGTAGAGGTGACTTTTGTTTCCTCTAAGTATGAAAGTGTGAAGGATTAAAAAGGGTGTCTTGGGGTGGTATATTGAAAAACCCTTGAGATTACACATATACATTATGCTAGTTGATTGGAGAGTGGGGTGAGTATTCTCCCCCCACTGGTACCTAACTTCCAGAGAGGGTATACCATGGGTAGATTTATGATAGCTGGGGTGAGTGGACTGACCAATGATGACTTGAGAAGTGATATTGGCATTATATTATCTCTCTATAGTGACATGTATATTTATTTTCTTATAAGTATGATGATGTTATGATATAAACATAATGATTCTAAGGAACTGTATTCCATTTAAGTAATGGGCTATGGCCCTAGAGATTGAAATGCTATAAAGGAAACCATGTAGGATGTTTGGGATATAATGTGAATTTTGGGACCATGTAGGTTTTCCTATTCTAGTTTTGACACCCAATATGGTAATTTTAGTGAGGATATCTTGGTCGTATCCAAGTAAGGATATAGTGATGATTATGGGTTGTTCTCTTCAAAGGATGAACTTAGTTATTTGTGATAGGTCTGGGAAGATAGGAATCCCATTTTATTATCATTATGAGATGTTATAGGGTGGGTATTACCCCCACTTTTTATTATTATGAGATTTTATGTGTTAAACATTGACCCCTAAAACATTATTATAAGATTTTATGAGGTTAATCATGCCACCCCTACCTCTAATTATTACATGAGATATTATGAGGTGGGTGTTATTCCCCCTGATATGATATGAAATTTTATGAGGTGTTAATTATTCCCCGTGATTAGATATTATAGGGTTTGATTTATTCCCCCTAATATGATATGAGATACTATGTGGTGGGTATTATTCCCCTCAATGAGATATTACAGGTCGGGTGTTATTCTCCCTTATATAGTATATGATATATTATGAGCTTAGAATAATTCCCATTGATGAGATATTACAACTTGGTAATTATTCCCCTCAATATGGTATACAAAATATTATTATTTGGGTGTTATTACCCTTGATGAGATATTATGAGATAGACATTATTCCATGTGAGCATTGTATATATGATATAATCAATGTGAGGAGCCTTTACCCTTGGGTGCTCATATATGATTATATATATATATATATATATATATATATATTCATGAGATTTTAGGGTAGTACATGTATCATCTTGATGATATAAAACCCTATTAGAGACACTCAACACTCACCAAATCATGTATAGTCAATCTCAAGTTTCACATTAGAACCTAATGATTGACATAATTTATTTTATCATGTTAAACATTTTGTTAATTTATTTTTGATAATATCACAAGTGTGCACACTATATATACCTATTAGGTTAGGAAAACCATTAGTGGTTTCCAATTTATTTTTTACTCACACCCTGCTCGAGAGGTCATACCACTTTAGTGTAATGACCTATGATTTTAAATCCTTTAAAATACCTAAAATGTTCTATAACTTGTCTCACACACTATACCCAATATAAATAAACCACATTATATTAATAAAAAATTATTAGTAAAGATATATTAAACACTAAGACTTCAAATCACTAATATTTATAAGGTAAATAATTAATATGAGTTAATATTGAAAATATTATTTTCAATAAAAGTTGTTCTCTCTATACTATATATTTTATTTTAAAAATATAAATTTTAAATTTTATGGATTTAAATCTGATAAATTAAAATTAATTTTTTAACTCTACACAATAATATTATCCTATAATGATATTTTAGATTTATGAAATTGTTTATTTTTATTGAATAGTAAAAAAATATTGATTTTTCAAATGTCATCACTTTTGTGAAATTATTTTATTATATGAATACATTGAAATTTTTTGAAAGACATTTCATATAAATATGTATATTATAAATTATAATAAATATTTATGAAATATTATGTTTAATTTATAAACACATTCTAAATATTTTGAAAATTTATATACCATTTTAAGGAAAATTGTTTTATCTAATTAATTATAACATGATGAAATGAAGTTTTTGGATTTATTTTATTGTCAAAAAAATAATATATAAATTATTATTATTATAATTTTAAATTAATTGAAATAAATTTCATTTATAACTCTATTCAAATATTAAATGTTTAGCTTAAAAATAAACTTTTTGAAAAATAGGTTTTTACTCGTTTCATGCCCTAACATTAAAATTAATTTCCCAACATGTAGAATGTTAATCATATAAAATTATTATATTTAATATTATAAGGATAATATTATTTAATATTTAATATTTTATTCTTAGGTATACAATTTATATTATTAGGATTAGTGCTAATTACCATGATAATAGTGAAATAATTATTTGAAATTAATGTTCTATTAATATCAAGGAATTTATATTGAATAAATGAAACTTATAAAAATTAAATAATGAATCTAATATGATGTATAAACACATAAAAAAACAAATTAACACTCATTTAATTTTTAAGCAGTAATAAATAATATTAAGAATTCATAATGGTACAAATATGAATTTTTCTAATAAAATAGTTTTTCTGATCATTATTTGTTTTAATTTAAAATTTAATTTTACAATATTTATATTTTAAATTGGATTAATAATATGTTAAATTTATTTATATAACATAAAAATTTGGTTATATTTGTTACTTTATATGTTTTAAAAAAATAAGATCACTTAGTTAAAAACAAGTTACCTAATTTAAAAGTAAGAGTGTAAAATGTGAAAACATAATGGTAAAAGACATATATCATGTTTGGATGATTTTTAGAAAGAAATTGATTAGTATTTAGCATCCCAAAGATGCCCCGAACTTAATACTTTAAAATTTTTGTGCCATTTAACTTGGAATAGTTTCGTGGAATTATTTAAATATAAGTGGGGTTTCAAAAAGTGCCATTTTCGTCTCTTATAAAAGGGGTTCACTTACAACCTTACAAACACACACCTTCCTTTCGAATTCCTTCTTGAAACTCTGTAATTTTATTCTCCCTAGAATCCTATACCATAAACATTTATCCATGTTCACTAATATTTATCCTAATACCTTCAATTTCAATGGAACTTAATAAGGGAAAGATAAAGTCTCCAACTTAAATTCTATCTCCTATTAATATTTTATTGTTATCATTACCCTTATAAATATATTATAACCATAAAAATATAATTAAATGGTGTACTTATTAGACTTATTGTTTTACATTAGTGTTCAACCCCTTATTTATCTATTTTCATCCACTTATAAAAACAAAAAAACATCATTAGTGTGTTGTGTGAACTACCACCTCCCCAAAGCAATGTAATTTTTTATTAACACCATTAATGGATGGTATTAATAGTTGTAATGATAAATAAATATAATATATCTCATATAATTTTTATTCTAAAATTTCAATTTATTATTCACCTTCACCCCTCTCACACATTGTGAAATATAAATACTAATCATGCATACGTGTGGACTACCACCTCCACAATGAAACTTTTTTGCTTTCCATTTATATTTTGATAAACAACAAAAAAATATTAAAATCTGTTTATTCACCAAAAAAATTAAAATAATATCATTATGTGTTTGATATAATTATATTATGTCAAAATAAAACCATCCTTAACCATAGTCGCTAATCAAGTTATAGTGTGTTTGAGTTTGGGTAGGTTTAACCACCAACATGAACAATACCTTAAAATAAAATTTATAAAAAATTGTTTTTTTATGTAAATATAATATTTTTTATTTATATTATTTTTAAAATTACATTTATGTTCGATAAAATTACTCAAATAAGTTGTTCTCAATTTGGTTTTCACATAACATAACCAAAACACATATGGAATAAACTGAGAACAATTTATATTGATATAAGTTATATATTACATGACCTTATATGATATATAATGATATTGGTATAAAATTATGGGTAATTAAATCAAAATTATTCAAAATTTGTAACATAGATAATGTTATTAACACCTGATAGTCAAAATATGCTATAAATAATTAATGTACTCATGAAGAATAATTATGAATAAGGATTTTAAATGAGTAATATATATGATTATGGTTGTGAAATATTTTATTAAGTTATCTATGTTTTTTATAGGATTTTAGAGTTTCGTCAACTAGGGAAACAATGTAAGGTTTTATTGTCTCAAGTTGACTTTTTTGAGGAATAATTTCATGTTTTCACCTATTTATGTTGAATTAGATATAGATATTAACCTATTTATTTCATATACTATAAATATCATTCCATAAATTATATTTTATGTTTCATTCCATATTTTACATATCTTTATAATTTTATTCTTATGATATCATTACCTTAAGGGTTTTTTTGTCTCAAATTATCTTCATTGAGACATGTTTTGATGTTACGAAAAATTTTCTTTTTTATTTAGTGAATATATTGAAAATATATATAATTTGACATAATAAATTATTTAGTCCACTAAATTTAAAAACCCATATGATTTTCAATCTTCCAATTACTTTTGATTCAAAATTTACTTAACCCATAAGGGTTTTTCATAATTCATTTTTCTTTCTTTGAGTTATAATGGTTATTATTGGATACCATTCAACTAAATTGAATTATTTTATAATATTATTGTATACAATTATATTTCCATTTTAATTTCACCTTATTTAAAATTAATTCACATCAAATACTTTTATAATTATTATTTCTTCAAATACTGTTATATTTGTCTGGGTTTCATCTAAAAACATGCTTCTTTCGGACAAATGTTCTTTTATGAACATGAATTTTTTAAAATTGTGTACATACATAAAATTTTATATTTAATATAATTTATTAAACATCTTAATTTTATTTAATGTTTAATTGAAATCCCTCTTTTTCAAGGGGTTTTAATTTTAGAATTTTTAAATCCATAAGGGTTTCTTTTTCACAAATCTAAATTCCATGACGCATGTTTATAATATACACCATATATCATTTTTAATGTTTAAAATAATAAAATTTTATAATTTTTTATCATGGTCCTCTTATACTTTAGGATATTTAGTGTTTTATTTAAAAGTATTCCTCTCGTGGTGTTTTATTCAAAAGATACAAAGGGTGTAAGGGGTTTCCACGACTCAAATCTCTTTCTTGGGTCATAATCACTCTTATTTGTCTATTATATTTCAATAATGATATATCCTAACCAATTATGATATTAATTTCAATTCCACCTTAATTTTTGGGTAAATCAATTTTCACCCCAAATAATTATTCCTTGAAGATTATAATTTTTCTTTAAAATTCATTCTTGGTAAGAATATTCCTAGTTACTTTTAAAGGATTTTTCATCCATTTCTATATTATTACTTCCATATAGTTTGATTAAAATTATTAATGGAAACTAAAACTATTTTTATCTCTAATCATCACTTTATTCCACTTATTTAATTTTCATGGAAAGGTTTTATCAACCTTTTAACAATGTGGGTTTTCAATGAAAGGCTATTTTAAAATGTTCAAAAGATTTTTTCATCCATTCATATAAAAATTTTTATCATTCACTTGGAATTTATTTTTGATGAATTTTATTTATTTTTCAAGGTTCCATTATTATAGATTCTTTTTAAAAAGCAAATTTTTTAAAATATTACAACTTCCCTTTTTGAAAAGATTATTTCTTTTTCAATTATCCATTATCAAATATTATTTTAAATTTAAAAGTTATCAACATATTTCCACTTATTTTAATTAAAACTTTATATCTATTTAAACTTTCCATTATTAAATATTATTTTTAATAAAAAAAGGTATCAAAGTATTTTCAATTATTTTGTTGAAATCATTATGTCTTTTTCAAGCATAAATTATTAAATATTTTCATAAAAGTAAAATTTTTCAAAGTATTTTTACCTACCCTTTTTGAAAAAATTATGTATTTTAAAGGAATTTCTATTAAGAACTCATTATAAAATGGTTTTTAGTAGTCTTTTATTTCCCTCAATAAAAAAATTTGAAAGTAATAGTCACTTTAACATTTTAAAAAGTTTTTTTGAAAACATTTGTATTTTTAATTATATTTACCCTACAAGGTTTATTTTTCATGAAGTGATGTTTTCATAACCCATTATATGTTATTATGATATGATTAATTTTTTGAAATGATATTTCTAACATTATATGATTTCTTAAGTTCGTGTTATGTGATTTTTTTGAATGTTCTAAGAAACTCTCACGCCCCGCCTTCACCAATATGAGGGAAATGGATAGTAGATTGGAAAACCCTTCCTTCCTCAAGTTAAATGAGAGATAATGACCCCTGAGACCCGCCTTCAATAGGCCTTAGGGTGGAGACTAGCACCAACAGTATAAAATCACACATAAATGGAAGGCATTACCCTGTTTATTTAGTAGGATCGGGATATAAGATAGTAAGTCTCAAACAACAAAAAAACTAGAAGTAAAAGTAAAGCCCAAACAATCCTTTCCCATTTGCATGTTTCAAATAATAAGTACTAAAATAAAAGAAAACTCCAAAGGTAAATACCAAAGAAAGAAAAACAATAACAAAAACTGTCATAATGCCCAAAATAGTATGGTCCCGCACGATCCTCGAAGTCCTTATAGAAACCTGAATGTAGTTTTATATACATAGGGTGAGTATACATGTATACTCAGTATGGAAAAACCAAATTCTCTCATGCACAAGTGGGGAGGCATTCTAATTCCCTATTTGAAAAGGAGATAAACAAAGCACCTATCATGGAAACTATCCACCCAAACCTCACCAAGGCACACTCCCCAAATAACACAAGTCAAGTAAGGTAATAGTAATTACACATCAATGTTTGGGTACCTGGAACCACTTCCCCACTAGTTATTGAACACATCCTATGCGTCAGACCTTCCCCGCCCTTTTCACCGCATTCCCACTACCACACCCCTTCTGCACACACCTGGGCTACCACAACCACACATCCTGCCTGCAAACACATGGGCCACAGACACACGTAACCACACCTGAAAACACCTGGGCCAGTATAACTTCTGCCACACCCGAATTCACCTAGGTCTGAACAACTATTACCACGCCCGAAGACACCTGGGCCTCATCTCGAAGACACTTGGGAAACAACCTGCCCACAAACACCTGGGCCGACCACCATAACTACCCTTCCCGATGTATCTTGTTCTATAATGGACCTCAGGATGTCACATCATGTCCAAAGAGTCTTGGGCTACTCGGTAAAGGGAGAAGAAAAGGAGATAATAACCAGCCACTCATAAGAGTGTTGGGAAAAACACCCTCCCCCATGAAATGGGGGTGTTCGACACAAAGTACTCAACTTGGGTGGGGTGAGAATGAGAAAAATAAAAAATTAAATCATACATATAAGTAACAAGAACTCATCCTAGCCTAGGGGTTCCAAAGCCAGCCCATACACAAACACCCTCGTTACTATTCATTTATAGGAAACATCACAACCATAACAATGTCACAACTCCTTCCCAGAAAACAGTTCCCCAATGAACCCATTCTTGTTTCCATATTCAAGTGATTAAATTTAGATAATTCTTCACTGCCAGGCAACTAATGGGCATAGCCACAAGCCAAGGAAGGAAAATCACCCAAACAACAATTTAAGAATTCACGCCCAGTTCTCTTGTAATGTAACAACAACAAAGGGGATCTGTGAGATCCCTAAAAGTACTGGAAACAAACCAAGCACCAACATATGACCCCACATGGCCCTAAAATCCACAAGCTAACAACTTCACAACAGGGGATCCCATCCCCATCCATGTCACCTCACAAGCATCAAGTAGAACAACTATACACATCACCATAATAGAGTAAGAGAGTTTCCAGATTTAGACACTCTTTTCCTTTAGTTTCATCTTTTTGTTTGGTTAACCGGGGTGACCACACAAGGTTTATTATTAATCAGACATCCATTTAATCATCCATGTTTACGTGATTAACCAGTTTCCATGTTACATCCATTCAATCATAGAATTATTCAAAAAAATGTTTATTAGTGCACAAGGAATGACCACCGATGGCCAAGATTTTTAGTGGGCATAAGCCCATATAATTCACAACAAATAAGAAAAAGTAGAAGGGTACAGTTGCATCATCAAACAAACCCCATCATTCTTTAAAATTTCATTTATTATCTTAATTAAGGTTTTGGTTTCATCCATCCCCATAAAAACATTAGCATACCTGCCCTGCATGATACACAATAAAGAGAGATGAAGGAAGAACCCTACTTGGATGATCAATGATCGATGTTTTTATCCACACGCCAAGAACTGGGGATGTGCGACTTGCATTGGAGGGACTATGAGGACACCAAGAGTGATCAGAAAAGCTCCAACACAGGCGTACCACTTTCCTCAGGAAGGGGGTACTCTAAACACACCAAGGAAAAGAAAAGAAAGAAACCAAGAAGAAGAAATAAGGAAAGAAATAATTCTTGTGGGATAAAAAGGTGATATCCTGGAGTTACGGGATAAGAATTTTGAATAGCTTTAAAGTCAGATCATGGTTTCACCATGCGGTTGGGTGGGTACACATGATGGAATTAATTGTTATTTAATAATTCTAATAAGAGAGGTGGCCATAAGGGCTATGAGTTAAAGGGTTTCCTTTAAATAGAGGAAAACGCCAACAGGGGTGGAACTGGAAGGTTTGGGAAAAAGGGAGCGTCGCCAAGGAAGAGACACACGTTTTGGTAAGTCAAGGGTCGCATGAAAATTGGGGGATTTTATATATCATTAATGGGCTTTAAAAAGGATTTTAAAGGGGGTATTAAAACACTCTTACGTCAAAAGATACATTGTGGGAGCAGAACTAGAAAAAGAACAAAGGGTGGGACACCATTCTGTGAGACACCGTAATGGGACACGGTCACGGTGCCACTGTACGTGGTGCCACCATCCTGGTGGGACTGTCACAGTGCCACTGATTCTATGGAACACCGTGAGTGGTGCCACCATCACAGTTCCACTATTTTGGTGGAACATTGTGAGTGGTGCTACCGTTTTGGTGGAACACTGTGAGCGGTTCCACCATCACGGTGCCACTGTTTCGGTGTGAGATAGTGACCGGTGCCACCATCACGGTGCCTCCATGACCAGTGTCATCGTTTCGGTGGAACCGTTTGATGGAACTAATCTTCAGTAAACTTCCCTAATGATCAACTTCCTAGGCCGTTACATCAAATACCTCTAAATTATTCTTTCCCTTGATAATTTAAACTAGACCCAAAGAGAAGATAGGGGTTCGAACAACCACCTCAAAAGATACCTCTCAAGAGTTAACCCCATCGAAATTTAGGAACACCTATCCCTCATGTAACCACACAAACATATAAAGGTGTCACTATCCAGAAATATGGATCAAAGAGTCATTTCCCCCATGTCAAGAAACTATCCACTTTGGGTAGCACTGACTCAACTACACAGGTTTAATTACATCCACTCTAATGCATCTTGATTAGGGATCGACTCCTCCCTTCCCCATCGACAGGACCCTTTACACACATTCTGAGAACAAGGAAAAGGACACATTCATAGTTAACAAGGCTAAGCACTATATCACAAACAAGTACAAAATTGAATAGAAAAAAACTCAAAACAACTCTGGTTACTGGGCAAGAATATGTGCCTCTCATTCCCAGGTACTCTCCTAGAGGCTACCTTGCCTCCCAAACACATGAACTAAGGGAATGGTTTGTCAATGAAGCACCTTATCATAAAAACCTTCTATCCTCACTGATCACTCTATGAATGTCTCATCATCCTCGATATCCATCTTTCCCCAGTCGAGGACGTGCGAATCATCATGTAGATACCGACAGAGCTTAGGCACATGGAATAATTCATGCACTCTCAGTAGTGGCAGTGGTAGCGCTATATGATAACCACTTCATCGACCCACTGTAACACCTTGAAGGGTCTGACGAACCTGGGAGAAAGCTTCCTCCCCCTAACAACCTTAGTTGTCCATGCCGAGGGGAGACCTTCAAGAACACGTGGTCCCCAACCTCTAACTCCAAGGTTCTTATCCTACTATCAGCATATGACTTTTTCTAATCCTAGGCTACCTTCATCCTTTCTCGTATATGTTGAATCTTCTCTGTCGTGCTCTGCACCACTTCCAAGCCAAGAACACTTTCTTCCCCGACCTCTATCCAGCACATGGGTGAGCGACACGGCCTCCCATAAAAAGCTTCGAATGGAGCCATTCCAATGGTAGAGTGATAGCTATTGTTGTATGAAAACTCTACCAGAGGAAAGTGTCGTTCCCATGATCGCCCAATGTCTAAAACCCATGCCCGTAGAATATCCTCCAATGCCTAGATGGTGCGCTCTATCTGCCCATCTGTCAGGGTGTGGAAAGCAGTGTTGAAGCATAGTTGGGTGGAAAAAGCATGTTGCAATCCTTTCCATACCCGTAAGGTAAACTGAGTATCCCAATCGGAGACTATGGACCTCGAAACTCCATGCAACTGGACCACCTCATCCACGTACCACTGTGTTAGGGCACCCACCACACTCGACTCCTTGATTTCCAGGATGTGATCCGATTTCGTCAGTCGGTCCACCACTACCCAGTTGGCATCGTAACCCCCTTGAACTCTAGGTAGTCCGATGACGAAATCCATCGAGTTGTCATCCCACTTCCACTCGGGGATATATAAAGGGTGTAATAGACCTCCTAGGACACAGTGTTCAGCCTTCACCTGCTAACATACAAGACACATAGCCACAAAGTCCACCACTATCTGCTTTACCCTAGGCCACCAAAACTGACCCCTCAAACCCCAGTACATGTTGGAAACTCCTAGGTGCACCTCTAGGGGTGAGTTGTGGAACTCACCAAGAACTCCCTTCGCATTTCCACCAAGATGAACAACTTCCCAGGAAACATCATCCAATTCTACCCGTATTCCAACCATCCTTCTGGAGCATTGCCCTAGCTAACACGATCGTGCATCGCTTCAGCCTCTGAGTCTCTCCACTAAGACTCCTCCACCTTCCGCAACAGAGAGGAATGAACTGTCATCTGAAACATACAACCTATACCGCCATCCACCCTTTCATCTCGGTGTAGTGTAGAAAACTCCTCCATCTCCTTCCAAGCATCTTCCGACTCTCAAACCACATCCTTCTATGACTTTATGCTCAAGACATCAGCTACCACGTTCCCCTTTCCCGATTTTTAGGAAATTTTGAAGTTGTAGTCCTGAAGATTAACATTCACCTTCACTGCCGCAATTTCAACTCCCAGTGGGAGAATATATTCCCCAAGCTCTTGTGATATGTGAAGACCATAAACCACTCCTCGATTAGGTAGTTCCACCAAAACTTTATTGCGAACACAAATGATGTGACATCCAAATCATGGGTGGAATAATTACGCTCATAGGTGGAAAAACTGCCTTGACCCATAAGAGATCACCCCCTGTTGTTGCATCAGTACACACCCCAATCCTTGGTCTGAAGCATCACAGAATACCTCAAATGTTACCCCTTCTTCTGGAAACCTCATCACTGGGGCACTGACTAATTTCCCCTTTATTTAACTGAAGGCTTCCTGGCACTACTCACTCTATAAAAAGTCCTGGTCTTTCTTGGTCAAGGTTGTCAAAGGTGATGCAACACGGGAAAAGTTGGGCACAAATATTTGGTAGTAACCCGCTAGACCCAAGAAACTATGAACCTCTGCCACGTTCTTGGGTGTTTCCCAAGAAATAACCACTTCAACCTTTGAAGGATCAACCTCTATTCCCCTCTCAGACACCACGTGTCCACGAAAGTGCACTTCTTGTGTCTAGAACTTACACTTGGACAATTTCCCGTAGAGATGGTGTTGTTAGAGGACCTATAAAACCGTCCTCAGATGCTCACCGTGATCCTCCTCTGATCTTGAGTAGATCAAGATGTCATCAATAAACATGACTACGAACCGGTCCAGATACTCATAGAAGATGGAGTATATGAGGCCCATGAACACGGTTGGGGCATTCATAAGGTCTAACGGCATGACCACACACTCAGAATGACGATATATTCACCTGAATGAAATATTTGAGATGTCACCATGATTCACCCTCAACTGGTGATATCCTGACCACAGGTCTATCATGGAGAACCATCCTTCCCCTTCAATTGGTCAAAGAGGTCATCTATCCTTAGGAGAGGGTAATGGTTCCTGACCGTTTCCTAATTCAGTCACTACTAGTCTATGCACAGCATGAAACCATCATCTTCCTTCTTCAAGAATAATACCGGAGCACCCCATGGTGATATTCTTGGTCGAACAAAATTCTTCTTCATTAGATCATCAATCTAAATCTGTAACACCCGCAGCTCAGAAGGTGCCATCCAATAGGGAGCCATCAAAATCGAACGGACACCAGGTTGCAAGTCTATCCCAAACTCAATATCACATCAAGGGGGTAGAGTCACCACCTCCTTAGGGAAGACGTCCATGAACTCACTGACAATCCCCCAAACATCCACCATCTATGTATCTACCGACTCAACTGATAGCTTGGCTAACAAAGAAAGAAGGGACTTCACTCACCGACTTCCCTCCTCACAACCCCGCTCGCCGATGAAGGTCGCATATTTTCCACCCACATTTGAAAACATGATCCTTCTTAGGAAGTAGTCAATAAAAGAACATACAGAGAAAATCCATTCAATGCCTAGAATGACATCATATGACTGCATCTCTAGCAAAAGGTCCCCACTAGACTAGTGTGGTCCCAACATCAGTCTGCATTCTCGGCAAACATGAGACAAGCTGGTCTAACCTCGGACTATGGTACTCAAAACCAGGGGTATGGGAAGTATCTCTGCATCTATACCCAAAGCATGGGCTCGACTAGGTGCACCAAAGGAGTGAAAAGATCCTGAATCAAACAAGGCAGTTACAAGAGTGTTGAATAGATAGATTGTACCTCGAACGACTTCCGGCCCTATTAAAACTGGTACCTCTGCGGCGTGTAACTACCCACACCCAGCTCCTCTGCCCCTAAACTATCAGCTGCCTCCCTGAACATGCCCTAGTCCAGGTCCCAGAAAAGTGCCCTGAGGTTGGACTCCTCCCTCAATGTCTTCTCTTGGAGGAGCGGGAGATCGTTGTCCCTGTTGTTGCTACTGAAAGGGTCGGGCTAGAAACTATTCCTACTGAGGTGGGTGCTGGACCAGACCAACCCCACCGTATTGTACTTGGTTTGGGCACTAATTTCGAAGGTGCACATGTCTACCACAGATGAAGCATCTCATTACAAGGCCTAAAAAGAAAGGGTGATGACCAGGAGATCGAAACTGGAACTGTTGGGGCCTTCTCCCCACTGGCCAAAACTTAGAAGGCCCTGACGCTTGAGGTCTGATGCTGATGGACTTTCCCTTTGACAATCCCAACTAGATCCCTTCTCATGGAACACCTCCCATCTTTTGCATCCTCTCCACCACTTCAGCCTTCTTCTGGACTTCCAAGTACGTCGGTAGGGTGAAGTGGGTAACAGAATACTGAAGAGAAGTCAAAGTGCCTCCTACAAACCTCTTCCCTGAGACTCCTCATCTGGAAAGAGGTCTGAAGAAAATCGAAGGAGATCCTTGAACATGATCCCTAACTCTCTCACTAACATACTCCCCTACTGAAGGGAGGGTATCTCCTACCTCTTCTCAGCCTTCATCGTGGAAGAGAGGAATTCTGCCCGGAACTCCCTCTCAAAGTCATCCCAGGTAACCTCAGTGTCTCTCTTCTCCCAAAGATAGTGTGTCCACCATTGACGCATTTCTCCCCACATCTGGCTCATATCCAGAGAAACCCAGTACTCCGTCGGATCCTAAATCTAGCTGAAAGCTATCACCAGCTCCTTGATCCAGCTCTCTGTCTCTATGTTCGAGACGCTGCCCTCGTACTTCCTGAGGGTCTTCCACTGAAAGGCATGAAGTGTCTTATGCCACGGATCATCCTCATCCTCCCGGTCAGCCGTCTTCTGATCATCCAAATCAACCTCTTGGGCCTTGATCGCCCACACTACCTGTGGTCGTCATCCAGGTTCCATAGCTGTAAGGTAAACTGGGAATGCCTAAGCCCGAGTAGTGTAGAAGATTTCATTTATTTTTTCGTAGACTTTTTATTCATTTTAAATACCCAAAATACCCAAGACACACAATAACACAAGTCATTATTATGCATGTACCTTTCCTAGGGTCTCTAATCTACAATCAGTGTAGCCTCACTTGGTCATTTGATAGGCCCAGAGTCCTTGCATCGGATCACGAGGGGCCCTAAAATCCCATGTCCTGGTCAGTCTTCCTTGGCCTATTTCACACACCAAGATTTCCTAACACAGTTTCCCTACCATTCCATGCAATCCTCATTGTGCCTAACTCCGGAGTCCATCCTATATCTCAAATCTTTCCTCTGATACCATTTTCTCATGATCTGCCTTCACCAAGATGAGGGAAAGGAAAAACAGATTGCCAAACAGTTCCTTCTTCATGTTGAAGGAGAGATAATGACCCCCGAGACCCACCTTCAATAGGCCCCAGATAGGAAACTAGCACCAAGGGTATAATATCACACATAAAATGGAAGGCATTACCCTTTTTGTTTAGTTTGATCGGGAGATAATATAGTAAATACCAAAAAACACCAAAACTAGAAGTAAAAGTAAATCCCAAACAATCCTTTGCCATATGCATGTATTAAATAATAAGTACTACATTATAAGAAAAATCTAATGGTAAATACCAATGAAAGGAAAACAGAAACAGCAAATGTCCCAACACCCGAACTAGTACAGTCATGCATGGTCCTAAAAGTCCTATTGGAAACCTAAAAGTAGTTTTATATACAAAGTGTGAGTATACAGGTATACTATGTAAGGAAAAACCAAAAGATCTCATTCACAAGTGGGGAGGCATTGTAATGCTCTATGAGAAAATGAGATAACCAAAGAACGTTGCAAGGAAACTATACACCCAAACCTCACCAAGGAACTCTTCAAATAATGAAAGTCAAGTAAGTTAATAGTAATAACAAGTTGATGTTTGGGTACCCCACACCACTTCACCACTGGTTATTGAATACATCATTTGCGTCGGACCTTCTCCTCCATTTTCACTGTAGTCCCACTACCACACCCCGCCTGCACACACTTGGGCTACCACAACCCCACATCCCACCCATAAACACCTAGTCCACATCCACACATAACCACGCCCATAGACACCATGTCTAGAACAACTATTGTCATGCCTGAAGACACCTGGGCCTGACCGACACTTGGAAAACAACATGCCTGCACACACCTGGGTCGACCACCACAACAACCCAGCCCAAAAAAATCTTGGGCTATAATGGAGCTCAGGCCATCACAGTCTACCTAAAGAGTCTTGGGATACTTAGGAAAGGGAGCATAAAAGGAGCTAATAACCAGCCACTCATATGAGTGTTGGGAAAACACCCTCCCCCATGAAATGGGGGTGTTCGGCACGAAGTTCTCAACTTGGGAGGGTCACGAATGAGAAACATAAAAAAATAAAATTATACATATCAGTAATAAGAACTCATACCAGCCTAGGGGTGCCAAACCCAAAACTTACACAAACACCATCGTTACTATTCATTCATAAGAAACACCACAGCCACAACCATGTCACAACTCATTCCCAAAAAATAGTTCCCCATTGAACCCATTCTTGTTTTCATATTCAAGTGATTACATTTAGATAATTCTTCACTACTACGAAACTAATGAGTATAGCCACAAGGTAAGGGATGAAAAAAATCCAAATAGCAATTTAAGCTTTCACACCTGATTCTCTTGTAAAGTCACAACAACAAAGGGGATATGTGAGATCCCTCAAAGTACTGGAACCAAACCAAGCCCCAATATAGGACCCCAAACAGCCCCCAAATCCATAAGATAACAACTGCACAATAGGGGATCACATCCCCATCCATTTCACCTCACAAGAATCAAGTTGAACAACTATACACATCACCAGAACAAAGTAAGAGAGTTTCTCGATTTAGACACACCTTTCCTTTAGTTCTATATTTCTGTTTGGTTAACTGGGGTGACCACACAAGGTTTCTTATTCATTGAACCTCCATTTAATCAATAAAGTTTACGTGATTAACCAGTTTCCATGTTATAGCCATTCAATCATAGAATTATCTAGAAAAAAAGTATAATTAGTGAACAAGTAATGACCACCAATGAACAAGATTTTTAGAGGACATAAGACCATATAATTTAAACATTTAAGAAAAAGTAGAAGAGTATATCAGCAACATCAAACACACCCCATAATTTTTTAAAAGTCTGTTTATGATCTTCATTAAGGTTTTGGTTTCATACATCCCTGTAGAAACATTAGCATACCCGCCCCGCATGATACAAATTAAAGAGAGACGAACGAATAACCCTACTTGGATGATCAAATATTGAATTTCTTCTCCATGTTACAAGAACTAGGGATGCCCGACTTACATGGGGAACTCCAAGGACTCCAAGAGTGAGAAGAAAAGCTCCAATACAGGTGCACTACTTGCCTCGGGAAGGGTGGACTCCAAATGCACCAAGTAAATGAAAAGAAACTAGCCAATAAGAAGAAAGAAGGAAAGAAATAATTCTCGTGTGATAAAGAGGTGAGATCTTGGAGTTACAGGATAAGAATTTTGAAAGTCTTAAAAGGCGGATCATGGTTTCACCATGCGGTTGGGTGGTCACACATGATGGAATTAATTGTCTTTTAGTAAATAATCATCGAAGAGGTGTCCATAATGGTTGTGAGTTAAAGGGTTTCCTTTAAATAGGGGAAAATGCCAACAGGAGCGGAACTGTAAAGTATGAGATAAAAGGTTCAACATCGAGGAAAAGTTACACGTTTTGGTAAGTCAAGGGTTTCCCAAAACTTATGGGATTTTAGATATTGTGAATGGGATTTAAAAAGGCTTTGAAAGTGGGTATTAAAACACTCTTACATCAAATGATACATTGTGGGAGTGGAACTAGAAAAGAACAAAGGGTGGGATAGTGTTCGGTGCGACACTGTAATGGTGCCATGGTCACGGTGTCACCGTAAGTGGTTCCACCTTCATGGTGCGACCGTCATAGTGTCACCATCACGGTTCCACTAGTTCATTAGAGCACTATAAGCGGTGGCACCGTCACGGTGCCATCGGTTTGGTGGAACACTGTGAGCAGTGCCACCATCATGGTGCCACCGTTTCGGTGTGAGACCATGACCGGTGTCACCATAACGGTGCCACAGTGAATGGTTCCACTATCAAAGTGCCACCATTTTAGTGGAACCGTTTAATGGAACCGAGCTTCAGGAAAAGTCCTTAATGAGCCACTGCCTAAGCCATTATAGAAACCCATTATTTTTTACTCTTGTTATTTATGAGTTGATGAATGTTTTATTTTATAGTGGAATAAAATTTATGGATTTTGTTGGGGGTGGGGCCTATATCACTCTCAAATTAATTGGGTAAAGAATTATATCTCATGAGATAGAAATATTATGTGAATAGGATAGAAAGTCACTAGGTTCGCAAAGGGTGAGTGTGATTGTGTTAATATATACTCACAATGTTAAATGTGAATAGGTTTGAAAGTCACCAGGTCCACAAATGTTGGGTGTGATGGTGTTAATCTCTAATCAAAATTTTACTAATTAATAGTTTGGTGAGTAGCTTGGTTTATAAGTATAAGAAATCTTATATATATTATTGATCCACTTTTTCAAATTTTTTATCCTTTCATGCCATGTTTTCAGGATTAGGCCTTATTTTTAATGTATTTCTCAATTTTATATCATGCTCATAAGTTTTCATATTATTGAAATAAAATAAAGGTAGTTCATTTATTTTATTATTTCTTAATGATCTTCTTATGATCTTATGTTTCTCTATAAATTTTTATGATTATTTCCAATTGTATTTTTATCTATTATTATGTTATTTATATCATTCACTTGTTTTCCTTGACATTTAGGATTTAATACTTTATGAAAAGTATTTTCCCTTACTGAGTGTTTAATCTCACCCATTTCTTATGTTTTTAATTAAAATGTTATAATGATGATTGTATCATATGAGATGTCTAGAAAGGGTATTATGGAGCATGATTATGGATAAATTTTCTCATGGGTAGTAAATTAAGATGGTTATGTAACTAATATCTAAGACACTAAACCTTTAGATGTTTTATTCATGAAACTATTTATGAGATGTATTATTTAATTTAATATATTAATAGAATATTAAATTCATGCAATTCCAGGGTCACTTCAGTTTCCATCATATTAGGGTTTAGTTATTTTGTTGATTAATTTAGTTATTTTCTTAGATCTGTTTAGTTTCCTTCAGTGTCAGGGTTAGATAACCTTAGTGGAAACCCTTGAGTTGAGCCTAAGTATAGGATTATAACATGAAATATTTTTAAATTTTTGATTTGATGGTTTTTTATAGAAATACATCTTGTCTAGATTTTGGAAAGTGGATACAGCTATGAAATAGACACAGCAAGGTATAATCACCCCGAAAAGAGTTGGTTGAGAATTAACTCAATCATCAGTCGGATGCACGATAGGTGGGAATAATAATGAACACCTAGATAAAAAATCCTTGGGATATACTTTGATTGATTTCATACTACTTATGAAGAATTATAAAGTATTTAATTACTAATTACATTAAGTTATTTGGTTAAGAAGTATGAGGTAATACAATGTAATGTAACATAGTTAGATCCAAAAGAGTTATTAGATTGACCAAGAATGTCATAGTTTAAATGAAAGTATCATATGTTTAAATGAAGGTTTCACTAGAGAATACATCTTAGTATTCATCTCTCGTCTTCATATTGAAACATCTAACCCAACTCATTGGCTTGAGAATAAACAATGTTCCACTAAACATAGGTGGCATCCCAAAGGCACAAAAGGTAGCTACTAAATTCAAAGTGGTTTGGAAAACATTACATGATTATGTTCCCTTTAGAAATAAAACAACCAAACAACATAAAATAACATAATCCAAATAATCTCAATCATGTATATGTAAAAGCAATACAACTCTAAATTAATACCAATAGAATAAAAATATTATAGTAAAGTTGGAATAAGGAACTTAAAAAACATTATGACCCAAATAGATGGAAGTGAAAAATATCTCCATGCTCTAACACCACCTTACATTCCCACGGTAAGAAGATGTACCTCTATAGAAATAAGATACCTTCCACTTTCTTGTGTCTTAGTAAATGATATCAGTAGATTCACAAAATCTCCCAAGAAGAGGGTGAGTATAAACTTAGTAGTAAATTCACATAGACTTCCCAAAACATTCCACTAGGACAATAACTAGTTATCAAGTTTCATATAAAACTATTGGAAAATAGGTAAACAATTTATACAAAGATATTATTGAAAACCATGTGAGGAAACCCATAAAATATTATTAATATTGATTAAGAAAATTCATAATTATCCCCTTGTTAAAACACAACCACACACCCATACACACACTTAATATTGGTTTCACACATTTATGGTGTTACATCATAACCATACTACATCCCACTTTGAGAGTGGTACTTAATGAACATAATGGGTCTCACATTGACCAAACTCCAACCCAGTTATGAAAACTTCCAATCCAATTAATTTTATATAAACTAATCTCACTTAAGAAACATTTCATCCAACATTTATATTAAATAAAAACCATTCCATAATTTAAAACCTATCAGTTTAAAATTATAATTAAATGGGCTTTTCAAAAATCCATCCAATTTCTCATATTTCCAAAACGCAAAGAAAAAGGTTACCCTTTAAGAAATCACAAAATATTTTCATATAAAATATAAGAAAAACGTTAAATAAAACCGATATTTCAAGTGATATAATAAGTTGAGATGATATACAGTCCAGAAACATCTCAATGGGTGATGAAAATGAATAATGGAACTAAGATCTAGATCTAAGATCACAACACCTTCCCTTCAATAGATCCAAAAAGATATCCTCTGGAGTCCCATATTATCACATAGATATATCTATTAGAGAATATATATATATATATATATATATATATGGCTCTTAGAGTGAGGATAATATTATATCTAAGAATAATGGGTAAGAATAATGACTTACCAATGATTTTGGATCTCTAACGCACTTTGATTTGTAAAAGTCATATCTAGATCAAATGGAATCACCAAGGGATCCTATGAGAGAAAATGAGTACAAGTTCTTCAGAGAATATGAGATAATTAGGTTTTCAGGTTCATAATATTAATTTAAATATAATTTTCATATTATTAATTTCACATTGTATGGTTAGGTCACACAAATTTTCAAACTGTGCATGTCCTATTGGGAATCACCAAGGTTTCCGCATGATTTTTTCCAAACAGTTTGGAAAACTAGGTGCCATCTATGCAATGATACTACCTAAAGGCCATACCCTTTCATAATTAGATCACATGGTTTGAAAGAATATGTGCCAACCATTCTTTTCCCACTGTCTTCTCCCACACTCTTTACCCTGAAATGCAAATGGATTGAAAAAATGGGGCTCCAACCATGGGCCTACCCAGTGGCTCTCATTACCACCTTGCACGATTTTCTGGAGATCGTTTATGGTTTATACTAATCATTATAAAACTGTGCACCTCTCTAAACACCTTCAAAAAATTCCAAAAACATTTAAAAATTCCGCAAACATAACTCGGGTATTACACAAGATGAAAATACATAATAAAAGGGTAAACTTCTTTTAATAAGGTGTGTTGCATTCTCCTCACTATTATTATTTACATCCATGGAAAGTATGATACTGGTGTTTCATTGGAATCAATCTTTCCATTTCTATCACATCTCTTTATCACGTTCCCATGTATCATCTTAAATATAACCACACTTCCATATAACCCACATCAAACTAATTGATCTCCCACACAAGAGTTTATTTTACCTATCCATAATCTGTATCGGTAGATAAATTAATGGAGAATGCTCAATATTAAATGGGTCCCTCATAGTAAATGGTTAGGATCGGGAAAGTACTTCTTTATTTGAGATAAATGAAACAAATTATGCACTAAACTAAACCTTGGTAATAAATAAAACTAATAATTCAAATCACCAACTCATTAAAGTATCTCAAAAGGTCCAACATATAGAGGTTACAACTTTCCTTTCTTTCCAAAATTCTAATGCCCAATCCTTACAGAGATTCTCAAGAAAACAAAATCATCCACATAAAATGATAACTTTCATCGATGATTATACACATTTGATTTATAGTGACTTTAATTCACTGAAATACTCTTTATTATCATCTAAAACCTCTGCATTTTCATAGGACCACGACTAGTTCTGATAAGTGAAGTATCATATATTTACACCCAAGAAAGTAAAGAATGAAAAGGATAGTCATAAAATGATTTAAAAGTATCCATATATATTGAATCCTAATAAATATTATTGTATAAGAACTCTACTAATGGTATATGATTCTCCCTTGAGCCACCCAAATCCATCACACAAGATCTAAGAATGTGAACCAATATTTAAATCATTCTTTTGAATTGACCATCCGTTTGAGGATGATATTCTGTGCTTATGGTCGGGTGGGTTCCAAAGTCTTGTTGCAAGGACTTCCAAAACCAATATGTAAATCTTGGCTCCTTGTCATACATAATTGAAACTAAAAATCCATGCATCTTTACAACTTCCCAAATGTATATCTTTGTAAAGTATTACACCTTATTGGATTCATGAATAGGGAAAAGTGAACCAACATTGTAAGTTGATCCATAATCACCCATATTGAATTATGATTCTGGACCATTGTTATATGTCCTGTGATAAATTTCATAGCTATTTAATATCATTCCAACATAATGATAGGTTAAGAATACAATATACTAGCTAGTCATGTTTGCTCTACCTAGTCCAAATAATAGGTGAGCCATATTAAGAAAAAATCTACCACTATAAATTTCAGGTCAACCCTCTAAAACTATGATCCCAATTCATTATACATCATTTAAATACCATGGTGAAAATACCATCTCGAATTTTGGTTGGTAGAAATAATTTTTTCCTAATATATTAGAGGAACCATAATATAATCTTTAGAAAACATCATAGATATCCCATCTAGAATACATCCCTCAATATTCTCCCAACCGTTGAGTCTTTACATAATTCTTAGACATTCAGGATCAGATGTGTGGGCTTTCTTAACCTTCTAAAAAAAAATTGGAATAAGAGAAACTAGAAATAAAATTGTAGCATGGCTGATCTCAAAAAGCTAATGACCTTGTACTCGAGTGGTAGAGGCTCCTTCTTAGAATCCAAGAGACCTAAGATCAAATTCAAGTGAGGATAAATTTCCACGATACTGTAGAAGTATTGTAGCAGGTATTGTTCGATACTACAGAATCTATCACTATTCATCTGATTAGGGGCTTAGGGCCACCGGTTTGGGCCTATAGGTCTCATGGACTTCGGGCCACCAAAGACCTTCGGGACACAGGGCCTTCAGGATGTAAGGGACATCAGACCACCAATGGCCATTGGTCCATAGGGATTTTGGGCCATATAAAAGACAAGAAGTGGAGTGGACCACATAGGAGCGGACCCAGATGAGAATTCCGAGAAAAATACCAACCACCAGAGTATAGATAACTGGATTAGAAGAATGAGAGGGTATGGAAACTATCATTGGGACCAGGCACCATGAAACTCTGCATGGGGAAATTCTATCCGATCATCCATGAAAGGTGGGGAGCTAGGCGACTTCAAGATTCATATGATGAGGAGGGTCTAGTTAAAGTGTGTTAGGTCTCGTGCCTTTAAGTTCATGTATTGGGAGTTGTATTGGCCTTGTTCCATGGGCCTACAGTTCATGTAAGGGTTCCCCTTTAACCCTTAAAAGGGGGATTGTTAAAAAATAAATAAAAAGGACTTCGGGCCATTCGAGTGGCCTCTCTCAAAAAAATATAGATTCATATCTACTATGATCAACATTAGCATCCACTGATTTTAATCCTCTTTATCAAAAAAATTATATGAATTCCTACTTAGTGTTTTAGCCATAGATTTCCTTTTACTCAGTGTATACATCAATTAAAATTAAAATATATATAGATATTTAATCTATCTACATTTCCTTAGATTAAAATCCCTTTATGATAAAATGTGTCTCAAAATCTTATGATCTATAAGCTCCATAAATCTCTCACCAAAAAGATAATGAAACCATGTTTTCAAATTGTAGACTATGGCAGCTAATTCCAAATCATGTGTTAGGTATTTTTTATCATTCATATGTATCTATCATGAGCTATAGTCTAAAACATGAAATCCTAGTATGATAACACATCCTAAAACATAACTATATGAATCATAATAAACAATGTGTCCTCATACTAAATTTGATAATGTAAGGATAAGTGATAATGTAAACTTGAACTTAAGATCTAGGAAAAAAAATTGGAATACATTCCTCCATTAGAAAGGAACAACTTTCCTTATCAAATATGTCATCAATGAATAAAGTCATGAAAAATAATAAAAAAATCCAAAAAAACTAGTGTTTCCCAAAAAAAACTAGTATTTCATCAATTCATGGAAGAGGATAGTAATTCTTTATCATAACTTGGTTATGCTTATAATTATCCAAAAAAAACATAATCGTTTCATCCACCTTCTTAAAAAAAACCAGTGTTTCCCATAGATATTTTCTCAGTTTAATTAACCCTTTACTTTATAACTCTTCAAGGTAGAATTTTAATTCCATTAATTTTGTGGGTTACATACTATAAGATTTGTATAAAATAGTATTGGTCCCTAGTAGGAGATCAATAATAAATGAAACTTTTCTTTTGGGTAGTAATCTAAAGAAATTATTGGGAAAGATATCAAGAAATTACTCAATGATGATGAGAAAATATCTATGTCCTATTTCATATAATTATTTCAAAGATTCTACAACCAAATGATAAGATATATTCCCAATCACTGGTACTAAAGGTTCCAATTTACATGCATTCACGTCCCAAACTCCTTTAATGAGATGATTACCTCCATCAGAAGATGTAAAACTTACCTGCTTAGAATAATAGTTCATCTAGACCTTGAAACTCATCAACTAATCCATTCCAAAAATCAATTCATGGATATATATCACAATAATATAGAAATCCCAAATGAATTCATCCTCATTGATGGTTATATAACAAGTTTCTCACTTAATGGATTGGCACTCATGTTGGCCCAAGTATTTTTTATGTTTCAATAGATGAGGCTTAATTTAAACATGAAAACACATTTAATCCATAACAAGAGTGAAAATAAAATATTTGGATAGACACATATCAAACAAGTCTTGCATAATGTTGTAATTTAAAAGAATATTATCTCATATAGTTTAAGAATTAGATTGACCCTCCATGATCATTTTCTCGACACCAAAAATATATTAACTATCTACTGCATGATACTTTATTCCGTGTGTATATTTCATAACCTAAAGAGTCACATGGTTATTAGAATCATCTTGAATTTCTTGATTCTAAGGATAATATTTATTTTGACAAGATCACCCTATCCAAGCATGGGATTTCTAAGAAACATGAGATTTATTCCCAGCTGCGGACTTTGGATCACTTCAATAAAAATGTTTCTGATGTAATATATGATTATAGTTGTGACATGTTCTAGGTTTTGTTGTACAATATCACTTGATACACTCAATTTAACCACATTGAAAACACCCTGGATTATATTTGGGTCATGGATGAAATTTAATCGATCATACGGTCTATTTTTTAGATTCTCCACCACCTTGGTAATAGGTTTCCCTCTTATTGTAATTCCAAACATTTGAGTTCCCACTAATTCCCATTGATATAAAAATACACACTCTATATATATTTCCATAGATATATATTTCCTCTATCATCTCTCTATTTACTATCTATTTTTATTTCTTAATAAAAAGAATAGTGATCTTAGAGTGAATCTCCATTTGTATCCCAAACACAAAGATGTGTTCCTTTAAGGAAACACTAAAAGTGACTTCCAAGACAATGTATAATAAGTTCATAAACTGATTTGTACACTCTATCACAGATAGATTCACTTAGTTCGGGCTGAATAAATCAGTTGTTCTTGTTATTTTGAATGGGTGAGGGTAGAATTATTTGTTGAAAATTTATTCAATGTCCTCCCACATAATTCCTTGGTTTAATTTTTCTTTGACAAACTAAATCTCACCATTGGTGTATAATATCCTCTAGAATATAGGTATCCAATATGACTTTTAGATCATTTAGGGTACTAAGGAAATTAAATATTATATTCATTTAGTTATATCACACCTCCTATTTTTAGGATTTAAATCCCCCTAAAAGATAGGTAGATTATGCTTCTAAAATTGTGTAAAGTGATCCACTTATTAATGCTCATCATTCCAATTTCCTCAATAAATGGATTGAGAATCCTAAATGAATCTTTTTGAATGTTTCCATTCACTTGTGGCTCAAGTAAAACCATGTTTTCTATATCCTCTTCATATAGATTTCATGGACATCTTCTCAGTTCCATTTTCTAGGACCATAATGAAATTCCACTTAGTCATCTATAACTATAAATTTAAAGATTTTTAAAATTATAAATCACCACAATCAAAAATAAAAAACAATATCTTTTAAAATTCAACAATTTTAACCACTTTAATCATTTTAAAAAAAATCATCAAACTCAAAATAAACAATGAAATCCTAGTGGGAATTCTCACTATCAATTCATGATATGCAACACTCATCGGCTTAACCCATACCGATTTGATGAAAATACACTTAGACGTGTCTTAGAACACTTTTCAAACCTATACTACCTTGTTAACCATAATTTTAGAATAAAAACGTTAGATACATATTTTTAATCTATACATTACATGTTTTGATATTACTATCTTCTTATTACCATCCCAAGAGACAGACAGATCGATTAAGACCAATACCATTTGTAACATCCCATCCAACTCAGTGGATTTAAAAGAGATAGAGTACCACTAACCTTAGCTGGCATACCCAAGATAGAAAATTCCAAAATAAAAATATCATAATAACAATAGAACAATGAAAATAATCTAAAAAACCAAAAGACAATATAACCTGAATAATATGAAGTGGTATAAACTCAAGCACCACCCAAACTAGATCTAAG
The DNA here is from genome assembly GCA_963277665.1 of Viscum album. NCBI lineage: Eukaryota > Viridiplantae > Streptophyta > Magnoliopsida > Santalales > Viscaceae > Viscum > Viscum album. The sequence continues at coordinate 1,676,898,326 of OY728150.1, read as the reverse complement.
ATCCAACAACACTTTACATACCCATGACATAAATATGAATCACTGGATAAATAAGATAACTTACCCTTTCATATATCCTAGTAAATGATATCTATAAAGGAACCAAAGTGACCAAGTTTATGGTGAGTATAAAATCAGTATGAAACCCCTAGATACTTCCCAACACACACCACTAGAACAAGATCTATTCAGCACATTTCATATAAAACAATTTAAAAATAAGAAAACAATTTATACCATGATAAAAATGAAACCCATGTAGGGAAAACCATAATAATCTAATTACCATTCATAAACATTTAGAATAAACATTCAAATGTTCACACACACCACCACACCCATCCTTGCACTCAAGAATGGCATCACAAGTCAACAGTGGCACTTCACAGACATACTCCATCCCACTTTGATGGTAGTACTTCATCACCACACTCCATCCCACTTTGAGCACACACCAACCCAGTTAATCCAAATTAAATTTCAATTCATTTTACATAAACAACTATCCCTTTGGAAAAATTTCAAAAAACATTTTTCTTTCATCAAAATCATTTCATAATTTTAAAACGATCATTTGAAAATTATAATCAAAGATATTTTCCAAGAAAACTATGAAATTTAGAAGATCGCCAAAACAAAAAAAATGGTTCATTCAAGAAATCACACAATTATTCTATATAAAATACAATAAAAAATTCGAATCAAAGCAAATAATTATGTTCTAGAATATGTGGATTTGATAGAGAAGCTATCTACCTCTCAACGTATTATGAAAGTGAAGAACGACACTCAGATCCTCAAGATCTAGAAACCCAAAACCTTTCATTCAATATATCCTACAATATATCATTAAGATTCACATATAATCACATATATCTATCTATAAAAAATAGATTTATGAATCTGAGAGAGAGAAGAAGAGTATATTTATGATGAATGAGGAAGAACAATGACTTTCCATTTATTTTGGATCTCCAACACACTTTTATTCATTAAAAGTGTCCTCCAAATCATAAGGTATCACTAACGCATCCTAGGAGAGAAAATGAGTTAAAGATATTGATATAATAGGATAATAATAAGGTTTTTGTAACCTTATTCTGAATTTAAACTTTATTTTTGAAATATTAATTGCATGTCGAACGATTAGGCTGTATGGTTTTTCAAACCATGTGCTAACCATGCGTGTGATTCTGGGAATCACCCAAGTAGTCTCATTTTTTGTGCCATGTGGTTTGGAGAACCATATTTCAACCATACAATGCTACTATCTCAAGGAAATTCCCTCACACGATTGGCTCACATCATTTGAAAAATAATTTACCAGTCATTCTTCTCCCACTATCTCCACCCACACACTTTCCCATGGAATTCATAGAGTTTGGACAAACCAATCCTTAAAAATGTTCTTACCTAGTGGCTCCCAGAAACAACATGCATAGATTCCTAGAGATAGTCTATTGTTTCTACTAAACATGCTCAAACTTTCAACTTATGGAAACACTTTCAACACATTCCAAACCTTCCAAAAACTCCTGAAACATAACCCAAGTACAATATAATTTTAAAAAACATAAAAAATGGTAATGTATTTTATACTAGTGGTGTTATAAAAATACTATAATTTTTTAGGATACTATCATAACCTGTTTAGTTTTAGTATTTTGCGGAAATAGAATCATGAGGATAAAGCTGATAAATGTTTTTATCCAAGAACAACTCTATCTTATAACCAAATAAGGGAGAATACATAAACAAAATAATCTTAGTATATTGTTTTTATAATGGAACTTTTATTTTTCTCGGCATACCAAATTTAATGAGATTGAAATTAAATATAGATGTACTTGGAAATTTTAATTAGTGAAGTGATATGTATTGATGATATTTTGGAATATTCTAAATTTTATTTTGGATTATGTAAAACATATAAGGATCGTTCTTCAGTATTTTTTCATTAATTTCTTGATATAATATATTAAATAGTATCAATAACCATGAAAAATAATTTTATGGAATAGTTATATTTTAGATATAACTATTTAAGATAAAAATTAAGGGATAGATAAGTTTTAGGTGTAGTACATGTTTGATGTTGAGATAATAAAGGGTTTGGTAATTTTGAAAATTATTATTATATAGTATCGATATCCATAGGATTGATAATAATTCATGATATTTTTGGTGAATTTTATTGCAATTTTTTATTATGGTTTATATTCTCTAGTGTGTGATTTTGTAAACTAGTGGATAATACCATTTAAGAATAAAAGATATAATTTTTTTGGGAGAGTATTTGATTTAACTATAGTTTTATTAATTAGATATTTAGTTAGTTTTGGGAAAGGTATACGCAGAAGAACGCATGATTAGGGTTTGAACAATCAATATTTTTTTAGGAAAGATAAGAATATTGATCAAGATTATGATAGTAAGGATAATGTAACACTGGATTTTATATCTAGAATAATTATAATGTTAAGGATACTCTTATCTAATTTAATATTTGATAAATTAATAAATTAGTGAGAATACAATTTATTTAAGGGGAGTAGAATGTAACGACCTCTTATTTTGGATCCTTTAAAATACATACTATGTTCTATAATTTGTGCCATGCGCTAAACTCAAAAAAGCCAAAACTTATTAATAATAAAATATTATTAATGGTATAATAATCATTAAGATGTAAAATCAGTAATAGTTAAAAGGTAAATAACTAAAATGAGTAAATATTGAAAAGGTTATTTTCAATAAAATCCACTTTCTTTAAATTTTATATTTTATATTTTATTTTAAAAAATAAAATTCAAAATTTTATAATTAAAATTTGATAAATTAAAATTAATTTTTTAATTCCTTACAATAAAAGTATAAAATAGAGTATTTTTTAGATATTTTGAAAATAATCGATTTTTAAGTGAATAATAAAAAATACTGATTTAATAATTGTCATCACAGTTAAGAAATTGTTTTACTGTATGAATAAAATGATTATTTAGGAAACCTTTATTATATAAATTTTATATTATTAAGTATAATATATAATTTTAAAATACTATGTTTAAATTATAAACCCATTCTCAACCTTTTGAAAAATTTTGTAGCATTTTAATGAAAACTATTTTTCAAATGTATTATTTAATTAATTATACCATATGAAATGAGGTTTTTGATTTATTTTATTGTTAAATAAATACTATTTGAATAATTATTATTATATTAAATTCATTGTAATTTATTTTATTTATAACACTATCTAAATCATGAATCCTTTTACTTAAAAATAAACTTGTTCAGAAAAATGGGTTTTTACGCATTACATGTGTAACATTAAGATTAATTTCCATAAACATACAATGATAATTTTTTAAATTAAACTTATATTTGGGATATTAATTTTCATATTATTTAATATGTATAATTTCTTTTTAGTTATAAAATTTAAATTATTTTGATTAATGCTAATTACGACGATAATGGTGAAATAATTATTTTAAAATTATTGTTTTACTAATATCAAGAAATTTATATAAAATAAATTTAATTTAAATAATTTAAATAATTAATATTAAATTATTTATAATAAATAAATAAATATGTTAACACTCATTTAATTTTTAATCAATATAAAATAATATTGATAAACTATAATGGCCAAATTGTCATTTTTCTAATAAAATAATTTTTAACACATTATCGGTTTTAATTTAAAAGAAAATATTATAATTTTTATAATTTTAATTAGATTAAATATATGTTAAATTTAGTTTTATAACACAAAAATTATGTTATATTGGTCATTTTATATGTTTAATAAAACATACAATCACTTTGATAAAAACTAGTTACCTAGTTTAAAATAAAAGAGTAAAATATAAAAATATAATAGAAAAACCCATATAGCATGCTTAAAACATATGTGGGGAGAATGGTTTTAGTATTTATATACCCAAATACACCCTAAAATCAATAATTTCTAAAAAATTATCCATTGACCATGGAATCGTGTCATTGTATTATTAAAAAATAAGGGGTGTTTCCAAAAGTTCCCTTTTTCTCTTATAAAATAGCATCACATACACCCTATAAAAGACACACATATATTTATAATTTATACTTGGAAATATTAATATTTAACATAGCTAGAACCCTCTACAAAAAAACAATCCTCTGGTCCTTCATAGTTATCCTAATAGCTTTAATTATAAGGAAACTTCCTATGGTAAAAAGAAAGTCTCTAACGTAACTATTATCTACTCCAAAGATTTTCTTCTTAATATTACCCTTTTAAATATATTATCACCATAAAAATATTATGAAATAATAATCATTATCATAATTATATGTTGTTATTTTAGTGTTATAACCCTTATTTATTCATTTTAATCCCCATAGAAAAAACAAAAGAACATCATTAGTGTGTGGCGCAGACTACTGCCTCCCCAAAGCGACATCGTTTGTTTTTTATTACCTATTTTCATGGATAGTATTAATAGTGATAATGATAAATAAATAAAATATTTCCCATATAATTATTATTATGATATTTCAATTTAATATCCACCTTCATCCCCTCCCATACATCATTAAATGGGAATGTTAATCATGTGTGCATATGGATTTCCAGCTCCATGTTAAAATGTTTTTCATTTTTCATTCAGATTTTCTTAAATCTTATTAAAGTATTAAAATAAGATTAACCAAAATAAAAACATAAAACAAATATCATTATTTTTATTTTATAATTCTATTATGTCAAAATAATTACCTTCTTAACTATACTCACCAATCGAGCTGAGATGTGTTTGAGTTTCGGTCGGTTTAACCACCTATGTGAAGAATGGTATAAAATCTAGTCATGGATGACTATGTGAACCAGAAAAATAAATTAATTTAATATATTTATAAATTAATTATTATTATACGGTTATCAAAATATTATATTTTGTATTTAAATTATTATTAAAGTGATATTTTTATTTGCAAAAATTATCAAAATTATTCGTTATTAATTCAGTTTTCACATAACATAATAAAAAAACATATGGAATTAAATGAGAAAATTTTAAATCAATATAAGTTATATATTAAATAAATATATATAATATATCATTAATTAGCTTGGTTTCAAGATATGGGTAATGATATCAAAATTATTAAACTCGTACAGGACAATTGAAGTTATTAAAACGCGATTTTCAAAATATGCTATAAATAATTAACATAATCATGAAAAATAATTATGAATATGGAATATAAAAGGTTAATGTTTATAAGTAAGGTTTCTAAATATTTTATATAGTTATATATGTTTTTATATAAGAGTTTTTATTAACATAAACTAATCAAGGAACTAAGGTAATGGTTTCTTGTCTCAACTTAAATTTATTTGGATTTAAAATTATTTCCCATGAATTCCTTTAAAAATTTAATAACCTAAAAGATTGTGATATTTGTAAGGGTTTCATCTCAAAACTTTCTTTTTTGATACACATGTTCTTATATGCATGTAATTTTTCTTAAATTGTGTATATAATACGAATATCATTTTTAATATCATGTATTATCCTTATTAATTGTATTTTAAGTTTAATTATTTGACCAATTTATCAATTGATTTTGATTTGAATGTTTATAAATTTGTAAGAGTTTATTTTTCTCAAATCTAAATTCCTTGAGACATTTTTAATCAGTAAATAATGTTTTCTTTGAAATTGTGTAAATACTTCACTATTATTATTTTTTATCATTATCCTCATATAATTAATTTTGTTCATGTTTTATTTAATTTTATACATCTCATGGGGTTTAATTCAAAAGTTACAATTAACATATGGGTTTTTTGACTCAAATTTATTCCTTCTTTCATAATCACTCTTCTTTGTCGATTATTTTTCAATATTGATATATCTTAAACTATGATTTTTTTAGGACATACCAAAAATTGTTTTCAAGTAAAATCATGTTTTACACCAAATTATTATTCCTTCATGATCTTATTGTTTACATAAAATAAATTTCTATTAAGAATAATTTTTCATATTTTATGATTATTTCTACTTATTTTATTGAAAATTTTATATCTATTTCAAAAAAAACTTATTACAGATTACATTTGAAAGTAAAAGTTATCAAAGTATTTTCACTCCTTTTATGGAAAAATTTATGTCTTTTCAAGTCTGCATTATTATATATTCTCTTAAAGGTAAACATTTTGAAATAATTTTAATTTACAATATTTAAAACCTTTATGAATGTTCAATGAATTTGTATTTGTAACTCTTTAAAATAAGGTTTTATAAAGTATTGTTTTTCCTTCATAATTTTTTTTTGAAATTAATTTTTGCATAAATTTTTTAAAAATGTTTTTGTAAAAACTTTTTTATTTTGATTTTTATTTACAGAAAGAGGTTTATTTTTCATGAAGTGATTCTTTGATCACCCTTTATATTTTATTAAGATATGATTTCTTTTTTGAAATGAGAAATCTGATATTTTTTGATTTATTATGTTAATTTTATGTGATGTTTTATACTGTTTTAAGAAAACCATTGATTTTTTCATTCATTCACTATGAGATGATAAATATTTGATTTTATGATGGCATACAAATGCATGTATTATGAGTAGGTTAGTACCTATATCTTCATCCAATTAATTGGGTATAAAATTAAATCTCATGATATAGAAATGTTATGTGATCAGGGTAGTAATTAACTATATTTCGAAAGGGTGAGTGTAGTGTCATTAAACTTTATTCACAACATTATATGTTAACAAGTTAGTAAGTATCTAGGTTCATAAAGGTTGAGTTTAATGGTGTTAATCTATAATCAAAATTTTATGTGTGAGTAGGTTGGTTAGCAGTTAGGTTCACAAGGATAATAAATCCTATGTATGTGATTAATCCAGTTTTTCAGGTTTTTTATCTTGTTATGCCATGTTTTCATGATTATGTCTTATTTTTAAATAATTTTTCACTTTTATATCATTCTCACAAGTTTTATTATTATTTATATTTTTTTAAGCCAGGTGATTACATATAGATTTCATTAAAAATCTTCCAATGATCTTATGTTTCTCTATAAAGTCTTATGATTAATATCTATATTCTTTTGACCTTTTATCATGTTATTTATATCTTTCCCAAATTATCATTTATTTTTATGATCTAAACCTTTATAATATTTCATTTCCCTTACTGAGAATTTCACCTCACATCTTTCTTATATTTCAAATCCTTGAGTTATAAATATGATTGTATCATGTGAGATTTATTGAAGGAATCTGGAGGAGCACAATTATGGTTAAATATTTGCAACTGTGGTGGATTAAGATGTTCATGTAGCTACTCTACAAGAAGCTAGACCTTTCTATATTTAGTTTATGTGGATGTTCATGAGATGTATTATTTAAATCATGATATTAATGTAATATTAAAGTCATGTTAATCTTAGGTCTCTTTATTTAGTTCTCGATTAGACCTCATTGTTCACAGGTTCATGTATGGAAGAGGCCCAACATTTGATCATTCAGCTGGATATCTGGTAAGGATTTATAAGATGGATTATATAAGGCATAGGGATTGTATTAGGGCCTCTTTTGATTTTATTATTTTTATTATTTGTATATTCTATCAGATCTATGAATGAGAAATCATTATTTCTAGCTATCTGCTTCCATACTACATTTTTTATAGCATTATTCTTGTTTATTTATTATTCATACTCTGATTATTTTTATGGATGTTGTATTGATGTTTTTATATATATATTTTACTCTAATATGTGACATATTCTCCCCATGGTAATACCCTAGACCACCGCTGCTATTTAATAGCCTCTAATATACAGGTAAATGAGCCTGAGGTCATGTAACACTCTTATTGGGACCCTGAGGAGTGGTTTGAGGATTGGGTGTTACAAGTTTTTATTATTGAGGTTGTTCCTCTCATTTCATAGAAGTTAAATTTATTATAGTGAACTATTCCCATACTCTAAATAGATTGGTCGAGCTAGAGCCGTTCATGATCTTAGATAATTGAGTCACCATCCTCATTCTCTCTATAGTGATCAAGGTTCTCTTGGTTTAATGAAGTGATTATAGTGAATTTAGTGAGATATTCATTTATCTAAAAAAATATTAAATCACAGATATTAAAAAAGCCTATGTGTAGTTATTTATTTCAGTTAGTGTTATTCTATCCCGAGCTGGTCGAAACTGGACTTTTTGAGATTGTTTCTTTAGAAGAGGTCCTAATACAAAACTCATATTAGTTTCATTTTAATCGGGCCTAGTACTGTGTAATAAAAATTTAGAGGTATATATTAATGGATATGAAGTGGATAATTCTAGATGCTCCTGAGTGTTAGTGAGGAGTAGTATTATCTGAATCTTATTTCTTATTATAATAAGATGATAACTCTAGAGTGTTTACAATATGGAACCCCTGAGAATTATAATCCTTTTCCATAGTGAAATATATATACTAGTCCTTTATGTGGTTTTTTGAGTCATTTTCAAAGGTTTTAGTAAGCTAGATCATTGATTAAAGAGGGAGTATCAGACATTGTTGGAACCTGGATAATTATTTATATTTGGGAGTCATGCTCAATAAGTTTAGATTTGATTGATATTTGAGGTAATTATTTTTTTGTATAATTACTTGGTTACTTATTCAATTATAATTTCTATAGGTGTTTATTACTGGGTTTTTTCTCATTCCTAGTTCTAGAGGTTTGTATTTTATGTTAGCCATGTGATGATTTTGACTTTTGATGAGTTCCACATGGGAACACTCAAGTACATGGTAAATGGAATGAGTGATATATTATTCTATACTATTATATTGATGTTATTGTATTTGATATTATATCTTGGTTGGGTTTCTTTAGATTCATCATGGGTTGGTGTTCCATGAGTCTGATCCTAGGTTATTTTAACTTAATCTTCGTTTCCTAAGGTTAGAGCCCATTTTATTAATTTTTTTAAACATGTTTTGATTATTATATCTACCCATTCTAATTTTATGATATTTTTAGGGATGATTGACCTAAATTATAATAACTTAGATAACATTTTTGGGTTTATGATTTATTATAGATATTTGGATCAGTGTTTTAGACTATTTTTGTGATTTTTTTAGAATGATCATCCAATTGGTGACTTGAGGAGACATGTTTTTCTTAGTTATGTAATTATAATAGGATTTTTTGTCTTCATTATCACTATTTTTTTAAATTATAAATGGTATTGAGACATATTTTAGGTCTCCATGATCTTGATCATTGTGTCTCTCATCTATAGATTTGGTTATTCCTGGTGATTTTCGATGATGTTTGAGGATTAAATCCAATAAATTTGAGAAGTTTTGTGTTTTTCTAATGTTCCATTTTAACTATATGTTTTAAATTTTCTTTAATCTCAAATATATTATATTGGTTATTTATTTTTTCATTTTTCCATTGCTTCTAATTTTTCATTAAATTTCCAGGAGAAGAAAGTGGAATCAAGGGAAGAGTTGTGACACTATCATGTACTTGATATATTATATAGTATTTAATTATGGATTATTTTGAATTATTTTAAAGTTTTTTTATGAATTTTGAGTTATAAAAATTTTATCCTTTGTTTTGTTGTTAATTCATGGTTTACTATAATCCATGATGGTTTTATTGGAAACTGCACAAAGTGCTTCAACCCATTTCAGTAGGGGTGCATGGTAGGCACAAAATTTAGTAAACCATGTGACTAAGAAGTGTTTAATAAGCTTAAATTTTGGTTTCTAAAACAAAACTTGTGTATAGTTAAGGATAACCATGTGGGGAAACCATGTGAGTTTATAACTTTCTTTCAGTTTGGGGAAACCATGAGAGCTACCCAGATTCACTAAAAGGTGAATTTTTATTTCTATCCTACACTATTTTAAGTCACTCAGCCGTCCCTTTCCTCTTTTATCATTCCAAAAACCAATTTATTCACTCATGGGAGCTCTCCGCTCATCCTCCTTTGGTTTTGAGTCTCCTCTTTATGGATTTAAAGTGATTTAGAATGGCGGGACTCTCTATTTCCCTTCCTTTTTCATCTAATCTCCTCTTCTTCTTAGTTTTATTTATTTTAAAATTTCAAGAGACTATGAAGGTATAATTTAGAGTGGAGTTAGTCTGATATTTGGGATTTTATTTTTTAATGCATATATAGGCCCTTTCCTTTCATGATTTATCTTCTACCATGGAAGGTGAGGTATTTTTTATTGGATCATGGTTGGTGTTTTTATACAATTATTTTAATTGACAAGTCATAATATTATTGATCTTTATAAAAACTTTCTATCAATTTATACCTAAATATGGTACCCTTTAAAGATTTTTAAAGTTCTTCAATGATTTATATATATATCATGGTATATTTTTCAATGAAATTTCTAATGTTTATTTTGAACTAAAATTATTACATTCGAAGGGTTTATAAAAAACATTAGAGAGTTTTTAAAATAATGTTTTGATATATATTTTTCCATGTTAGAGTAAATATTTTCTTTGGAACTTTATAAAATTATTAATTAGTGTGTGAAAATTATGGTTTATGAATTTTAATTGATGTTTTAAAGGATCAAATAACAACTGAGAAGGGGGTTGAATCAATTTTTCACTTTTAAAAGTTTTAATTATTTTCAAAACATAACCCCTGAAACCTGTTAGGATTTATATCCTTATCAGCTTTTAGTAAATACTCGTTCAATAAAATTAGCAAAGAAAGTAAAGAACACAAATTTTACGAGGTTCGACCTCAGTTTGAGAACCAATATATTTTCCATATCCACTCTTATGGGTCTACGATAATCCATCATTAAGAAGAAGTGAATACAACTTGTTCCAACTCCCATAAGATATATTCTATTTCTTGATTGGAATGATTATGCTAACACATGTCAAGTTGCAATGTTTTATTTTAAAATAATTGAGTTAAAAAAATTAAAAGTCTTTGTCGAATCTACTTCACAATTGTTGATTTTGAATCCTTAGTTTGATTTGGCTAGATCCATTTTTTTCTCAATACAATGAAGTTGGATTCTAGATCCAATTTTATTAATACAATGATGTATAATTCTGGATATGATTAAATAAACACGATACATCTGGATCCTAGATACAATTATCTAAATACAATAATTTTGGATCCTAGATACGATTCTCTAAATAGGATAATTCTGGATCTGATTTCCCTAATACGATAATTCTAGATCTGATTTCTTGAATATAATAATGATGGATCTGATTCTCTAAATATGATGAAATCACCCTCAATATGAAAAACTTAAACTCTGATATAATTCTTAATTCAACACTTCTCCAATTAGATGGGAAATTTTAATTTTTAGTTCTCCATCACTCCTCCTTTTGTACATGTGTGAATGTTGTGAATGGATGAATAATATAAAGAATTATTTATAGGAAACTTAGAAAGAAAAGTTGAGAAACATGGAAACATTCCCCTCTTCTTCAAATCTCAAAATCTCCAAAAATATCGCACATTTAAAACATCAACTTTGACTTCTTCAAAACTCCTTATATTTCTCTAAGATTTGCACAAAATTGAAATTCATGTTTGACCACTTCAATTCATCATACCTTTCATAGATTGTTACAAATTGTTTCATTCTTATCTTTATTTTGATTTATTTATGTTTCATCTCGTTATTATTATTTTTCCTCGTCTCAATATGATATGTTTCTTTCTCAGCTTCATTATGATCTATTTCTTTCTTAGCTCATTACGACCTTTTTCTTTATCAGCTCATTATGGTCTTTTTCTTTCTTATCTAATTACGATATTTTGATTGTACTGGATACGATTGTCAATATCCCTTTCTCTTTCCATAGGATCTGTCTAATCTTGGAACAATTATTCTTGATATGAATGTTTTATAATTGGTATGATAGAGATCAGATGATACAATACCTGATGTTGATCAGACTCAATACAATGTAAACCCCATTTTTATATAATTCTCATTACGATTAAATTCCAATTATGATGGAATTATCATTATGATTAAATTTCATTTACGATGGAATTCTCATTACGATGAAATTCCCATTACGATATAATTTTCATTACATGAAATTCCCATTACAATGTAATTATTAATTCTACAATTTTGAATTTCTTCAAACCACTCCACTATTTCTTCAAAATATTTTATCATGAATGTTTTAATGATTTCTGAGAACTTCTTGATCAAAAAAGCATCGTCTGATTTTTTTAGAAAGTATGAAATCTTTTTAACTCCTGACTTCACTTTCATCCTTCAAAACTCTTTAGAAAATTCATTCTTTCTCCAATTATTTTGAATTCAATTATTTTAAATGTCATACTTATGGACCTGAATACTATTCTTTGCATCTAGTTATTCCCAATTCGATTTTTTTGAATATGTAAAACAACTTTCTCCCCATTTTTGTTTGGATCATATCTTTTAGTATTCTTTACAAAAACCTAATTATGAGGAATCTGAATAAAATTCCTAGAAAACAAAAACATTATTTTACAAAGAGAGTTGGTTATTAAAAAATACAAAAATTTGTTAAAAAACACCATAAAGGTTCTTAAATCTCCCCTTTTGAATTTTTTAAAAACCCTCATTAACAACTTTCTAAACTCATGAAATTTTTTACAACTCAACTTTTGTAAACAACTAATGTTTTTTTAATTTTATCAAAAACATATAATTTTAAAAAAAAAGAGTGTCTTAACACTAGAATACCAAATCAAGTAATTGTTTTGAGGGAATTACATCCCTCTGTGGAAAGAATGTTTTTCGGCCATGTAAAGATAAGTACTCCTCATTTTTCTTTTCAAACTTTCTTTTATTTAATTGTTTTTTTTCTCAATTTATTTTTCTCTCAATTTTCTTTTTATCTCCCCATTTTATGATGACCATGGTTTTAGATTCATAAAATAAAGATAAGTGAAAACTAATTACAAAGTATAAAATTGTTACTTTCTCTCCCCCTTTTTTAATATAATTTAATGTTCGGTGTGGGATTCTTCCTTATGAGGTTTAGGAAGACATTGGAGGAGGCTAAACAAAAATTTACATCCTAAATTCAACAATCCTTTCCTTTATTTTTGCTTTTGTAAATATATAATCAATCTTATACTTTGTTGAAATGTATTCCAGCAAAAAATCTATAATAGTACCTTTATATTTTCTAAAGTGAAACTTTTTATCAATGTGTTTTGATCTTGAATGTTGGAAAATATTCCTAGAAAGATCTATTGCACTCTGATTATCACAAAGTATCTTCAATGGTTTAGAAACTTTTACTTTCAAATATTCCAGATGAACTTTTATCCACAACATTTGAGTACAAGCTTCAGTAGCTACAACAAATCCGGACTCAACTATTCTCAAAGTTACTGAGCTTTATTTCTTACTATTCTAACATACACAACATTTACCTAAGAAAAATTTTCCTCCTGGGGTTTATTTTATATCATTATAATCTCCAACCCAATCAGCATCATTATAACCATGAAACTCTATCTCACTGTTTATTTTGTATAACAACCGATGTGAAGCTTTTCCTCTAATATATCTCAAAATACTCTTTTATTCCAATATATGTGATTCTTTCATATTACCCTTATACCTACCATATAAATTCATAGTATAAATAATATCAATCCTTGAATATCTAAGGTAAAGAAGACTTCCTATTAGCTTCCCGAATTCTTTATGATTCTCACTTATTCCATATTCATCTTTACTCAACTTTTTTCTCACTAAAATAGGAGTTGAAACTTCTTTGTATTCATCCATTCCAAACTTATTTAACAATTACCTTGCATAATTTTCTTAGATAAAAAAGTATATTTTTATTTTTTTTAACTTTTAACCCAAGGAATAAAGTTAATTCTCCCAACATTGACATTTCAAAATTATTCTTTTTTTCTTCAGCAAATTCTTGACAAACCTTTTCTTCATCCCTATAAAAAATTATATCATCCACATAAAAAATTACAATTAAAGTTCTAAAGTTAACATATTTCACATAAAATTTGATATCAAATTTTCCATTAGAAAATTTCATCATTCGCAAACAATTTTCAAGATTAAAATACCAAGAATTTGGAGCTTGTTTCATCCCATATAAAGATTTATTTAATTTACAAACTTTTATTTCATCATATTCAAGTAGAAACTCACAAGGTTTCTCAATGTAAACATATTCTTCAATCTCACCATTTAAGAAGGATGAATTTACATTCATCTGAGAAACTTTGTAATTTCAATGAACATCTACTACAAGAAACATTCAAATAGTTTCTATCCTTGAAATGTGGGAAAAGGTCTCATCAAAATCCACACCTTTAATATATGAAAAATCTTTACAAAAAAGAAAATATATATTTCTTGAAACTTTTCCATGCTCCTTCAATTTGTTTGTAGAAACACCCTTGTTTCAGAAAACATTTTTATTTTTTGTTCTCGGAATAAGTTTCCATGTTTCACTCTTCTCAATCAAATACAACTATTCATTAATATTATCCACCCATTCCTTATGTTGAATATCCTCTGAAATTGATTCTGGTTCAACTTTTGATATAAGTGTGGTCTGATATTCTAATATCAAATTCCTTCTAGTTTGAATCAGTGTTTCTGATTCCCCATAAGGTTTTTGGAATCAACATGTTTTTGTAAGGTATTAAATCTCATTGTTTCTCTCCTAGATTTACATTCCTCACTACATAACTCATATGAGTCTTAATAAGGATGTTTTGGATAACATTAACTATTGTTGGAACTATCCTATGTACCCACCTCAGTAATCTCAACAAATTTTGTTAAGAAACTTTGATTTTAAATTACCTTCACATAATATGATTCCACTAACTTTTGTAAATGTTTGTTCCAACATCTGTAACATAACCCATTTGGTGAATAACCCACGAAATTTCCTTCCTCATCATTCTCATCAAACTTTCCCAAATCTGAATTTTTGATTTTGAGAAAACATGGACTTGTAAACAAATTGAAGTATTTTCAATGAAGGTTTTTTGTTATACCACATTTTATTTGAAGTCATGTTGGTTTCTGGTCTCATCCAGAATCTATTTTGAACATTTACTATAGTATTAACAGCTTCTCTCCAAAATAATTTTTAAACCTTGTGTTCTATTAATATACTTCTTCCCATTTCCACAAAGCTTCTATTATTTCTTTTTACTACTCCATTTTTTTTGTGGAGTATAGGGATCACTATACTAATGTTTGATACTATTTTTCTCAAATAATATTCTAAAGTATTATTTGTGAATTTGGAACCATTATCCATTCTAAGATTCTTTATGAAAACCCCTTATTCTTTTTCAACATATTTTCTAAATAATTTGAACATTTAAATATCCTTTGACTTGTACTCCATGAACATGATGTTTTTCATCCAAGTGAAATCATCAATAAAATTGAAAATGTACAAGTCTACTTTTGTTGATTGATGTCTCATCGATCTATATAAATTATAATGAATAATCTTAGGTGGAATAGTTGATTGAATCTCATCTTTTTATGTCTTTTTTTAGTCATCTTTCCTTTATGGCATATAGTACAAGCATCTTCATCTCTTCTTTTCAATTCTAGAAAATTCCTGACAACATCAACTTTATAAAGTTTATTCATGTTTTTCTGCCCAAGATGGCCAAGACTTTTGTGACACAAATTGTTTTCATCTTCAGCCTTCAAGTAATAGGAGTGATTGAATTATTCTATTTAAGGAGATTCTTACTGGTTCTTTCTCCTTTATTAATGACTTTTCCATCTTTCACAATTTTGATGATACAAGAATCCTTTCTAAAGATTACTTCTTTTCCATCATCACAATGTTTAATTACGCTAAGTAAGTTATGTTTTAGCCCATCAACATGTAAAACCTCCTTAAATTTAAATTTCTCTGTTTCAATATATACCATTCTGATTCCTTTTATTTTTAAGGAACTATCATTGCCAAAAGTAACTTCTCCTACATCATGAATTCCAAGATGTTTCATGATTTTTATATCACATATCATATGTGAAAAGATACCACTATCAAGTATCCATGTTTTTTCCTTATACTTTATTTCAAATGTATTTCAATAACAAAATACATTTCCACAAATTTCTTCTTTTCATCATTAATTTATTTTCTATCATAAGAAAATTATTATGGAAGTAGTGTCATACATCTTTCAGTATGATAACCATATTGATCCCATCTTTCAAAAACATCTTTCATACATTCAAATTAATTATTTTTTGTAATGTTTCTAACATATTTAGAATTCACCTTCTAACTTCTTGTGAGTTAGTAAATTTTCTCATTCTTCCTTCATTATTTCTTTCACTTGGATCAAACCTTATTATAGGTAGAGATAATTTGTGAAAAAATTATAATCTCTATGTCCATAGATTTAACAACACCAACAATATCCTTAAAATCTTGATTTTCTTTTCAAGGAAGATCTTTCTCTATAGAAACATTGTTGAGGTTGGTAAATTATTTCAGCACTAACATACTCAGGATATAGACCATATTTTCTTTTGAGTGAGTTTTCTAATTTTGTAGATTTGATAGGTTTCTCACATCCTTTATCCACCAAATATTTCCCAATAATTTTTCTATAACATAAAATGTTAAAAGAATTGGATGAAGCATTATTTTTGGTAATATTAGATTTCACCAAATTCTTATATTGTGCCTTATTAGAAAATTTAGAAGTCTCAAATTTTACTTCTAATACATTGTATAATTTTTCATTCATCTTACTCAAGGTGATTTTATACTCAAGAAGTTTTGAATGTAACTTGTTAACTTATTCTTCCTTGTATTCCAACTTATTAAAAATATCTTCAATCATATTTCCATGTTCATCAATTCTAAGTTCGTAACTCAAAATATCCTTGATGTATTCATCCTTTTCTTTGATGACATATTTTCTTCCTTTAGGTAATTCTTCACAACATTTATTTATCATTCTGATTTCTTTATTGAGTGATTTTTTTTATCAAGAGATGCAAGAAACTCTATTCTGAACTGATACTCTCTATAATATTCTTCACCAACTAATTCACTCACTTATGAGTCTTTTTATATCTTAACTTTTACAATGAAGGTTCTAAATTTTTCTGAACTTTCAACTTCAGAAGAATTGTTTTTATTTGAGTCTCATTAAAATTTCATACTCAACATAGTTATTTTTTTCAGTAAAATTATTCTTATATTTCTTAGACGACTTTTCTTTTTTATCATTTTTTTCCACTTCTTCCATCAAGGTCTTTCATCGGAATCATCTCGATATTTTCCAACATTCTTTTTGGGGAAATTCATAGTGAAGTTTCAGATTCCACCACACTTAAAACATTTGAGTTGAAGTTTTCCTTCATACTTTTCTTTTAATATTTGATAGTTTTTAGATATAAGAGACATGAATTTTTTCATTTAACTCAACATACCCTTTATCTTCAGATTCAAAAGGATCAGCTTCTTCAACATATTTCATTTTCATATTTATCATACCTTCAGAAGCCATTTAATATTTCATCTTCTATTTAAACATTAGATATTTCCTCATTTCATAAGTGACAAAAAAGATATAAAATTTATTAGGAGATAAATGATCCTAATATTGTAAAGAATAAATTTTATAATAAAACATGTCCAGAAAGTTTCTGATAAGTTTCTTCACAAATGTAGAATCTTATAAAAATATCCAAATCCTATGATGTAGAAGATAATTTCATTCACTCTGGTAAATTATTCATAAATTTTCTCTTCACCTCTCATTCTGATGTCTTCATACTTATTATGCTAGATTTGTATCATTTATTTCTTTACTTTAGTATTACCTTCAAAAACACTTTCCAACTTGTCCCACATACTTTTTGAAGTTTTGAGACCCATCACCTTATGATAAAAATTCTCTAATAAGGATATAAGGATTTCATTTCTAGCCTTTATATTAACTTTTATGTTTTTATTATCAGCAAACGTCATAGGAGAATATTTATTAAATGGTGGAAAACCAATAGTATTAGTATCAATAACTTCCAGACCAAGAGATAGAAGATACAGAATCATCCTATTTTTTCTGTCCATAATAATTCTTTCCATTGAATGTAGGAATTCCCCAACTATAGATATAATTGATATTATCCATGATAATGATTCAAAAAGGGAACCCTCTCTCTAATACCAATTGAAGTTCCAAAGGATCAAATAACTACTGAGATGGGGGGTTGAATCCAGTGTTCACTTTTAAAAGTTTTAATTATTTTCAAAACATAACCCATGAAACCAATTAAGATTTATATCCTTATCAAATTTTAGTAAATACTCATGCATGAAAGAGTTGGAAAGCAAGTAAAGCACACCTAATTTACAAGGTTTGGCCTCAATGTGAGAATTACATCCTTTTCATAGCCACTCTTATGGATCTATGGAACTCCACTATTAAGAAGATTTGAATATCTCTTGTTCCAAATCCCGTTAGACACCTTCTATATCCCGATAGGAATGATTATACCATCTCTTGTTAGTTTAAAATGTATTCTTATAAAACAATTGATCCAAAAAATAATAGACTTTTTTGAATCTGCGCCACAATTTCTCAGTTCAAATCCTCAGTCTGATTAGGCTAGATCTTATATTTTATTAGTACAATGATGCAAGATCCTATATCAGATTTTCTCAGTAAAATGATGTAGGATCCTAGATATGATTCTCTGAATACTATAAGTCTAGATCCCAGACATGATTCTCTAAATATTATAATTCTGTATCCTAGATACAATTCTCTAAATTAGATAATTGTGGATATGATTCTTGGAATATGATAATTCTAGATCTGATTTCCTAAATACGATAATGTCGGATCTGATTCTATGAATATAGTGAAATCACTCTCAATATGAAGAACTCAAACTCTGATAGAATACTCAATCTAATACTTCTTCATTTGGATAAGAACATTCTCTTTTTAATTCTACAGTGCTCCTCCTTTTTTGAATGTGTGAATTTTATGAATGGATGAATGATCTAAGTAAGTATTTATAGGTGACTCAGAAAGTAAAGGCAATAAAATTCGAAAATCTCCCACTTCCTGAAATCTCAAAATATCTTAAAATCTATCGCATTTAAAAAATAAACTTTTACTTCTTCAAACAACCTTATATTTCTCTAATATTTAAACAAAATTGAAATTCATGTTTGACTACTTCAATTCATCATACCTTTATCAGCTCATTACAATCTATTTCTTTCTCAATTTCATTAAGATCTGTTCACTTTTTTCTCATTGTGATTTATTTCTTTCTCTGTTCATTATAATATATTTCCCTCTCAACTTCATTCTAATCTGTTTCTTTCTCGACTCATTATGATATTTTTCTATCTCATCTCATTACGATCTTTTGATTGGCCTAGATACGATTTCCAGTATCCCTTCTTCTTTCCTTCTAGATTCAACTAATCTAGGTACAATTATTCTGGATACGAAATTTTTATAATTGGTATGACAGAGATCGGATGCTACAGCCCCTAATGTTGATCGGCCTCAATATGATGTAAATCCCATTACAGTGTAATTATCATTATGATGAAATTCCCATTACGATGGAATTATTCACTCTAAAATTTTGAATTCATTCAAACCTATCCAACATTTCATCAAAATATTTTATAATGAATTTTCTCATTATTTCTGAGAACTAATTGATCAGCACTGAATCTTCTGATTTTTTTAGATAGTTTGAAAAGATTCTAACTCCTAACTTCACTTTCTTATTTAAAAACCCTTCAGAAACTTCATTCTTTCTCTGATTCTTTTGAATTCAATTATTTTTAATGTCATTCCCATTAACCTAAATACGATTCTCTATATTTGGTGCTTCCAAGTCTAATTCTTCTGAATAAAGAAAAAACTTTCTCCTCCTTTTTTTGGATTTTATATTTCAGAATTATTTTTAAAAAAACTCATTACAATGAATCTGAATATGATTCCAAGATAACAAAAACATTCTTTTACAAATAGAGTTATTTGTAAAAAAAGAAAAAACTTTGTTAAAAAAAATACCACAAAGTTTCTTCTAGAATTCCAAGTCAATTTGAAAAGGCATGGTTGGAACTATATAAAATTAGTTTTCTTGATGATTGTAAAACCCTATTGTGATCCCCTTTGTATTAATCCATGTGTAATATTTTCCCCCTTTTTTGGGATTGGAAATTTTTATTATTATTTTATGCTTTTATGAAGTGAAAATGGTTTATTTCATAAAAGGTTACTGAAGGTGACATGATATTTACATTATATTATGTATATTCAATGCATGTTGTGCATTTGTGATTCAGTTTTTTTCACATCACCATTCTTTTGATCTCATGAGAACCCTAGGTAAATAAGTAAAATATTTGGATGAGTATAATGATATTGTAGTTTATAAAGTGACTAGTTCCCTAGACATGATTTTGATATCTCATAAAATTATGGCCCTGTTAGACCTAGTGAGCTAATGATATGGGGTTGTTTGGTGATTCCAAGGGAGCTCTCAAGATGGTTTCTCTATCAAGTTCACATAGTCTATCTAGTTTTCTAACATTCTAGTTCAATAATCATACTATGTTAGTACCTGGGTGGTTCCCCGTGATTATTTTTCCTTGATGGAGGATCCTATGGGATTATCAAATTATATTTTTTTGTATCACCTCATTCTATTGTTGGATTTATGATTCCATTTCTTTATAGTTTTTTATTTTGTTATGCTTATCTAAGATTATGGTTCCCACTTGAGATTATATTTCTTTCTTTCTTGATTTTTTTTACTTTCAAATTGATTATGAAACTATTTTTTAAGGCAAGTGTAGATTTTTTATTTTTTATAAACTCAAAACCTTTTTTAAATATCTTAAGGAGGTTTTAGTTTAAAAAGGTATTTTAACTCATGGGTTGATCAAAATGGTTTTAAAAAGAATTTTTATTATGAATAAGTAATTTTGTTATTTTATTTAAAAATATAACATCTCTTCTTCAGGTTTTAGCAGGATTTATTTAAAGTGCTGTTTATACTCTATTTTTTGAGTGAAGGGTTGATGATTTATAAAAAGGGAAAAGCATGTTACTTGTTTAATTTACATTTACTTTTATGAATAACCTAATTTATATATATTTTCATAAAAAAATTATGAAATATTTTATAAAATAAATTTTATTTACTTTTTAGAAGAATCATATTAGGTCTGTATAGCTCACACTTGTATACACACTCTCATGCACGTGTATGTGTGTTTGCAACTCTCATGTTTTTTATATAGCTATCATGGTTGTCAAATTAGTTTGGTTTTATTCTCGTATTAGTCCATTTATGGATGTATTCTTATGTGATGAGTGATTGTGGGTCACATTCACATGGTTAGATGGTATTATATGATATTAATTTTGTGGATAATCTGTTTATATTTATGTATCATCCAATTCATACAGGTGTTTTCGGTATTCATGTTCTCAATTATTTTTTATTTTTTTATTATTAAATCATTGTTGATGATGGGATTGGGTGATGAGTTATGTTGTCTGGGGATGGATCCTTACATTTTGTTTCCAAAATTATGTTAGATATTAGTTTCATCAATATTATTTCCCCTTTAAACCATATTGAATTTTAACCACCCACTAAGTTTGATTCTAACTGTGATGTGTTCCCCATTTAATTTGTCATAGTTTTCATTTCATGCTTAATTTTTCTCAAAATATGATTTTTTATCATATACCTTCGTCTCCAACACCCTTAAAACCCCCAAATTAAAAGATTTTTTTTATCTACATAGATTATGAGAAGAAAACTATGTTGGGGGGATTTTTAATTGATATGATTGGTTGGATGAGGTTATATTTATAGTGAAACTCATAAAATCAACCAGTAATTATTAGTTGGGATTTTATAATCATGATAATGAAATATTCTTATTTAAAGAATAATAAATATCTTCCCAAATATATTTTTTCACTTATAAACCATGATATTTAATTGAAAAGATTGGTTTTCTTGAATTAAAAATCCCTTAAAAACTAAATAAATTCATTTGAAAAAAGTTTATAATATTTTAAAAAATAGTTTGTTAAAAGGAAAAATATCTTCTGTACATTTAGATTTTACATTATGATTGGGGGTTGATTAAAATATTTTAAAACAATTTATTTCATAAATTATACATATATTAAATTGAGAAATTAATAACAACAATTTATTACCTTATAATTAACTTTTACAATGTTTTATACACATATTCCTTCTTAAATTACTCAACTTAAAATGAAATATTTCCAAACATTATAAAATCACAATTACCTATTTTAAAAACAATGATTCAAAATTTTATATCTATTTTATCAAAATTTATCTCCAAATATGAAAATTTAAATTTTTAAATGAATACTAAAGAAAATATATTCACTTTAACATACATTATTTATAATGACTACATTACCATTCCAATGGAAACATTATGTTTATAATGTCTACCATATCCATTTTTATATCCATTTTATGAGAAATATTTTATAAATATGAGAAGTTAAATTCTAAAATAAAAATAATAAATGTGTCATTAAATAGTGATTGTGTAAAATATATTACATAATAGTTAAATATAATATTAATTGTATACAATGTGTATGCATTAACATATAACTTTAATGAAAAACATATAAATACTTATTTTCAAAATAAATTCATTATTTTCAATGGTTACATGTTATAGTAAAATCACTATAAAAACATGAACATTACCTTGCTAAATAATTTATTCTAACAACTTCATTAATTTTTTAACGATGATAATAAATTTCTAATGACTGACTTAAAGAAGTAAAACTATATGTGTATAAAAATCCTTCATTCAAAGTAATGTATGTTATAAAAATATTTTAAATAATTTATTATTATTATTAGAAATAAAAAATTACATTATGATTCCTGAATTAATAAGACTTGTTTTTGAATAATAAATACACTATTACCAATGGATACATATGGATAAATTATTCATTTCATGAAAATCAATATATATACGTGTGTGTGTGTGTGAAAAAAATCATATTTTATTATAAAATAAAGATTTTAATATGAGAAATAATTTCATAAAATTGAATTATTTAATTAATATTTGATAAATTTTCATTTCTATCGCTTAGTTAATAATTATGTACTTTTGTATAAAAATAAAATATTTATAAATATTCTAAAATTTATTAAATGTTCTCTCATAATGGTTACATTACAATCATTCCAAATGACTATATTCCATAACTCACATACCATCCTTTCTAATTTCATTATTATAACACCAAAATAATGTTTTACATATGACATATATATTTCATGTATTGTTCTATTTTTATCTATGTAATTCCATTCTTATAGGTATAATGATCACTGAAGAATACATATCAAGATACATTTACTTGTATTTAATATCTGGATTTACATCAAGTATTTATCTATAATATTTACCATTGGAAAATTATGTTTATTTCATGATGTGATACATATGAATAAATATTAATACTATAGATTACAATTTTCTTTCTTTATATAGTAATCATCATAGGATTAAATATTGTGGAAAACATTGATCCATGATATTTACGTTTATTAGTAATGATATTTACTTTTATTAATTTCTCATTTTTATTCCAAATTAGATATGATGATTATATGTATATAAAGATATATATAATTTAAAATTATATTTATTAAAATCATGAAATCATTTTTATCTTTCTTTATTCACATATTTATCGAATAAATTTTTCTATAATGACTTATTTACTTCAAAAGTAAATGTAAAATAAAATTTAGCATGAACTACATATATGTTATAGAAGAAAATGAGAAAATGTGTAATGGTTATTTCATCCACCCCCCCCCCCTCTAAATAAATTTCAACCTCAAAATTTTTACTTATTAATAATTATTATTAAATTAATGACAATAAAATGTTATAACATGTTAAATTTATTTTTAGACCACTTATTATTATTTCCAACAATAATAACTCACTAAAATCTTAATGTGTATAGTCACTTTAAAATTAAAAAAAAATTAATTACCATACAGTTATAATATGACTCAATATATGTATAGTGAAAGTGTAAACACTCAATGTTTGTACTAGTAATACTTAAACAAGTTCTATATAACTAAAAGTTTTCTTTTTAATATTTTCCTAACTTATTCCAAAAAATAACTAAACCATGATCTAGTACCATTTATGATTCCTTGGAGCCACACTACTAAATATGGTGTAATACATATAGAAATTTCATTATATTTAATAAATATATTTTTTAAAAATTTCCAATAACCCATAGTCTGGTGTGCTTGTAAATTGGTTATATTACAAGAAATTTAAAAGAAATTGTTTATTTAAATAATCCAATAGAACATTCTGTAACTTATTTGAACTTTATAACATCAATTGCTCATAATATGGCTGATTTTCTAAGGATATAAGAAATATAAAAATAATTTCAGATTGGATGCTTAATAACGGAATCATAAATTCATGATAATGTATCAAGGATGAATACTCTATTAAATATGGGTTATAGGATAAAATAATTCTGGAATAAATCTTCAATTATCATGAAAAATAAATATTAATGGAATCTTCATCAAAGATAAGTAATCCACATGGACCATAATGTATCATCATAAAATATACAGTGTCTGCATAGATTGTAAAGTATCATCATAGAACATATGAAACAATGGAATTTGTAATGTATGATAATTGGTGACTGACCTCATATGACAATGTAACCTACCAAGGTATTGATATCATAATGGACTCCTATATAAAGGATACCCACCAAAATCCTAGTATTATAACCATTCCCTATGTAGAGTATCTCTTAAGATAAAGCAATACTCATTGAATTGGGGTAAAATATAATATGACGACAACTTTTCACTTTTCTAGAACATTAATAAAATACTTAAATTATATACATGATCACTTAATATAAAACATTCATCGGAAGAGATTAATATTTATCGATAACCCATGATTAATATAAGTGGGTGTAAAAATAAGTAATCCTTAATTATTCAAATGGTTTGGATTTATATATTAATTCCCTTCAATCATGTGGTGGATTATAAGGCTTTCAAATTGAGGGATTCATGGTAAAATTAAACCTCTTAAATTTCTATAGTATTAATGGTTGTTAATGATTTCATATGGAAGGGTATTGGTATAAAAGTTATCATTATAATTTTATGATGACTTAGGATGGATTATAATAAGAAAAAAATAATGAGATATATAATCTCCTCAATAATATCTATAAATAAAAATTTTCATCGTATATAAAATTTTAATATAAAATGTTTAATAAGAATAAGGAAAGAATAAATCTTGCTATGAAAAAATCATATGAAAGGGTTATTAAAGTTTCAATTTAATATGTTATCATTATTGAATAATCCAATGATGATACCCCAAAAAAGGCCTTATGGGAGAATGTATAGGGAATATTATCTTAGAATATAAATTCATAAAGTATGTGTGACCCAATAATAACATCAAATTACCTTTTAGAACCCATGTTTTTGTTTGACCATCCTTTGGATTCAATAATTACTCATTATATAGAATTATATGTTTTAATGATAATTAAGCACTTAAATTTTATATCTAAAAAATATTTTTTTAATTATTTTAAATTAGAATAAATAAGAAACAAATAAGTGGTAAAATGAGAATAAAATATGTTCATAGATGAATGTCTAATGAACAGAACATTATGAAGGATTGAAGACCTCAAAAATACTAAATTTTGATGACTTACAGTTAATCTTATAATAAACAGAACATACACATATAATAAAATACTAATGAATAATAATATATCATCAAGAAAATATGAATTAGGATAAGTGGTTTAGCAAAGAATTAGTATCTTAAAATGCATCGGTAGGATAAACAATGATTAATAAAGTGGAAGAGAAATGTCGATATCAAATTCATAATATTTAGTGACAAAATTGATACACCAGAAGATTCACTATCCAAATAAAATATTTTCCAAGAAATTAATACAACTAAATTAACTTCAATAATAAAAATTAATTCACCAGTGGAATATAAAATAAATGGATGACATACTAAATAGATAATCTGAGATTCATATAAAAATTCTATAATCCCCTTCACCATCCACTTAGTTTAATATAAGATCAATTTTGAAGATAAATGGAAGTATCACAAAGCATCAAAGATAATCATTAATTATAACTAAGAATTTTATCTTATAGTTAACTCATATCAGGAATTGATAACTAAATGACTTTGAATATGGTAATGATCACGATCCTGAAATTTATACTCTAAAAACTATATTATTACAATATATATATTTTTTATAACTCTTTATTCCAACATCCATATTTTAAATAATGATAATTTAGAAAATTATATTCACTCCATCTCAAATAAAGTCACAACATCATAAATCAAGATAAATCTGTATCAATCACAATGGCCAAATTAATTTATGGTGTCAAATGAAACCATAAAGGCTATAATAATCAAATTATTTGTGGTTATATGATAATACATGTCATAATTTCAAACAACTATATTCCTTAATAATAAAATTATCAATCATATATAAAGATCTAAGGAGATCTCAAAAAAAAATATGTAGATATTGACAGGTGGCATGCTAAGATAAAGGAAAGTAGTGATAAGCACTGATGATTGATGAATCAATAGATATAAAAACGGGGTAGTATGTATAAAAGTCACATATATAATGACACCTCCCTTTAATCTTTATTTTCTTCTCTTTTAGAGAGAAATATTATTTCTTATGGGGTTTCATTCCTTTCACTTTACCACACTCATTCCTTATCCTTTAATTTTTAATTTACATAAAAAAGTGCATAAAAACCCCATCTATTATACTCACTCCATCCATATACAATCTTATATTGAAAACTTTATATATATAGGTACTTACACTTTATAAATATTTTATCAAATAATTTCTACGGATAAGACCTTTTGCTCTATTAAACATTGATCTAAGAGGTTCTAAGTGTAGAATCTTCATTTAATCCAATTATATATAAAATAAGTGTTGAGGATAAGGACTTGTCCACATCAATAGAATGTAGGAACTAATTTTTCTCATTTTTTTTTACTTTTTGGAATAATATCCTCTTATGGGTTTTAGTAAAAAAATGAATAATTTCTATAGATATGAACATGAAACTAATATAAAATTAGATCTCTTTGAATTAATTATACTAAACCTTTTTAACATTTCCTAATTTCCATCAGTTTAGAATTTTTATTTATATAATTTATCTACTTTACTTTGTCCATGTCTCCTAATTTACTTTTAATTATCTTTTTAGTATGGAAAAATCTAGAGTGTATGACTGAGCATCCCTACTCATCATCCCATAGAATTTCCAATTATTTTCCACTAGATTAACTGATTTATCTTATTCAAAATTCTAATGGTTCAACAAATCATTAAGAACTAGAATGATTGATCTCAATTTTCCAAAATTTCATTTTATATACATCCATTGGCATTCAAGTTTGAAAAATACTCCTTTTATATTGTTTACACTTTATATTTTTATTTCATTCTTTATTTTATTACTATAATTTAGTTTTAAGAATGAATTTTCTTTTAAATAAATTTTTGATCCTGGAATTTAAATTCACCCCTCTTGATGTTTCCTACTCAAGTCCACCTACATGAAATTTTTTAGGAACCAATAATTGGTATCAGATCCTATAATTAAAAATATAATATATTTATATATATAAATATAGAGAAAAAAGATTCTACAAAGAAATATATAATATTCATTCCATTGTTTTAAAATACATCACTATAAAAGACACTATAGTCCAAAGAAACTGAACTAAGAGAGTATAAGAATATACCCTCTCCTCCCCTATCTCCATTAACACATGAAAAATCCAACTTCAGTTTTGTACCTGATGAAGGTGGGGTCCAATACACCCAATTTCAATACCAACCAGTGGAGGGAGATATACTTCCAAACCCAATGAAATGGGTCTATGTAATTGAGTCCTTGAATGAGAGAGATATGTCCATAATATTCACAAGAACCTTTGACTTTAAGAGTGTATAATTAAATGGCCTTCCCTTGAATTTGTGATTGTTTAGAGCTTCCCTAATAGACTAGAATCAAGTTACCATGAACACCATACCCCATACAAACTATTTCCCATTTGATGAACCTTATTCTAACTAAGAACCCAAGAGTAGGTCAAAAGACCCTAGGACTAGAGATAACCCTATATGTCACTTTATCAATTCCCATATAAAAAATATCATTCATTATGTGGAAATACTTTCTTCATCAACTCGAACAAATAGCTTGAGTAGTAAGAGAATTTGGAAACCAACTGGAAAACTTTTTTTTGCACATCCATATCTATAGGGATTTCATGGTGATGTATATTCCAAATGAGAAAGATTATATTAAAAAAGATCAATGAAACCCAACACCTAAACCCCCAAGGATCACCAACTAGTGAATAATACAGAATAATTGAGTGGAATTTGTGGTTGAAAAGTCTCAATATAGCTAGATAGAAGTAGCATTGATCATATTTATCCACAAGATAAATGTTTCTAAAGTGGCCCTAATTAGATTCATAGAGGATGATATAGGTAAATATGTGTAAGGATTCAGCCTCTCTAAAAAAGACTTTGGGTGAGTGTAAAGAGGGAAGAAAATGGGGTTTTGACCTAGTTATCCTTTTAGAATAGGGTCTCACCATGAATTATAACCCATCTTGAGTGATCCAACAATATTCATAGAAATATAGGAGTGCTTCACCACAATGGTGAGGAGAAAATTCAGAATTAAAATATGTGTATGGGGTGATCCTATATTTTTTATTAAGAAACATATTCCAAATAAAGCCACTTGCAATCAATTCCAAATTTATTCTTTACATTCATACCTTGCACGGTAACTTCAAAGCTACTAAAATCCATACCACCCTCTTCGATAGGTGTGGAAAGATGTTTGTAAGTGGCCGAGTGTAATTTTTCTTCCATGAAATAATCCCAAGGAAAGGATTTGATAATAACTTCAATGTGACGGAGGATTCCTTCGGGAACTGGGGTTATAGACAATATATACATATCCATAGAAGATAACATCGAGTTAATGATAGTGATTAGTCCTCTAAAAGAAAGGAAGTAGGTTTTTTAGTTAATAATCCTCCCTATAATCTTTTGAACCAAGTTATAAAAGTGCAACAATTTGATCATTCTAGAGGATTTAGGGCCACCCAAGTATTCCATGGGAAAAAATATACAATTTTATCCTATACTCTCCTCGATGTCAGCAATATGATAAGGAATTCAAGGGAAAATTATTAAAATACTACTCTTCAACTAATTAACTCACTAGCCACTATATATCTCATAATCAACCATAACATTATTGAATATCCCTATCGATCTTTATCTTTTTTCAAAAAGAAAATGATGTAATTAGAAAAAAAATAAGTAAGATATTATAAGGGTTCTATACCTACCCTTTTAAGGGAGGATTAATCCTGAGTTGATGATAAGGTCCTTGTTTATGATAAGAGAGTCTTGAGAAATAACAAAAAGGGAATGAGACATAGTATTTATTTATTTTCAGCATATGGTATATTTGATGAAGCCTGTATATCTCCCACTAATAGAAATATAGAACCAAGGAGAAGCATAGATTTGGAAGAAAATATTATAGATCCATTTTGAGAATCTTTGGCATCTTATGACCATAATGATAAAGTTCCACTAAATGGTATCATAATCTAAATAAATTTCAATGTTATCTATGATATTAGATCCAAAAAACTTCCTATTTATATTATTGATCATATCTTGTGCCAATGTTATTTCTACCTATATATTCATGTTCTTGAAAAGGTCATGTTGTTCTTTTGAGACTAACCTATGAAGGAGGATGGATACACTATCATTGAATGTTTTTTCTTAAATTTTTGTAGAATAAGTTGCATAAACTCACCAATGTGAATTGATTAATAGATGAATGGTGATTCACTTTCATAATAAGAATGTGATAGGTAGCTGGCACTGTTCGAGATACGTTCCCCTTATGAAAAAATCATTATTGGATCTAATCACTTCCTCTTTAATAATATTCCATGCTAAAACAAAAAATGTTCTTGGGAACCCATCTATAATCGAAGAACTATCCAGATTAAGGAACTTTTAGCTTTCGAAATCTCAAATAAAATAGAGATTATATTCCAGGTGGGAGTTCATGGCCTCCTTGATATAGGAAATGATGTTACTAAGAAATAGCTCACTAGGTTCATCTCTCAGACATCCTCCCCACCTAGTAGATCCCTATTTATAAGGCCCTGGCCTTAAAACATACTTAATATTGAATTAAAATAATAATTCATGTTGAGGATCTTTTCAGGTTTAGAGTTTTAGAGAATTAGAACATAACTATTACATCTCAAAAGATTACAAAGTAGTCACTTCTACTAAGTTTCCATAATAAAAAAAACTCTTAAAAGAAACATGTCTAGTTCCATGTTTTATATAGAATGACATTCCCTTGATCCCATCCTTGACCTTATTCCACATTAAGTCCTGTGAAAAACATTTCAAAAAAACTTGGGGTGAGCATAAAAAGCTCAGTAAGGGATACGTAAAGAATGAAAACTATTAGTTTTTCAAACATCAAGTAAACCATGTATACTCTATCAAAGTAATACCTTCACCTTCATGAAGTAGTAAAAACTCTTCACTGAATAAAGTATCATTACATACCTTTTTTTAACCAAAGTATTACCATAAAACCCATATAAAGAACACATAACATATATAAAGGTAACTTGGGACATAAACATACTTTAGTGGAATAACCATACGGTCGACTTCCACACATATCACTTAATGGAATAGCCATACGGCCAATTTCCATACATACTTAATGGAATAGCCATACGGCCGAATTCCATACCCAATGCATTGGAGGTTATAACGTAACCACCCGTCCTGGTATTCACGGCACCACCCGTCATATGGTTTATAACGTAACCACCCGTTAAAATGTCCAAGCACCAATATAAAATCATAAAACATAAAACCAATATAAAGGAATGATAACATTTCAACATATCAATCACAATATATCATAAATATATTGACATAATAGAATCCTTTATCAAAACCATTTTCAATACCAAAATACATAAAAGAGTATACGGTATTTATTTTATTTTAAAAATATTACAGCTTGTTGAGGAAGCCAAAGACCAAATAATACTCGTGGCGGCGGAAAAGGTCGTTGTCACCGCGTACACAAAAAAAACATTCCTTTTTATCGTTTAGTAAAACGCTTCATAGAAAAAGATTCCTTTTGTATAAAAGTAAAAGTCAAAGGGGTTTATACACGGTGTAAAAGAAAGTTGTGTATAAAATGAAATATGCCTCAATGAAAGGAGATTGAGACGAAGTCCCTTACAAAGACTGTATCCTTGGTTTAAGGATAAATCAATTTCATAATTATGTGTGACAAACGAATACACCAAATATAAGTGGATATTAAGTGTAAAACAATCAGAGTTTATTCACACATATTCATAGAACGACATATTCATGGAGTACATGTTTATCCCAAATAATCAAATTTGGGCTAAGAAGTTCCTTTGCAAAAATTTGACAGCCTAACGGCGTCACTTCAAAAATTCAAAAAATGAGTTGATGAGAGATAAAAAGGGAATATCATCACTTGGAAATAAAATTTACATCAATTAGGATATAGAAGAACATATCCCAACATAATAGTATGTTAATTAAAAGACATAACAAACGAAGTCTTTTAAAAAGAGGAGGGTGAAAGGTTCCCTTACCGACTTGGGTAACTTTAGAAAAGTACACCCCTTTGAAGAAGTGTCATACAATGAATATGTAAATACCCATAAATGGAATTATATTACAAAAGTAGTGTAATAGTGGGCAGTACATAAACCACTCAATGTAAATTGTGGAAAATGTAACATAAATCTCACGGGAATAAAAGTGAGATGAAAAATCTCTTACGGAAACTCGGCAGCCTAACGGCGCCACTTAAAATGTCCAAAATGGATTGATGAGAGGAAATAGGGTCTCTCATTACATCAACATAATGTTTAAAGAAAGATGAATATAAAAGAACATCCCCCAACATAACAAATAGGAGCTTAAAAGAAGTGACATAAAGGAGAGTACTTTAAAAGAAAGATAGAGGTTAGATCTCTTACGAAATTTCGGCAGCCTATCGACGCCACTTAAAACTTCCAAAATGGATTGATGAGAGAGAATAGGGTCTCTCATCACATGAACATAAAAATTACAGTAAGATTAATATAAAAGAACATCCCAATAAAATAAATATGAGCTTTAAAAGGAATGACATAAAAGTGTGTACTTAAAAAGAAAGAGAGGAGTAGGATCCCTTACCTCGGGTCCGACTTGACTCGATCATTCTTTAACATCATGAATAATAAAATTGAGTTAATTTATATTTGATTAAGAACCTTTTTCAATTTCATTATTCCTTTTATATCACTTATTTCCATGTTATAAACATTATGTAATCATTTAAGTTAATAATGTTTGTTTTGTCGATATTTGGTTCTTAAGTCGAAAGTGGACTTCATACAATTACATGTTGTTTGTGTGGTCAAGGGTTATTTATATACAAAATGACATTCCTGATTTGGATATCATATATATCATATATATCCAGAATATACATGTATTTATAATATCACATAATCACTTAGAGGAAAGAAATGAAATGCACCGTTCATGGAGATGGTAAGCCATACGTACGCATGAACGCTACTTTCATTTCTATGTCGTATTAATGGAATTAAAACTATATGAGAGGTATGTATATTTTAATTCCAGAATTATATTAATCATTTATATGTATCATACATCATATATATCCATTATATATATGTACATATAATAGTAAATGATATTTTTGAGATAATAAATGAAATGTACCGTTCATGGAGACGATAAGTTGTACGTACATATGAACGCTACTTCCATTTCTATTTCATATTTAATGGAATTAAAACATAATTATACATAATCGTATTTTAATTCCAGTATGGTATCATATATAATATCATTAAATATACCCTTTATACGTACCACATATGGTAATAACGAATCAAATCACTTTGAGGGGGCGGTAGTCCGCACTTCCTTAAATGAAGATATCGCGTATACCCATAATGGAAGCCATAAAGTTAAGCCACAAATGAAAAATACAGAAGCTTAAGTAAAACATAAACATATTATATATCATATATAAATATAGTGACATCTTAATGTCCACATTTGAAGGTGTTAAAAGAATGTTTAACAATCATCGTTTCGGGAGGCATAAATTTTCCATCCACGGAAACAGTATGTTTGTTAACCATTAGATGTAGGTGTGTGTAAGTGTAGCTCTAATACTTATTATAAAAACATCCTAGTATATTGAGGATACTGTATTTGTTACAAAAGAAAAGAATAAAAAGAGTTTAGGGGGTTGGAGAAGCAAAATAAAACAAAAGGACTCAAAAGAAGACATTACCTTAAAATCGGGTAACTCCCTTTGGTTTGAGCTCAAAAGCTTCCTTGGGAAGACTTCTGCCCAAATTGAGCCTTCAAGGAGTAAGATAGGGAAGTGTAGAGACAAAATGGGCAGAGGTTGGCCGAGAAAAAGGCTTTGGGAGTGTGGGTAAGGTGGTAGAGGTGGGGGCCTTTTATAAGAGGAGAGGAGGGGCACTTTTGGAAAGTAATGAAATATTACTTTATTTGAAAATGTGTTTCGATTTTAAAAGGTCCCACATTGATATAATTCGTGGATAAGGTGTTAAGGGTTCTAAATCCACCCATCCAATAAGTTTTGGACATGTGTAGTTCATAGATTTTACATTATCTTTTCATTTTATTTAAATCATTAAATAATGAGGTCATCGCTGCATCATCATGATGTCATAAATAATTTAATTTATTTAGTATCTAAAAATTATAAAAAAAAATACTATGATGTAGTAAATCGTTTTATCTTTCCAATGACTATTTATAATCAAAAATCTGACTTGTATAACCCCTTTTAAAAATTGTTTTAGTAAAACATATCATGTTTGTGCCATTTTTTACATTAACATTAAATAAAAGGTATTTATGTCATTTTCCAACCTAAGTGGCTCCATGGGGTCCCCAAGATGACCCATGGCTTGTCTTGGTCTGCCATGACACAACCAATGAGGGTAGGACATTTTTCAAGCTCATCTTATTTTATTAAAGCATTATTTTTACCTTAAACTACACTAATTACCACTAATCGCGATTAAAAACTTAATAAGTTACTATTCACCAAAAAATTATTTTTATCCCATTGAACCACATTTTACTTCTTAATGACAACCATGTATGTCGGATTTTTGAAAATCAAAACACAATGATGGAAAAATTTCATTTAAACGGAAAAATCAGTTTTTATAAGTATCACTTAGTGGTTTCACTATTCATCAAAAATTTAAGTTTTTCAGAAAATTACCAAAAATTCACCCTAATCTATATTTGATATTACGAATTCAAAAATTAAGTCTATTTTAAAAAATTCAAAATGTATAAGTCACATTAATTAATTTAATAATTAATTCCCGCTGTCAGAGCAAATAGCGTGTTTTTATGATACAATAACTATCAAAAAATTGACACTAGTTTAAGTCCGATTTCAAAGTGAAATTAATTCCAATGACCACTATTGGATTTAATGGTAAAAATATTTTCTAATTTCACTTTAAAACAAATTCCAAAGATAATCTAATCATATAAATAAATTATATTAAAAAGAGGTTTTGAATTAAAATACAACATTTTACACTATTCATTAAAAAATGAACTTTATCAGAAAAATACCAAAAATTTACACAAAGTAAAATTTGATGTCCCGATTCTAAATAAGAGTTTTATTTGGTCCAAAAGAATGTATAAGAGTTATCAAAACTATTTTTAATGACAGTTCACCATCAAAAGGCGATAAGTGAACCTTTAGTGAAAATTAGTGTATAAAAGCCTAAAATTGAATTCTTTCCGTATTTTAAGCCTTTGGATAAATGTAAAAACATTTAAAAAACATATATAATCATATTTTAGTTATTTCTATCCATTACCTCCAATACAACGGCTACATGTTAACTGCCATTTAAAATAATATTATTTTATTATTAGAGTGCAACGTAAGATTCCCAAGAAACTCGTTGTTGCGTGTTAGGTACGCCATCGAGCATAGCGTCCCCTTTAAAGTAATATTAATATTTGATTCACAAATATGGATAAATATAAAGATTTTGTAAAGACCCGCAAATTTCAAGGAAATTTTTTTTCTTAATTTTCTTTGGAATTTTACAAGAGCGCAGCTTCAGACGGCACCTGATTCCGAGGCCCGGTGTGCCCGGAATCAA
The DNA here is from genome assembly GCA_963277665.1 of Viscum album. Lineage (NCBI taxonomy): Eukaryota > Viridiplantae > Streptophyta > Magnoliopsida > Santalales > Viscaceae > Viscum > Viscum album. The sequence goes on along the minus strand of OY728150.1, from coordinate 1,676,862,729 downwards.
TTTCCGAAGTTTGGCTCGGGTACGTTCAGTGAACGGACGAGCGGGTTTTTCTATCTTTTGAACCGGTGCCCGGAATCGAATTCTGAGGGCACCGATGAAATCGCAGCGCCGGTATTTGCTTAGAAACGCCTCTTCCGGAGTTGCGTTTGCTCAGACGTGGTTTTTAAATTTTGCGGCTTTAAGTCAGAAATAAAATAAAGTTTGTGCGACAACTTTATTTTATTTCACTTAAACTGCTTGGAAGCCACTTAAAGTCACTTAAAGGCGGCTTGAACTGAGTTGAACTGGATAGGATGCTATCCAGAAATATCCTACCCTCTTGGTAGGATATTTGTGCGGTGGGACCCGCACGAGCCCCGCCGTTTCCTTCGCTAAGTAACGCACCCGCGAAAACCCGTCAAAGTAACTGAAAAGTCAACCGACGCGTATTCTTTAATTCTTAACAGACCATTTAATTGGGCGGTTTATTTCGTGAATTAAATGGACTGTTTCTTCGTGAATTAAATGGGTCGTTTCTTTCGTTGAATTAATTCAACGAATTGATGGATCGTTTCTTAACCGGTTTCGTGTGTTGGCATGTTTATAAAATAAGACCAACCCAAAAAAATTCTTGGAAAGGATTTGAAAGAATCTTCGTTCCTCCACCCTCTCCGCGAAGAACGCGAAGAACGCGAAGAACGTGAAGAACGCGAAGAACGCCGGCGACCGGAATTCGACGACGCACACCAAGATCTGCGACGTCGACGAGATCTACCCGCGACGTTCTTCGGCGACGTCTTTCTTCCGCGGCCGATCCTCGTTCGGCAACTAAGGTGAGAATCGGATCTTTTCTTCTCCCTTTTTTTTAATTTCAATATCAACGGATTTAAACTAATTAAATCCGTTTGATCTTGATCCGGAGATTGGCGACGCGACGCCGGATACCGCGACGACGCGACGATCTCCTTCCTCTGCGACGAGCGATTCCGCGACGACCTCTCGTCCGACGACGACGACAAGGTAAGGGATGTTAGATTGTTTTATCTTTTTCCCCATGTTTATTCTTTTTAAGTAAAGAACATAATCTCCGACAATTTTAATTTAATTAAAATTGTTGTTGATTTTCCCTCCCGGTGACGTTTATGACTAACGCGGAGGGTGCGGGTCTAACGAACAAGACCCGGCAACCCTCCGCCGATCTTCTCTTTTTGTGCGGATTTGGCGGACGACGACGAACCGTGCGGCAAGGGCAATTTGTTGGCTCCGCAGTGAAGATCGTCCCCCGGGAGGAGCATCGGCGCAGACGGGAAAGAAATCGGGCCACCGGAGCATCTCCGGCGGCCCGCGGAAGGCGGCGGCGGCGCGGGTCGCCGGCGCGGCGGCGCCGGCGACCGGAGGCGGCGGCGCCCGGCGCGCCGCCGTGGAGGAAGCCCGCCGCGGCTTAAGCCGCGGCGGCAAAGGCGGCCGGTTCCGCGGCCGCGCGGAACCGGGACGGACGCGGCGGCCCGGCCGCGTCCGCGTGACAGGCGGCCCCCCGCGGGGGCCGCGTCTCCTTCAAAGCCGCGGGTCAACCCCGCGGCGGCGGCTCTTCGGCCGCTCGGCCGAAGACCGAGCCGGCCGGTCCGGTCGGCCGGGCCGCGCCCAGGCCGGACCGGACCCGGCCGAGCCGGTTCGGGTCGGCCCGGTTCGGGCCGACCCGGTTCGGCCGACCCCAGGGGGGGGTTCGGGCAGGGTCGCCCCGGGCCCAGTACCCCCGTTTCGGGCCCTCTTCGGTCTTTCGCCCATATCATGGGCCTGGGACCTCCGATTGACGAACCGTCAGCGGCTACGCGATCCTTGGATCGAGACGGTCGTTTCGGTATATTATAACCAAGGTTTCGGAAGACTTTGGGTTCGGCCGGGTTGGTTCGTACACGAAGCCAACCGGGCCCTCGGAGCGGAAACGCTCATAACTTGAGCTACGGACGTCCGATCGACGTACCGTCAGCTGTGGTAGTTTCCTCTAAGTGAGACGGAACTTTTGGCATACTCCGCCCGAGGATCGGATACAGGCGGAGTACGGTCGGGTTGGTTTTGCCCTAAAAACCAACCGGGCCCCTGGGACGAAAATGCCAATAACTCTCAGACCGGGCGTCCGATTGACGCGCCGTCTGCCGCGTTGAGATCCTGTTGTCGGTACGGAACTTTTGGATACATCAACTTCGGACTACGTGTCAGTTGATGTATCAGCCCCTCGGCTCGTGGAGCGGACCCTCCTAAACGAGCTCGCTACGTGCGGGAACCCTAGCGCTGGCTGTGACCTCGACGACAGAGCAGAGATCCTTCGTGGACTGCGACGACGGCAGAGCAGAGATCCTCCGTGGACTGCGACGACGGCAGAGCAGAGATCCTTCGTGGACTGCGGCGACGACTGTGCAGAGATCCTCAGTGGACTGCGTCGACTACTGCACTCAGCGATCCCATGTGGATCAGTGCCTACAGGTTCTGTGTGAGCCCGATCCTACGTGGGTCCTTACTACCGGTTCTGTGTGAGCCACTGCCTACAGGTTCTGTGTGAGCCCGATCCTGTGTGGGTCTTCTGCGGGGGTTAGTACCTATCGATCCTTCGTGGGTCCGACGACTTAGACGGATCAGTGATCGTTTTTGACGTCATCTGAAAAAGTATACCTGGTTGAGCTGAATCTTATGTTACTCTCCTTTGTGGATTGTGTTGAACCATCCTTTGTGGATTTACTATTTACTCTCCTTGTGGATTTGAGTCTTGCTTTCCTTTGTGGATTGAGTTGTTCTTGAGCTCGTGAGCAGAGCTAGATTTGGGGACTTAGGTATATGTATGGGCATATACCTAAGTCGAGTCAGATGTTACTTCGTGATTGCATCTTTCTTTGTGCTATATCCTTTGTGGATTTCGGGAGACCTTCGGGGGTCTCGGGGTCCTTACTGAGTAGTTGTACTCACCCCTGCACGGGCTATGCCCGCACCTTGTTGTGTTGGTTGCAGACGACGGACAGCGCTGATCACGGTTGGGGCGTGGAGCAGGACGGTACCTGGAGGTGGACCACTGGTCGGGACGTACTCGGAGCGGACGTGGGACCCGAGGAGCCTGGAGGCTATCTGTACCCACCCTTCAGGTGGGATTGCCAGTGGACGACACGAGGCCGCCGTCTTTTCTTCAGTTGCTGTACTTTACTTTTCAGTTGTACTTTACAGTTGGGCTTGTATTTCCGGCCCCCCTTTACCTTTCTGCACTTTACTTTCCGCTTGCTGACTCTGTGTGGTTGTTACTTATAAAGGCAATGCCTTCCCTGTTTACTGGGATTTTACGCCTTGGTGCTAGTCGCCAGCCCCTGGCCTATGGAAGGCGGGCTTGGGGTAGTCACGGCACGGGCCCCGAGGACGGGTCGTGACAGATTTCATATTCTTTATTTACCTGGGGTGTTACATCCTTCCCCCCTTTTGGGAATTGCGTCCTCGCAATTTTAAAATTGGGCTTGGAAACATCCTTGAAAGTCCCACATCAGAAGAAGAGTCGGTAAAACAATCACTTTAAAAATAAAGAAAGATAAGTACAAAGGTCACCCGAGTTAACCCTTACTAGGATTCCAAGTATGAAAACATGTAAATGGAGGAGAAAACATAGGGTCATGTTCTGATGGAGAGTGATAGAAAACATGTTTAGGAGAAAGTTAACCATGAGAAAATCACAAACATGTGATGGGTTAAACGGTATTCGATTCCCCAGTAGGAAAAGTTAATAGACAACATTTTTGTTTTAAGTTACTTTTTATTGAGGAATTTATTCATAAGGAATCATAATCACTTATCATGTTGACTCTCAACTTTTATTAGATTCCTTACACAAACTCATATTTTCTCCAAAAGGCGAGTATTTAGGAAGACGTGTTCACATTAAGAGTAATATAATCAACTTCTAGAGAATTACCTAACCAAAAAAAATAACTACATACTTCCTATGTCTTTAGACTTTAACCAAAACCAAAACCCAAAATATTAGTACAAGATCAGATAACCCAGAAAAGGATAACCCATTAGAAAGAAAATCTATTTTTAATCTCCAAAATTTGTCCAACAAAACCCAAAGTTCAACGAGGACCATCAGATAAACAATTTTTCCATAAAATTACTCAAAGTAAACCAATCTAATATTGAAACCCAAACATTTTAAGGATTTAGTCACATAGTCTTCCAAGTTAAATCGTAACATTTATCTCCACACAAAATCAGTTGCTCTTAAAGTCTCGCATTGAAAAGTAATTATCCTAATCACATATCCTCCATGATAGGTTAATCATTTTCATAAATAACCCAAAATAAACTTACTCTTAATTCATAAATTCATATAACTAAAAAGAATCAGTCAAACTAACCAGGGACTTCACGTAGTCCAGTGGTAGGCGATAAATACCAGTCACACTTTGGTTGTGGGTTTGATTCTCGTAGCTTTGTCTGACGCGATGGGTTGTCACACGGTCTGCGTGTTGTCCATTTTCCAAAACTATATAATTCTTAAATCATTCCCCAAAAAGGGATAAAATCATCAAAAATAACCATAACATAATTTAACCTCAATTTTATCTCATGCCTTTCACTTCAATCATAACATATAGTAACCCATAATTACCTCAAAAGTAAGGATCATATAAACCCAAATGGTTCTTTATAACTATGTCCACAAAAGAAAAGATAACTATTCCATGAATAAAATTTTCCTATATTAAACATCAAGGTTACACATAATATAAAAAGTCATCTAATGTAACCCCATCATCAAAAGAGACTTAATACTCTTATGAATTTTACCATAACTCTTGAAGCCCTTATATGTTGACATCTTACTCATTCAACATTCTTCATGATCCATTAACCATTCCTTTCCAACTTATTCCGAAATACCTCTTTCCTACAAACAAAATCATGAATCATATCCTAAGATTCCAAAATAGGAAAACAATAGTCATGAAATAATACATACCTTTGATTGGTCATTGTCAGTTTCTTCATCCTCAATCGGAATGGAATTAGGTATTGGTAAACGAGTATTTGTATGATCCTGGTGATCCCATTCACGAATCTTCTTAATGGGACATGTGTTTGAATAATGACCATGCACACCACATTTAAAACATTCAATTGATCCCTTAGAAAGAACTTCTTTCCCTTTCCTCGAGTCAACTGGATGCTTCCTTTTTCCACGGCAGGTTCTTGCTTTATGACCTTCATTTCCACATCTATAGCACATTTCTGTCCCTTTGAAACATTTTCCTAGGTGTTTCTTTCCACATCTTTGACACATAGGTTTTTTAACACACTTACCTTTATGATTATTACCTGTAGTTCTGTAGGGATTTTTTTCTCACATATATGATGCCTTATAGAAATCACCAAGGTTTAGGTGGTCAATCATAACTCCAGATAGTTGGTTGAGGATAAACACAAGAGTTCTCATTACAGCTCCCATATCATTCAGTTTCTCGCTCAGAAAACTGTCACAGTTTCCTTCACATCCACTATTACCTTGGTGCCTGCTAGATCCAGCCATTTACTAAAACCAAAAAGGGTCAGTGTGAGTATAACAACAAAACCATCATGTACTAATGAGGAAGACAAACACTAAGATTTTCTTACTCATTCACTTTATCTAAAACTAGGACTTTGTCTGAAATCCTAACCATTATGGTAATGTCACTTATGCTTAAAGAATACCCTAACCTCTAAAGTTATCTAAATCGACCTTTGATACCAACTATAAGGCCCCGGCCTTAAACCTTACTTAATATTGAATTAAAAGAATAATTCTTGTTGAGGATCTTTTCAAGTTTAGAGTTTTAGAGAATTAGAACATAACTATTACATCTCAAAAGATTACAAAGTAGTCACTTCTACTAAGTTTCCATAATAAAAAAAACTCTTAAAAGAAACATGTCTAGTTCCATGTTTTATATAGCATGACATTCCCTTGATCCCATCCTTGACCTTATTCCACATTAAGTCCTGTGAAAAACATTTCAAAAAAACTTGGGGTGAGCATAAAAAGCTCAGTAAGGGATACACAAAGAATGAAAACTGTTAGTTTTTCAAACATCAAGTAAACCATGTATACTCTATCAAAGTAATACCTTCACCTTCATGAAGTAGTAAAAAATCTTCACTGAATAAAGTATCACTACTTACCTTTTTGTAACCAAAGGATTACCATAAAACCCATATAAATAACACATAACATATATAAAGGTAACTTGGGACATAAACATACTTAAGTTGAATAACCATATGGTCGACTTCCACACATATCACTTAATGGAATAGCCATATGGCCAATTTCCATACATACTTAATGGAATAGCCATACGGCCGACTTCCATACCCAATGCATTGGACGTTATAACGTAACCACCGGTCCTGGTATTCACGGCACCACCCGTCATATGGTTTATAACGTAACCACCCGTTAAAATGTCCAAGTACCAATATAAAATCATAAAACATAAAACCAATATAAAGGAATGATAACATTTCCACATTTCAATCACAATATATCATGAATATATTGACATAATAGAATCCTTTATCAAAACCATTTTCAATACCAAAATACATAAAAGAGTATATGGTATTTATTTTATTTTAAAAACATTACGGCTTGTTGAGGAAGCCAAAGACCAAATAATACTCGCGGCGGCGGAAAATGTCGTTGTCACCGCGTACGTAAAAAAACATTCCTTTTTTTCATTTAGTAAAACGCTTCGTAGAAAAAGATTCCTTTTGTATAAAAGTAAAAGTCAAAGGGGTTTATATACCGTGTAAAAGAAAGTTGTGTATAAAACGAAATATGCCTCAATGAAAGGAGATTGAGATGGAGTCCCTTACAAAGACGGTATCCTTGGTTTAAGGATAAATCAATTGAATAATTATGTGTGAAAAACGAATACACCAAATATAAGTGGATATTAAGTGTAAAACAATCAGAGGTTATTCACACATATTTATAGAATGACATATTCAAGGAGTACAAGTTTATCCCAAAGAATCAAATTTGGGCTAAGAAGTTCCCTTACAAAAATTTGACAGCCTAACGGCGTCACTTCAAAAATTCATAAAATGAGTTGAGAGATAAAAAGGGAATCTCATCACTTGGAAATAAAATTTCCATAAATCAGGATATAGAAGAACATATCCCAACATAATAGTATGTGAATTAAAAGACATAACAAACGAAGTCTTTTAAAAAGAGGAGGGTGAAAGGTTCCCTTACTGACTTGGGTAACTTTCGAAAAGTACACCCCATTGAAGAAGTGTCATACAATGAATATGTAAATACCCATAAATGAAATTATATTACAAAAGGAGTGTAATAGTGGGAAGTACATAAACCACTCAATGGAAATTGTTGCAAATGTAGCATAAATCTCACGGGAATAAAAGTGAGATGAAAAATCTCTTACGGAAACTCGGCAGCCTAACGGCGCCACTTAAAACTTCCAAAATGGATTGATGAGAGGAAATAGGGTCTCTCATTACATCAACATAATGTTTACAGAAAGGGGAATATAAAAGAACATCCCCCAACATAACAAATAGGAGCTTAAAATAAGTGACATAAAGGAGAGTACTTTAAAAGAAAGAGAGAGGTTAGATCTCTTACGAAAATTCGGCAGCCTATCGGCGCCACTTAAAACTTCAAAAATGGATTGATGAGAGAGAATAGGGTCTCTAATCACATGAACATAAAAATTACAGTAAGATTAATATAAAATAACATCCCAATAACAATAAATATGATCTTTAAAAGGAATGACATAAAAGTGTGTACATAAAAAGAAAGAGAGGAGTAGGATCCCTTACCTCGGGTCCGACTTGACTCGATCGTTCTTTAACGTCCTGAATAATAAACTTGAGTTAATTTCTATTTGATTAAGAACATTTTTCAAGTTCATTATTCCTTTTATATCACTTATTTCCATGTTATAAATATTATGTAATCATTTAAGTTAATAATTTTTGTTTTGTCGATATTTGGTTCTTAAGTCGAAAGTGGACTTCATACAATTACATGTTGTTCGTGTGGTAAAAGGTTCTTTATATCCAAAATGACATTCCTGATTTGGATATCATATATATTATATATATCAATCATATACATGTATTTATAATATCACATAATCACTTAGAGGAAAGAAATGAAATGCACCTTTCATGGAGACGGTAAGTCGTACGTACGCATGAACGCTACTTTCATTCCTATGTCGTATTAATGGAATTAAAACTATATGAGAGGTATGTATATTTTAATTCTAGAATTATATTAATCCTTTAGATGTATCATACATCATATATATCCATTATATATATGTACTTATAATAGTACATGATATTTTGAGATAAGAAATGAAATGTACCGTTCATGGAGACGGTAAGTTGTACGTACACATGAACGCTACTTCCATTTCTATTTCATATTTAATGGAATTAAAACATAATGATACAAAATAGTATTTTAATTCAAGTATGGTATTATATATAATATCATTAAATATACCCTTTATACATACCACATATGGTAATAACGAATCAAATCACTTTGAGGGGGCGGTAGTCCGCACTTCCTTAAATGAAGATATCGCGTATACCCATAATGGAAGCCATAAAGGTAAGCCACAAATGAAAAATACAGAATCTTAATTAAAACATAAACATATTATATATAATATATAAATATAGTGACATCTTAATGGCTACCTTTGAAGGTGTTAAAAGAATGTTGAACAATCATCGTTTCGGGAGGCATAAATTCGCCATCCATGGAAACAGTATGTTCGTTAACCATTAGATGTAGGTGTGTGTAAGTGTAGCTCTAATCCTTATTATAACAACATCCTAGTATATTGAGGATACTGTAGTTGTTACAAAAGAAAAGAATAAAAAGAGTTTAGGGGGTTGGAGAAGCAAAATAAAACAAAAGGACTCAAAAGAAGACATTACCTTAAAATCGGGTAACTCCCTTTGGTTCGAGTTCAAAATCTTCCTTGGGAAGACTTCTGCCCAAAGTGAGGCTTCAAGGAGTAATATAGGGAAGTGGAGAGACAAAATTTTCAGAGGATGGCCGAGCCAAAGGCTTTGGTAGTGTGGGTAAGGTGGTATAGGTGGAGGCCTTTTATAAGAGGAGAGGAGGGGCACTTTTGGAAAGTAATGAAATATTACTTTATTTGAAAATGTGTTTCGGTTTTAAAAGGTCCCACATTGATATAATTCGTGGATAAGGTGTTAAGGGTTGGATATCAACCCATAAAATATGTTTTGGACATGTTTAGCTCATAGACTTTACATTATCTTTCCATTTTATTTAAATCGTTAAATAATGAGGTCATCGCTGCATCATCATGATGTCATAAATAATTTAATTTATTTAGTGTCTAAAAATTATAGAAAAATACTATGATGTAGGAAATCGTTTTAGATTTCCAATGAATATTTATAATCAAAAATATGACTTGTATAACCCCTTTTAAAAATTGTTTTAGTAAAACATATCATGTTTGTGCCATTTTTTACATTAACATTAAATAAAAGGTATTTATGTCATTTTCCAACCAAAGTGGCTCCATGGGGTCCCCAAGTTGACCCATGGCTTGTCTTGGACGGCCATGACACAACCAATGAGGGTAGTACATGTTTCAATCTCATCTTATTTTATTAAAGCATTATTTTTACCTTAAACTACACTAATTACCACTAATTGCGATTAAAAACTTAATAAGTTACTATTCACAAAAAAATTATTTTTATCCCATTGAACCACATTTTACTTCTTAATGATAACCATGTATGTCGGATTTTTGAAAATCAAAACACAATGATGGCAAAATTTCATTTAAACGGAAAAATCAGTTTTTATAAGTACCACTTAGTGGTTTCACTATTCATCAAAAATTGAAGTTTTTCAGAAAATTACCAAAAATTCACCCTAAGCTATATTTGATATTACGAATTCAAAAATGAAGTCTATTTTAAAAAATTAAAAATATATAAGTCATATTAATTAATTTAATAATTAATTCCCGCTGTCAGAGCAAATAGCGTGTTTTTATGAAACAACATGTATCAAAAGATTGACACTAGTTTAAGTCCGATTTCAAAGTGAAATTAATTCCAATGACAACTATTGTATTTAATGGTAAAAATATTTTCTAATTTCACTTTAAAACCAATTAAAAAGATAATCTAATCATATAAATAAATTAGATTAAAAAGAGGTTTTGAATTAAAATACAACATTTTACACTATTCATTAAAAAAATGAACTTTATCGGAAAAATACCAAAAATTTACACAAAGTAAAATTTGATGTCCCGATTCTAAAGAAGAGTTTTATTTGGTCCAAAAGAATGTATAAGAGTGATCAAAACTATTTTTAATGACAGTTCTCCATCAAAAGGCGATAAGTGAACCTTTAGTGAAAATTAGGGTATAAAAGCCTAAAATTGAATTCTTTCCATATTTTAAGCCTTTGGATAAATGTAAAAACATTTAAAAAACATATATAATCATATTTTAGTTATTTCTATCCATTACCTCCAATACAACGGCTACATGTTAACTTCCATTTAAAATAATATTATTTTATTATCAGAGTGCAATGTAAGATTCCCAAGAAACTCGTTGTTGCGTGTTGGGTACGCCATCGAGCATAGCGTCCCCTTTAAAGTAATATTAATATTTGATTCACAAATATGGATAAATATAAAGATGTAATATTCTTTATTTACCTGGGGTGTTACATCCTTCCCCCCTTTTGGGAGTTGCATCCTCGCAATTTTAAAATTGGGCTTGGAAACATCCTTGAAAGTCCCACATCGGAAGAAGAGTCGGTAAAACAATCACTTTAAAAATAAAGAAAGATAAGTACAAAGGTCACCCGAGTTAAACCATACTAGGATTCCAAGTATGAAAACATGGACATGGAGGAGAAAACATAGGGTCATGTTCTGATGGAGAGTGATATAAAACATGTTTAGGAGAAAGTTAACCATGAGAAAATCACAAACTTGTGATGGGTTAAACGGTATTCGATTCCCCAGTAGGAAAAGTTAAGAGACAACATTTTTGTTTTAAGTTACTTTTTATTGAGGAATTTATTCATAAGGAATGATAATCACTTATCATGTTAACTCTCAACTTTTATTAGATTCCTTACACAAACTCATATTTTCTCCAAAAGGTGAGTATTTAGGATGACTTGTTCACATTAAGAGTACTATAATCAACTTCTAGAGAATTACCTAACCCAAAAAAAAGAACTACGTACTTCCCATGTCTTTAGACTTTCACCAAAACCAAAACCGAATATATTAGTACAAGATCAGATAACCCAGAAAATGATAACCCATTAGAAAGAAAATCTATTCTTATTCTCCAAAATTTGTCCATCAAAACCCAAAGTTCAATGAGGACCATCCGATAAACAATTTGTCCATAAAATTACTCAAAGTAAACCAATATAAGATTGAGACCCAAACATTTGAAGGATTTAGTCACATAGTCTTACAAGTTAAATCGTAACATTTATCTCCAAACAAAATCAGTTGCTCTTAAAGTCTCGCATTGAAAAGTAATTATCCTAATCACATATCCTCCATGATAGGTTAATCATTTTCATAAATAACCCAAAATCAACTTACTCTTAATTCATAAATTCATATAACTAAAAAAGAATCAGTCAAACTAACCAGGGACCTCACGTAGTCCAGTGGTAGGTGATAAATACCAGTCGCACATTGGTTGTGGGTTCGATTCCCGCAGCTTTGTCCGACGCGACGGGTTGTCACACGGTCTGCGTGTTGTCCTTTTTCCAAAACTATATAATTCTTAAATCATTCCCCAAAAAGGGATAAAATCATCAAAAATAACCATAACATAATTTAACCTCAATTTTATCTCATGCCTTTCACTTCAATCATAACATATAGTAACCCATAATTACCTCAAAAGTAAGGATCATATAAACCCAAATGGTTCTTTATAACTATGTCCACAAAAGAAAAGATAGCTATTCCATGAATACAATTTTCCTATATTAAACATCAGGGTTACACATAATATAAAAAGTCTTCTAATGTAACACCATCATCAAAAGAGACTTAATACTCTTAAGAATTTCACCATAACTCTTGAATCCCTTATATGTTGACATTTTACTCATTCAACATTCTTCATGATCCATTAACCATTCCTTTCCAACTTATTCCGAAATACCTCTTTCCTACAAACAAAATCATGAATCATATCCTAAGATTCCAAAATAGGAAAACAATAGTCATGAAATAATACATACCTTTGATTGGTCATTGTCAGTTTCTTTATCCTCAATCAGAATGGAATTAGGTATTGGTAAACGAGTATTTGTATGATCTTGGTGATCTCATTCATGAAACTTCTTAATGGGACATGTGTTTTCATAATGACCATGCACAACACATTTACAACATTCAATTGATCCCTTAGAAAGAACTTCTTTCCCTTTCCTCGAGTCAACTGGATGCTTCCTTTTTCCACGGCAGGTTCCTGCTTTATGACCTTCATTTCCACATCTATAGCACATTTCTGTCCCTTTGAAACATTTTACTAGGTGTTTCTTTCCACATCTTTGACACATAGGTTTTTGAACACACTTACCTTTATGATTATTACCTGTAGTTCCGTAGGGATTTGTTTCTCACATATATGATGCCTTATAGAAATCACCAAGGTTTAGGTGGTCAATCATAACTCCAGATAGTTGGTTGAGGATAAACACAAGAGTTCTCATTACAGCTCCCATATCATTCAGTTGCTCGCTCAGAAAACTGTCACAGTTTCCTTCACATCCACCGTTACCTTGGTGCCTGCTAGATCCAACCATTTACTAAAACCAAAAAGGGTCAGTGTGAGTATAACAACAAAACCATCATGTACTAATGAGGATGATAAACACTAATATATTCTTACTCATTCACTTTATCTAAAACTAGGACTCTGTCTGAAATCCTAACCATTATGGTAATGTCACTTATGCTTAAAGAATACCCTAACCTCTAAAGTTATCTAAATCGACATTTGATACCAACTATAAGGCCCCGGCCTTAAACCTTACTTAATATTGAATTAAAAGAATAATTCATGTTGAGGATCTTTTCAGTTTTAGAGTTTTAGAGAAGTAGAACATAACTATTACATCTCAAAAGAATACAAAGTAGTCACTTCTACTAAGTTTCCATAATAAAAAAAACTCTTAAAAGAAACATTTCTAGTTCAATGTTTTATATAGCATGACATTCCCTTGATCCCATCCCTGACCTTATTCCACATTAAGTCATGTGAAAAACATTTCAAAAAAACTTGGGGTGAGCATAAAAAGCTCAGTAAGGGATACACAAAGAATGAAAACTGTTAGTTTTTCAAACATCAAGTAAACCATGTATACTGTATCAAAGTAATACCTTCACCTTCATGAAGTAGTAAAAACTCTTCACTGAATAAAGTATCATTACTTACATTTTTGTAATCAAAGGATTACCATAAAACCCATATAAATAACACATAACATATATAAAGGTAACTTGGGACATAAACATACTTAAGTGGAATATCCATAAAGTCGACTTCCACACATATCACTTAATGGAATAGCCATACAGCCAATTTCCATACATACTTAATGGAATATCCATAGGGCCGACTTACTTACCCAATGCATTGGAGGTTATAACGTAACCACCCGTCTTGGTATTCACGGCACCACCCGTCATATGGTTTATAACGTAACTACCCGTTAAAATGTCCAGGTACCAATATAAAATCATAAAACATAAAACCAATATAAAGGAATGATAACATTTCCACATTTCAATCACAATATATCATAAATATAATGTCATAATAGAATCCTTTATCAAAACCATTTTCAATACCAAAATACATAAAAGAGTATATGGTATTTATTTTATTTTAAAAACATTACGGCTTGTTGAGGAATCCAAAGACCAAATAATACTCACGGCGGCGGAAAAGGTCGTTGTCACCGCGTACATAAAAAAACATTCCTTTTTGTCGTTTAGTAAAACGCTTCGTAGAAAAAGATTCCTTTTGTATAAAAGTAAAAGTCAAAGGGGTTTATACACCGTGTAAAAGAAAGCTGTGTATAAAACGAAATATGCCTCAATGAAAGGAGATTGAGACGAAGTCCCTTACAAAGACGGTATCCTTGGTTTAAGGATAAATCAATTGCATAATTATGTGTGAAAAAAGAATACACCAAATATAAGTGGATATTAAGTGTAAAAAATTAGAGGTTATTCACACATATTCATAGAACGACATATTCAAGTAGTACAAGTTTATCCCAAAGAATAAAATTTGGGCTAAGAAGTTCCCTTGCAAAAATTTGACAGCCTAACGGCGTCACTTCAAAAATTCAGAAAATGAGTTGATGAGCGATAAAAAGGGAATCTCATCACTTGTAAATAAAATTTACATCAATTAGGATATAGAAGAACATATCCCAACATAATAGTATGTGAATTAAAAGACATAACAAACAAAGTCTTTTAAAAAGAGGAGGGTGAAAGGTTCCCTTACCGACTTGGGTAACTTTCGAAAAGTACACCCCATTGAAGAAGTGTCATACAATGAATATGTAAATACCCATAAATACAATTATATTAAAAAGGAGTGTAATAGTGGGCAGTACATAAACCACAAAATGGAAGTTGTGGAAAATGTAGCATAAATCTCACGGGAATAAAAGTGAGATGAAAAATCTCTTACGGAAACTCGGCAGCCTAACGGCGCCCCTTAAAACTTACAAAATGGACTGATGAGAGGAAATAGGGTCTCTCATTACATCAAAATAATGTTTAAAAAAAGAGGAATATAAAATAACATCACCCAACATAACAAATAGGATCTTAAAAGAAGTGACATAAAGGAGAGTACTTTAAAAGAAAGAGAGAGGTTAGATCTCTTACGAAAATTCGGCAGCCTATCGGCGCCACTTAAAACTTCAAAAATGGATTGATGAGAGAGAATAGGGTCTCTCATCACATGAACATAAAAATTTCAGTAAGATTAATATAAAATAACATCCCAATAACAATAAATATGAGCTTTAAAAGGAATGACATAAAAGTGTGTACTTAAAAAGAAAGAGAGGAGTAGGATCCCTTACCTCGGGTCCGACTTGACTCGATCATTCTTTAACGTCCTGAATAATAAACTTGAGTTAATTTCTATTTGCTTAAGAACCTTTTTCAAGTTCATTATTCCTTTTATATCACTTATTTCCATGTTATAAACATTATGTAATCATTTAAGTTAATAATGTTTGTTTTGTCGATATTTGGTTCTTAAGTCGAAAGTGGAATTCATACAATTACATCTTGTTCGTGTGGTAAAAGGTTCTTTATATCAAAAATGAAATTCCTGATTTGGATATCATATATATCATATATATCCAGCATATACATGTATTTATAATATCACATAATCACTTAGAGGAAAGAAATGAAATGCACCGTTCATGGAGACGGTAAGTTGTACGTACGCTTGAACGCTACTTTCATTTCTATGTCGTATTAATGGAATTAAAACTATATGAGAGGTATGTATATTTTAATTCCAGAATTATATTAATCATTTAGATGTATAATACATCATATATATCCATTATATATATGTACTTATAATAGTTCATGATATTTTGAGATAAGAAATGAAATTTACCGTTCATGGAGACGGTAAGCTGTACGTACACATGAACGCTACTTCTATTTCTATTTCATATTTAATGGAATTAAAACATAATGATACATAATAGTATTTTAATTATAGTATGGTATCATATATAATATCATTAAATATACCCTTTATACGTACCACATATGGTAATAACGAATCAAATCACTTTGAGGGGGCGGTAGTCCGCACTTCCTTGAATGAAGATATCGTGTATACCCATAATGGAAGCCATAAAGGTAAGCCACAAATGAAAAATACAGAATCTTAAGTAAAAAATAAACATATTATATATCATATATAAATATAGTGACATCTTAATGGCCACCTTTTAAGGTGTTAAAAGAATGTTGAACAATCATCGTTTCGGGAGGCATAAATTCGCCATCCACGGAAACAGTATGTTCGTTAACCATTAGATGTAGGTGTGTGTAAGTGTAGCTCGAATCCTTATTATAACAACATCCTAGTATATTTATGATACTGTAGTTTTTACAAAAGAAAATAATAAAAAGAGTTTAGGGGGTTGGAGAAGAAAAATAAAACCAATGGACTCAAAAGAAGACATTACATTAAAATCGGGTAACTCCCTTTGGTTTGAGCTCAAAAGCTTCCTTGAGAAGACTTCTGCCCAAAGTGAGGCTTCAAGGAGTAAGATAGGGAAGTGGAGAGACAAAATGGGCAGAGGTTGGCCGAGACAAAGGCTTTGGGAGTGTGGGTAAGGTGGTAGAGGTGGGGGCCTTTTATAAGAGAAGAGGAGGGGCACTTTTGGAAAGTAAAGAAATATTACTTTATTTGAAAATGTGTTTCGGTTTTAAAAGGTCCCACATTGATATAATTAATTTAGAAGGTGTTAAGGGTTCTAAATCCACCCATCCAATAAGTTTTGGACATGTTTAGTTCATAGATTTTACATTATCATTCTTTTTTATTGAAATCATTAAATAATGAGGTCATCGCTGCATCATCATGATGTCATAAATAATTTAATTTATTTAGTGTCTAAAAATTATAGAAAAAATACTATGATGTAGGAAATCGTTTTATCCTTCCAATGAATATTTATAATCAAAAATATGACTTGTATAACCCCTTTTAAAAATTGTGTTAGTAAAACATATCATGTTTGTGCCATTTTTTACATTAACATTAAATAAAAGGTATTTATGTCATTTTCCAACCAAAGTGGCTCCATGGGGTCCCCAAGTTGACCCATGGCTTGTCTTGGTCGGCCATGACACAACCAATGAGGGTAAGACATGTGTCGAGCTCATCTTATTTTATTAAAGCATTATTTTTACCTTAAACTACACTAATTACCACTAATCGCGATTAAAAACTTAATAGGTTACTATTCACCAAAAAATTATTTTTATCCCATTGAACCACATTTTACTTCTTAATCACAACCATGTATGTCGGATTTTTGAAAATCAAAACACAATGATGGAAAAATTTCGTTTAAACGGAAAAATCAGTTTTTATAAGTACCACTTAGTGGTTTCACTATTCATCAAAAATTGAAGTATTTCAGAAAATTACCAAAAATTCACCCTAAGCTATATTTTATATTATGAATTCAAAAATGAAGTCTATCTTAAAAAATTCAAAATATATAAGTCACATTATTTAATTTAATAATTAATTCCCGCTGTCAGAGCAAATAGTGTGTTTTTATGAAACAATAAGTATCAAAAGATTGACACTAGTTTAAGTCCGATTTCAAAGTGAAATTAATTCCAACGACCACTATTGGATTTAATGGTAAAAATATTTTCTAATTTCACTTTAAAAACAATTCAAAAGATAATCTAATCATATAAATAAATTAGATTAAAAAGAGGTTTTGAATTAAAATACAACATTTTACACTATTCATTAAAAAAATGAACTTTATCAGAAAAATACCAAAAATTTACACAAAGTAAAATTTGATGTCCCGATTATAAATAAGAGTTTTATTTGGTCCAAAAGAATGTATAAGAGTGATCAAAACTATTTTTAATGAGAGTTCGCCATCAAAAGGCGATAAGTGAACCTTTAGTGAAAATTAGGGTATAAAAGCCTAAAATTGAATTCTTTCCGTATTTTAAGCCTTTGGATAAATGTAAAAACATTTAAAAAACATATATAATCATATTTTAGTTATTTCTATCCATTACCTCCAATACAATGGCTACATGTTAACTTCCATTTAAAATAATTTTATTTTATTATTAGAGTGCAATGTAAGATTCCCAAGAAACTCGTTGTTGCGTGTTGGGTACGCCATCGAGCATAGCGTCCCCTTTAAAGTAATAATAATATTTGATTCACAAATATGGATAAATATAAAGATGTCATATTCTTTATCTACCTGGGGTGTTACACTATTAATCTAAAATAATCTAAAAATGCTGAATTCAATTATACCCAAGGATTTTTATATCGGTACTATAATAACCTCACCCCATTTTCATATAAATATTTCTCATTATCCTTTTCTACTTCAAGAATTCACGGAATAGTGTTGAGTTTTTGTCACCTTTTTTAAGCCATTGGACCCTTTACCTTTCAAGATAACTCCTTTCCACTTCTAGAAATTTATAAGATAGATCCTACCCCTTTTCCATTAGAGATATGAATATGGAATCACTCTAGTTATATTGGAGACTCTCATCCAAGAATTGGATATCATTTCTAGCTCATTGATACCTATTATATATATATATAAATGAGATCACCATTCCACTATATCCCCTTTCATTCATTTCAGTTTTCTTTTCTAGATGTCCCAAGTATAACCATTCACCAGGATATCCCAAGATCATTTATCTAGCTAAATTAATTCCTCCCTATGTGAAAAAATCTAGGTGAACCTAAACTTTTAAGTCGAGATTTCTTCATTTATCATAGATAAAACAATAAAAGAATGATCTGATAGAGTTATATTAAAATGAGGGACCTTAGAATTTGGGTAGAAATATATCCATTGGAGATTGGTAGATAAACTTTCATTCCAGCTCCATATGCATCAAAAAACTTTCTTATTGTTGCACCATATAATTTTTTATCCTAAGAATCCCAAATTCAAGAGTTTGTTTGAGGCTAGAAATTTGTTGAAATAAAACATGGATTTCCTATAATAGATAAACCCACCAATTTTCTAAGAGTTTTGTAGGATAGTTTTAAAATATCCCCCCCCCCCATGAACCATGGGACAAATCAAGGGTTATAAGAGATTAAATATTCCCATAAAGTTGTGTGTTCCCTACAATCACACTTAGCATAGAAAAAGGTGATAACTATAGAAATATTGAGCGTGGTAATATTTTCTATAATGAATTTATAAGAGAATATAGTAAGATATATGGATAAAACTCCTTTCTATAAGATATTTATGTGTTGATTGTGTTGATTATTTTACAAATTATTCCTAGCTTGAAAACTTGTAGTGAAGGTTTGAATGTGTCTCTCGTTTTTCTTGGGTTATAAGATGGTTGTGGAAGAAATATTGTGATATTTCATATACTTTAGTATATATTAACAATTTAATAGGGGGAACTTATTCCAAAAATGTTTCACATTATAATGGATGACATTATTATGAAGGAAATAGGTGCCAAGAGTATTTTATACTCAGCCTATAAAGTGAAAAAAAAACTATCCTACTAAGAAATATTTATCATGAATCTAGGTTGTCACTTAGGAAGAAAATTCATGGGTGCCTATTTATATTCTATTAATATTGTAACTTGGGGTTGAAAATACCTAAATATTCTCATCCAACTCATCCTGGAGGTCGAAGGATTTGTGGGAGGAAAGGGGAGGAGTGATGAGTGTCCAGTGAATAAGATCCAAGATAAGGATATATGAGTAGTAGTTTATAGAGTTTGGAGCTATACCCAAGACGGAAAAAAATGCTAAACCCATAAAGTGATCCTTTGGGAGATGAAAAGTTTTGGTTACAAACCTCATAACCAGGTCTATAGATGATCCTTTAACATAGGAGACTAGGGAAACAGAATCTATAGGCCAAGGGATATCACAAACTTTGGGAACTGGATGATCTAATAATTTCTATGAGGATGAAAGTATAATAAAAAAATATATTGGGAGATATGACCTCAACCAAATCCAAAAGGAAACTCTCAAGTAATCCTTAGATCCAAGGATCTTCGGATCAGCCAACTAGGTTGGCTAGAGGATCTGAGGGCTCATACAACTAAACCAAGGTAGACTAGAGGGAAGACTCATGGAGAAGGGGATTCTGTGGGATAGAATAATAGTAGAGAGGGTGGGTGCATGGGGCTAACTCAATTTCATACAAGATTAGAGATAAAAGTATTGGAGGACATAACCTTCATATAATTTCACCTAAGTGGATTATAATAGTTTTTTCCGTAAGGAGAGCACCAGTTATAGGTATAATTAATTGGGGAAGGGAGAGAGAGTGTTCTATATTAAAACAAATCATGGCCACCTAGTTTTTTTTATCCTTAAAATGGAATCATCCACACATAAAAATTACTAAAGACATTTCTGATACCCATGAGATAAGATGGGTTGTGGAAAGGAAGGGGAACCCTCGAAGGAAAAATCAAATAGCATCAAAGAAATAATTGAGGTCTTTATGAATATTCATAGACAATAGAAGTATTTGGAACCAGTGGTTAAAAAATATCTATCCTTATCTCGAACAAGAAGAAACAAATTCCCCCATGAGAACAGATTCACATAGAAGGATTGTTGATTTAGATTCAAGATAGCTGATGGAGACGAAAGGTTTCATGATTCAGTGAAGATTTAAAACTGATGAACATAAAACAATGAGGGAATAAAATTAAACACAACATACCAAGAGTTTTAGGTCACCATCATTGATAAATCCCCATCCGACAAGGAGAAGGTTTCATTTACATCAAAAAACTATGAGGATTTGGGTGGAATATGAGAGGGGGGATCAAAGGAAGACAAGATGTTTGAGAGGTCAAGGAGAACCCAGGAACACTATCGAGGGAATCCTTGACATAACATTACACTTTTAGTGAAGTTGTAACTAGTGTAGTTGTCAGAATCATGTCGACATGAGGAACTTTATGATCTATAACCAATAGATAGCCCAGTTGGAGGACCTAAGATGACATTAAAGAGGGAGAAGATGAAGTTTTGTGTTTCATGGGGGTGGATTGGGAGGGTTTCACCATTATAGAGGCCATAGAAGATCCCTCATAATTTTTAATGGTGTGAAATTTTGAAAACCCAAAGAGATATAATGGAGGCAAGTGGAGCATGTTATTTCCAACAGACTATATTTATTTGTTCAAAATAACATTATTAAGTAGTTAAAATCAATTAATCCTAATTAAATTTCAATTTATGATTTAAATATATCATTGTGTAATATTATAACCTCTAGAATGATTAAATATGTATATAAACATATTTCATCAATTTATATATTTTCATGAAATCTAGGACTTTCTTGATCTTGAATTAAATAAATATTTATGAAATAATACAACTACATAATATGTGAAATAATCACTGAAGAAATCTATTTATGAAATGGATGACCATAAAATAACAGTTACAACATAAAAATATTCAATAATGGAAGATAAATACTAGATTGAATATAAGGAAAATGTTATGTTGCGTCAGTAATTAGATGAAGATTCAAATAATAAATTTATACTTAAATATTTTTCATCACTATATCCTTCAAAAATGATGGTAAAAAATAACAACATAGAAGATAATTTACCAATCAGTTTACAAAGTTTAGTGAAATAGACTCCCATGATATACTCCAAAAAAAATAATATTTTGAAACAGATATTAAAACCCTACTATATTTAGATATAATAAACATTTGGGTAGTAATAGCAGACTATTGGTGTCCTCTACTAAATATATATCTTCCAAAGAAGAAAATTAAGACACATTTTTCAAGATATCGATGTTAATTTTATATATTTATCAACCATAATTATAACATAAAAAATCATATGCTTTTAAAAGACTTTAAATCATCACATTTGAAAATAAAAGTACTTTCTCCTTAACTAAGATCAGTTTTTATGATCAAGACTTAACTTCCGGAAATGATAAAGTCAAAGATTCATCCTCAAGAAATTTATAAAACAATCATAATGAAGAAATAATGAAGTAAAAAAGAGAATATATAAAAAATAAATCTATATAGATATATAATATATGAAATATTCTAAGGAATCATAGTCACATTAAAATCATTTAGAATATAAATATTGAAACAAATACTCCAGAAGTAGTGGAAGGGAAGTCAACTGAAACTACTGTGTGCCATGTAAATAATCTAAGGTAACCAAAAAGAATTCCAAGAATAGAAAATCAAAAAAAAATATACATTATAAATTAATTATTCACTAAAATTTATAAATAAAATAAAATGTGTATTAAAATATCCATCATATCTAGTACATGTCATAAATATAAATTAAACATAGAGGAGACAATCTTCCTAACAAATCAACATTACAAATATTAATAGATAAATTCTATTTAATTTTTAAAAACTAAAAATTCAATTTGGTATGATAAATATACATACATTTAATTTATTATTTCAATTTCAAGAATAATATTATTTCAATATCTAAAAAATCACATCTTAATGATGTTTCTTTGTATTCACCATCAGATTTCTAAAAATTGAATTTAAAGATTTTATCTCATGCAGTGATTATTTTTCCGTGAACACATTTTTTTATTTAAAATTATCATGATTTGATTATAAAGTTTATAAATAATGAGTTTCCTATTGACCTTTATGTACTCCTTGAGATATTCTTACTACATAAATATTTCAAATTTCATAGAAGGTGCTCTCTCTAAAATACTTAAATTCAAATCCAATCAGAGATGATATTTATTCATGTTCCACTTAAATTAAAATTTAATATACTAATAACTAAATTCATGTGTCTCATTTTAACACTTATGAAATGGTTTGGATTCATAAATTTTTTTATGTCTGGATTAGATAACCAACTAGATGCACAATGTGGAATGGAAAACTGCCCATAAAGAATAAAAACCCTCCACATCTTTCTCTTCATCCTTTAATTTTTCTATTCTTATCCTAACAATTTTTTAATTATTTTGACATAATTATCTTATTTTGGTCCTTTCATACTAAGGTAAAATGCTAGGTACTTAGGGTTAGAGGGGTTTCTTAATAGGCAAACCACCTCCAATTCACCTCTTCTTTCTTCCAAGGTAGGACTAAGGATTGTGGGAATGAAGTGTGTATGTGAGGGAGTTTCATGATTTTTTAGTTTCAAATTCATAATTCCACTCAATGGATATATCAATAAGAAATTTTATAAAAAATTGATCCAAGAAAACATATAATAAGAATAATAATTGAATCATTTTTTTTTGTTATTCTTTTTTCATTCATATTTTCATCCACTTTATAAATTGTAATCGAAATGTATTTTTTTATATAATAATTTTATTTTTCATTTATGTTATTTATTTGTAAATAAAATTGACCCCAATTATAGGTACTAAATAATTTCAATTTGGAAAGAATAATTTATCAGCACAACAATTGAATAAAAATGATAAAATTCGACATTTAAAAACTGATTCAAATATTATTGAGAAAAATAAATCAATACAAAATAAAATAAAGATAAAATACAGAAGTACTTAACTTAAGAAATTTTATAAAAACATTTTTTCTATCATATAAAAAAATTAATTAGGGTTCATGTTAATTCTTAAGTCTAGAAACTAAGGAAAATTTTAAACTTTTTCAAATGTTATGCTTATTTAGTTGACCCTTTTAATTCCTTGAAAATTTCTCATAATTATTTATCCTTTTAGATATATATATATATATCTATTTTATCTAATTTTATCCCACTAATTTCTATTAAAATTAGGATTTTTTAAAGTGGTTCAATTTCTGCCCCACTCTCATTTCTTAATCTACTTCATAATGAGGAAGATTTAACTCTTATTAACTTTTTGACATCATAAATGTTTCATAGAGGGGGAAATTTTTTTGTTCCTTATAGAATTTTAAATTCATAAAAGGGGAGTATAATTGAAACATCCAAAATTATAGGGAAAACATATAAATGGGGGATATTATTATCCATATACCTTGTCCCTATCATTTTTATAATTATACAAGGGATGTTTAGTTGAAACTAGACTCTATACATAATCAAAGAATAAAAATTATATTATATTCTTGGTTTTAATAGATACATAAAATTTCAAATCAAGACTCAAAGAACCCATTTATGATCATGCATAAAGTTTTCATATCTTATGATCATCAAAATAGTTGGATTGTTGGGTAATACATTAAATACCAAGATTAAAAAATTTTAATGCTCATAATAATTTATTTTTTTACTCTTTGGATTTAATTTAACATGCCTCATGATCATAAAAAAGGGAGAGATTCTGAAGTTATCATATAGATACAACAATTGATCATTACCTAGACTGTGAGTTTTTAATGATCATCATGCGCTCAAATTTTTATCTAAAAAATATTCTTGAGAAATTTAAAATTATAATCAGAAAGTGAAAAAGAAATGAAAAAATGAGAAAAAAATATTCCACAGATAAATTCTCAATTAATGGAAAAGTATGATGTATTGAACACATAAAACATACTATAAATTATTTCTCTATTGATTAGTATTATAAGAAATATGTCATCCACTTAACAGATAATGTTGAAAAGGAATATTCATGTGTTAAGTAGAAGTGAATGAGGATAAGAGGTTAACAAATTAATTGGGATGTAAAAGTGAATCAACAGCATGAACAAAAATTTTAAAAATGAAATTGAAATGTTAGCATCAACTTTATAACATTTGATGATATAAAAAAGAAGTAAAATGATGCATGAGACCAATAAAATATAATCCAATAAAGAAATAATTCTAAATCAACTTCATAATTTGTACACAATTCCCCAAATAAATCATATAAGAAAAAATTACATAATTAATGAGTGATCTGAGATTCAGTTGAATACTCTATAAACATCTTCATCATCCTATTACCCATCTGGAATATCAATACCAAAGATAAATTCATGGATCTTAGAGAATCCAAGAAATTAATTGTGTTTAATGGAGACTTACATCATGTGTTTTACCCCGATTAAGCCTTAATACCTATAAGGATTTTATTACCTTGATTATATATATCATGACATATAGACTCATATGACTAAATAATAATATTGGTTATATTTTTCTAAATGATAATTTCAATATCTAAATTTTAAATGCTAATAATTCAACAAAGTATCTCTATATTGACTTAAATAAATAAATATAAATATAAATCAATATAAATCACAATTATAAAATTAATTAATGCTCTCAGATGAATCCATTAAGGATACAATGATCAAATGTGCTAGGTTAGATTGGAATCCATGTAAAAAGCTTAAAGACTTTATTTGTCAATGTAAAAAATTTCAATCCTATATTTATATGTCTATTATATCTCACAAAATAAATATATAGATACATAAAAATAACAAACTAAGATAAAATAAAGTGGTTATAGGAATTGATGAGAGATTAATCAATAGAGAATAATGATAATTATCTAGAGAAATATCTCAAGCATCACATCCCCTCCTTTTGATCCTCTTTAATATCTATCTTTAATAGAAAGATAATTTATCCATATATTTATTATCTTGATGTTAACCTACTTCATGTATTATACATTTGTTTTTTATTTATATCAAGAGGGTATAAGTTACCCCTCCGTTATTCTCACTCAATCCATAGCTGATCTCTTGTCAAATAAGTCCTTATGATGGGGTATTTCACTATACAAATATTTAATTAAATAAGTCCTATAGATGAGGTCTTAGTCTCTTCCAATACCGGATTAAATAAAATATAAGGATAAGAACTCAATTATTGTTGATTTTACATCTAAGAATTTTTTGTGATAGGTAATTATTTTTCTAATTAAAAGTGTGAGCTGATTTTAAACACTTTTATTCAGATCTTAGCATAACATATTCCTTCCTTATTGAGAAAAAAAAGTAAAGAAATTTTGGGGATAAATAATTTTAATTAATATTAAATGTGGTATGTGGGTATTTATTTTCCCAAACATCTTTAACATTTCATTTATTTCATATATTCATAATTTAAATTTTATTTTCTTTAATTTTTTTAGGTCACTTCATTTAATTTCAAGTATCTTTTTGAGCGTGGACAAATTCATATCATCCTTTGGGTTTTTTCTTTATTTTCTACCATCATAAGCTCATTATTATATTTCAAAATCATTATGTTCAATAGATCCTTAAGAATCATATGGAAAGATCTTAATTTCCATGAATTCATTTCTCACACATAAACTAGCCTACCAATTCCCAAACATCTCCATGTTTCTTTTTCAAGCTTTGTTTTTCCATTTCATTATTTTTTATTTCAATATGATTAATTTTTAATCATTAATTTCCTTTAAAAGGGAAATTTTATATTATTATTTCAATTATACCCCTCACGAATTATCATATTCAAGTCCATCAACTTTTCTATTCCATGGGGACTAATAGCTTTAACTTCCCTCTATATAAAGATATAATGATTATTTTGAATAATGTTTTTTATTAATAGAGCACATTGGAAGTGAATATATACAATATGGTCTTAATAACTCAAATGGAAATTACCTTTATAGATTGAAAATAATACTTGAATGAGAAATTGAACATGGTAATAATTAATTAAAGGGAACTTTAAAGAAGTAAATGAAGAGAGGGAGTGAGAGAGAGAGCGGGGGAAAAATAACTCTTACCTTTCTTGGATATCTCTTAGAACAAAGAAAAGTACACCCTTGAAAACTATAAAACCCACTTTAAAAAAGACTAAACATAGATTGTTAGAGGTAACCCATTTTACGAGGCTTTGGATTGAACATAATGAGACGTAGGGGTTGATATTTATATTTAAAATTATATAATAAACAAGTAATTATTTATTGGTAGTTTTTAATCTTGATAAAAAAATATTCTTATTTAAAAATTCATAAATATATTTAAAACCATATGTTTCTACTTTTTAACTCTGAAATTTGTGTAAAAACATTTGTTTTCCAGAAATTTACTTCATTCTAAAATTTAATGACATCATTTTAATAATTTTTATAAGATATAAAAAATATCTTTTTCATTATAATAAAATATGTTTTATAATTTATAAAATTCTAATATGGTTGAGAGGTTGATAAAAATATTTCTAAAAACATTTACTTAATAAATAATACATATTTTAATTTTGGAAAATTATAATTAACAATATTTTTTAGATTTTTGACATCATATTATACTTATACAATATACGATATACATATACTATATAAAAATATTTAGTGAAAATTATGCTTCCAAAAATAACCAAGTTTTCAAAATAATTTTCTTTTTATGTTTTTATTCCGAATTTGATATTAATTTTATTAAAATTGAATATAATTATAAGAAATTAAATTATTAAATAAATACTTAAGAAAAACATTTCTATATAAGAAAAAAAAATTATAATGACTTTATTACTATTTCAAATTCCACGTTAATTTTTTTAAAACTAACTTATCCATTTTTTGATAATAAGTTTCTAAATATGAGATATAAAATTTCAAATTAAAAAATAAATACTTAAAAACATATTATTTTAGTATTAAATTTGGTAATGATGAACAAATATGTAGTGTCCCGCCCTGAGTTCCACTTACTGGTTCCCCAAGACAGTTGGCCACAATACCTCAAGTGTGCCTCCCTGAATGCCAGAGGCTTCTGACTAGTGGAAAGGGCCTTAGGTAAGTCTATGCAGAGACTATTCTCTCATTGATAAAATTGAAACACATTAATATAAATATAATAAATAGTATAAGTAGATAGAGAGTTGTGGAAACAATATAATAAAACATTCCATGTGAATAAAAATAAGCATAAGAAAAATAATAAGAAGATATTATATGATGATCATGTTATAGTTATGTTACTATGAAAATATAACAAACAAATGGGTAGGGGATACAAGTTTATACAACATGTTATCAAAATATACAAAAATGAAAAAACTACTATGTCTAGAATCTCAAGAACAATCTTGGTCCTCTGCTCTAAACTCCATCCTAGAATATTTAATCAAGAATTGGAAGTTGGATGTGTCCCTTTTTCTATAACTGTGACCATAAATTCTACTCAGGTACCAAAGGCACTTGATCAGGTTCTGAGATATAATCTCAGTAGGTCAACACCCATGGTGTCTACACCAATCCATTCATGAAAAATAAAATAACTAATGTGCCTTAATAATTTAAAAGTGATGGATAATAAATAAATGAACACGTTGAACTGGGTTCCACTAAGAGACCAATCCTATCTACCTACTTTGGCTTAAGTCGATGATTATAAACTAAGAGATCCTGAAATAGTAAAGTGAGATATATAAGGTTTCAGGTGATGGACTATCCCCAAGATTGTTCTTGATCTTGGAGGATATGTACCTACATTTTGAAGATTAAAGTATCATTTGTCATTTTCAAAACATTCAATCTCCTTTCCTTAATTTGATTTAAAAACCTCCTTATAAAACATAATGAGACATTGTTAGCTCATCCATGGAAATATGTGGATACTTTCTAAGTATCACTCAAGGGTATCGATACATGATCAATGATAAGGAGTTTATTCATGGTGACCTAGGAATGAATTCCCATGTGTCACTCTAAGGATGGTGTGAAAAAAGACATATACTTCCCTCTGAGTCTATCCCAGGTATCGCATATTGGGGATAGAGTCTCTCTCACAGAATAATTCATCCAATTATGTCTTTAAGCCAATCCAAGGGGTTTTCCCTAGGGAATATATGTCACTCATTTAGAGGTAAAAATAGATAACTCTCATTGAACAAGTCCTAGGCATAGTTGTTGTCGCTCCTGGAATGTTTACGAACCATTGACACTTCTAATAAGAAAGGCCTGAGATTCCATGAACGGGGTCCTTAAATCAAAACCCAACATATCATCCATGTCACTAAGGTGAAACCATTAAAAAATAATTTCATTTATTGTAATTCAAGCAAGAGGAACTATTTCATAAGTTCAAGAATTTATAACATGAAGGACATATTAGTAAAGTCCTTCCCATTTTTACTTGTTCATTCAAGGAATCAGATTAACATCTATTACTTTGCCCATTGGTTCAATTCATCCATTTTATCTAAATAAATGGTTTAAAGTTAAACACATATCTCCTTTCCCAATTCAGAACAATTTATCACTTAAGAAATTATTGTGTGAGGACACGCCTTATGGCGTTTGACCAGTTTTAAGAAAAGGGGGAAAATTAATCCATAAGGGATAGAACACACCCATTGGGGTGGTCCATGTCAAGGAAACAACCATGTAGGATACTGTTCACTAGTTAGGATCATAATACATGTGTGAAACCCCTTGGGAAAATTTAATTAATGTTTTGGAGGCATCACTGGAATTGCCCGGTGAGCAGAACAACAACACAATTTATGAATACCAACGAAACTCATTGGAAATGAATATACCACCTACCTTTTCCTCATAGAACTTTGCTCATCTGGCGTCAACCATTTATTTGAGCTATCTTAGAAGAAATAAAAAAAAACCGTCAAATTCCCTAAAAATGGGGAAAATGAACTTGCACCCAAATAGTGAAATGTATGGGAATAATAACTTGAAGTAGATTGGAGTGGATTTGAGATCATAACTCCAGATTCCCATTAGATCAAAAGGAGAACAAATCAAAGATTGTGTTAATTAGTTACTTAAAAATATATGAAGTAGGAGTAGATGGATTTATACACATGGTAGGAGGACACGGCCACTGGAGAAATGATAGGGGAGAAGATAAATAGGTTAAATCATTATAGTAGGTTATTTTAGTAATTTCACCCCAAAAAATCAATGTACATGGTTTAGCCACACATTTGGCCAATCGTGTTCCAACTGTGCACCCTTATCTTCTTCAAAGGGGATCATCACATGGTTTGGTGCAAAGTTTTATGGACTGTGTGCAAATCATGCAAAATTTCTCTATCCTAAAATCCTGATGCACTAAATGGTCGTGCACCCTTGGTCACTTGGTTAAATACAAACTTTGTGACCCATGCTACTACACTTTCTATAGTCGTACGATTTAGGTAAACTGTGTGGGATGGGTTGCACATTTTATAATAACCATGCAGCCTTTCTTTTCTTCCCATTTCAAGAATTCAGTCTATGAATGAGCCCTTTATACACTAGAATTCTCTTTTCCTTGATTAGATATAAAAAGTAGGCATGTTTAAAGGAATTTGAAAAAAAAATAGTATGTACCTTAGATATAAGTCGGTACATTACAACCACCCTTCCTTAAGATAATTCATCCTTCTGTTTCCCTTCCAAGGGTAATAGAATGTTTTTTGGGAATATTTATGTCCACTAAGAATGTAAATCAGTCTTCCACTCCTAGGTTTCATCCTATACGTGTCGGTTCTTCCATATCGCCCAGACTAAAAAAACTGAACTTCCTCGAAGAGCCTTTATTCTTTGATCAAATATACATATTGGACACTCCTTGAAGGACACATCCACTTCTAACTCAATATTATCAGGGTTAAATGAATGATATGGGTCGGTATGACACTAGAGAAGCTGACATACATGGAAGGTATCGTTCATGGAACGGTGCCTCTGAGGTAATAGAAACCTATAGGTTATCATCCTAACTCTCTCCACTATCTCAAAAGGCCTGATATACCAAGGTGATAACTTGAACTATCTTCTAATTCGTCTGTGATCCATCCTAGGTGATACATGTAGAAATACCTGATGTCCCACCTTAAACTCAAGAGGTCTATGAAGACGATCAGTATAAGGATCCTATCAGGACTAATCTATATCCATACACTTTTAAATCAGTTAGAATTTTTCTCTAGTCTCCTGAATGAGATGAGGACCCAATAGAGCTTCCCCACCTGCCTCTACCCAGTATAGAAGTGAACAAAACATTCTACCATAGAGATACTCATATGGATCCATATGAATAATTTCCTAGTTACTATTGTTGTAGGAAATCTCAACCTGAGGTATATGCTTCGACCATGAACCTCTAAAATCAAGGATACATTCCCATAGCATATCTTCTAACACCTGAATCATCCACTCAGACAAGCCATTGGTCTGGGGGTGATATTTTTTACTCAATATCACTTGTCAACCCAATGCCTTTTGTAACCCTTTTTAGAACTGTGATGTTAAATGGTAATCTCATTCCGATATGATAGATTGGGGAACACCATGAAGTCCCACTATCTCTTGAATATAAAACCTTACTAGATCATAAACAAAGAAGGTTTCCCATATAGGTATGATGTGTGAAACCATGGTTGGCCTGAAAATTATCACCCATACTACATCACTTCCTTGAAAGGATCTCATCAGGCATGTCACGAAATTCATGGGGACGTTGTTCCATTTTCACTTGGGAATGGATACAGGCTATATAACTCCATTAGGACACTATTTTTCTACCTTCACCTATTGATAGGTGGAGCATCTAATAATGAATCTTACTATATTCCACTTCATATCTAGCCATAAATACTGAAGACACATATCTCTATGCATCTTGGTAATACCATGATGAATATTCCACACACAGTCATATGATTCCCTCATTAACTCTTCTCATATATCATAAGTCACCCATAATTTTCCATGAAAGAGTATAGTTTCACTTCCATAAACCACCCAACTATGAGGTGAGTTCTCTCCCATAATGCTCTCCCTCAATACATAGCCCTAGGAATCTGATAGTTACCTCATCTAGACCCTCTCTAGAAGAGAGGACATCACTTACCAAGCTACTAGAAGAAGATTTATGTGCAGTTCCTAAACTTCTAGATGCATCTTATCCAACAAATATATCAATTTTCGCTCACTATCATCCTCCTTGATGGATTTTGTTTCAGTCTTCTGGCTTAAGGAGTTAGCTACATCATTTCCCTATCCGAGTGTGTAAGCCTACTCAAAGGCAAATGATTGAAGGTATTCTAACCACCTGTACTGCCTCATATTCAATTCTCATTGGGTGGATATGTATTTGATACTTTTATGGTCTGTGTAAACAATGAACTTCTCACCCAGCAAGTAGTGCATCTAATAGAACAAATCATGAATCATGGATATGAGCTTGAGGTCATGCATAGGATACTTCCACCCATGAGGACTCATCTAGCGGGATCCATATTCCACGACTTGATCACCTTACATAGAAACTTCCCCCAACTTGATTCCTGAAGCATCACAATAAATAGTATAGCTTCTTATTGGTTTAGGAAGGATCAGAATTTGTGCTGAAGTGAGTCTTACATTTAACTCCTGAAAAGTTTTCTCAAAAGATACAATCCAGTAAAACTACACACCCTTCTTGGTCAAGACCATAAGTGGAGCTACCAGGAATGAGAATTCCTAGATACACCACATATAATATTCATCCAACCCTAAGAATTTGCGAATATTAAAAATGTTCTTAGGATACTCCTAGGAAACCATGGTGCTCACCTTCTCTAGGTCGACTAATACGCCTACCTTAGATATGATATAACCCAATAATTGAACCTTAATGATATAAAATTGGCATTTTTTGAGATTTTCATATAGCCGGTTCTCTCTCAGTGTATTCAAAACAATATCTAGGTGATTGGCGTGGTCATTTCTAGTTCTTGAATACACTAAGATGGAATCTATGAATACTAACACAAAGGAATCAAGATATGGGTGTAAAATGTGATTTATTGGATCCATGAAGATTGTCGGTGTGTTCATCAGACCGAATGGCATAACCAAATACTCGTACAAGACATACCTAATCTGTAATGTTGTACATGGTATGTATGGTGTCTTGACATGAACCGGATGATAGTCCGACCTCAAATCAATCTTAGAGAAAAAAAATCTCCTCAGAATTGGTCGAAGAGGTCATTTATACATAGAATTGGATACCTATTATTTACTATAATCTTGTTCAGTCCGAGATAATCCACACAAAACCTAAGGGTACCATTCACCTTCTTATCAAAAAAGACTAGTGAACCCCACATTGAAGTCTTGGGTCAGATAAAACCATTATCCTCTAAGTCTTAAAGCTACCTCTTGAGTTCTTGGAACTCTATAGGTGTCATCCTATAAGGAGGAATGGACACACGTGTCGCACCTTTCATGAGCTTAATGGTGAACTCAAAATCTCTCATAGGAGGAATACTAGAGAAATCATCAAGGAATACATCCTTGAAATAATCCATGATATCAAGTAAATCCACATGTTTTAAACCTAGCTCGCTCATGAAGAGGCTAGCCATCTGGTCTGTCATTCCTCTCACCCTAGTATGCTTCAGTTCATCTCAATTGTCTTGAAGGTCCCATTCACCCTTATGGATATATGTGTTTCCCTTGAGTTATGGGAATGAAACTCAGTAGAGATAGCAATACAACTAGGCTTGATAAGGCACATGTCGTTCTATTCTGAAATGACATCAAATCCATTCATCTCAAGGATGAATAAAATCCACAGAAAATGATACTCAACTATTCTAATGGGAACTCCTTACATTGGCATATACCCTCTACTTAAACTCTAATGGAATGTCAAGGGTCACCACACCATACATGAGCCTCAGCCCAGTTGGTGAGGTATCCTTAAGTGCATCCACAAGACCTAGGTTCAAAACCAGGTAGAAGAATATTTTCAGGTACTATAGCAGGTACTGTAGTAGTCACTATAGCAGAACTGTACACTATATGGGTAATATAGAAGAACTATACACTGTACAGGTACTATAGTAGGCACTGAAGAATTTATTGTAGTAGGTATTTTTCGGTACTGTAGCATCTGTAACTATTCACCTTGGGCCACAGGTTTGGGCTTTAAGTCCTTAAGGCTTTCGGGACACCCAGGCCTTCAGGTCAGTAGGGCTTTCTGGCCACCTTTAAGGCCTTCAGGCCACCTCAAGACCTTCGGACCACATGCAGTTTCCCCAAACACACTACAAAAAAGGAGCAGCCCCAGAAGAGGATTCAGAGTAGGTGTACTCACTAGAGTAGAGCCAAATGGATGTGTCAGAATGAAAGGGTATGGCTATGCCATTAGGACCAGCCTATACTTGCACAGGAAGCCTATAAAAACATTCATGAGAAGGTGGATAGCTACTATCATGATGCAGATGCTGGGGAGGCACAGTTCCTTGTAGATATCCTAGCTGAATTCCCTAAGACCTTCGGGTCATGTAATCTCCTAAGCCTATGGGTCATGTAATATCTAAGCCTACGGTCCTTGTAAGGGTTCCCCCTCATCCCTTGAAAGGGGGGTTATCAAAAATCAATAAAAATGAAGGCCTTCGGGCCATTCGGGCAAGGGTCACAACACCATTGGAGTAAACTATTACTAATTCTAGAATTGTCAAGGTTGTAGAGGATAGAAAAAAGTGTGATGAACCTATATTGAATTAGTAAGATATTAATGCAGATGCTACAAAAATAGTACCTCTAACTATAGATATCCATGAACTCTGCTCCTCTGGAATATGCTGAGCATCATAGATGTGGCATGAACCATGGCACTGAGATGCTTTCTGAATAGACTAAGTTGATCCACTCTACTAATGATAGAACTCTAAGGTTGTACTACCTTGTCCATGACCACCTATTCATCATAAATAGCCTGTAGAAGACCAAATTTCTCTTGATGAGTATCTGATCCTGAATCTAAAGGAGGTTCTATCATAGATCCCCATTCACTTGCAACTAGAGGAAAATATATGTATAAATGTTGGAGTTGAACCATCCTACTGCAATCCCTAAACTCAATCGTGTTCCTCGTACATTGAATATTTTTATGCCTTAGACTTCCACACTGGTGACACACCAAAAAAATTCTGGTTTGTGCCACCTGGATGGTACTACCCCCCTTCTTTATGTCACATGATTCTCATAGATTATGCTTCATGTTGAGGTCTTGGATCACTATTTCTAAAATGGTGGTCAACCAAAAATCATTCAACTATGATTGAATGGCATAATAAAACCAATCCTTGAAGTGCTTCATAGTAGTCATCTTATCACCAATCAAGTTCAGTGTAAAATGATTCAACTCGGTGGAGCATGATGAGTATTCCATTACCCAAATGTCACCATGCTCAAGGTTCATTAATTCTCAAATGTGATCAGTTCTCAAGGTATAAAAAAATAAATAGTTGAAGAAGAGTTCCTATAATTCTTCCCAATCATACCTTGATGTCATCCATCCAAATTCAGGGCATCCCACCAATGATTGGTGGAGTTTCATAACATATAGGTCATGAGCTCGACCCTCCTCTTTGGAGGCATCTCTATATGTTTGAATATTGAAACCATAGCTTCCATCTAAGTCTCAGCATCCTTAGTCCCATCATCCCCTGATAAGGTGGGAGGATGTTGTTGATGGAATTACCTAGGCATCTCTTCCATAGAATGGGTAGGTAGAGGTTCACCATGAACTAACTGTATGAATTGAAGAAAGCTATCATGGAACTGGGAAATGGAACCCAGTAGAAGATCTACAAGAGGTGCCTCATGTGGCACTATAGGAGGTATCACGGGTGGCTCAGGGACCACCACCTCAGGGGTATTCTCATCAACACTCTCCTGGAATAAAACATGAGGTCACTATAGTGGAATAGCTATACAAATGCAAAGCGCATGCCTTAGATAACATTTTCAATAGATAGGAAAATCGGTAAGAAAGTACAGGCATAAGGCTATCCTACTAAAGAAGCACATCCCATTTTCTTACTCTCGGATCTAGGTCAGGATGATAAGAATGATCCACAAAACAAAATCATATGAGACACGGCTTACAACCCACTGCCAAGGATAGGTTAGGATAAGGTCTCACATATAAGGTAACCATTTAATTTTAAAAATCATACTCATTTTAACCTTTTTATATTAATTCTTGTTTAATTTGTTATTAGAATCATGATCTCGATAATTGTTTCACCAATTCCAATTCATAAGGTCCCATACACCATATAAATTGAAATTGGCATGTCAACTAACTCCATGTGAACTTTACACCAGACAACTAGTGTAATAGGTTGTGGTTGTGGTTTGATCAGATGAGATACCATTGTAACTCATCAATAAAAACAGCTAATGAGGAATTATTTGTCAATCAACCCAATTAGTCCATCATTGATAATACTATAACACTGTAGAACATAAAAAATAAGTCACAAATAGTAGTCATAAGTAATACAAGAAATGACTATAGAAAAGTAAATATGGAATCTCATGATGTATGGAATTTTAAGTACTCTTATGCCAAGTATGATGCATGATCTTATTGTGATCAGGATAGGGATAAAAAAACCCATTCAAATAAAATGAATATTAATAGTATCAAAGAAAAATTGAGTAAAATATTATTCAATTGTAAAAAGTGCAAGCAAAACAAAATTTACCTACCCTAGGTACTTTGGGTTTCCCCTATACATGGGGTAGCTACTCCCATTAATACTATCATAACCAAATTAAAACATTATATAATCCTGTATAAATCCCAAAAATTGAGACAAAAGGAGAAAAAATTACCCTTTTCTACCACTTTGTAACATCCAGCCATGAGTGCCACTCACTGGTGCCCCAAGACGATTGGCCACAGGACCTCAAGAACACCTCCTCTAACGACAGAGATTTCTGACTAATAGCGAGGGCCTTAGGTAAGTCTATGGGGATACTATGACATCATTGATCAAAGTATATTGTAGAAATATAAATATAATAAATATAAGAAGTAGACAGATAGCAGTGGAATCAATATAATAAGAAATTCAAGTTGAATTATAATAAGTGGTAGAAAATGGTCAAAGGATACTATATGATGACCATGTCATGGTGATTTAACTATGAAAAAAAACTAAGCAAGGGATAATGGATACAAGCTTATACAAAATTCTATCAAAATATAAAAAAAAGGGAAAAACTGATATGTATATCATCTCAATCATAGGATTGGTCTTTTTCTGCCAAATACATCCTAGAACCGTCAATCAAGCATTGGAAACTAGTTTCTTCCCTTTGTCTATACATGAAACCATAAAGTCACCTCGAGTAACAAAGTCTCCCAAGTTGGGTGTGAGATATAATCTCATTAGGCCGGCATTCACAATGTCTAGACCAGTCCATTCATGCAATATAAAATAATCAATGTGCCTTAATAATTTAAAAGTGATGAAGAATAAATAAATGGACATGTTGAATTGGTTTCCACTAGGAGACCCATCCAATCTACATACTTCAACCTAATCTAGTGAGTCTGAAATGAGAGATCCTAAAATAATAAGGTGAGATATATATGTTTCCAGGCAATGGACATTCCCAAATCTTTTTCTTTGTCTTGGATGAAATGTCCCTACTTGACTAAAGGATCATTTTTCATTTTCAAAACATTTAATTACCTTTATTTAATTCGATTTTAAAACCTATTTTTAAAATATAACAAGACGTCATGTTCCCATGTTTGGAAATACATAGCGAATTTATAAGTATTTATTGAGGGGTTAAATCCATGACCAATGCCAAGGACTCCATACATGGTGATCTAGGAATGAATTCCCATGTTTCACTCCAAGGGTAGTGTGAAAAATATATATACTTCCCTCTAATTTCATCCTACGTATGGCACGTAGCAGCCCGGGTCTCTCTCAAGGCATGTTTCAACCAATCGTTCCTTATATCCTATCTAAGTGGTCTCCCTTAGGGAACTGATGTCACTCGTTAAGAGGTAAAAATAGATAATTCTCAACGAATCCATCCCAGGCATAGATGGTGTCTCTCTTGGCATGTTTACTAACCATTGACACTTCTAACAAAAAAGTAATGGGAATTCTTCCAAAGGGTCCTTAAATCAGAACACCTTGTATCTCCCATGACACTAAGGTGAAACCATTAAACAATAATTTCATTTATAACAAGTCAAGAAAGAGGGACCATTTCATAATTTCAAGAATTTATAACATGAATGTCATATTAGTAAATGCATGCCCATTTTTAATGGTATATTAAAGGATTAGGATTAGTATTTAGCCCTTGGATCATTGGTTTAATTCAACAATTCCATATAAGGTAGGGTTAGAAGGTTCAACACATATCTATCAACCCAATTCAGAACAATTTGTCACTAAATACATTTATTATATGAGGACACACCTAAGGGTATTTGTCCAATTTTAAGAAAAGGGGGAAATTATGCCACAAGGTGAAGAACAAACCCATTGGGGTGGTCTGTGCCACAGAAACAATGGTGGATGTCACGACCCCCTCCCCACAAAGTGTACCCCTCCTGGGTCGGCAATGTGAGAAGGGAGATAATGACCCCCGAGTCCCGCCTCCAGTAGGCCCCGGGTTGGCAACTAGCACCGAGGGTATAATACACACACAAATGGGAGGCATTACCCTCTAAGAGAACACATGCAGAAGTGAGAGATAGAATAGACTCTAATCAACTCCAACTTAGAACTGAGATATAAAAGGAAACCAAGTACATATATGAAATGTCATGCAAAATTACTACAACTGAAAGGGGGAAAACTCAAAGTACCCAAAAGAAAGTGAAACGGCAGCGACCACAAGCCCGAACAGCTCCTCCTCCAACCGCAAGCTAGTAGTAACAAGCTTGATCTCCAACCTTCTCCAAATGACCTGAAAAACAGTTTATATGTACATAGGGTGAGTATAATAGTATACTCAGTAGGATCCTCCCCAAGCCTCTCGTGAAAAAGTAAAGAAAGCATGCTAAAGCCCAGTGAACAAGTGAAACTAACTCATTACCTAAACAGGTATACTAAGTTCCCAACCTCACCATGGCTACCCTCACCAAGTAATGCATACAAGAAAATAGCATATAGTAAAGAATATCAAGGGTACCCCGCTACTACTTCCCCACTGGTATGCCGCTTTGCCCCAATGACATACGTCCTGTGCATCTCTCTCCAAAGGCTTGCCCGCAGACACCTGGGCTAAGCTCTACAACCTGCACCACGTGCACCACAAAGGCTTGCCCGCAGACACCTGGGCTAAGCACCACACCATCCTCACAACCAAAATAACCAGGTAGTTTCCGGGAGCCACCATAGCTCGTATAACGTGTATCATACGTCGAGTATTATACCTCGAGCCATCACAGCCCATACGCCGAGTAAGGATCCTCAAGCCATCACAGCCTATACACGTTACACCTATAGTAGTCCATAGGATACTATATCCAGAATATATGTGTGTGAAATAACCACAAGCCATTACAGCCCTCTACACACATATATGGGTAAAACTAACCACTCTGCCTACCAGCACAAAGATCTACCAAGAGAAGAGAGCGGGGCCAAAGGGGGTAGTCATCCATTCAACCTCCCATCAGAATGTTGGGGAAACCCCCCCCCCCCAGGGTTCAGAATCCCAGGGGTGTCAGTTGCCCTTACCGACAGGGTGGAGTAGCGTATAGAAACACACAAAGTGCAGAATATATATAACTCACAACCACACTATGGGCATTACCTAGTCATAGGCACAACTGCATCTAACGTCTCTCAGACTCCAGGATACTAATTCTAAGACTAGGTATCCTATAAGCACACAACCATTTGAAGAGCTTTATTAGATTACTCCATTATCATTTTATCAATTACACTGTACGTTAATTAATTCTTTAAACATTAATTAACCATGATCAATTTACCATATTAAACTAAATTGGCATCACATTCAAAAACTGCTCCTTTTTAAGATTCACATCACTATTAAATTCTAGTTTCTCCATCCCTGTGGATTATCACCATTTAAACAAACTTTTATTATGGAATTACCTTCCCCATATTCCCAGGCATTCTAGAAAAGCATCCTATGCTACTAAACACAAAGGGCTCAACACGGTGAGTAGATATACTACCCATCGAGTCTTTGCCGCCTATAGAAAGAGCATAGACCCATCCTCCATCGAGAGGCTAAACACGGAAAGCACGTGGCATACCCCGCGTGTCTTCACCTCCTTTGGAAGGAGGGTAAGCAAAACCAGCTGCCTTGAGCAGTGGGGAAAAGTAAAGTAGATAAACAATCAAACCACCAATATCAAACCATCCCATTCATCTCATACCATCATCCTTGGTGTCCTCCCTGACACCCACATGCATAAACCAATGCATCTCGCCACACTAGGCGTCATCCGCTGCCACAACCACAAGTCCCCATGCCTCCACATATCACAACAGCCATCCAGGCTCACATCAAATCACAAGCAGCAGGAAATCAAAGATCACAAAATGGGCTCTCAGCCCTTTAACAAGGCATTCATCCTTCATACAAGATGAGCACTCAGAGCTCCAAACCACAAGTAATTCAGCCTTACAAGCAAGCGGGTAACTTAGAACCCTTTTGAAATTATCGAACTAATAGTTCTTTAATCCATCTTGAATTAACAGATTCATTAACATGCCTCTTTATCTTTAGCCAATTATTTAATAAATAATTTCGGCTTTACGTTCTTTATCGATTTCCATCATGAACGAGCAACAAATTAAAGAAAATCATAGATATCACTCTATCTATGAAAACATGAGGCAAACTGTTATCACGGTACAAAGTAACAACATGCGATCAACCAATTCTTTTAATCCGGTTCAAGTATTTAATTAGGTCAATTTCATTGTGATCCAAAGGACTAAATCATTCTAATTCTATGATTGCACATACACAATTAGAGAAGCCATGAATCCCCTACCTCGAAGAGTTCTTGACGTCCTTTATCCACACAACGGGTCACAGTCCTCTTCTCCTCACGACAACTGCATCCACCGGAGGATGCCACGGTACGACAGTACTAACCAACCCCAAGAAAACCCATTAGAACCATGGAGATTACATGCTAATATGGAAGGAAGAACAAGAGAAGGTGATCCCTGAAGGAACGACGATAAAACATACCTTATATGGAAGAACGATCGACACAACTTGGTTGCATCAAACAGAGCGGAACTGATCCGAGTAACGTTTGATTGTGAAACTCCTACGGGAATGATTGCAAGGTTCTAGCGTCTCGTAGATGAGAACAAGGAGGAAGAACAACGAAGAATGATATCTCGTTCCCTTAAAAAAATTAGAGAGGTGACGGTTTAAGATCCGATTTATTCTCCATTAAAAACGGATCGCATTAACCCATGCATTTTGACCAAGTAAAAACATCTCGGCCTTGGAATAATTAATATAGGATTTATGGCCTTTGAATCGGCCTTAGAGTCCTTAAAAAAATAAGGTTTTAAAAGTATTTTACGTCAAAGAAAACGTCAAATTTGCGAAGCTGGAAACACTGTTCACATACTCAAAATTTGGCAAAGTATGGAATCGGTAGCTCTCATGAAGTCTGGAAACACTGTTCATTCGTGAAATTTGGCAAAGTATGGGATCGGTAGCTCTTATGAAGTCTGGGAACACTGTTCATTCATGAAATTTGGAAAAGTATGGGATCGGTAGCTCTTATGAAGTCTGGAAACACTGTTCATTCGTGAAATTTGGCAAAGTATGGGATCAGTAGCTCTTATGAAGTCTAGAAACACTGTTCATTCATGAAATTTGGCAAAGTATGGGATCGGTAGCTCTTATGAAGTCTGGAAACACTGTTCATTCGTGAAATTTGGCAAAGTATGGGATCGGTAGCTCTTAGGATTCTGGAAACACTGTTCACTGAACCTCACCGATAGAAGTCCACCGATAGAACCTCACCAATAGAAACAATGTTCACTGAACCTCACCGATAGAAGTCCACCGATAGAACCTCACCGATAGAAACACTGTTCACAGAACTAGAAATTTGGCAGTGTTAGCCGAGCTACTGTTGGACTGCGGCTACCAGTATACCGAGCTATCAGTACGCCGTGGCTACCGGTAAACCCAGCTACAGGTAGGATGCGGCTACCGGTAGACCGAGCTACCGGTAGTCAGCAGCTACCGGTAGACCGAGCTACCGGTAGGCAGCAGCTGGGGGATAAGTCACCTTGACCTCCCGGAACACCTCCAACACCACATTTTCACAAATTAATGGACATGGAGGTCCGGGCCATTACAGTGGAGGTGATTCTTCACTTGTTAGGATCATAATACATGTGCAAAAACACTTGGAAAATTTTAATTAACATTTTGGAGACATCACCAGAATAGCTCAACAAGCAGCACAACAATAAAATTTATGAAGAGTGACAAAACATTTGGGAAAGGACTATACCACCTACCTTATCCTTATATAGCTTCCCACATCTAATGTTAACCTAGGATTCAATCTAGTTTGGAAGAAATCAACAAAAATCATCAAATTCCCTAAAAATGTGT
The DNA here is from genome assembly GCA_963277665.1 of Viscum album. NCBI lineage: Eukaryota > Viridiplantae > Streptophyta > Magnoliopsida > Santalales > Viscaceae > Viscum > Viscum album. The sequence continues at coordinate 1,676,820,504 of OY728150.1, read as the reverse complement.
AAAATGATCTTTCACACAAATAATGAAATGTATTAGAAAAAGAACATAAAGTAAAATGGGTAGGATTTTAGATCTTACCTCTAGCTTTATGATGGATCTAACAGTGAATGAATTGAAGATCAGATGAAGGAGTTACTTTAAAATCTATGAAGGAGGATGAGATAGCTTCATATACATGGGTGGAGGACTCAGACACTATATAAATGAGAAAGAATTAAGTTAAATCATAAAAAGAGTGTATTTTAGTAATTTCACCCCCAAAAACCATTTTACATGGATTAACTGCATGTTTGGGCAACTGTTCACCTTTATCTACTTCAATGGGGCACATCACATGTTGAGGCACACGGTTTTCCTAATCGTGTCCAAATGATGGAAAAAAACTTTGTCCCAAAAGCCTAAAGCATTACATGGTCATACACCGTTGGTCGCATGGTTGTAGAAAAACCATGTGTCCCCTGCTGCTCCACTATCTATAGTCACACAGTTTAGGTAAACTATGCGGGATGGGATGTATATTTTATCATAGTTGTGCGGCCTAGTAGTTTATTCCCATTTTAGGGCATCGGTCTTTGAACGAGCCCCGAACACACCTAAACTCTCCTTTACTTGATAAGGCATCAAAATTAGGGTCATTTAAAAAAATTAAAACCAAAAAATAATGGTTCATACCTTAGATAAAAGATGTTATGTTACAAAATAAATATTTATTTTCAAATAAAATTCATTTATTTCAATAGTTATATGTTACTATTACAACATGAATATTGCTACACTAATAAGTTGATTCCAATTACAATATTACTTTATAATGACTAAATTATGAAAATAACAGTATAAATATGAGATATTTAGTTGTAAAATAAAACTATGTGTATAAAATAATCATGCATTCAATATTATAGATTTTATAGGACTATTTTAATAAATAATTATTATTCTGAGAAATGTATATAAAATTATAGTATGATTCATTGATTAATAAACCATGTTTATTAATATTAAATACATTATTAATAATTTATTCATATGTATATATTATTAATTTTATGAAAGTCAATATATAAATATGGAAAATATAATTCATAGTGTATTATAAAATCAATCTTTCATGTTGAAAAGAATTAATAAAATATTTCATAAAATTTAATTGTTACTACTTAATTAATAATTATGTATTTATATATAAAATGATATCATTTATAAATTTTATAACATGTAAGAAATTCTTTAACCTTAAAATTACAATATAGTCATTCAAAATGATTATATACCTTAACCTATATAACTTCCTATATATATTCTTTATTCTAACCTAAAAAAATCATATTTTTTATACATTATGTCTATTTCAGGTCATATTATATTTTTTCCTATGTAATTGTTTTATTATAGGGATAATTTTCACTGAATGATATGTATAAAGATACAATTACTCGCAATTACTATGCACTTTTACATCTAAGTATTTATATATAAAATTTACCTTTGAAAAAAAATCTTATTTTTGGATGTAGTGAATATGAATAAATGTTTTTTCCATAGATAATAATTTTACTTCATTCTATAGTAATCATCATAGGCTTAATGATTATGAAAAAATATAATATATGATATTTAAATCTCTTCATCGTGATATTTAATTTTTTTAATTTCCCATTTTTATTCCAAATCAAATATGATGAGTATATATAAATCAATTTTTTTAATTTTATTTAAAAAAAATATTGTATATATTATCATATTCATTTATTAATCTATAAATTTTTTCCATAATAATATTATTTATTTCAAAAAATAAAAATAAAAATCTTAACGTAAGTATATGTTAGTGGGAAAAATAGAAAATATATACACTCAAATATGGGTTATTTCATTATCCAATTAAATAAATTATATCCTCAGAATGTTAACTCAATGATAATTATTATAAAAATATTAACTATAAAATGTTATGACCTTTTGAATTTATATTTAAATCACAAATTATTTTCTCCACTTATGTTCCCTCACTAAAATCCTAACTCATAAAATCACCTTATAAACTAAACAAAATTAATTAATTTGGAGTGATAATTTGGGTCTACATAAGTTGAATGAAAACCTTAACCGTGTATTTTTATAATCATTATAATAAAACTATTTATAAATAACTTATTGTTTCATTACTATATTTTTTTCTACCTTATTCCCAAAAAAAATAAAACCCTAATTTGATACCAACTACGATGCCCCAGACCCACACTTCCAAATCCAGTGCAATACATACATAAATTTTATTCCTTGGGGGATTTAATCAGAGAAATGAAGACGCAATTAATAAAGTAACTATAGAGTAAATTTTTCAAGACCCATTAACTAAATCCATAACTCCTTAGAATAATGAATTTCATGTGAGAGCTAACCAGTTGAGATAGTGAATAGTTGTCTTTAGTGAAAGTGGGAGTTTGTTGGAGTTAATTCCCTAAATCCAACATCATAATATATTTTGGATTGTCGCATCATGTATAAAGTTTGATATATACATGTTTTATTCTTATCACATGTTTTCTTTTATTGTAAATGTAACATGTGACAATGTTATTATAGTATTTGTTTCTTTAATATGTAATATATGTCCCTTATTATAATGAGACCCTAGAGAATACATGAAAATATTCTAGAACTATGAAATATGTTCTATACACATCATTATAATAGGAAATATACGGTGTACAAATAATATGTTTTGGTGTATTATATGCATTAACACTTACTCTCAAGAAATTTACACTAATTTATCTTTATTAGATAGAGAGAAGAATATGAAGGTAGTCCCATCGGTTGGAATTCTATATAATTTGTGTGTTATTGAATGTTCCTCTATATGAGTGTGTGTATTGAACCTTAGAATCAAGATAATTATTAATATATATTATAAATAATATACTCTAAAATGTGATGAAAACTATGATGTAAATTATCATGGTAAAGAATCTTGAAATAAGTGAGTTGTGATTGGTATGTTGTTAATTAAAAAATCAAGATAAATTTTACTCATTTCAAGTTATAAAAGAATATATATTTATCCCTTTGATTGATATGGAATTACTATAGAAAAATATATGGAACTAGTGATAACAAGAAGGTTTATATAAGTAATTCAAAGAAACAAAGATTAAGTTTTAAGGGATTATAACATATATACGCATATTAAATGAGGAGATATCGATATAAAAAAAAAGATTTTATTACCTAGTTGCATTCATATATGGTCTTAATTTCTATGAATTTTCTATTTCACTATAAGGACCATGATTTATTTCTAGATACTACTCTTAGACTATAGGTTATACCATTTACCACTAAAAAATTGAACAAGATGGTTACATACTAAGTGTATCCATTATATAATAATATTTAGTTAAATTTAAGTATTAGAATATAACTAATATTAGTTTTTATAGTAATTATTCTCTAAGTTGCGTGAATTAAAATTCAATATCAGGTAATTAATTATTGGAATAAGGGAGTTGGATTTTCATTTCTTTTGTATTAAAAAAATTTCCTAGTGAGAAGAATTGAATACTTATTTTATTTAGGAGAGCATGAATTGATTTAATAATTTATGAGGGTTATCATACACACTCTTAAGAATTTTATATTCTTTACAATGTGTAGCATGATGGATAACCTAATTCATTGTCTTGAGGAAGAAGTGTGTCAAAAACCCATAAAAGTTTTTAAATAAGAAATAAAATATAATTGAATGAGAATAAAAGTTTGGGGGTCTTTTTTGAAGGAAATTTATGTGAAAAGGAGTGATCAAGAAGGTTCTTTAGAAACAACAATGTAAGAAAATATAATTTATTTAATCTACATATTAATTTAATTATTTATCAATATATTTTCATATAAAAATCCATGTAATTATGATTCCATAATCTTTTAAATCCTTAAACCCTATATAATTAAACACATATATAAATATATAAATAATTTAACCTTTCATAAACTTCAGGATATCCAATCCTGGTACCCTAATTTTATTGATATTCCAAAGCCAAGTTATATGCAGTAGATAAGTAGGAAATCATATCTACAGTGGAAATGAGAATTATATATGTTTTTGGATAATATTTAAACTTTATAATTTTATCCCAAGTTGATTGTATTTGATTATTAAAGTCTATATATAATTATTTTCATAGGCTCAGCCTCACGGTCTAAGTTTTCATCAATCGAGTTGAAGGTTATAGGGCATAATAGACGTAGTTGGGCCCATGCACATGAATATTTTTCATTAGTTTGTTAGGATGAATCCTCCAAAATGGATGAATGAAACCCCATAATCTTAATAGAGAGGATCATTTATCATATAATTTATAATAAATATATAAAAAATAATTAACTTTAATTGTAATTATTTCTTCATTGATGAATTTGGTTGACCTCTTTATTATACAAAAAATTATGATAAAGAATACAGAGTGTGGTATTCAATAAATATCCATATGTCCTCTATTAATTTTGGGATATAATTAATGAAACTTTTGGATATAGTACAGAGGTTATGAACAATTTGTATCATTCACCATTTATCATAATGAGAATTACTTTGGGCTTAATGAATTCTCTCTTGTTCTCTTATCCTTGATATAGAGGAGGAGGAGGATCATCTCTTGTTCTTGAGATAATTCCTAAGAGGGTTTTCAATGTTCTTGAGAGAATTATCTTAAGAGAATATTATTTTTCACAATGATTTTATTCTCTACCTATAAATTATATAAGTTAGGTTATGTACATGGGTTTAGACAATTAATAATTGCGCAAATTCCCATATCTAATTGTTGACTCTTAATAAACCCCTATAAAATAACGATAATATAATAATAATTATTATTATATTCCATTACATTCACTAACTTGTGAATATTTGAATATCATTTATTAAATATATAAATCAATATTAATTTAAATGATATTAAATAAAATATACCATTTCTATTAATCCCTTAACTCAACCTATCAATTCTCCTCAACATTTATCAAACCATGAATAATAAATTTTTATTTAAATATCATTATATTTTTCATTCAATGAATAAATTAATATCATATTCATAAACTATAGAATAAATATTTATTATAATATCTTCATCAATAAATAAATATTTATATAATAAATTATTATTTATTACCGTTATTTATACATAAATCAAACACAACACATACAATTCATGATCTTTCCTTCATAACCCACCCTTAACCATAGAGGATTCTAGAATATGATTCTAAAATGTGAATATAAACCCAAGTGGGAAAAAATGGCCTCCCCACACTACCCTATAATATCGAGGCATTAAATCTCAGAGTAGAGTACTTACACCAATAAGAAAAACTAGTGGTTGTCAATCCCCTTGCATCGAGGCTTCCAAAAAATAGCCCTAACAACTAGACCACCCCCAAGGGCATAATAATTTATTACATTTTGAATAATAAACAAGATATGAATAAATATTATATTTTATAATGATTAAATGATATTTATTTATCATTCAACTCGCATATTTTAAAAGGTGGGATAACTATCTATTGAATTTATTTAATCAATAAAACATAAATAATTTTATGCCTAATTTTAGAAAATAATATTAATTTTAATGATTAAATTCAAATAGAATTTGACTAAGATTCCAAATAAACTTATTGTGTGACCCTCTAGGCTTATTTCTTAGTGGAATTAAGTGATTTGGTCTAAAGTATGATATTAGAATTTAACATAACATTAAGGAACTCATAGAGATAAAATTTTAATTTCATAATGAAAACATTCCCATATAAATCATTACTATAAGATATAATCAATTTTTTCAGTATCTCATAAATAATGTTGTATAATTATGTTATCAACCTATGTGATTGATTATATTTATTTGAATACCCGAAATTAATAAGTCAATGAACTACCACACTTTGAGAATATGTCATCATGGTTTTCATCAATACTTCTATTTCCATGATTCATGATATACATTAATAATAATATTAAGTCTATGGACTAATACACATGGCCCCTAATAGTAATATTCAATGACACATAACATGTGGAAATCCTATTTTTAGGTTTTTTCATCATAACCTCTTCTCTCAGATATTACCAAGGGATAAATTTCATGAGTATAATCATCATTCGCTTATAAGTATCCAACATCGTATTGTCAAACATCATCTTGGTGTTATCAAAAATATTTTATCCACATAATAGTATATAGGCTTAATAATACTTTTATACCACTTTAAGGTCCTTATTGTATAATAGAAATACTATAACCTTCTGATGTGAAAAATATTCTTATCAAATTATCACATTAATGTTACATAGAATAACACTCATCGTGTGATGGGATATTTATTAATATTGATATCTTTGAGAATTCTGGTAATCAAAAGTATAAATTTAGTTAGTTATAGGGTACTATATTTAATAGAATCCAACATTAACTTGAGACAACTACTAACTGACTAGTTATCTCTCCCATGATAAACATGTTTCTACTAAGTATCGATATATATTCAGAGCCTACCACATTTTGTTGGTTGTTTTAATTATTGTGACTTCACCCCTTTGAGAAAATCCCTCAAGAGTTAATCTCACAAATTATTTTCCTTTTATCCTTTTTCAAAAACTTTACATCTTAGATAAGACCATATCCTAGAAAAACACATTATAAAATAGGTTATTAAGTTTCATCTAAGGCCTTAATGTACTTCGACTATATATAAATGAAAACCACTAGTAGTAATATTTTTTTCTTACATATTACCTTAACCTCACTATGATACTAGGTAAAACTGATATGAAGGAATTCTAGTTTTATACCCCCTTGAAAACTAGTATATCCACTTCTCTAATAACTATAAACTCATCCATGTATACTTTATCAATTACTATCAGATAGTTTAACTACAATTTTATGTAATTTGGTTCAGTTTTTTTATAATCACCCTTAATTATTTGGGCATAAGTGAAACACATGGATGATTGTTGCCTATTGACTGGTCAAGGTTTCGGTGCTCTGCTAATGTGTATAGCATCACTCAGGTCGAATCCTCGGTGATGATACTTTTTAATAGTCATTTGTTTTTAGTTGATTGTATTCTGATTGGGGGGGTTTGTTTTCAGAGCTTAAATAAAGTGATTAATGATTGGTGTTTTATTTAAAAATTTGATAAATATTGGGGTGAGTTCATTTTTAGGGAGTTAAGCTTGTGATATCCTGGAACTTTGATTTATATTGTAGCTAATTTAACACCCACTTCGCAAGATAATGTTGATTGGAATTAATAAGTGTTAAGGATTTAATCCAAGCCTTAACTTAACTTAGTGTTCTAATATCAATCAGAGCTTTTTGATGGTAGTGTATTTATTTTTCCAATAATCCATGGAAACCACATGTTAAAGAGAACAAGTCATTAATCCATGACATGTTATGTCCAACATACACAATGTTAAATTAAAGAATATTCATCGAGCAAATACTCTCAATCACTTAACATCCCTAAATTTTGACTCACCCCAATAATATATTTACTCTAAAATTGATATTAATATTAATCTGGTTTATATATTTATGATTATGAATTAACAATTGAAGAAAAATAAAGGGAGTAGAAAAGAGTGGTACGTCGAACACACGCACATGAACAATGATGACAATTAAAAACGGATTTTTGATTGAATGAGGAAGCAGAAGAAGGGAAGGGGATTCAACTGAATTTAAACTATTTTAAGAACAATAATATTAAACTACATAAGTTGGAAGAGAATAAGAGATATTGAAGAACAAATTTTCATTAAAACATAATTACAAAACACAAACTTACAAGTTTATAAACGTAGAACAACACAAAAGTGAAAGGAAAAAAAGAGAGGAGGAAGGGTATCTCAAGTGAAAAACTGAGTATGGAAGGTCCTCCCAAGCCCTTGGAAAGGCTTTGTTCGTGAAAATATGTGCTCCTCTCTTCTGAAATGTCAACCCATTGGAAGGAGAGGAGGGGGATGTATTTATAGCCCAAGGAAGAGGACTATTTTCATTCCCAATATTTCCCTCCACTTGACTCAACAATTTGGACATCCAGAAAGCGAAATATGAGGATATATCCTTCTTAAAAGTTGTATATAATAATGTTGTCAGACTACTCTCAAAATTTGGAGTCATTTAGATTTATGGATCCAACGTTATGTCTGGTTTATTAAAAACATTTAATCTGTCCATTTCAATACAGTCTTTTTGAAGTCCAAAATGTGAAAGGGTTTTTTAATACGAAGATGACTTCAAAACTGAATGATGTCTTAAAAAAAGTCGGCCTCCTATATCTCCTATTTCACATTGAAAAATCCCATCTCAAAATGATGCATATATCAGGAACCATGTCATCAACACTGTACTAATTTTAATTCCAGCCCAAAAATGTGGGCTGAGTTTAAATGAATCATTTGGGACCCTTGTGCTTGGTATTGGGCCCTGAAGTTTTTATACAGGATTCCTTTAGATAATATATAATTAACTATGGAGTATCATAAAATTTGCGTTTATGGATGGATCCCAATAATTCCATTATCTTGGCTGATCCATTTTCTTCACAGTTTTCTTGAGTCTTCTTGTGTATTCCATAGGACCATACAAATGGCCAAATTGGACAATGGTTCCTTCTAAGGATATGTATTAAATTGAATATGGAATCCTAAAAAATAAGAACCACATAATTTGGATCATTATACGGATAGTTATTATTAAAACATTAAACTGACTTGAATCTGAATGAATTCAAATAGTGCTCAAAAATTATATTTAATATTCAAACATTAATATTTCAAAAAAATGATGAAAATTTCATATAAAATCGGTAATGGGAGTATATAAAAAGTGATTAAAATATTAATAACATAAACTCCCCCACACTTAGTCTTTATCATGTCCTCATGTCCAAAAAATATAAAAACATAACAAAATCATTTTCACTCACCAACAGATATTAAATTTTTTTTTCTCCAATTAGGGGAGGTTTATAATATTTCACTCATCAATTTTGAATTCCACCACAAGTTGTTACAGAAACAATGTTCCAAAACTAATTCATTTTTTCATGCTCAAATTCAGAAATGTAAAATGTGGACACTCAAAACTCACACCTCTCAAGATGATATAATTCATTTGTGGAGGTTCACTCTTTCACCAACCAAAAGCGAAAATCTTAGAGTTTGAAAGAGCTCCCAGCTTACATTCCCTATCCAAAGTGCTCAAAAATAAATAGGTCTTTTTAGGGTTTTTTCTGTGGCTATGAGACGGTAGGATGATGATATCCAAAAGATATAAAAAGGGGGTACAACACCAACATAGAAAAAGCAATGCACATTTTTTTGAAATAAAACATAGAAGGAAATGAAAACACATATTTACAAGAAAATGATTGTGTGAAGAAAGACACAATAGAGGATGAAAATTTGAATAGGATGAGAAGATTAAATATTTAAAAACCACAAAAATTCTCTAAATGAAATAATAATATAATGCAAGTGTTCTTTTTTTTCTTTTTTTCTCCTTTTTCAAAAGTTGAACTTAGAAAAGATCTCAGACTCATATCCCAACCCATGAATGATCTACTCAAAAAACTAATTGTAATAGTTATAAAATGATCAAAGGTTGAGGAAGAGTGATTTTTGACCAACCCAAGAAACAAACCAATTTTTTTTCTTTTTTTCTTTCTTTTTTTTTTTGATTTTTTGATTTTTTTTTTTGAACCCTTGTCATTTTTTTGAACACTTGTCAATAAAATTTACAAAATTACATAAATGAAAGTAAATTACATTCCCCAAAACACACAAAATACAACCTCTCCCCTACACTTAAATGGATGCTTGCCCTCAAGCATATGATAACATGGGAAATCAACAAAGGGTACCCATAATAAAATCTATTCCCCCCACACTTAAATTTCAGAAAAAATGCAGTGAAAATCCATGTTGTTATTGGGTGGGAAAATGTATTGGGATTGTAATGTGGATATAAAATAATAGTTTTTCATAGGATCGAAGGGTCTTTCAAAATGAGGATTAATGTAAGGGAAATGGGAGGCTATTTGGCTATTGTCGTTCAGAAAATACCTCTATCATATTAATACACACTAAGGTAGGAGATTCAGCTAGAAGGTCTACAAACTCAAGACTCGCAAATTGGGGTAAAAACACACATTTTGAAAAGATGGGAATAGGTGGCCTTGGCATGAAAGAAAATGTTGTTCCTCACATTTTAGGAAAAGAATTTTCCAGATCAAGAATTGAGCATTCAAAATTTGTTAATTTTGACACAAAATTCCTTATCCAAAGTCATGATGAAAATACAAAATTTTTATGATGAAAAATTTTTTGTTGACTCTCCAAAAATTTTGGAAAAAATTAGAAAATATTAATGTGATTAATCATGGCTCTTGATTTTTTTTGTATATATTTTTATTATTATGATTTTTTTTGTTTTTGTTTAGTTTCTTTTTCAGTTTTTAATAATGATACACCCACACAAAAGAGAAAGTGAAAAATTAAGGTTTTGATAAAGAAAGTGGTGAAAAATTGAAAGAGAGAGGAAGAAGAAGAAATATGTAGAGAGAGGAAGAGATAGAGAGAGAGTTAAAGGGAAATAGGTTCCCCCTAGTATGGATTTGGTAGGTTGCCATCTCCATCTAGTGGTAGGTCAACTAGAGAAGTTGAGGATCCAGTCGAAGTTGATGTTGATCCAGGATTGTGCATCCTCTCATGGTGATTCTTTAACCGATGTCCATTAACCATGAATATCCTTTTGGAAGAGGGGTCTTGGACTTGTACTACACCAAATGGGTAAACATTAATAATAACAAAAGGACCTTCCCAATGAGAATTAAGCATACCTGGGTGAAGCCGAAATCGAGAATTGAAGAGCATTACCTTTTCACCTTCATGTAATACCTTTCTCAGGATGTGTTTTTCATGGAGTACCTTAGCCTTTTCTTTTTACAGATTGGAATTCTCATAGGATTCAAGTCGAAGCTCCTCCAGTTCAGCCAATTGAAACAATCTTTCTTTTCCAGATTTTTCACAATCAAAATTACAGGTTTTCATAGCCCAAAAAGACTTATGTTGGATTTCAACTAGTATATGACATGCTTTACCAAAAAACTAGCCTAAAAGGACACATCCCAATGGGTGTTTTATAGGCAGTTCTATAAGCCCAAAGTGCTTCACCAAGTCTTTCAGTCCAGTCTTTTCTGGTGGGTTTTACAATTCTCTCAAGAACTCTTTTCACTTCTCTATTAGAAAGTTCAAACATTCCATTTGTTTGGGGGTGATATGGAGTCGAATTTTTATGTACAACCCCATTATTTTTCAAAATATATTCCATGGTTCTATTACAAAAATGGGTTCCTAAGTCAATTTTCAAGGCACGTGGTGTGCCAAATCGGTGGAAGATGAGTGTCTTTAGGAACATACTAATAGTATGTGAATGAACCTTTCTAGTGGGTTTGGCCACAACCCACCTAGAAACATAATCAACCGCAAGAATTATGTATGAGAATCCATTGTAAGGGGAAAATAGTCCCCTGAAATCGATACCCCAAACATCGAAGATCTCAAAGAAAATTAATGGCTTTTGGGTCATTTCATTTCTCTTTGAAATTGTGCCAAACTTTTGGCAAGTGGGACATGATTGACAGAACTCATGTGAGTCATTGAAGAGTGAAGTCTAAAAGAATCCAGAGTCTAGGACCTTTCGGGAGGTCCTTTGTGGTCCAAAGTGGCCACTACCAGGCATTGAGTGACAAAATTCTAAAATGGATGAATGTTCATTTTCATCGACACATCTCCTTATTACCATGTCATCCCCAGTTTTCCAAAGTTTATTTTCTTCCCAAAAATAGTATTTTGAATCACTTTTCAACTACATTTTTTGTTCTTTTGAAAAAATTTCAGGAAAAACACCAGAAACCAAGAAATTTACAATTGGGGCATGCCATGGTATTTTTGGAGTGAGAGATGAAAGTTTCTCATTGGGGAATTCAGGATCGATGATTTCATAATGAGAAGAATTAGAAATTCTACTCATGTGATCAGCCACAGGGTTTTATTTTCTTGGTCTATATATTATTTTAAGTTCAAAATCTTGGAGCATTAGGATCCATCTTATTATCCTTGGTTCGGAATCACTTTTCTTGAGTAAGAACTTTATAGCAGAATGGTCTATGAAGATGATGATTTTGGCACCTAAGAGATAGGGCCGGAATTTATCTAAGTCAAAAACCACTGCTAAAAGTTCCTTTTCAGTGACAGTTTTGTGATATTGAGTTTCATCCAATGTTTTTGAGGCATAATAGATTACATGAGGAATCTTTTCTCTTCTTTGACCAAGAAAATCCCTAACGGCTCTATCAGAAGCATCACACATCAACTCAAAAGGTAAGGACCAATCTAGGGGTTGGATTATCCAGGAAGATGTAAGATCAGTTTTGAGTTCAATGAAGGCTCTCTTGCAAACCTCATCGAAATTGAAAGTGACATAATTTTGTAGAAACCGAGTGAGTGGGAGGGAAATCCTATAGAAGTTATGGATGAATCTCCGATTGAAACCGGCATGACCGAGAAATGAACGGATGTCTCGAACAGAATTAGGTTGAGGAAGTGATTGGATCACTTCAATTTTGGCAAGATCGACTTCAATACCAACTTTTGAAACTATGTGCCCTAGAACAATCCCATGTTCAACCATGAAGTGACATTTTTCAAACTTTAACACAAGGTTACACTTGACACGCTTTTGAAGGACTAGAGAGAGTGAATTAAAACAAGATTCAAATGACTCACCATAAATGGTGAAGTCATCCATGAAAACATCCATTCATTGTTCAAAAAATTTGGAAAATATACTCATCATACACCTCTGGAATGTTGCAGGAGCATCACAAAGTCTAAAAGGCATTCTTCTATATGCATATGTTCCAAAAGGGCATGTGAAAGTAGTATTTTCTTGGTCTTTATGTGTGATTGGGATTTGGAAGTAGCTGGTTTATCCATCAAGAAAGCAATAGTGTGAATTTCCAGCTAATCATTCTATCATTTGATCAAGGAATGGAAGAGGGTGGTGATATTTTCTTGTTTCAACATTCAATTTCCTATAGTCGATGCACACATGCCATTTGTTCTTCACCCGAGTTGTGACTACCTCTCCATGTTCATTTGTGACAATAGTTATTCCACCCTTCTTAGGTACAAATTGAATTGGAATAACCCATTCACTATCAGAAAATGGGTAGATAATACCTACTTGAAGAAGCTTGGTGATCTCTTCCCTAACTACCTCAAGTATGAGTGGATTGAGTCTTCTTTGTGGTTGTCTAATTGGTTTGGATGACTCCTCAAGATTGATGTGATTCATGAAAAGGGCAGGGTTGATTCCTGGTATGTCATCTAGGTTCCACCCTAAGGCCTTTTTGTTTTCCTCTAACACTTGAACAAGTTTGGACTCCTCAGTTTCAGTATGTAACGAAGAGATAATGACAGGATAAGAGTGATCATGGAAAAGGAATTCATATTTTAGGTGTTCAGGAAGAGGTTTTAGATCAGTATCATCTCTTATTTGTGGGTTAGACATCTCAGGAATAGATGCAGGGACTTTAGTTGCTTCAGATTCATTTTCCTTAATACTGTCCAAGGTAGAGCAGTAGAGATCAGAATTGATGTGGGATTCAAGAGAGTTTTCAAGATCCTCTAGATTGATAGAGTCTATGAATGAAAGGTCCACATCAACTTCACTATTTTTGACTTTGATAATCATGGTGCAGATTTCACAAGATTTTTTTTCATTAAAACATGAAGAAAATGGTGGATTGGGGTTCGATTGACTCTTAGAAGTGTCCTCAGAAGCATGGATTGAGAATGAAGAGTGATCCTTAGATGGGTATCGCAAGGCTTGGAAAATGTTGAACTTGATCAGTTGGTCACCAAATTCCATGGATAAGATGCATGAATAGACATCAATCTTAGTTCTCACAATCATGAGTAATGGCCTTCCGAAAATTAGGGGAGATCGAGAAGAGGTCGTCTCACCTTCCATGTCAAGGACATAGAAATTTTTAGGGAAGATAAGATCATTGACTCGAACAAGTACATCCTCAATTATACCCTCAGGACTGGTTGTGCTTCGATTGGCCAATTGAATGACAACACCTGTTGGATGTAAGGGACCTAGACCAAGGTTGGATAATATGGATTTGGGCATGACATTAATTGAGGCTCCTTGGTCTATGAGTGTATCATCAAAGTTGGAAATTCCAATTTGGCATGGAATCGTAAAGGTCCCTGGATCCTTGCACTTTATGGGAATATATTATTGGGTGGAAACATTTTTGAAGGTCCTAAGTTGCCTCTTGTGGGTAAACAACTCCTTGAGAAACATGGAATACTTAGGAATTTGTTTTATGGAATCTAAGAGGGGAATGTTGACTTCAACATGTCTAAACATGTCGAGCATTTTAGGATTGGGTTCAAAGGACTTATTTAGCTTAGAAATGGCTTGAGGAAAAGGAATTGTGTTCCTATGTGCAATTAAAGGAGGTGAAGGAATAGTTTCATGTTCCTTTTCAAGTTTCTTTTTCTTTTCATTTTCTAGGTCAACATTCAAAGGAGGGTTGGAGGACTTATCTTGAGGCATAGCAATTTTCTTTCCGGATCTAAGTGCAATTTCACTTACATTACCCTTGGGGTTGGGTAAGGGTTGAGTATGGAGTTGGGAAGAATTGGATGGATTCTACTGACTAAGGTGGGATGCAAGTTGACCAATTTGGGTTTCAATGTTCTTGAGGCTAGAATGGGTGAAGGAGGCAAGATCTTCCACTGCACTTTCCCATGGTTGCTTGGAAGAAGAGGCTTTTTCCAAATTGGGATTACCTGGATTTTGGTTCTTGGGAAAGAGATTGTATTGGTTTTGGAATTGGGAAGGCTCACTAGGATAATGGAATCCAGGATGAGGATTGTTCCTTTGAGGTTGAGGAATAAAAGGATAAGGTTGTTAGAAGTTACCATCACCTTGACCATATTGAAACTAGTTTGGGTTTTGAGGAGGGATTTGAGGGGGATGAGATATGGGATTACCATACCTAAGGTCTTGGTTATAGGAAGAAGAGAAGGGATCAGAGTGAGGTTGGTTGAATTTTCTAAAAAATTGACCTGATAGTTGAGGGTTGGTGTTCCGCTGAGTATATGTTGTATTGAGCTCCATTGGCCCAGATGAATCAGATTGATCCTCTTGAAGTTGTGGACATGTTTCAGTTATATGAGATGAAGAGTTGCAGATTCCACAGTTTTTGATAGGTCCAGGAAACATTGATTGCGGATAAGATGAGTTTGGGGATTTGGTAGCCACAGCTAGTTGTCGCACAAGACCTGTAAGTTCACTCATCCACTCGGTCATCTTGTTCGGCTCAATTGATTGATTATCTTGAGCTTGTTTGACTAGAGCATGTGCTCGAGTATGGAATTGTTGTGTGTTTTCATCCATGTTCCTTATGAGATCTCTTGCAGCTACAGGATTTTTATCAACAAGAGCACCACCACTTGCAGCATCAATGACAGTTCTCTCTATAGCCAATAACCCCTTATAAATGTATTGGATCAAGATTTGGTCAGGAATTTGGGGATGTGGGCAGGTTGTAATAAGATTTTTGAACCTCTCCTAGTAATCATGGAGTGATTCACTTGGGAACTGATGGATACCACTTATTTCCTTTCAGATAGAAGCAGTACGAGAAGCAGGAAATACTTTTTCTAAGAAAATACACTTCATGTCATTCCATGTGGTTTTGGAACCAGGAGGGAGGTAGTAAATCCATGAATTAGCAGTGTCAGATAGGGAGAAAGGGAATTCTCAGAGTTTGATTTGTTCCTTAGAAACCCCTTGAGGCTTCATGGTAGAGCACACTACTTGAAACGCTTTTAGGTGGAGATGTGGATCCTCACCGGTTATCTCGTGGAAATGAGGGAGAAGATGAATAAAACCCAATTTGAGTTCAAAGTCAGCCTCTAGGTTTGGATATTGAATACCAATAGGTTGGTAATTCATATCAGGGGAATAAAGTTCTTTAAGTGTGTGTTCCCTATGATTGATCATATCTAATTCAATTAGTTGTACAAGGACCGATACGTGAATTATTTGATTATCTCTTATGTTCCTCCTAAGTTGGTGAAGTGTTCGCTCAATTTCAGGGTCAAACAAAACTGAGGGATTGTTTGGAAGGATACGAGGAATTCAGATAGATTTTGGAAGAAATGGGAAGATGGGTGTTTCTTTGTATTTTTTCTGTTTATGATTTTTATGAGAAAACGGGTTTTTATTTGTGTTTTGTTTCAATTTTTTTAAATTTTGTTTTTTTTTTGTTTTTTTTACAATAACTAGAAACTAATGAATACTTAAAGCAACATCCCTGGAAATGGATCCATTTGAAACACATGGCATATTTTCTCCTATCGACCGGTCAAGGTTTCGGTGCTCTGATAATGTGTATAGTAGCACTCAGGTCGAATCCCCGGCGATGATGCTTTGTAATAGTCATTTGTTTTTAGTTGATTGTATTCAGATTGGGGTGTTTGTTTGCAGAGCTTAAATGAAGTGATTAATGATTGGTGTTTGATTTAACAATTTGATAAATATTGGGGTGAGTTCATTTTTAGGGAGTTAAGCTTGTGATATCCTGGATCTTTGCTTTATATTGCAGTTAATTTAACACCCACTTCACAAGATAATGTTGATTGGAATTACTAAGTGTTAAGGCTTTAATCCAAGACTTAACTTAACTTAGTGTTCTAATATTAATCAGAGATTGTTTATGGTAGTGTATTTATGGTTCCAATAATCCATGGAAACCACATGTTAAAAAAAACAAGTCATTAATCCATGACATGTTAAGTCCAACATACGCAGTGTTAAATTAAAGAATATTCATCGAGCAGATACTCTCAATCACTTAACAGCCCTATATTTAGACTCACCCAAATAATATATTTACTCATCCATTGATATTAATATTAATCTGGTTTATATATTTATGATTATGAATTAACAAGAGAAGAAAAATAAAGGGATTAAAAAGAGTGGTACGTCGAACACACACACACGAACAATGATGATAATTAAAAACAGATTTTTGATTGAATGAGGAAGCATAAGAAGGGAAGGGGATTCAGGTGAATTTAAATTATTTTAAGAAATTTAATACTAAACTACATAAGGTGGATGAGAATAATAGATATTGAAGAATAAATTTTCATTAAAACAGAATGACAAAACACAAACTTACAAGTTTACAAACGAAGAACAACACAAAAGTGAAAGGAAACAAAGAGAGGAGGAAGGGTATCTAAAGTGAAAACTTGAGTATGAAAGATCCTCCCATGCCCTTAGAAAGGATTTGGTAGTGCCAATATGTGCTCATCTCTTCTAAAATTCCAACCCCTTTGGAGGATAGGAGGGGGATGTATTTATAGCCCAAGGAAGAGAACTGTTTTCATTCCCAATCTGTCCCTCCACTTGGATCGACGATTTGGACATCCAGACAGTAGAATCTGGATATATCTCCTTCTTTAAAGTTTTAGATAATAATTTTGGACAACTACTCTCAAAATTTGGAGGCATTTGGATTTATTTATCCAACTTTATTACCAGTTTATTAATCAATTTTAATCTTTCCATTTCAATCCAGTATTTTTGAAGTCAAAAATGTGAAAGGGTTTTTGAATAGGAAGATGACTTCAAACCTGAATGATGTAATCAACAAAGTCGGCAGCCTATATCTCCTATTTCACACTGCAAAATCTCATCTCAAAATGATGCATAGATCAGGATCCATGTCATCAACACTGTACTGATTTTAATTCCAGGCCAAAAATGTGGGTTGAGTTTAAACGAAACATTTGGGCCTATTTTGTTTGGTATTGAGCCCTGAAATTTTTATCCAGGATTCCTTCAGATGATCTAGAATTAACTATGGAGTATCATAAAATTTGGACTTATGGATGGAGCCCCGTAATTCCATTATCATGGCTGATCCAGTTTCTTCACAGTTTTCTTGAGTCTTCTTGTGTAGTCCATATGACCATACAAATGGCCAAATTGTCTAATGGTTCCTTCTAAGGATATGTACTAAATTGAATATGGAATCCTAAAAAACAACAAGCACATAATTTGGATTATTAGAGTGATAGTTATTAGTAAAACATTAAACTGACTTGAATCTGAATGAATTCAAATAGTGCTCAAAAATTATATTTAATATTTAAACATTAATATTTCAAACAAATGATGCACATTTCATATAAAACCAGTAATGGGAGTATATAAAAATTTATGAAAATATTAATAACATCAATAAGTAATATAAAATCTAAATACATATCATGACATGTGTAATGGATTCTAAATTACTCTTAGGTATATATAGTCTATTCATTATAAGAATATCCTCTCATATATTCACACATCATCCTATAGAGATTTTATACCATGTGACATAGGCCGTATTTCGGTCTTGAATTGTTCAATATTTTATTTTTTCCCAATACCTTTCCAAATTATGTACTATGAATTAATCTAAGAAACACTATATATATTGGTTTTTAGATCTTGTTTCCTAGAACTTGGGTAACTAGTTTAAGTCATTCATAGAGAAATTATCCTTAGTCTTAAATAATTTTAAGACTAATCGTATGTTTTTTATATGTTATATATTGAAAGTGGATGACCTAGACCCAACTTGTGATGTAATATGATTACCACTACATGTATATAGTTTGATATATATATATGTGTTTATCTTACCACAATAGTGTTGATAATTATGTATCTACTATATTTTTGGCTATGTCTTTAGATTACATGTAATATCAAAAGGTTATAGCATATCCCAAGCTATAATTAGAACCTAGATATACCATGACACTAATATTAAGGTAATTTTATATGGTCTAGATATATCATAATGACATGACACAGATGATGTGAGACTATCAGGTGATGGGAGATTATATGAATTTTGACTTCTTCTCATGAATTTCACACTTGGTAATCCTTGGTAGTTAAGATCTTTTTGAAATAATTGTCAATAGGAACACAACATGTTTTGGGTTTCATTGGTTTTTCCTATATATGGACATGTTTATTGGTCTCCAAACATGAGATCATTATTAATGTGTTCCATTTAATTTTGTACTTTGATTCAAGAAAAACCCCATGACAATGAATTCGTGGCAAGGTAGTGTGTGGTGGGTGCATCATTGGTGTTATGTATTAGTTTAATGATCAAGATATAATTTTACACTTCCATGTTTGGGAAGTGATACCTCTATCTTGGTTTATTAGGATGGTATTACTTTAATTAAATCTATTTCCATAGTATTCAAAGGTAAGTCTATCCAATTAGATCAAGAAATAATAAAGCAATGAAAGGAATATGACACAAGTGTGCATCATGATTTATGATATATCGTATGAAAAATATATTATATTGAAGAATGTGTGTAATTATATTGGTTTTCATTTCTATGACTACTCCTTATTTATTTAAGGGCTATGTTGGGTTGTGAGATTCTCCTCTTAGTCCGTAAACATTATTCACAATTATTGAGATAAGGTCCAAGAGGGTCAAATATATGGTCCAAGTTTTGTAAAAGATTTATCAATAACTAATAAATAAATAAATTCATCATTTCTTTAGTATATAATAATTGAGTTGGATTTATTTATTAAAATTATTTACGATTGTTTAATTAAATACATGGAATAATATTATATGAATGGATTTTATATTTAATATTCAAGGTTCACTTAATATTTTATAGAATTATAAGTCGAGTTAATGACTCAAGTTTATGAAATAATATATTTAATATATAATAAAAGTATGTTATAAAAATATAAATAATATTAGTGATGCAGTTAGTTCATCATGATTATTTATTTATTACTTGTTTTGTGGATGTCAGATATATGGGGTTTGGGAACCCAAACTGGGTATTTTCACATTGATTATATAAGTATATGTGGATCTCATTTCATAAGGGAAATGAAATCATATTCAAATAGATTGAGACCTCATATCTCCTCCCATATCCTTGAGAGAAAAATACTCCACCCAAGAAATCAATCCAAAGACGTATTTGTGGATCATAGGAACGGAGTCGAGGTGATCATCATGATGTTGAAGGAATCGTTGGATTTATGCACTAGCACCTAAAATTCAACAATCGGTGTTTTTACAGATTCTTGAAGAGTGTTTTGATGATCTATTGGGGTGAGGCTTCATATATTTCAAGAAAAATATCCGATGAAAGTCTATAGTCGAACATTCTTCCAATTAAATGGGGTGCTTGTTTAATTTAATTTTGTGCTTTGAAATATTCACATGTGATTCTCATACCTCTACCGAGGCTGGGATCACCAGAGATGATGAAGTTAGGTCACTCCAGTGATGAAATTTTTAAAATAATCGACACACCAGATTCAATTAAGCTCCCTAATATATTCAACAGATATCATAGAGATCGGGTGAATTTTCCGAGCTAAGTAAAAAATCAATTTTCATTAAATTAAGTATAGATATTCAAATTAGCCCTAATAGAATAGACCATGATTCGATCTGATTCTAGATGATCAAGTTATGTCCATTAGAAATATTTTTATGGATCGTAAACATGACTATTTTCAGTTAAAATTGAATAACATTATAAATTAATATATGTTCATGTTTTATTTTTCAAGCGATCCATTTTCAATTAGGTTCTGATCATAAAAAAAATTTCTGTTGCGCTTTATCTTCCCATGTATGTCTTTTCCAAAAAACCCAAATTTATTTTTATTTCTTCCAACAGAATTAATAATTAAAAAAAGTTGTAAAGCAATGCTTCTAGTTTAAGTGATGTTATAATAATTATAATAAAATTAAAAATAATAAATTACTATGTAATAGACTTTTGAAAAGTGGTGGTTAGAGGGGATATTCTATTAGTGGCCTTTTCCAGAGAGACATAGCTTCTAGAAGAAGCTAGTATGTTAGTTTAATAATTAAAAACAAATCCACTAGCTTCTCAAGGAATCTGACTACCACCTCCCTCCCTCCCTCTTCTAGACCTAGGACACTGAGGGCCTCTTTCACCCAACCTCCAACTAAGACCAAGGAAACCCTTGTGCCCACCCTGTCGGCACTGTATTAGCTCACTATTCACCTCTCCCATGGATGATCCACTGCCCTCATCATCTATAGCCAAGCCCGCACCGCACGGATGACCTCATATCAGCACCGCCACCACATGTCCTCATGTGTTCCCTCTTCCTGACGAGAACCACCACCTATGGCTTGGCCACCCGGCTCGACCTCTCCCTTCCTCTCTATGCCATACCTCCACGGACATCCCCCACAGTGACTCTACCTACTTTTTGGCCTCATGGTTTCCCCACGAGCTCATCAGAGACCACCCACAATGGTAACTCAGCCAACATCATTCGACCAGCCACAGGCAAGAACCCATCCTCCCTACCTTAACTCGAGACCCCTCAATTCTCTCTCATCATCTCAAGTACCACTAGACCCCTTGTTGGTATCCTCTTTCATGCGAAGATGAGAAACCTCCAAATTCATAACCTCTATCACCTGATGCTAGTCCGGCAGACCACCACCAAGCCAACAATCCCTTCAGATTCCCTATATTTGCGGTGCCATACCAGATCTGGACCCTGGGGTAGAACCATTTCAGACTAACCTGAAATGGGTTGAAACAGGTCTCTCTAATCTGAAACTACCTTACACGAGGTCTTTCTGACCTAAGAAATCCTTGGTTCGGTTCTACCCTGTTTGGAATGGGCCTGCATAGGCTCAGGTCGACCTATAATTGGTCTGTGCGGGATTTTTGGGACTGATATAATTTTAATTCAATCGTAAATTAATTTAGATAATTAATTTAATTTTATTATTAAATTAAATTAATTAAATATTAATTTTTTTGGTTTAAAATAATAATCATTTTATTATTTAAAATAATTAATTTAATTTTGATATTTAATTAAATTAATTGATTAAATTAATATTTCGAGTATAAAATTAAATTAATTTTTGGACCAAAGAAAATAAATTATTTGAATAGTATAACTCATTTAATTTATATTTAATATCTCTCATATTTAAAATTATTGCAATTTAGTTTTTTTACACATTTAATTTTCATATCGACTAGTCATGAGCAATTGACCAAACTCATATCTATCAAGTTATTTTAATTTAATTATTTTTTAATTCATTTTATTTTTGAAATAAGTAGTTAATTTAATATGGTCTTCAAATCATCATTTTTTTAAATTAAATATGTATATTGGCCTATGCACCCAATTTTTCTATTTTATATTGCACTCCCAAGACCCCTTATCCTATGTGTGAGTATAATTGTATATTTTATGATGACTTTGTAAAGTGTAGACCCCCCCATGATAAGGTAACACCTCATAGATAAGTGGACATATAGGAATGGGACAAGTTGCATCAAGAGTCAAACTTTGAATCTGGTATGATTCCACTGGGTCATTATCAATTCATTGGGTTTAAATGGATTGACCATTATTATATGATCAATGTCATTTGGGTAATTTATTTCTTTTATGAACTATTTATTACTTTATTAATTTTCATATATGTGAGAAAACATAAAATAATAAACAAATAATATTAATAAAAAAATGACGAATTTATTCTATTAAATACATATTTAGTTGTGAGCATGACAACATAGTATAAACATATTTAATAGAAAAAGATTACATTCATCAAAAAATATTAAAACCCCCATAGAAATATTATTTCACAAACACCTTCCATCATTTTAATTTGAACAGAACTAGGTTTATGGGGTGCACGACCAGCCATAGTTAAGGGTGCCTCCTACTACTGGTTAGTTCTTATGAGAGCTGTGGGTTCACTTAATTGATGTTGGTAGAAAATGGGTAGACATAGCTTTCTTGTTTCAAATTTTGAGTCAAGCGTTGAGTAAGTCATTTTTATTATTTTAGAATCTAATACTTCACTCAATATATCAAGTAGACATGAGTTTATGTGGTTGTCCATACAAATTCCTACTTTGAATAATCTAATTAGTGGCGTAGCCATAACTGGTAGACTTTGAGGGGGGGTTCAGGGATCCTTTATAATAGAATAATCAAGTGATAAAGTATTCCAATTATAGTACTGAGTGTTTCTCGATTTTGATTAAATAAGGGGATACATTTAATGATTTAATAATTAATTAATTAATAATGTATAAAATTTAATCAAGATAAAGTAGAAACTATTAAAATATATTTGTTGTAAACAAAACATGGAAATCCCCAACACCACCAAAACATTATCACTATGATCTATATTGGATAAAAAAATATCCTAATTGGAGATAACTTTTAGGAGTGGTACAAGCTCTTTCACATAGTACAATGATAATAAAGGAATATTTATGTAATGGAATCTACATTTCCTATTGATCCTCCTTAGGGATCTATCAAGGAAGATAAAGAAAAGTACAAAAGGCATGTACATGATGTACTATACGTACAGTGTATCATGTTTTCATCTATGTACAGCCAACTATAGAAAATTCATGAGGATGAATATGCATGCAAGATTCTAACCCATCTCCAGGCACTATATCATGAGAAAGAAAGGAAATAGATGTATGAGATATCTTATGTTGTATAGATAATTTCTAGTAGAATGGAATCTGAAAGCACCTCTTGTACTTAATATGATAGGGTGAATTGAGAGACTTGAATCCCGTGGGTTCAAAATAAACCAAAAACTATATACTAATCTCATTCTTTCCTCTTTACCACCAAGACTCTAGACATGTATTTTTAATTATAATATGAATAACATGACAACGTTACTTCCAGATCTTTTAGTTTTAGATCTCCAAGATAATAAGGATATGATGAAAACCAAATTTTAGTCCTTATGGTGAATGGGAGGAGGAAGGAAAAGGATAAGGTGTCTAAGGATAACTCTAAGTAGATGATACATAAGAACCATCCTTCCAAAAATCTAAATATATATAAGGAAGGTGATCAGTATGAGGTTTTTTCATTTTCATGTGGCAATAAATGCCATTGTAAAAAGAATTGTGAATCTAGGAAGAATAATCAAGGTGACGCTTCTACTTCATGTTTTTTTCATTTAATGTAATCTACCTTAATATATAGGTTTGTTATTGGATAAATTATGTGGATAGTGTATTTTTATTCAAATATAGAAACCATTTATATTCAAGAATATTGAAAAAATTGAGGTAGATTTTTGGGCTGAAAATAGTGTGATTCTATCAGCCTTGACAGTGGGATATTATCACATATCTTGTCCTAGTGGTTTAGTGATTGTATTGAATAATTTTTATCATATAACTTCGGTAACCAAAAACATAAACAACATGTCAATTTAGGATACTATGTAATTTTATTTCAAGTTTGGAAATAAATGTTTTCTCATTTATAAGGATATAATGCATCCTAAAAATGGATTATATATACTATAACTCGAAAACCTAGTAATATAAATCAATGAAAACACCAACGAACATGACTCATATAACACTTGCCTATGGAACATCAGGCTTTTCCATTTAGATGCTAAGAATTTACTAAAATTATATCAAGTAGGGTGTTTAGACTCTACCGAGTTAAAACCTATGGATTCATGCCATGCTTGATTACAAGGGAAAATGACCAATAAACCCTACTATGGCAAGGGAGAAAGGGACAAAGAATTACTATAATTAATTCATACTGACGTATGTGGTCCATTTCCAGTAAAGGCATGTGTGGGTTTT
Source organism: Viscum album (assembly GCA_963277665.1). Taxonomy (NCBI): domain Eukaryota; kingdom Viridiplantae; phylum Streptophyta; class Magnoliopsida; order Santalales; family Viscaceae; genus Viscum; species Viscum album. The sequence goes on along the minus strand of OY728150.1, from coordinate 1,676,795,594 downwards.
TGTACTTCATTACTTTTAACAATGACTATAGTATGTATGTCTATGTCTACTTAATGCGGTAAAAGGTAGATTCTTTTCAAATGTTTAAGGAATACCAATATGAATTAGAAAACCATATTGGTAAGAAAATTAAAGAACTCCTCTTAGATCGATCCATTGAATATCTTAACAAATCTTTCATTAATTACTTTAATGATTATGAGATAGTATACCAACTCACTCTTTATACACCATAATGGAATAATGTTAGTAAAAGGAGGAATAAGACATTTCTTGGCATGGTTAGATCAATGATGATTTAGAAAACTCTTGAATTATCCCTTCTTGGATACACTTTGAAAATAGTGAAATATACCCATAATCAAGTACCAAATAAATCTATAGCTGGGATTAAATATAAATTGTGCTATGGAAAGAAACCCAGTCTATCAAACATATGTGTTCAGGATGTGAGAAATTTTGTAGGACTACACCAAGTAAAAATATTGAATCCCAAATCACAAAGTTCAATTTTTTAGTTTATCATAAATAAATGAAAGTATTTTATATGTAAAAACATTCAGATGGAAAAGTGATTGTGGAAAGACAAGACACATTTCTATAAAGAGAGCACATTTATATTGTAAATAGTGGGATAAAGATTGACTTCAATGAATTTAATTCTCTAGACACACAAGAGTTGGTAAGGGAACAATCTCCACAAGAAATAGTGGGAGAGAAAAAAAGTTCCTAAGATATAACTACTGTGTAGGTCATCTCAAGAGGATAGATAACTAGAGTGTTATGGTTTTCTTGTCACCAAGATAGGTGAATCATTATTCCTTGATGATAATGAACCTCTGACATATATAGAAGTAGTAAACGTCAAGGATGATACTAAATGGAAATATACAATGCATTATGAGATGTAGTCTTTGTACTAGAATCAAGTTTGGATATTGGTAAACCCTCCAAATGATGTGAAATCCATTGGTTGTAAATGGGTATTCTGTAGAGACCCGAAGCTTATCGTACATGGACGTTACATTACTTTTGCGGAATACTTAGTACATAACAAAAACACACACACAAGGATCATAATAGTTTAGTGTCTTTGGAAACTCGGAATAAAATCTTCTAATCGTGGGGAAAGATCTTCAACATCTCCCATAAAGATCTTCCTTTTTTTTACCTAAAACCTTTCTTTATATCCTGGGTAAAAGAAAACATAAAAGGGTGAGCTCAAATGCTCAGTAAGGGTAAACAAAAGAAATATCAATCACATCATATACATAAGAACATAGCTTTTGGAAATCTTAACCTGCAAAAGAGCTCATAATATCATAACATGGGATAAATCATAGAAGTGAAAATGAGATCCCCATAATCATAACATAAAACTTGAAACTTTGTGGCATGCACACATAATCATGGAAAATCATTTCTTGTTAGTGATGACTCATTACCAAGACTATCTTAGTGGACAAAGTCCCTTTCTGAACCGAGTTCACTCCTCGTTTCAGTCCTGTATCACTGAACCGAAATAACCTTCCGTTCCAGCCATGTCTATCTCATGAGATATAAAGTCTTTACCCAATGCATTGGAGGGAGATATAGGTCCCACCCATCTTATAATGAATCCTTTCTTATGTGTGCCACATAATCATAAAACATACATCATCGCATAACACATGTAACAAAAATGGGATTCTTGAAACATCATGACATCATAAATCAATTCATATAAGATAAAGGAATTCATAAAAAATAATTCCATCACAACATGATCAAATCAATTTAATAATAGGGATAAAACAGAACCCTTTATTATCTTAGATGGAAAATAATTTTGATAAAACACTTGAACTCCATTCTTGAGGAAAATATCCTTTCTTCTTCAAAAAAACATTTTTCCTTTATTAACATGTCATACAATTTTAAACTAAAAGAAGTTGATTAAAAATAAAATTTAAAACTTTTAATTGAGGCTTCTTGGAAATAATGTTTTAAAAATACATTGATGCCGTATAAAAAAACATTCTTCTCGTACTTTTTTCGGAAAAGTCAAAAAGTACCTTTTAAGAAAAACGACAAAAGATTCCTTTAATATTCTTTACTAAAAACTCACCGAAGGGTAAAATAGGATTTAAACAATTGTAGGTGGATGTAAATAATATTACATATTGAGAAAACATGGATGTGGATGATAAAATACACCCCAGTAAATACTAAAGTATAAACAATCTCGGATAAAAATGAGATTGTGATATTTCCCTTACCTTAGGTCCGACTTGCTTTGTAAGTGTCCGAACCTCCTGTATAATGATTTAAATCATGTTATTGACTTATTACAGAATCATATTCATTGTTATGATATCATATATGGTTCACTTATGACATCAAATTACCCGTTCTTTTGTAAATTCCATGTTAAAGAAGCGTTTTGGGTAAAATCGTTTCATTTATCGTAGGTGTTTTGACTTGTTGTTCTTGACATCATTATTACTTATATCATGATTTAATTACTTCCAGAATATAAAATATGATTTATATATCATATATATTCAGTATATATATATATAATAGGTAGATAAATAAAATGAAAAACACCGTTCATGGAGACGGTAGTCCGTACGTACGCATGAACGATGTTTTCCTTTCCTTATTGTCTTGAAATGGAAGTAAGTAGATGACATACATATGTATATATATACATAAATCCAGTAGCTTTATAATGTCATATATTTCATTATTATTTCTTATATATACATTATAATCATTCTTAAATGGTTAACATGGAGAATGAATCTCATCGCGTCGTGGAGACGGTATTCCGTACGTACGCACGAGCGATGATATCATTTCTATAAATATTGAATTGAATTGGAGTGGATTATACAATATATCAGAATCAATATGATGTTGTAATAACTATGTATAGTTATTCTTTACACCATTATACCCATCCATGTAAGGTGGTGGTGGAAAATAGATTACACCACGGCGTGGAGACGGTATTCCGTACGTACGCACGCGCGGTGATTTCATTTTTCCGTAGGATGGATAGAAGGTGAATTAGGGTTGTTTCATATTTATAATAACATATCAGTATGTATGTAATACTGATGTTATTACTTTATCATGAAACAACTAAAGAATAAGAAGTTGAAGAAGAAAGAAATTGAAAAGATCGGTAATGGATATTACCTCTTCTTTTGGAACGCCTCTTTGAATCCTCCACTTAAGGAACTAAGATTGGTATTTGGAGAAGACCAGGACCTCTAGGATTATTATAGGGAAGTGGAGAGGAGAAAATGGCAGGGGTTGGCCGAGCTTGAGTGCTCAATTTGGTGTGAGGAGGAGGGGGAGGAGGTGTCCTTTTATAAGGGAGGAGAGGGGCACCTTAGGAATATCTCAAAATATTATTTTATATTAAAGTCAAAATCGGTTTATAATGGTTCCAAAGGGTCTTATTTCGAAGCTAAAGTGGGGATGGGTCGAAATCCTATCAACCAATAGAATTTAGACAAGTTTAGGATATTATTTTAACCTTATCAATTAGATTTAACTCTAAGTTAAATAATTTAACTTTTACCATGTCTTTTTGTTTTCTTTCACTATATGGTTAATAAACTTACTATAACATGACAAACGAACCCCAAATTGTTTATTATTAATATATATATCCTTATCTAAGTCATTTGGCCGAACCTTAGATTTTTAGGAATACAATAACAATTAATAATATAATATTTGATTTAAAAACTATTTTGTGTCAATTTTGACACTATTTGATATATGATTTTTGTGAAAGTCATAACAGAATTAAATGTTCAAACCAAGTTGATTAAATCAACATTAATATATCATAGTAACCTAGAAAATTAGTGGAATTCATAAAAAATCTCAAATTACATTTATTTTGGTGTTTATAACATCAATTATGTCAATATTTCATTAATAAGATAATTACTGCATCATCGTTGTGTCATAAATAAATTAAATTATTTTATGTCTAAAAATTACAAATAAAATACCATCATGTAGGAAATCTTTTTAGCTTTATAATGAATATTTACAATCTAATTTATCTTATGTATAACCCCATATTAAAAATTATTTACTTATTAAACTTTGATTTTAACTATTTTAACCCTTCTTTAAATAAATTAATAATAAATGTCCTAATCTAATCCAAGTGGGCCTAAATGGTCATATTTTATTCCTAAGTTTGTTTTTGGTCGAATTAAACTTGTCCAATAGAATTAGGACATGTGTTAGGGTAATATTAATATCATATTTACCCTTAGTTACCCAATTTACTATTAACCGCGGTAAAAAAAGTAAAAAGTTACTATTCACCAAAAAATTATTTTCATCTCATTGAACCACATTTTAGTCCTTGATATTAACCGTGTCTCTCGGATTTTCGAAATTCCATTCACAGAAGCGGCAAAATTAAGTTTTATGAAAAATTCAGTTTTTTTAACTACCACTTAGTAGTTTCACTATTCATCAAAAATTGATGTTTTTCAGAACAATGCCAAAATTTCATCCTAAGCTATATTTCATATTCCGAATTCAAAAATGAAATCTATTTTACCAAATTCATAACATAGAAGTTGCATTAATTAATTTTATAATTAAATCCTGCTGTTAAAATAAATTCCGTGTTTTTAGGAAACAATATATATCAAAAGATTGACACTTGATTATGTCTGGTTTAAATGTGAAATTACAACCAATGACCAAAATTGTATTAAATTGTAAAAATATATTCTAAATATACTTTAAAACCACTCAAATTAATAATTTATCACTATTAATTATTTCGATTAAAAAAGTTGTTTTTAATTATAATTTAGTAATTTTCACTATTCATCAGAATATGAAAGTTATCCGAAAAGTACCAAAATTTCACCTTAGGCTAAATTCGATACTCTGAATCCAAGAATGAAGTTTATTTTGAAAAATAATATTTAAAGAATTTTAAAAAGTGGTTATTACTATTCATAACGGCTAGTTTTAATAATATTTTAATAGCACATCGTTGTTTAGTGAAACTCGGTATTGCGTATTACACACGCTATCGAGGAAGGTCGTGATTGAGTGTAATGCAAGGCAAGACAGGGATGCGTGTTGTGAAAGCTCCTTTTGGTGTAGCGTACAACACAAGACATTAATAAAATTAAAAAGAATATTTTTTTATAAAATCTTGGGCTGTTACATTCTACCCCCCTTAAAATGAATTTCGCCCTCGAAATTCATCGGGGTTATAAATGGTTTAATATTCGAAAGTTTCTTTAATAGAAACCCACATCGTAAAAAGGAATATCAAAACCAATCTTTAAAAACAAAAGTATGAAACGTAACGGTTACCAAAATAAACTAATCATTGGGTTTCCACATAGGTGAAAATATGGATATGGAAGAGAAATCTAACCATCATGTTCTGATGGAGAGTGGTAGAGAACATGGCTATGGAAAAGCCAGTAATCACAAATCCATAGATTTGTGATGATATAAGGTACCATCTGATTCATCAGGTATAAGATCACTAGGACAACATTTTTGGTTTTCAAGATCATTTCCCCTAAAGTTGAAAATTTGAATTTTAATAAATACTTACTTTATTTTGGTACAATCTCACTGTTGTTCGTGCCTTGAACAATTTCCACTTCATCTCTTAAATAAATGAAGTTGAATTTGTTATTCGTGAAGTGTTAGCAGATCATGTGATAGAATGACGGGTCATTCCATCTATCTCAAACAAAAGGTTAGCAAAAATTATATGCATAAATCGATCTATAGTGAGATTAATCATATATGGTTCCTAAAATGGACTTATACTTCATATATCATACTGCTTAATATAATAAAACTAGTTTCTACTAAACAGGGACTTCCTATAGGTCAGTGGTAGGTGATAAAGGCCAGTCGCACTTCGGTTGTGGGTTCGATTCCTACAGCCTTGTCCGAAGCGATGGGTTGTCGCCCGTTCTGCAGGTTGTCCTTTTTCTAAAACTACGTTACTATAACATCCCATCAATAATATCGAAAATCTTCTATCCTTAAACAATACTAACTTATGTCCAACATAATCCAGTCTAATCTTTAGGCTTATACATAATACTGCAGTCCACTCTCATAATATAGTGACAACGATTACCAGAGATTTAACACCATCGTCGATCCCCATATATCATAAGATATGTTTTGTTGGTCATATTCCAAACATTCAAAGTCCTTAATCATGTATTCTCTTGAATACCTTAGTGAAAACATGAATTCAGTTAAAAGTTAACACTTTCCACATACCAAAATCCTCAAAATTCTATATACTCAAATCATGATATCACTTAGTCCTTATATCAATCATGAGCTCATGAATACTGTTAAACATTTAATTTTCTCCTTATCCCTTCATTATGCCCATATCATCTGCATTCTAAAAATATCTGAATAACCTTTCCTGGATACTGGTAACATTAATAAAACACTTTTAAAACTCAAGAAAAGACAATAGTGTAACAATCCTTAGATGTCTCTTTATTCCATAGTACCATGAGATTTCTTATACAACATTACACATGATAAGCATGTAACCATTTCACTACATTCTTAAACCATTAACCGAGCTTCAACAATTCTTTCACATCACATATCATTTGTAGTCTCTTCATCATCATCCACATAAATACTACCCATACGACCATACTGATTCTCTTCATGAGTCTTTCCCTTAGGGAATTGGTTTGCATAATGCCCATACATTCCACATTTAAAACACTTAACCATTTTTGATGTCGTAGCAATACCATTATCCTCATCCATGGTGTTAACTAAACCTTTTCCTTTGCACTTACTTGCTTTGTGTCCTTCTTTTCCACACCCAAAGCATCTTCCAGTTCCCTTGAAACATTCTCCTTGATGCCTCTTCCCACATGATTTACATAGGGGAAATTGAACTTTCTTTCCTCTATGATCATCATGAAACTCCATCTTTCTCTTATTAGACGAGTCAGGAAACTTACCAAATTTTACTTTATTGATCATATTATGAGATTGCTGATTCGGCATAATAATGATGTTTGGACTTCCAAATCCCATTTCATTTGGTTGCTCATGAAGAATATCATTCCATTGTCCATCATATCCTCCATTATCGTGAATCACCTTGTTTCCAGCCATTTTCTAAAACCCAAAAAAAATAGTGTGAGAGGCAAAAATCATAATAAACGGGGAGTAACTTAAATATCTAACATCTTTGGTTTAATCTAATATCTTTACCATGGTTCTAGGACTATATCCTATACGTATACTTATCCTTAGGGGCATCCCTAGACATACCTTAGAAATATCTCTAAGGATCTCACTAACATTTTCGCATCCTAGTTTCCAAAGGTTGACTAAACCTTTCCTCTGATACCAACTGTAGAGACCCGAAGCTTATCGTACATGGACGTTACATTACTTTTGCGGAATACTTAGTACATAACAAAAACACACACACAAGGATCGTAATAGTTTAGTGTCTTTGGAAACTCGGAATAAAATCTTCTAATCGTGGGGAAAGATCTTCAACATCTCCCATAAAGATCTTCCTTTTTTTTTACCTAAAACCTTTCTTTATATCCTGGGTAAAAGAAAACATAAAAGGGTGAGCTCAAATGCTCAGTAAGGTTAAACAAAATAAATATCAATCACATCATATACATAAGAACATAGCTTTTGGAAATCTTAACCTGCAAAAGAGCTCATAATATCATAACATGGGATAAATCATAGAAGTGAAAATGAGATCCCCATAATCATAACATAAAACTTGAAACTTTGTGGCATGCACACATAATCATGGAAAATCATTTCTTGTTAGTCATGACTCATTACCAAGACTATCTTAGTGGACAAAGTCCCTTTCTGAACCGAGTTCACTCCTCGTTTCAGTCCTGTATCACTGAACCGAAATAACCTTCCGTTCCAGCCATGTCTATCTCATGAGATATAAAGTCTTTACCCAATGCATTGGAGGGAGATATAGTTCCCACCCATCTTATAATTAATCCTTTCTTATGTGTGCCACATAATCATAAAACATACATCATCGCATAACACATGTAACAAAAATGGGATTCTTGAAACATCATGACATCATAAATCAATTCATATAAGATAAAGGAATTCATAAAAAATAATTCCATCACAACATGATCAAATCAATTTAATAATAGGGATAAAACAGAACCCTTTATTATCTTAGATGGAAAATAATTTTGATAAAACACTTGAACTCCATTCTTGAGGAAAATATCCTTTCTTCTTCAAAAAAACATTTTTCCTTTATTAACATGTCATACAATTTTAAACTAAAAGAAGTTGATTAAAAATAAAATTTAAAACTTGTAATTGAGGCTTCTTGGAAATAATGTTTTAAAAATACATTGATTCCGTATAAAAAACATTCTTCTCGTACTTTTTTCGGAAAAGTCAAAAAGTACCTTTTAAGAAAAACGACAAAAGATTCCTTTCATATTCTTTACTAAAAACTCACCGAAGGGTAAAATAGGATTTAAACAATTGTAGGTGGATGTAAATAATATTACATATTGAGAAAACATGGATGTGGATGATAAAATACACCCTAGTAAATACTAAAGTATAAACAATCTCGGATAAAAATGAGATTGTGATATTTCCCTTACCTTAGGTCCGACTTGCTTTGTAAGTGTCCGAACCTCCTGTATAATGATTTAAATCATGTTATTGACTTATTACAGAATCATATTCATTGTTATGATATCATATATGGTTCACTTATGACATCAAATTACCCGTTCTTTTGTAAATTCCATGTTAAAGAAGCGTTTTGGGTAAAATCGTTTCATTTATCGTAGGTGTTTTGACTTGTTGTTCTTGACATCATTATTACTTATATCATGATTTACTTACTTCCAGAATATAAAATATGATTTATATATCATATATATTCAGTATATATATATATAATAGGTAGATAAATAAAATGAAAAACACCGTTCATGGAGACGGTAGTCCGTACGTACGCATGAACGCTGTTTTCCTTTCCTTATTGTCTTGAAATGGAAGTAAGTAGATGACATACATATGTATATATATACATAAATCCAGTAGCTTTATAATGTCATATATTTCATTATTATTTCTTATATATACATTATAATCATTCTTAAATGGTTAACATGGAGAATGAATCTCATCACGTCGTGGAGACGGTATTCCGTACGTACGCACGAGCGATGATATCATTTCTATAAATATTGAATTGAATTGGAGTGGATTATACAATATATCAAAATCAATATGATGTTGTAATAACTATGTATAGTTATTCTTTACACCATTATACCCATCCATGTAAGGTGGTGGTGGAAAATAGATTACACCACGGCGTGGAGACGGTATTCCGTACGTACGCACGCGCGGTGATTTCATTTTTCCGTAGGATGGATAGAAGGTGAATTAGGGTTTTTTCATATTTATAATAACATATCAGTATGTAAGTAATACTGATGTTATTACTTTATCATGAAACAACTAAAGAATAAGAAGTTGAAGAAGAAAGAAATTGAAAAGATCGGTAATGGATATTACCTCTTCTTTTGGAACGCCTCTTTGAATCCTCCACTTAAGGAACTAAGATTGGTATTTGGAGAATACCAGGACCTCTAGGATTATTATAGGGAAGTGGAGAGGAGAAAATGGCAGGGGTTGGCCGAGCTTGAGTGCTCAATTTGGTGTGAGGAGGAGGGGGAGGAGGTGTCCTTTTATAAGGGAGGAGAGGGGCAGCTTAGGAATATCTCAAAATATTATTTTATATTAAAGTCAAAATCGGTTTATAATGATTCCAAAGGGTCTTATTTCGAATCTAAAGTGGGGATGGGTCGAAATCCTATCAACCAATATAATTTAGACAAGTTTAGGATATTATTTTAACCTTATCAATTAGATTTAACTCTAAGTTAAATAATTTAACTTTTACCATGTCTTTTTGTTTTCTTTCACTATATGGTTAATAAACTTACTATAACATGACAAACGAACCCCAAATTGTTTATTATTAATATATATATCCTTATCTAAGTCATTTGGCCGAACCTTAGATTTTTAGGAATACAATAACAATTAATAATATAATATTTGATTTAAAAACTATTTTGTGTCAATTTTGACACTATTTGATATATGATTTTTGTGAAAGTCATAACAGAATTAAATGTTCGAACAAAGTTGATTAAATCAACATTAATATATCATAGTAACCTAGAAAATTAGTGGAATTCATAAAAAATCTCAAATTACATTTATTTTGGTGTTTATAACATCAATTATGTCAATATTTCATTAATAAGATAATTACTGCATCATCGTTGTGTCATAAATAAATTAAATTATTTTATGTCTAAAAATTACAAATAAAATACCATCATGTAGGAAATCTTTTTAGCTTTCTAATGAATATTTACAATCGAATTTATCTTATGTATAACCCCATATTAAAAATGATTTACTTATTAAACTTTGATTTTAACTATTTTAACCCTTCTTTAAATAAATTAATAATAAATGTCCTAATCTAATCCAAGTGGGCCTAAATGGTCATATTTTATTCCTAAGTTTGTTTTTGGTCGAATTAAACTTGTCCAATAGAATTAGGACATGTGTTAGGGTAATATTAATATCATATTTACCCTTAGTTACCCAATTTACTATTAACCGCGGTAAAAAAAGTAAAAAGTTACTATTCACCAAAAAATTATTTTCATCTCATTGAACCACATTTTAGTCCTTGATATTAACCGTGTCTCTCGGATTTTCGAAATTCCATTCACAGAAGCGGCAAAATTAAGTTTTATGAAAAATTCAGTTTTTTTAACTACCACTTAGTAGTTTCACTATTCATCAAAAATTGATGTTTTTCAGAACAATGCCAAAATTTCATCCTAAGCTATATTTCATATTCCGAATTCAAAAATGAAATCTATTTTACCAAATTCATAACATATAAGTTGCATTAATTAATTTTATAATTAAATCCTGCTGTTAAAATAAATTGCGTGTTTTTAGGAAACAATATATATCAAAAGATTGACACTTGATTATGTCTGGTTTAAATGTGAAATTACAACCAATGACCAAAATTGTATTAAATTGTAAAAATATATTCTAAATATACTTTAAAACCACTCAAATTAATAATTTATCACTATTAATTATTTCGATTAAAAAAGTTGTTTTTAATTATAATTTAGTAATTTTCACTATTCATCAGAATATGAAAGTTATCCGAAAAGTACCAAAATTTCACCTTAGGCTAAATTTGATACTCTGAATCCAAGAATGAAGTTTATTTTGAAAAATAAGATTTAAAGAATTTTAAAACGTGGTTATTACTATTCATAACGGCTAGTTTTAATAATATTTTAATAGCACATCGTTGTTTAGTGAAACTCGGTATTGCGTATTACACACGCTATCGAGGAAGGTCGCGATTGCGTGTAATGCAAGGCAAGACAGGGATGTGTGTTGTGAAAGCTCCTTTTGGTGTAGCGTACAACACAAGACATTAATAAAATTAAAAAGAATATTTTTTTATAAAATCTTGGGCTGTTACATATTCAAGAAAAATCTAGATATGGATGGTGAGGTCAATACCTATAAAGCAAGACTGGTAGGGAAGGGTTTTAGAAAAATTCAAGGCATAAACTATAATTAAACCCTCTCAAAAATAGAAGTGATGAAATCCATCATAATATTACTTCAAATAGAATCCTTCCATGATTATGCTATTTAGAAAATGGATGTCAAAACATTTTTTCTAAATGGGAAGTTAGTTGAAGATGTCTATATTACTCAACCAAAAGGGTTTGTTAAGTCAAATAATTTCGACAAAGTTTGAAAGTTATAGAGATAGATTTATGGGTCGTAGTAGATATCATGATCACAAAAAGTTCATTTTTAAAAGACAGTAAGGGAATTTGGTTTTTTCAAAAAATAAAAAGAGTCTTGTATCTATAATAAGGATAATGGTAGTTCCATCATTTTCCTAGTAGTATATGTTGATGAAATATTAATTAGGGAAAACGAATTGTAATCCTAATAGTCAGTTAAGACTTGGTTACATGAATCATTCTTCATTAAATACTTAGGTGAAGATTCCTACATTCTAGGGATCAAGATCTATTGAGATTGACCACTAAAGATACTTGGGATAATTCAAAGTACATATATTTACTAGGTACTTAAAAGTTATAGTATGGAACATTCCAAGAGGGTTTTTTTGCCCATGTCACATGGTATCAATCTCTCTATGAAATTTCTCCCCCAAACACAAGAGGAGACTGAAAGAATTAGTGGAATCCCTTATGCATCAGTTGTGGGATATGTCATGTGTTCCTTGATATATACTAGGTTTGATGTTTCCTTTTCTTTAATAATTGTGGGAAGATATCAAGCTAATCTGAGAGAGTTACATTGGGTGGATGAAGAAACTATCCTGAAGTACTTGAGGCCTAAAAAAGATATATTTCTTGTATATGGAGGAGAAGATGAACTAGTAGTGAGAGGATACATTGATGCTTGTTTTTGAACAGAACATGATGATCTGAAATCATATTTAAGCTATATCTTTTTCCAGAATGGTGGTGCAGTGAGCTGGAGAAGCTCAAAGTAACTTGTGGTCATCAATTCTACAGTATAATCTGAGTATATAATAGCTTTAGATGTAGAAAAATAAATATTATGGATATGCAGATTTGTCTTAGACATTGGGTTTATTCCTATCATTGTAGAACCATTTATAGTTTATTTTGATAATACTATATAACTGGTTATTTCCAAGGAGTTCAGGTCACACCAGAGGAAAAAATATACTTTGTAAGTTTCATAAGTTAAGGGATTGTACAAAGAGAGGTAAAGTCATAGTTAGAAGAGAATTCACATAGGGAAACATGGTATACCCCCTAACTAAATCCATATCTTTGCTTAAGCATAATTCTCTTGTGAGAGCTAGTGGATAGAGACTTATTAGCAGTTGGCTCTAGTTAAATTGGGAGTGTTGAAAGTAGGTTCCCTAGAACCAACTTATGATATAATTTTATTACCACTACATGTATACAATTTGATATATATACATGTGTTTATATTACCATTATATTGATGATACTTCTATGTCCACTATATTTATGGAAATTTTCATATATTACATGTCGTACAAAAGGGTTATAGTAGATCTCAGGATATAATGAGAACCAAGATATACCATGACACTAATATTAAAGTAATTTTCTATGGACCAAATACATCATACTAAAATCATAGAAATGATGAGTAGCTTTTAGGTATTAGGGGATCATCAGCATTGAGACTTCTTCTCATGAAGTTCTCACTTGGTGATCTCTAGTAGTTGAGATCGGGAGGATAAACCTTCCGATATGAACATTATATTTATTAGGTTTCATTAGTTGTTCCTATCTATGGACATGGTTATTGGTCTCCTAACTTGAGATCATTATCAATGTGTACCATTTGATTTCGTACATTGATGAAAAGAAAAAAACCATGGAAATTAATTTGTGGTGAGGTATTTTTTGTTGGGTGTTTCATTGGTGGTATAGAATTGGTTAAATGATCAAGATAGAATTTGTTGCTTCTGAGTTGAAGGAAGTGATATATTTTTCCTGGTTGATTAAGATGGTAGTACCTTCATTAAATCTATGTCCATGGTAGTTGAAGGTAAGTAAATCTAGTTATATCAAAAAATAATAAAGCAATGAAAGGATGATGATACAAATGTGTGTCTTTCTTTATGAGATATTGTATGACAAAGAGATTATATTATATAGTGTGTGTAAATAGGTTGTCTTTAATTTATATTACTACTCCATATCTCTTTAGGGTACATAATGAGTTGCTAAATTCCACTCTTGGTATATGAATATTATTCATTTTCATTGAGATATGGTCCTACAGGGTCACACACAATAGTGCATTCAAGATTATTCCATATTCTACTGAACAGGTATATAATATATTATGGGCCCTGCCACAGGGTCTGGGTGTTGTCAAAGATTTATCAATCGCTGATAAATAAATATATTCATTATTGTTCGAGTATATAATAATTTAGATGAATTTATTTATTAAAATTGTTTATGAGTATTTAAATAAATACATGTAATAATATTATAGGAATAAATATTATATTTAATATCTAAGGTTCATTTAAGTTTTTCAAGAATGATGAGTTGAGTTAATAACTCTGATTTATCATGTAATATATTAAATATATATTACAATTATGTGATAAAAATGTAAATAATATTAATGATACAGTTAGTTCAACATGATTATTTATTTCTTACTTATTTAGTGGACATCAGAAATTTAGGGTTGGGAACCCTAACCAGGTATTTTGTACATCCACTATATAAGTATATGTGGAGCTCATTTCTTGAGGTTAAGGAATTAATATTCCAATATATTAAGATCTCTTGTTTCCTCCCACATCCTTGAGATAGAAATCCCCCATCCGTGTAATCAATCCAAGGATGTATTTGTGGGTCATAGGAACAGATTCGAGGTGATTATCATAACATAGAAGGAATCATTGGAGCTTCATTCTCGCACCTAGAATTTGATGATTGACATTCTTGTATATTCTTGAGGCATGTGTAGAAAATATAGAGGAGTTAAACTTCCGGTCCATCAAGAAATGATCTCTGATGATAATCTATAGTTGAATGCCCCATTAATTATACGAGGTACATATTTAATTTAATTTTTTGATCTAAAATATTCAGACAATATCCTCATACCTCTATCAGGGCTCAGATCGCCCGAGACGATGAAGTTATGTCAATATGGTGATGGAAATTTTTAAATCCCCAGGGCTTCTGCTAACCGCACTTGTACCTTCATTATCAACATATCTATCTAGGAAACTAATAGAACTCCCACTAACCTTTTATAGACACCTTGTTCACATTCATTATAAACAAATATTCTATTTTTATTATGATTTCTTTAATCCATAAATGGATATATAAAACTTTCAAACCTTATTGGTGTTCTCTGGTGTCACCAGGCCTTCTATTTGTGTCATATAGACATCTTCAATATGGTTTCCACCAAGGGAGGTGGTCTTAACATCTAATTTCCTAATACAATGATCATGGAGACATTCTATTACAAGTATAATTCTAATATATTATAATAAAATTTAAATTGTGAAAATCATAGAATATGTCTACATATCGCTTGAATATTTAGAATTCAAACTATGTTTATTGGTATCATCTTATACCATCCATTTCTAGTTTATATTGAATACCCACCAGCATATTTTCAACAGTTGGAGAGACTAAAAAAATAAAACTAGTATTTGGTACATGTAATCTAATAAAAAATTCATATGAGCATAAAAATCTTAGCCTACTTCCATTTATTTCTTCCTTATAGATTTAATTATTCTTATTGAATAATATATCATTGATATTGGTAAATTTAAAATTGATAGATTGATTTTATATTTCCTACATAGTATGTGTCACTAGAATCACTCCTCCCATTGAATCTAGTGGAATGTAGTGTTCTAATTATAACTAATGAAGATCTGGATCCTTAGCCTCATTGAAGTCAAGTCTTCTCCTACTATATCAAAATAGAATTTCTTCCATCTTATAGAAACATAGTTGATATGAATTAATACCATTCTATATTAAGGATGGTAATATCTTTAATAGATATAGAATAATTAATTTAGATTCATTTGGTTCTTTCTTTGATGTTTATGTGTTACTAAAGGAAGATTTAACAAAAAATTCTAATCAAATCACTTGAAGCTATAACATAATGTATTTGTTTCATATAATATCTTATAAAACACCATTATTCAATATGTTTGACATATGGTTAGATGATACACTTATATTTTCAGAACATGAAATGAAATGAATCACGGAATACTTATAATACAAATAAGACTCTTCATCGATCCTCATTATAAAACTCTCATATCTTCGATTTGTATAAAGAAATATGGGTTCAATTATAGATCTTATCAATATTTATATAATCTATGAATTCCAATTAATATATTCACTAACAATCCCATAAATGAGATCTTATATCTTTTACTAAGTTCATTCACTTCTCTATTGAGGATCCCAAAATTTTCATAAAGTTCCCACGGTGTACATGAATTTTCCTCTATATTATCCAGAGAATAATGTAAATGTCTTAGATAAAATAACTCTATAAAATTTCGTAACTTAAATTACTTTATAAAGGTTTATTTATCTAAAACATAATAAGAATGTACATAAAATACCTTTTATTTTTACCTTTTAAGAGACTAGATAGTCTCCTTGGTTTATAATTTACAACTACTTGTTAATTTAATTGACTTAGAATTTTCTTTCAATAAATTATTATGAGGATTATATTTTATATTCATCATTGATTTCTAATGTTGGATATTTATTATTCATTTATAACTAAACTATTAGTAAAATATGAAATTTTATAATTACATTCATTCCAAATATGAAATAATGTCCCATTATGACTAAATATAAATTGATATAAATGTTTATATAATACTAAATACAAAATAATATTCTAACTAGAATAAATCCACTGGTAAATATTACTTTTTGTTCCTATCTTTGAAAACTTAGGAATCACCCCTTCTTATATTTCAGAGAGTTCACATTACTTTTTATAATACTTATAAATATCCTTGGTATCTATATTTTATTATAATTTTGTGGTTTAAATATTTTATTTAATAACGAAGAATCCAAATAGATTTATTCAATGAAATGATGAATATACCTGAAGTAGGAGATTCTTCATGATTCTTCTTCAAATCATTTTAGTTATTCTTCTAACGAACTTTATTGCTACATGAGAATCATATATATTCCCTTTCACCACACTACCTTTGAATCTTTTATATTCTTGAAGGAAGTTTCAATGGTACCATTAAATTTGGGCCAGTCATGGGACATTCAATTGGGTCATTCACTTCATTCACCATAAGGTATGAGGAACAATATTCCAACCAATCCCTATCTGGTTGGATAATAATATTCAATTGATTCCTGAATGGATTTTCCATACTATCCATCTTGTAGTTCTTGATGAATATAAAGTATTTAGGTTATAATCACAGTAATATGATATTAAGGGATAATTTATTATCCATAGTGAATCCTAACTTTTCTAAATAATCTCTATAATTTATCATTTTGAAGGAAATATCACTATATAAAACCCAATCTCCTAATTTAAACTAGTACAGTATAGTGGAAATCTTATTTATCTAAAAGTTCACTTTCTCTTTATAAAGAGATGGGGGATGAGATATCATGGTGAATGCATCTATGTATTTATGTTGCATATTTATCTCCTTATAAATAGATGATAGCATCATTAAACAAACATTATAACCATCCATTATGTATCTATTATAGGAATACTTTTCACAATTCCATACTCAGTGAGGTGGATGGTCAGGAATTGGGTACTCCAACTTATAGTATAAATTTTATTTTAGTAGTACAGTGTATAAATTATTGCACCACTCTTGGAAATTTATGTTGGTCTGGACATGGTATGTTTCCAAGGATTATTGTAGTGTTTCTATAGTTTCTTTTTCTATTTTTTATAACAAATAAAATCATATTTTATTAATTCATCTTGATTAATAGTTATTATATAATAAATTTTATTTTATTAGTCACCCACTATTAAATCAAATCTTAATATACCTCACTATTAGATTTGGAATGTCCTATTGCATAGATATTCCAGTGGAAATAATCTATATTCCCGTTCATATAACTAATATGATGGTATGGTGAAATTACTCAAAGGTATTTTGGTAGGTGGTCTATCTAAATGCAATAACTAATGGTTTCATGAAATGATGAGTGGCATCCCCAATCTGGAAATTCTAAAATCGGATTTCCTCAATGCTACCCTCCAAATTACATAAATTAATTCAAGGGAAACTAATATTGTTGTAAAATTGGTTATTTCAACCAAAAATAGTCATTATAACTCATTGATAAATGAAATTTTCCTAACAAGGTGATCACATTACGATTCACTATTTTATTCCACACCCATACCATTGATTTAATATGTTTTTGAATTAAAAATTAAAAATATAATAATCAATTATACATATCATTTGATACAATTAATTAATTTTAAATATTTTTAAAAAAATAATTTCACTTTTTTATTGTTTATATTGTATATGGAGGTAATTTTGAGATCCCCATATAAAGTTAAAGTAAAATGCTCCAAAATTATGTGAGATACCAAGAACACATGTGGACGAAAATCCACATTTCAACTAATACCAATATCCAATTAGGATAATAATTAGTTTATGAATACATAACCTAATGGGATACATATCTAATTAACACCCAAAATCCCAATTCATTCATTTAGAGGCCTAAAATGTGTCATCTTTGAAGATAATCTTCACTGTTCAAAGTCTTGAGGTCACTTCTATAATTTGGCTATATCTCGAGTTCTATTCTTACAATTTGTACCAAAATTTTATGGAGATATCAAAGATTTGGGTAAACCCTTATAGTTTTTAACAATCAAGATAAGACTAACTGGTTTCTCAAATACTCAATTCAAGTAGTTTATGAAATAAAGCACCCAAACCCACCTTTCACATTCCCCATAAATTGACACCATGGGAACCTCATTCATAAGTTCATCTAATTGAGTGTCACTCTATTATTTTTGAAATAAAAAGGATTCATCTTCTCATCCTAGATGTTATAGATCTCTCTATCCTCATAGGTATGGTAAGTATATAGATGAAGTTTCATAAGAGCATCCTACTCCTCTTGATGAAGAGTTAATGGTGGGTGATCATTACATGTGACATAAGTACATAATGATGAAGTTCAAAAACTTAATTTTCAAATAGTTTTCTATAATTAGAGTTTTTGAACATATCATTGGTTTTTACATAAAAGTATTTTAAACTAGAATCATTATATTTTGATACATTGAATGAAATGAACTCATCCTCTTTAGTCGATTGGTTTTGTGCTTTGAGAGGGGAAACTTTTGTTTTACCAATTGGAAAATATAAAGTACACTATATTTTCTCATTAAAATAAGATATTAATGTAGTTTTCTATTCCCTACATTTTACATATTTTTTGAACCATGTTTATATAATAGGTATTCTATGTATTATATCGAAATGTTTCATTTCAAAGGGGTATGAGGGTAATCAAGATCCAGGTAAGCCTAAACTAAAGAGTTAAATATATTATAAGAAACATTTTGAGAATAATGAACCTTACAACATACATAGAAACATATATCACTAAAATATCTCACTTGAATCTCAAAAAAATTTCTCAAAGTTTCTATTAAATTAAATTTTTTATTTTATTGTTTTTTACATTAATCAAAACACCCCCAATTACTTTTCAAACTTATTTTCAATTAAAACTTTAAACCTATATCACTCCAATAGAGATGAAATAGGATATACCTTAAACTAAATTTAATTGTGTAAAATATAATTAATTTTATGTGTCATGACAAAGTGATCAAATTTTGGTGTCATTGTTGGGGAATGCTATAAGTTTAAAGTGTATATTTTTTAAAATAACTTCATAAATTTTATAAATATTTGTTTATTTATTTTTCTATCTTTAAATATTATATATAATTTTGTGTTATAACCACATTTTATTTTTAGGTTTTGTGAATTTTGTTTTCTTTATTTAAGTGAACTATCTCCTTTTAAACACAAACCAAATAGAATCATGTGTCATCAACACTAAGACACACAAATCAATTCATTGAAGGAGGACATACTTCCCATCAACAACTCTTTAAACCCTTGTCTATGTGGAACTAAAACTAAACTAATGATTAGGTTGTATAACATGGAAAAAATAACCTATAATTAAAGGAAATAACTTCACTTGATGCTGATATTCAACCGATATATGTTCAAATACAATGGTAAGAACCAAACATCGAATTTAAATCAAATATAATACATTTATTGCTAAAATTAAATGGACTTTCTAGAGAATAACCAAATAAACACATAATGGAATTACATATTTATTTCTCAATAGTTAAACATGTGGGTTTGGTTGGAGAACTTTTAAAATATAGGTATTTTTCATTCTCTTTAGAAGGAATCACAAAATATTGGTTGTAATATGTAAACATATTAATTAGAGGCTTGGAATACATGAAATATCTTTTTATTGAAAAATATTTCCCAACCTCCAAAAATTCAAAAATAAGAAAATAAATTTATATAATAAGAAAATATAAGAAGAAATAACTTTGTGATTATTAGTAATGTTTTAAAATACCTTGTGGAAGTTTTCCACATCACTAAATTTGTGATCAACTTCTAAAAAAATAATTTTAGGAAGGTTTAATTCATGTTAATCATGATATGATTAATGCTACTAGTTGTTGGGACCTAGTAGACTATAATCTGAACACTATAAGGGAACTCATTGAACACATGGAATAGAATAATCAGTAGTTTAGTTTTAGTTCCAATATACCCGTTAAATAAATATATGAGGTCCAAAGTATAGATTTTGGGAATAAGGTGGAAAATGTTTGAAGATGTAAGTATTCTACTCCATAAAATTTATCTTTACCATGGGAAATCCCAACCACCTACTCTAATTCATTATGGTATCTATGCTACTAATTTTGATATTTTGAATCATCTTCAACTTGAAGTTCTCAGTCAGGATCCACGTATCACTGATAGGGGGAGCAGTGAATTAGTGGTATCTATTTCTTTTTAAGTTTCATTCTTTTTGAAACAACCTTCACCTCTTATTAAAGAGTTTCTTCCCTGCTGAACACACACAATCAGAAGGACAAAAGATTTACAAGGTTCACTACTCAACAAGAATAGCTACATCCTTGGCATGGTACAGAAATAATCCAGCACCACACAATCCAATAAAAAACAATCCTTTTATGTGGAATACCATGAGTATGATATACCCTTACACTCATGAAGCACTTGGAAAACAATCCTCAAGCACGTGTGCACCCTCTTAGCAAAAATAGATAATTACAATATTTCAGTGCTTTTTTACAATTGAATAGTTTTATTCTCTGAAGTATAGATCTTCACTTTCCTACCTAGAAGATGGTAAGAACCTCCTAGAGAAAAATATCTTTCATGCCACTTACTGCATGTGTGCCTCCCTACTTGCGTGCCTACTCAATACTTGTGCTCCACCTGCTTGTGTGCCTCCCTGCTTGCGCGCCTCTGGAAACTTGTGTGCAAAAACTTGCACGGAAACACTTGCACGGAAACACTTGCACAGCAGCACTAGCGCGGCAACACTTGCGCGACAACACTTACGCGGAAACACTTGCACGGAAATACTTGCACGGAAACACTTGTGCGGCAACACTTGCACGGAAAAACTTGCACGGATACACTTGCGCAGCAACACTTGTGCAGTAAAGAACTCTCTACTACTTGCACACTCAGAGATCAAATTTTCTCTTAACTGTTGATCATAGAAAAATGAGGAGGAAAGTCATCTATTTATAGGCATTTCGGTGACTTTCACGTCCCATAGACTTGCGCGCCAATACTTGTGTGCCGCTCCATCACTTGTGCGCCCTTCCATCACTAGTGCTCTCTTTTCTTTCCTTTTTAATTTTTGATATCATGATGTTGGAATCTGACTTGTGGGCAACATACACTTGCACGTCACTTGTACTTGTGTGCCACACTTGCGTGCCACTTATACTAGTGTGCCACTTTTTGACTTGTGCACCAATCTTTAACTTGTGAACCATTTTATTTACTTTTCCAAATTTTGATGTGATGATCCTGAATTATGACTTGCGTGCCACATATACTTGTGCACCAATACTTCCGTGCCACTTTTGACTTGTGTGCCACTCTTGACTTGCACGCCACTTTCTTTCCTTTTCCAAAAACACTTCTTTACTCCCCCTATCCTTCATAAGGCTTGCATCACAAGTTCTCCAAACTTATGATATTTGTGAAATACAAATCAGCAAAGCGTCATCATAGTTTAAAAGTACTTTACAAAGTTAATTGATTTATCTTCTTTGACAACAAAAGACAACACTCTGTAATAAAAAAAATTACTTCCTTATCCATCCAAATTGGTCCCAACAATCTCCCCCTTTGGATTTTGTTGTCAACCAAGATTCATAAATCACTGAACTTTGTAACCTTAAGCAATGGATTACTTATCAATAATTCTAAGCCTACATGAGCTAACTCATTGTAGGAAACAAGAATTATTAACAGGCAAAACCATGTTGTCCAAAAGCAGTGACTATGAAATCGAATGATTGTATCTTCTTAGCCTTCTTCATATCATCTTTCAATATTTTACTTTAGCATTCATCACTTCTTCAACTTTTCTTTAAAACAAAATTGTTTCCTACAACCAATCCAACAAATAGTTATAATAGTTCGCACACATACATGCTGGATTCAAATCTTACCCACAACTCCCCCTTTATGCATGCATCTATAAGGATAGATTTATGAAAAAATTCTCCCAATTTACAATACTATCCAATGGAAAGATGAGAGTGGGGACAGAAACACGTACCTTAACCTTGATGAGAAGAAGGTTGGACACCCATGTTCAACCTTAATTTTGCAAATGGTTCCTTAGGTAACGGTTTTGTGAATATATCAGCAACTTGTTCAGATATAAGAACATACTCCAGCCTCAATTCATTCTTCTCCACCTGCTCTTTGATGAAGTGGTACTTTATGTCAATGTATTTTGAACGAGAATGTTGTACTTGATTTTTTGTAAGATTTATTTCACTCTGATTATCACAACCCAAGAGTAATGGTAGCTTTACTTTAACAACTAGATCTTCCAGGTGAGTCTTCATCCACATTAGTTGAGTTGCAGCTTGAGTAGAAGAAACATAGTGAGCTTCAGCTATGCTAAGAGTTACTAAATTCTGTTTCTTGGTATTCCTACTAACACAACTTTTCCTCAGAAAGAAAACTCCGCCATATGAGGATCTTAGATCATCAACATTTCCTGCCCAATCAGTATCAGAATACCCGAATAGATCAATATTTCCTGATCCATCATACATGTTTCTGAAATTTGTTGTGCCTTTGATATATCTGAGAATTCTTTTTCCAGCAATCAAATGTGATTCTTTAGGAGCACTTTGAAATCTTGCACATAAAGTGATAGCATAGACGATGTCGGGTCTTGAGGCAGTCAAATACAATAGACTTCCAATCATATTTCGAAACTCTTTTTGATCAACTTCCTTACCTTATCCATCTTTATACAACTTGGTTCCCACTGAAATTGGTTTGGAAACTGGTTTCAAATTTTCCATGCCAAATTTCTTCAGAAGTTCATTAGCATACTTTTCTTGAGATAGAAAAATGTGATTCTTCTACTGTGAAATTTGTAGCCCAAGAAAATATGCCATTTCTCCCAGCATGGACATCTCAAATAACTTCTTCATCTCCTCAGAAAATTTTTCACATGATCTTTCATCATGTCCAGAAAATATAATATCATCAACATAAACAATAACGATTAGTGAAAACTCCTGACATTCCTTGATGTAGAGATTTTTTTCAACTCTCCCTTTCTTAAAGTTCCTCTTCTTTAAGCAAGTGTCTAATTTAGAATATCATGCTCTCGGAGTCTGTTTTATCCCATACAAATTCTTCTTCAACCTGCAAACATAACTTTCATCCTTTCTAATAACAAATCTACAAGGTTGGTCAATATAAACTTCCTCATCAAGGTCACCATTTAAGAATGCAGATTTTACATTCATTTGAAATATTTTGTAACCTCGTTGTACAGCAATAGCAAGAAAGATTCTGATTGTTTCTAATCTTTCCACTGGAGCAAAGTTTTCGTCAAAATCAATGCCTTCAATTTGTGAATACCCTTTTCAAATAAATATGCTTTGTTTCTTATTAATTTACCTTCTTCATTCAGTTTGTTCCAGAAAACCCACTTTGTACCAATAATGTTCTTGTTGTCCGAATTAGGTACAAGTTCCCAAGTATCAATATTCTATATTTGATCAAGCTCTTCATTAATTGCATGAACCCATTCAGGATGCTCAAATGCTTAATTTACATCATTCGGTTCAACTTTCGAATGAAGAGATGTATGTGATATATCATTCGTTGTTCTTCTTGTTTGAACCCTCTGATTTTTATCTCCAATAATGTTCTGAGCCTCCACTTGCTTCCTCAACCTAGGATGAGTTGTTTGAACTCCATCTTCATCACTTGAGATTTCTGAGTCGGATTCATCTTCTTGAGTATGATTCACACTGTCTGCGACATTATCAGAATTGTTAACAAAATCTTCTCTATCCTGCTCAACATCCACATCAACATATGATTTCTTTTCTTTCTCAACATTTTTAACAACTTTTACATCTGAAGAATCAATAATTCTTCTTGTTTCTTTTTTGAGACATCTATATCCTCTTCCTTCTAGAGCATAGCCAAGAAAAATTCCATCATCTCCTCTTTGCACAAACTTTCCAAGGTTTCCACATTTCTTCTTTATAATGCATGGACTCCCAAAAAATATTAAGTGTTTCAGACATGGTTTTTTTCCATAGAAAAATTAATAAGGAGTCATATCTGAGTTTGGTCTAAAGAAAAATCGGTTTTGAATATACATAGCAGTGCTCATGGCTTGCCTCTAATAATAATGATAATGACTATGCTCAAGAAACATAGTTCTCCCCATTTCCACCAAACTTCGATTCTTTCTTTCAGCAACCCCATTTTGTTGAGGTGTGTATAGTGAACTGAACTCATGACGAATTCCTTGCTTCTCACGATAACATTAAAAATCTTTATTCTTATACTCACCACCATTATCAGTTCTCAACTTCTCCACGGAATACTCACATTCCTTTTCTGATTTCCTCCTGAAACTCTTGAACATTTTCAGAGCATCTGACTTATGTCTCATGTATATAACACAAGTAATGCAAGTAAAGTAATCAAAGAAAGTAATGAAGTACTTATCTCCATTTGTTGATTGTTTTCTCATTGGTCCACATACATAAGAATGTATAAGTTCCAAGGGTTGTTTTGAACGAATTTCAACTCTCTTATGTAAAGAGTTTGTAATCTTCCCTTTTTACAAATAGTGAAACACCAGTCTATTCTTCTTGATAAATCAGACATATCTCAAACATTTTCTCGCATTGATAACTTGCACATATTTCTCTGACACATATGTCTCAACCTTTTATGACATAACTAATTTTCATACACTACACCCATGTAATAAGATTTCTACACTTCACCAACTTGGAACAAGTTCCCTTTAGTACCTTGGTCCCTTGTAACTATATTTCCATCATTTTCACTTTTCACAAAAAATACATCTTTATTAAAGATAACTTCGTTTCCCTCATCACAGAGTTGTGGAACACTAAGCAGGTTATGTTTCATCCCATCAATATATAGTGTTTTCCTGGATTTCATCTTTTCTTTTCCAATGATGGCCGATCCAACACCTTTGATCCTTGGAGATTCATCATTTCTAAATTTCATTATTCCTTATTTGAAGTCTTTCACATTCTTCAGTAGCTTTAAGTCTCCTATCATGTGAGAGGAACATCCACTATCAAGAATCCATGGACGTTTTCCTTTTGTAGCTTTCAAACCAGTTTCGATAATAAGATATTTTTGTTCTTCCTTTTCCTTAACTTCCTGTTGTGATTCCTCCAACTTCCAAGACAAGTCAATGTGTTCTGGCCAGAAAACCATGCACTCTTTCTTTTAGAACTTATTAGACCTGTCCCTTTTCACTTTTAAGAACTATAACTTTTGAGAATTATTAAGAATCTTTTGTTGCTCAAGTAACACACTAAGGCAGCCCTTGGCAAGATGTCCAGGTCGATCACATATTTCACAAATAGTTTCCAGTAGTTGGAACCTATTCTCAACTTTCACACCAGTCTTCTCAGATATCTGCTAAAATTTATTTGGAGACTATATATTTTTAAATGTTTGACTCCACCTCAATCCTTGTTTTTTAAAACTTGTGGAAGAGTTGTAATGTTGTTGGTTGAACAAACACATATTTTCCATGTGTCTGAATCCACCACAATACTAGCAGTAACCATAGAAAGAATATTTTCCTCTGAAACTTCTATGATGATTGGAGTTGTGAACATGCTTCTAAATGACCTTCTAAATATAAATCTGATGATCATGAACCTTTATGTTTACATTTATAAATCTCTTCTTTGGCTCATATTTATCAGTACCAGTGGTATTAGAAGACTTCTTTGACTCAAGATTTTTATGCACTTCTGATTTTTTAGTGTTGATGAATTTGGAAACATACATGATCTTTCCAGCCTTGTCCTTATCAGAACTAGTTCCATATTTCCTTTCAAACTTTTAAGATTACTTTTGTAGATCTTCATTTGGTTCATTCTTACTAGAACATTCACCAACTTCTGAGACAGATTGTTTGAAACTGACATTCATTTCTTTAGCTTGATAAAGTTTTTGTTGGACAAGTTCCAGATCTTCTTCTTTTTCTTTCAGCTTTACTTCAAGATGATCATTGTGATTCTTTTCATTCTCAAGAGAATTATTCAGATCATCAATCTCCTTTTCCATATTGATTTTCTCATCATGAGAAATTTCTTCATTGTTTAATGTGGAATTTTCTTTTATCAACTTCTTATTTTCCTTCTCAAGCCTTCTGATCTTTCTCAAACATTCCTTCAGCTCTTCTTTTAGATACTATTCAAGTTGAGTTTCTTCTGCTTCAGTACTAATGCTATCATAATCATCATTATTCACTACTACAAAAAGGGTACTCTCTCTAGCTTTCTCAGAAAAAGGTTTTTCAGATCCAGTCTCACTATCATTATCTTCTTCATTTTTGAAAACAAGCTTATTATTTTTTATTTGAAGAACTTTTTATCTTTACCTCTTCGAGAATATTTATCTTTTCCACCCTGTTTCTTCCATGACCATCTTAGTCTTCTATCTTCTTCATCATTATCTTCATCTTTCCATTTTTGAGGACAGTTAGCCCCAAAGTATCCAACAGTTCCACATTGAAAACTTTTCAAAGGGAGTTTCCCTTTGTATTTCATTGTTTCTATTTTCACATTTTTAGAAAACAAGTAAAGTATTTCATCAAAATTTTGACATACCTCGTTTTCAGAATCTGATTCACCAGCTTTCTCTTCAATAAGAATTTTCTTTGACTTCTCTTTTGTTACAGATTTGAAAGACATTTCTCTATCGGCTTTTGATTTTCTCTTCATAGTCTTCTCCATTCTCATTTAATAAGTTATGAGAGTGCTATGCAAATCATCCAAATATAATGTTTCAGGATCTCTGTCCTCTAATGATGAAACTTTAGCATCAAATTTTTTGGGAAGAATTCTTAAGATCTTTTCCACAACTGTAGAATATTCCAACGTTTCACCAAGACATCGGATTTTACTGAAAATATCATTTATCCTGGAAAAGAAATCCCCAACAGATTCAGATTCTCCCATTTTCAAGTCTTCATACTTCAGTCTCCAGATTTTTAGTTTATCCTTCTTCACTTTTGTATTTCCTTCATAGATGTTCTTCAGTTTGTCCCAGATTCCTTTGGCTGTAGCAACACCTTTCACTCTTAAAAATTCACTCTCAGAAAGAGATGAGAGTAACACATTTTTAGCTCTTCCATCATTCTCAATATTCTTCTCATCGGCTGGAGTAAGAGGAACCTTGTCATCAATAGAATAAAATCCATCTGTTGTAGTTTCAAGAACTTCATATCCAAGAGACATAAGATAAGTCATCATTCTGTCCTTCCATATGTGATAGTTCCTTCCATCAAAAATCGTAATCCCCTTACTGTTCACACAATTTAGATTCTCCATCACAACTTCTCTTCAACCAATTCAGTAAATAATAAACGAAGGGAACCTGTCCCTCTGAAACCAATTTATGTTCCCAGTCAGGATCCAAGTATCACTGAGAGGGGTAGGGGTGAATTAGTTATATCTATTTCTTTTTATGTTTCCTTCTTTTTGAAATAACTTTCATCTCTTGTTAAAGAGTTTCTTCCCTACTGAACACACACAATCACAGGAACACAAGATTTACAAGGTTCACTACTCAACAAGAGTAGCTACATCCTTGGTATGGTACGAAAATAATTCAGTACCACACAATCCACTAGAAAACAATCCTTTGATGGGGAATACAATGAGTAGGATATACCCTTACACTCGTGTAGCACTTTCATAACAATCTGCAAGTGTGTGTGCACCCTCTTAGCACAAATAGAGAATTACAATATTTCAGTGCTTATTTAAAATTGAATAGTTGTATTCTCTGAAGTATAGATCTTCACTTTCCTACCTAGAAGTTGGTAAGAACCTCCTGGAGAAAAATAGCTTGCGCACCACTTACTGCTTGCATGCCTCCCTACTTGCGTGCCTACTCAATACTTGTGAGCCACCTGCTTGTGCACCTCCCTTATTGCGTGCCTCTGGAAACTATTGTGGAAATACTTTCATGGAAACACTTGTGCGGCAACACTTTCACGAAAACATTTTCACAACAACACTTGTGCGGAAACACTTTCACGGCAACACTTGCGCAGCAACACTTGCGTGACAACACTTGCACAGCAACACTTGCGTGGAAAATCACTCTCTACTACTTGCGTGCTCAAAGCTCAAATTTTCTCTTAAGTGTTGAGCATAGAAAAATGAGGAGAAAATTCGTCTATTTATAGGCATTTTGGTGACTTGCGTGTCACATAGACTTGCGCGCCAATACTTGTGCACTGCTCCATCACTTGCGCATCGCTCCATCAGTTGTGCACCCTTCCATCACTAGCGTGCCCTTTTATTTCCTTTGTCATTTTTGATATGATGACATTAGAATCTGACTTGCACAAAACATACACTTGCGCTCCACTTATACTTGTGCACCACACTTGTGCGCCACTTATACTAGCATGCCACTTTTTGACTTGTGCGCCAATCTTTAACTTGCGCACCATTTTATTTCCTTTGTCAAATTTTGATGTGATGATCTTGAATTATGAATTGTGTGCCACATATACTTGCGCGTCAATACTTGCGTGCCACTTCTGACTTGCGTGCCACTCTTGACTTGCGCGCCACTTTCTTTACTTTGCCAAAAAACACTTCTTTACTCCCCTTATCCTTCTTAAGGCTTGCATCACAAGATCTCTAAACTTACTATATTTGTGAAATACAAATTAGCAAATCATCGTCATAGTTTACAAGTCCTTTACAAATTGAATTGATTTATCTTCTTTGATAATAAAACACAACACTCTATAAAAGAAAAAATTTCTTACTTCCTTATCCTTCCAACTTGGTCCCAACACAACTTACCATATTCAACTTACTAAAAGAAGTAACTCTGGTAGTACACTTTGTCCTTGACAAGGAAGAATCATTCAATGTATTTAGCATGCAGGGATGTTTATCAAAAGATATTGAACTTAGAATGAGTTAATGTTGAAGCTTGGATAAGGTTTACCAGATAAAATAGTTGAGGTAGTGGAATATATAGGAAATTGGAGGATGAACAAATCTAATAGGGTGTTGAATGCAATATCTGGTTGGTGGTTTAGCATATTCCACTAGTAGTGAACTTGTATAAAATAGAGTTGGGACCAATTGTCTAATAATTATGAATCTATGTGTGACATTATATCCTTATATATATAGTTTTTTTAATCCTTGTTTCCAGTAATATAATAGATTTCAATTTTATTCCATGGTTTTAGGATAAAATTACAAACCATTTAATCTTGTTTGTCTAATTTAATTTTCCTATTTCTTTCATTACTTGAATGTTTGTGTGTGATTGTTTTTAGAGAGTGTGTGAGTATAATGACTTGGTGTGGTGAGTGGTGTGTTAATTCTTCCTATATTCTAGTAAATTAAACTCATAGGGAATCTTCAATGGTATCATTTACATATCACAAAACCTATGGGGTTTTAAATCTTCCAATTTATTAGAGGATTCATCTTTAGGTAGTTACATGGATGATACATCCCCAACAAATTGAATCACATATCAACATTTGAAACTCATTTGGTATCCAATTTACCATTATCTATTTCATTAGGGTTATATTAATTCCCTTTTTACGATAATTAGAATATATGATTAAAAAATAAGGCAAATTTTGAATCTATCAGTTTGATGAAACCAATTTTTTTTTTTAAAGGTTGGGGCCGAAGCCTCATTTTATTATTAAAGCAAAGAAAAGACCTCTTTAACTGGGTAGAGGGGGACCCATTACATAGCCCGAAGGCCCAGTGGGCATTTAGCCCATTACATGACCCGTAGGCCCATTTTTTTGACCCAAAGCCCATTCTGTGAATAGTACTGCTACAGTTCCCGCATTGCTACAGTACTGCACAGTACCCACCGCTGCTACAGTGCTCTGCCGCCGCTACAATAACCTGCCACCGCTACAGTGCCTGTCGTTGCTACAGTGCCGCCGCTGCTACAGTACGCTACATTACTGCTACAGTAACTTGCGCCCAATGGGTTTTGAACCCCCATTTTTCATGTAGATTTAAGGGGTGCTTACCACTAAGCCAAACCCCAACTACTTATAATTTTTTTTTTTTAAAGGTTGGAGCTGAAGCCTCATTTTATTATTAAAGCAAAGCAAAGACCTCTTTAACTGGGTAGAGGGAGACCCATTACATAGCCCGAAGGCCCAGTGGGCATTTAGCCCATTACATGACCCGTAGGCCCATTTTTTGACCCAAAGCCCATTCTGTGAATAGTACTGCTACAGTACTGCACCGTACCCGCCGCTGCTACAGTGCTCTGCAGCCGCTACAGTGACCTGCCGCCGCTACAGTGCTCGTCGTTGCTACAGTGTCGCCGCTGCTACAGTCCGCTACAAGAGGACAAGTATGAAAAACCAATAACATTAAGAAAAGTGTTTATAGTGTGTCACTTTTTTGGTTTGAGGTTAACAGAAGGAATATAGAAACCCCAAATCTAATAACCAAAATCTTTTTTCTTTATTATTACAATGGTATAAGATACAAGGGATCTCACCATATAGTATTGATCAATTTAAAATCCTTGAAAAACTAAATACATACATGATTTAATTATTAAATTGGAAATATACAATACATATCATAAGAAAAATTCTCAAAACTTTATATTATTCATAAAATCCTTTTTCATACCCTTTGGAAAATGAAAACAAATAAAGTGAGATATCAAATTCTCAAAAATGGTTAAGTACAAAAGGAGATTTCATGAGTAAATAAGGCATAATAAAAATATACAGGTAAAATATTGAGAAAAAAACATGTTATTTAATC
This sequence comes from Viscum album, assembly GCA_963277665.1. Classification (NCBI taxonomy): domain Eukaryota; kingdom Viridiplantae; phylum Streptophyta; class Magnoliopsida; order Santalales; family Viscaceae; genus Viscum; species Viscum album. The sequence goes on along the minus strand of OY728150.1, from coordinate 1,676,764,142 downwards.
AATAACATTAGAAAAAAAATATATCCATAGATAATAACAATGTAGTAATCTCATGGATAATAATAACTACATTATAAATGAGGGAAATGATTAATATTGGATATCATGATATCAGACATCATGATATCTTTACTGTCAAATCCTTATGTGATGAGGGTTTAATTGATTGGTAGGTATACAACAAAAGCCATTTTAATAAGCCTAGACAATTGGTTTGTCTAATGAGACATATTGATGAATCGACAGATATATAATTTTAGGCCCCACCTATCAATTTATTCCCCATATATTGAATGATCAATTTAATTTATAAACAGTATTCCATATAAAAAAATATTCATATTTATTAAAAGATATAGAATATCAATAAATCCCTCATAAATCAAATAAATAAAGCACGGTATGTGGAAATGGTATATGGTATACTAAATAATCGTATACATGATACAATGAATATGGATATTTATGAGAAATTTAATGACCAATTAAAGATGATCTCATGAAATTGAATTTTTTAATATAAATTAAATGACCCTAAAATTAATAAGAGATAAAATATGAACAATAATTATTCATAAATATAGGTTTAGTAATAAATACATGTTGTTTATAGAATAAAATAAAATATAAGTGAAACATAAAAATAATTTTCCATTAAATATTTTTTATATAAAAACATTGAATACTTTTAGAATTTACTATATATCATAAAATGGTTATGTAAGTGGGAATGTTTGTTAACACTGTATACATTAAAAAACATTCCTTTTGACTTTTTATAAAGAAATTTTAAAATGAACCTTGATGAAAAAATTATAAAAATTCATTTTAAACATTATAAAAATTAAATGATGACTTTAAAATTTTCCTTAATAAATCATTTGAGTGAAAATAACTTTTTTAAAATATTTTTGAACAATATGGACATGGAAGAAAAATATATTCGATCAAAATATAAATAAGATCACCTTTTATTTTGATCATTTATTTTCTTGATTCAAGTTTAAAATAGTAGAAAAGTTGGAAGAAAACTTGTAACTCCTTAAATATCCATATGATAATAAAATATATAATTTTTTTGAATGATAGATTATAATATTACTTCAATTAAAATAAAGTTTATCCAAAAAAATGTGATTGTTAATGTAAATCCTCACCTATTTGGAAAACATTAAATTGAAACCCCTTAAAGTGTAAAATTAAATTCAAACATTAATTATCATGAATAAATATATATTCATGTTAAATACATCAAATGGTTGATATATAAACTAAATAAAATTAAATAGGCTCATAATACTAAATATGTCTCAACGTAGTGGAAATTGAGACGAAATCCCCTACAAATATCATATCATTGAAGTGGGAATTAATCAATTAAGTGATTATGTGTACCAAATTTAAATACAGAAAAAAACAATTTAAAATAAAATATAATAAAATCAGAGTTTAGTTCACACATAATCCTAGTATAACATAGTCCGTGAAGTCGAAGTATAATATAATGAATGGGAATTGAGTTAAGAAACCCCTTACCACTTTGTAACTTTCAATTTATATCTCTATGGATGAAATAATTTTATTTAAAAATTAAAATAACATAAATTATGATGGATACATGATATAACATTTTTAAACTGTCAGCATTTACATTATATAAAAAAATTAGGTTCATAACATTGAAATACACCTCAATGATGGGAAATTGAGACGAAATCCCTTACCTCAAGTTAGACTTACCTCATAAGTGATTTTAACCTATTGTATAATAAAGTAATATTTATTATAATTACATAGAATAACCATATAATATCTATGATATCATATATTATATATTTATAACACTTTAGTACCCATTTATTAATAGTTCTGTAATAAAATAGTTGTTTTTATGTGTTAATTGTTTCATTCTTCCTGAAAATTTTGGTTCGGTGGTTCCTATACTAGTACTTTGATTATGGTTACATCATATAAATAATTTTAGTAATGATATAAATATATTATATATTCATTATATATATTTATATTCATCCATAAAAGGTAAATATAGAGAAATGAATTATACTCTTCATGGAGATGCTAGGTCGTACGTACGCATGAACGTTGTTTTCACTTTTTGAACGAGGGAAAGAAAGAATGGTAAATAATATTTCAACTTTCATGAATTATTATTATATCATATATATAATATATATTCATTAAATCTATCATTATTACCGTCTATTTAAAGTGGAAATTAAAAACAGATCACATCGCTTCGTGGAGGTGGAAGTCGACATGTACACATGAGCAACATTATCATTTTCAAAAGGATTGGAAGGTAAGAAGTTAGATATAATATTATAATTTCATATGAAAAATTATTTCATAAATATCATATATATTCATTATTTACATCTTTATCACTATCCAATTAAAGTGGTGATGAAAAACAAATTACACTATTGTGTGGAGACAGTAAGACGTACGTACATAAGAGTGCTATTTTTGATTTCTGTAGGATGGAAAAGAGGTGTAAACTGGTTTAATCATAATTATAATTGAAAATATGTATATTTAATATAATTAATTAATTATTTTATAATATATACCACGTATTTAGAAGAGGTAGAAAAATAAATAAAATTGAAAGTACTCAGTTAATAGTTATACAACTTTATTGAGAAACCTTATTTAGATCACCCCTTAAGCATTAGAATAATGATATTTTGGAAAGAATAAAAGATCTAGGACTTGTTTAAGATATATATTAAAGTATTATTTTAGGTATTTGTGGAGATATAATGTCCATGAGTTGTGGATAATAGAGGATAGGTGGTATTCTTTTATAGGGTATAGAAAGGACACACTTGGAATTACTTAAATGATTAAATAATATATATTTTATAACCATTCCAAGTGGAACCAAGGAACCACATATTAAAATTTATGATGTTATAAGGTTTAAATATACTCAAAAAATAACATTTTTTAAAGTTCTATACATATCTTAATCTTTATCTTCTAGTGAAACCACTTTAAACCCATTTTAACCTTAACCGTGATAATTTAACTTTTTACCATGGTAACTTAATAATATAACTAAAAATAAAATGTGTATTCTAAAAAAATTTATAAATTATGATTCAAAATTTCAAATACATTTTATAATATTTAATTTATTTAGGTGATATACATCACTTTTAGCATAAGAACACAAAAATCATGAAAACAAATTCTAGGAAAATACCCAATTTAAGATTAAAAATAATTTTACCTTGAAATAGAGTAATACATTGGTTTCCATGGATTTTTTAGGTTAATTAGTAAATATAATAATTTTTAAATATTTTTTTATCAATCCAAAACCTAATTTAATCTTTAATCTATTTCATTAAGTGAAAAGTATCAAAAATAGTTTTTTATTGAATAAAATATAACATTTCTTTCACAAAAGTAAATATTGTGTTCCAAAGTTAAAAATAATTGTATATAATGAGTTATTTAGGTCATTAATAATAACTTTTGTCAATAAAAACTCATAAAATATGATAAATTAATTTGTTATATGGATTTTAATGTTTTACCCTAGGGTTTTAACCTAATTTTACCTCTTTCACCGAGGTGCCAAATATTTACTATCGTTACAATTCATAATGACCAAAAATTAAGTTATAACTATTAAATTATATTAATTATTATGATTCTAAATGTGTAATAAATTTTAACATATTAAATTTAAATAATTTTAAGAGTTTAATTTAAAATTAATCTCATAAAATGTGATTAAAATGGATTTTCTGAAAGAAAACAATTCCATAAGTATAAAATTTGTTATACCAAAATACAAAATAAAATTGATTAAAATTTAATTAATTTGATTATTAATAATATAAATTAACTAATTTTACTTTGAAATATTTTTATAAAAAAAATTAAACTTTTTAAATTCTTGAAATGAAAAGACGTCTTTCAATAAAAATCAGTATTCTCTACTATTCACTGAAAAAAAAAACTTTTCAAAGGGACCCAAAAATTTAACCCTAAGATAATTTTGATATAAAAATTTAAAATATGGTATATTTTAATTAAATATTATTTATGATACTAGTATAAATTAATTATAATATATTCTCACAAAAGGAAACAAACCCATTTTTAAGGGAAAAATGTATTTCAAAAGAATATAATGACATTACTGAAAATTGAGTACATATTTCATAATTAATGATCAAATAATTTGTATTGAATTGGACCATTATACATATATTTCATAATAAGGTTACACATTTTCATACCCTCCAATTTAAATAATTTTTTATGATGGTATACTACGTTATTTTTTATTTAAACTCAACCCCCCCCCAGAATGGCCTAATGGCCTTTTTTATTTTTTTGATAATCATAATTTTAAGGGTTGAAGGGGAACACTTACATGACCCATAGGCCCAAGGAACAAGGCTCAAACATGACCCAATACATGACTTTAAAGGTCCAATACCTGACACACTTGAAACAACCCCTCCCCAATATCTGCATCTTCAAGGTGTCGAGCTCCCCACCTCACATGGTTGATCAGCTAGCATTTCCCTATGAAGAGTTACACGGTGCCTTGTCCTGATGAAAGTTTTCATACCCTCTCATTCATCCAATCCATTTAGCTCTTCTCTGATGGTTTCAATTTTTTTCTCTAAATCCTCATCTGTGAATGCTCTTGTGTGGTATGCCCATGTTGCTTCTTGGTCTTCTCTATGGCCTAAAAGCCCTGTGGCTTGAAGAGAATTGGTGTACTGAATTCCCTTACATCCTGAAGGCCCTGTGGCCCAAGGTTCCTATTGCCCAAATGCCTTCGGTGGACCGATGGCCTTGAGACCCACAGACCAAAACCGGTGGCCCGAAGGCCCAAATCGAATGAATAGTATCGAATGTTATAGTATTGAATAGTAACTTCTATTGTAATACTATAGTAACCTGAAAATTTACCCCTACCCAGATTTGATCTTGGGTTTCTTAGATTCCATATAGGAGCCTCTACCACTTAGCTACAGGCTCTTTCGATTTATTTAAACTCAGGTTTGTGTGCATTGTAAGCTATCGAAGAAATTAAATTTATTTTGAGATAAATATATCATAAAATATCAGGGTGTTAGATTTTAACCCCTTAAATAAATTCTTCCATCACAATTTTATCTCAATCCTAAAAGTATTAACCTTTTTTGGAAACCCACATCGTACATAGGGATAATAAAACTTCTTTTGAAAAGGGAATGTTGTAAACACTAAGGTTAACTGAAATATCACATATTCATATTTTAATACAAGGAGAACATTGGCTCTAAGTTATGATATTTAAATACAGGAGAATATTTACATCTAATGAATAATAAATGGTAATAGAGAATAAGGTCATGATAAAGTTAATTACCACAAAACCAAAAATTATTGAGGTTTGAAAATGACTATTTATTCATCAAAAACAAATGTAGTATAATAAAATTTTAATTTCAAGATCCTCTTCCTAGAGTTGAGGAATTCCTTTACCATCTAGAATATAAATAAAAAGAAACATAATTACTTGAAAAGTGGAATTTCATCCGTTAATAAATTTTCACTATAATATTATCTTTTTCTCCAAATGACGAGTGTTCAAGATAAATTTTACATGCCTAAAGCACTAAAATAAACTTATAATAGATCACATAATACAAAAAGTAATAATTTATTCATCATGACTTTATTAAAACCAAAATGGTTAGAATAATGTAAGATAATACCTGAAATAAATAAACTTTTATATGAATAAATAATACATTATTATCCAAAATTCAATAATAAAACCAAAGGATATATCAATCAATAAATAAATAACCCTATATCCTCAATAACATTAACATTAAAGAAAGTTTTAAACTAAAAGGTTATCTCAGACCCTTTAATTTACATCTCCAAAAATGTAATGGTATTCTTCCCCAATAATCCTTTTTTATAAATGTAAAGGTTATATATACCACAACCCAATAAAATGTCACCTGAAATATTACTAATCACCTTAAAATCCAAAAAATTAAAAAATATTTGATCCTATAATATGATTCCCAAAATCAAATTGATATTTATCTATCAAATATTTTAAGTAAAAATTTTTCATACAAACCAGGACATCACGTAGGCTAGTGGTATGTGATGTACCCTCTTACAACCCCTAGTTTTAGGTACATGTCACTTTCTTTATTTATTTTAAGTATATAAATTGATAGTGATAAGTTTAGAGAGGATAGGAGAAGTTTTAGAATTTTTTGAGGATTTTATAGAGGTGAATAGTTTGAGAATGATGAGTAGAAATCATTGAACACCTCTAAAAAACCATGAAACTAAAACAGTGTCCAATTGGTAGGTATACAGTTAGGTGCACAATTTATCCAAACCATGAAAATTCCAAGTAGAAACCATGAAATGCTAGATATAGGGGAATAACTTGGTTGGCACATGGTTTGTCTAACTGTTCAAGAAAACAGTATGAGGTATGGTTTGAGGTAGTGGATCATGCACGGTTAGCACATGGTTTGACTAAATATGTGACCTAAAAAATAACCACAAAAAATTAGATCCAAAAATCATGGATATAATATTATTTACCTCCTAAACTACTCATTTTCTCGTAATCATGCCATAACATGAATTCATCTCACTCTAAAGTCTAACGAGACAATTACTTTTGATACAGGAGGGATTCTTAGGAAAATAAAATTGAATTAAAGGTCCATATTTTTCGGTAATTTCTCATTATTCATTTTATAGAGACTGAGACTTAATATAGATTTTTATAGAGAATGGAATTGGGTAGGTGTTGAAGAAACTATATGGAAGAGGCTACTGAGAATGTGGTTTCACCTAAGCCATAGGTAAACCCGCATTTAGTTCAAATTGTTTTCCATGATTTTTAGGTTGTGGATAAGGGGAATGAAAGGGATGAACCAAGGTAAGTAGATCATTCAGTTTAGTTCTAAAAAAATAATCTGCACGTATTTGAGGGTGATTTAGAACCATAAAAAGTAAAAGTGCTACTGAATATGATGAATCAAATCTCTGATTTCCTTGGAAAATCATCTTAGTTGAAGTTGTCATTTTCAACGTACATGATATAATATATTTCATGCCAATGGTGGGATTTATCATTTCAGGCTAAATCGGACCAAGGCATAAAATATGAGGATTTTGAAGAATTTTTTAACAAAACATTCTATGATCATACTTTTAGGATTTCAAGAATTACATAATTATTATGTTTAAAGAACTTTAGCCTCATAGTGATAGAGTATGAAGATAAATTTTTGAATTTGTTCTACTTTTCAAAAGAAGTTACTCGAAGTGCATCCTTGAAGGCATGCATTTTTTAATCGAGTTTGAGGCCAAAGATTCACTCAAAGATTTTTGTGCGTTGTATATCAAATTATATAGAGATGTTCAATATATAAATGGTGGAAAAAAGGGATATCTTTAGATATAAAGTTAGAGTAATCATGTTGATACCTTATGGTAACTAGTGGGACCTCTAATTTTGGGATTAATAAGGAGAGGAGATCCTATTTAAAAGGTAATGGAATGACTTAGAATCAGCCAATAAAATTGGTGAATCATCCTCCTAAACTGAAGAGTAATCCATGAAGTTTTCAATGTGGTTATTTTGAGAAAATAAAGTGATATTATATGGAACTACCTATAGAATTTCACAATTTCAATCATATGGGGGATCTTCAGTTCTATTTTCATAGTTCTCCATGTTCGAGTGTTAGAGACACATCTCACACTTCTTAGGAATTATATGCTTTGGTGGGACAAGTGTAGCATAATAAATCTAATCTTAAAAACTGAGCAAGTCATGGTGATTCTAGGAATAACATGATTCCTAAATGAGTAAAATATTAACACGGTAATAAAAATAAAATTGAGTGAAGTAATAAATTATATGGAGATGATAAATTGATCATGGATTATTAATTGAGACATTTGATGGTGAGAGGTATGCTTATTTTGAATTCTACCCTTATAAAATATTTTTTTGATATGGGTGAATCTCATTCATTTATTTATTCTTGTGTTGTTGATCTTCTAGGTTTGCATATTTAGATGATGTATTCTATTTTGAAAGTTTAAAATCCTCTTGGGAAAAGAGAACTTTGAGCCTTTATTTACAAAGAATGTTTTATAACTATCAATGGGGATGAATTGATTTTTAATTTCTCTGTGCTATAGGTGGATGTTTATGACTTAATCTTAGGTATGGATTGGTTTAAAATGTTCAAATATCACATAGATTGTTATACCCAAAGGATTATTTTTTACAACTGATGATGGCATCGAGTATATCTTTAGAGGAGATGGAAATGTTAAGGAAATTAGAGTAGGATTGTTAGCACCTACAGTTGAAACTATCTCTTTCTAGTTGGTATCCTTGACCTTGGTTTCTATGGATAAGATCTAGAATATAGGTTTTCCAACAATTATTGACCAATATATTGATGTTTTTTTCAATAAGTTATTAGGGTTTCCACTTATAATAGAAGTGGAGTTTATGATTGATCTCTTACCAGGGACCACCCCTGTCTCATTTTTGTCTTATCAGATGGAACCAACAGAATTAAGGGAATTGAATGTATATTTATATGATTGGAAAAGAAAATGTTTCATTCATCCTAGTACTTCTCTGTGGGCAGCCCCAATTCTCTTTATAAAGAAGGTGTATGGAACTCTTAGGCTTTGTGTGGATTATCATAAGCTTAATATAGTTATGATAAAGAATTGGTATCCTAGTTCATGCATTGATGATCGGTTTGATCAATTCAGGGAAGCCTAGTGGTTATATAAAATTTAGTTTCATTCAGGATATAACCAACTATGGGTTTGAAAGGGGGATACTCCAAAAAAACTTTCAAAATTAGATGTGGCCTTTATGAGTTTATTATTATGCATTTTGGTCTTACGAATTCCCTATATATCTTTATGGAGTTAATGAATTGAATATTTCAAAGGTTTATGGATTATTTTATGGTGGTTTTGTGGATAAAATACTGGTGTACACTAGGACAAAGTTTGATCATGATCAGCACTTGACGATAGTGTTGGGTATCGTGTTCGATCATCATTTGTATATCAAAATTTTAAATTGTTTTTTTTTGTATTAAATAGGTTTATTTCCTTGTCCATTTTATCTCTATAAAAGGTTTTTCTATTGATCTAGAAAATATATTGTCTATGATATCTTGGAAACTACCAAATAATTTCTTTAACATACATAGTTTTATTATCACAGTTGGTTATTACTGATGTTTTGTTTATGAATTTTTACAACTATATTCACCAAGGATAGCTTTGAAAAGGAAAAATGTTCCATTCTGATGAAAATATAAATGTAAAATGTATTTTCAATAGATTAAATTTATCCTCACATCATCACTAATATTTATATTTTCAGAATTAGGATAAGGTTATGTGGTGTATTATGATGCTTTGGGATCTTGTTTGGGGTGTGTTCTCAGACAAAGAGATCAATTTGTTGATTATATCTCATGGAAGTTACAGTTTCATGAGAACTACCCAACACTAAATTTAAAATTAGTTGTTGTATTCCATGATTTGAAAACATGTCATCATTACCTATTTGGTTATAAATTTATGGTATTTATGGATCATAAAATATTGAAACATATTTTCTTATAAAGATATTTGAATCTGAGACAAAGAAGTTGGATGGAGTATCATTAAATTTTTTACTTTGAAATAATGTACACATTGGTTAAATGTGTTTCAATGAGGTCAAAAATCAATATTGGAGTGACCACTAAGGGATTGAATCTTGAAATAATATTATTTTTATAGTTTTGAGATCGAATGGTCATACCTTTATCTTTTTAGGAACAAGTTTTTCATGCTTACCACCATTCAAGATGGGTTGTTCATCTTGGAATACAAAAGATGTATAAATAAATCAAAGAATCGTTTTTGACGGATGTGATGAAAAGAAAAGTGGATAAGTTTGTTTTGAAATTTCTCACATGTCAGCAGGTTTAGGAAGAGAACTAGTGGCGAGCAGGTATACTTCATTGTTTACCAATTCTCATGCAGAAATGGGAGAATATAACTATGTATTTTCTAATAAGTTCACCAAGGATGGTTTGGAAAAACAATTCCATATGGGTGATAGTGTATCAGCTCAAAAATTTGAACCATTTTATCCCTATTCTTGAATAAAATAAGTTTTAATACTTGTCAAAAATATATATATGAGAAGTGGTAAAAATGAATGGCATACCAGTTTCGATAGTATCTGACCAAGACCCTAGGTTTATATCCCATTTTTGAGATCCTTAGAGAAATATTTTGGGAATCAGTTTACTATGATAATGGTATATCATCCTTGATGAAAAATATAAAAGTATAATTCAAACTTTGGAGGACATGCTTTGGTCTTATGTATTGGATTTTAATGACTCATAGGAAGAGAAAATATCATTAGTGGAGTTCTCATAAAACAACAGTTATCATTCCTTGATCCATATATATCCTTTTGAATCATTTCATAGGAAGAAACATGGGAGGGTGAGAAGTAAATGGTTCAAAAATGTCCTAAATTATTTCAAGTCAATGGTAGCTTTCTACATTATAAGGATGGAATGGCCAATGGTGGGGAGAATTCACCACCCTTGATTTTAGGTACTTGACCCATTATTTATGTTTTTTAAGTATATAAATTTATTAGGTTAAGTTTTAGGAGGTTCAAATTAGTTTTGACATATTTTGAGCACAGTTAGTAGAAACCACAAAACACCTCCAAGGAATCGTGCAACTAAAATAGTGGGCAATGTGTAGGTTCATGGTTTGGCCAAAACATGTGGATTCCTAAGAGAAATCATGCAATGTTGGAAATAAGGGAATATAATAGTTAGTGTGTGGTTTGTTTAGCCATGTATTCTGACCAAGTGAGGTATGGTTTGAGTTATTGGATCATACATGTTTAGCACATGATTTTCCTAACTGTTCACCCTAACATGCACCAGAAAAAAAAAATTAGATTTGAAAATAATGGATCTAATACAAATTACCTAATAAACCACCTGTTTTTACCCTAATCATGCCATATCAAAAATTTATCTTCCTATAAAGGTTGTAGAGACAATTCCTTTCGATCTGGGAGTGACACCTAGGAGAATTAAGGTGTGTTGGAGGCCTAGATTAATTGGTAAGTACTCATTCTGCACCATTTTCCTTAGATTTCTTCTTCTACCCACTCTTAGAATCATTGATATAGTATATTGGGGATAGATTCATGATATGTGATGTAAATATTTATAGGATATTATTTTTATGGTTAAATGGAGTTTATATAAGGAATTTTTTAGGAGTTTCAAGCTGGGTTCATGTTTTTCTTCCATTTTTCATTTTTTTCCAATGTTTGAGAAGTGGGTGGCATCTATCTTGAATCCTACTGATTAAAACTCTAAGTTTTAGTTTCAAAATGACTAAATTTATTGAAATTGTTGTAGAACCCTAGTGGGATTTGACGGAAACATCTTTAGTGATTTTTTAATGGAAATTGTGGACAAAAATGGTTTTTTGGAAAGTGATTTTCGTTTAGTATTTTAAAATAAAGATTTTTAAATATTTGTTTGTTTTTTATGCATGGAATTTTTTTTGAAGATGTGTTTTAAATTAAAGAAATGTTTTATTTAAATGTATTGTAATGTTTTATTTGGAATGGTATTTTTTATACATGGTTTTTTTGAGTTCATTTTCATTATATATGACCTTATGTAAGGGGTATCTGCCATTGGGGAACCTATTATTAGTTACCTTATGACAACTTGGTATATCGATGAGATGCCGCTCATGAGTATAGAACTGTCACTTGGTCATGCATGTGTGGATGTGTGAAAAGGGTATACTAAATGGTATTTTGGAAGTTTTTTAAAGGCTTGTTTGATTTATTTCCATGGAAAATAGTTTTTGTTTGAAAAACTATTTTTTATTTTTTATTAATTTTTGAAATTGTTATAAAATATTTTATTAAATGTTCTAACAAGTGTTATCCCAATTTCATGAGTAGGTAAGTCAATGGAGAAATCAAACTGACTTTTATACTCACACCCCACTTGGGAACTATGGTGTGTTTCCAGATATTATATATTGAGAAATAGGTAAATCCAAGTTATCTAAATTCTTTAGTGATTCTTCTTGATATCTTGGGTTAGGAATATAGATCTGGAGTTTAGAGAATATTAGAAGTTTCTGGATATTGTCTTTGGTGTCTTTAGGTTTTATCCTAAGTTTGTTCTTTTGGATATGTTACTTTGATTCTTCTTATACTATGATATTGTATTTTGGTTTGGTTTTGTATTGACTTGTATTTATATATTCATACATAATATAGAGGTTTGGTTGATTATGGTTCTCATGGTTTGGTTATTATATATTTAAAGGTAAAATCATCCCCCGATTTTTTATGAATCCCTCATCATGTATTTCCATACTTTCATGTCTTAGGGATGTCTCCTAATTCCATATAGCGAACTCATTGATTCTTGATCCAATGAGGATAGGTAGGATGTTACAACACTTTTCTCCCTTTGATTATGGGTTTAGGCCCCAAGTAATTTATGGATGAGATGGTTTGTCACCCATCCTACAAGATATCGTTTTTCTAAACCTATACTAATATAATTTCTATAATGTTCCCAAAATTATGATAAACATCCAAAAAATAACATTAATAATCAAATAACTTTTTAACAACTAAACATTTTTATTCAAATTTTTTTCATCAAATAAAATAATCTTAATTTACAATTATTACCTTTACATCAATGATCATATTAATCCTAAAGGTTATCAATAAATTTAAACTTATATCCATAAAATATAAAATCATTATTCCCTAGGTAACCTTCTCACTAAAACAGATACTCTTCCAAAGTTTTTATTCAGATAAATTTCTCCCAAAATATCCTTAATCATGTTAAAATTTTAACACATAAAACCTTAAAAGGAGAATATATGCCTTTAAACTTATGATAAACCATAGAATTATCATCACAAGACACTTTAGTTTTATTCCATATCACCATGGAATATCATATGTTTCCATGGGTTCTATTATATCATTAATCATTATGATTCATAAAGAAAATGTGAATCAACCTAATCATATACCATGAGAGTTTCAAACCAAGTGCATAGTAAGGTTGCACTCACTATGAACCATAATTATGGATGAGAAATATTCATCCAACTTTATTTGAGGTTATTATACCTAGATACATCTATGAGAAATCCAAAACCATTTGTAGTATCCAAATAGTGATGTGTTTCTAGGAAGACCACATAATCTCTACCTTATAAAAATAATAATTATATTTTCCTACAATTAGGCATATCCAAAAAAGTTTTTCATAAAAATATGTTCCCTATTATATATTATCCTAAATATAGTTCCCAAGGTTTAAACTAAACTTCCTATGATACCAACTATAAAAATATCAACTCTGTTAACCTAGAGTTGATGTCTTCATTATCACATTGTTACATGATATAAGAGATCTCACCACAGAGGATCTATCAGTTTACCAGTCTTAAAGAACTAGATATATATATTATTTATATATTACATTATAAATATAAAATAAATAGCATGAGAAAAATTCTTACATCCATTATATTATTCATAATAACTATATTAATACCCTTTGGAAAATAAAACAAATAAAGGGTGAGCTCAGATTCTTAGAAAGGGTTAGTTTCAGTAGAAGTTATCATGAGTAAATAAGGAATAATGAATATAGCATGTTAAATAACTAAAAATTCATGGAATTTAATCAATAACATTAGAACTAAAATAAATCCATGGATAATATCAATATAGTAATCTCATGGGTAATAATAACTAGATTCTCAATGAAGAAAAATGCTTAATATCGGGCATCATGATCTCATACATCGTGATATCTTTACCATCAAGTACTTGTGCTAAGACAGTTTAATATATAGGTAGGTATACACCAAAAACTCATTTAAAAATACTATATAACTGGTCTTTTTCATGAGACCAGTTGATGCATCAAGGGGTTATATAATATTGTTCCCTACCCATCACTACATATCCAAAGCATTCCTTTCATATTGAATAATCAATTTAATTAATAAAAAATATTTCTTATCAAAAAAATATATGTATTGAGTAAAGGATATAGAATATCAATATTTCCCTAGTAAATTAAATAAGTTTCTTAATAAAGAGTTGTATATATAAATGGTATTTATTTTAGGAAATAATTATATCCAGGATACAAAGAATGTGGATATTTATGAGAAATGTAATGTCCAATGAAATACGATCACAAGAAAATTAATGTTTCAAAAGAAAGTTAACGACCATAAAATTAATAAGATATAAAATATGATGAAAAATTAATCAAAAATATAGGTTCTATAATAAATTAATTTCTTTTGTAGAATAAAATAAAATGGAAGTGAAACATTAAAATAAGTTTTCATTGAATATTTTTATTTGTAAACTCGTTAAATACTTGTAGAAAAATATTAATATTGTAAAATGGTTAGACATGTGGCGAAGTTTATTAATTATATATATGTTAAAAATAAAACATTCCTTTTACTTTTAATAAAGAAATTTAAAAATGAACTTTTAAAAAAATTGAAATATTCCTTTCAAATCACGTAAAAAATCAAGGATAACTTAAAGATTCATTAATAATTAATTTGAGTAAAAATAAATTTTGTATAAAAGTTTTCAAAAAAATAGACATAGAAAAAATATATATTTCATTAAAAGAGAAATAATATTAACTTTTCTTTTAAATATTTCTTTTATTGATTCAAATTCCAAATATAGGAAAATTTTTAATAAAACATGGAACCTCCTTAAATATATAGAGGATAAGAAAATATATGGATTTTATTAAGGATATATTATAATATTTCTCCAATGAAAGTAAATTAAATCCCAAAAATGAGATTGTTAAAATAAATCCTTACCCCTTTGATAAATTTTAAATTGAAACTACTTGAAAGTGTAAACATGAATTGAAACATTAATCATCATGAATAAAAATATATTCAATATAAATACATAATATGGTCATTAGATAAACCAAATAAAATCAAATAGATTAATAATACCAAATATTTCTCAATAGAGTAGAAATTGAGGTGAAATTACTAATAAATATTGTGCCATTAAATTAAGAATTAATCGATAAATTGATTATGTGTAACAAATGTAAATTTAAAAAAAAATGGAAATATAACATAATAAAAGTAGATTTAATTTCACATATAATAATGGTATAACATAGTCTATAAAGTATAATTATAACCTAATAAAGGTAAATTTAGTTAATAAACCCCTTACCACTTGGTAACTTTCAAGGTAAATCTGCCTCAATGAAGGGAAATTGTGGTCAAATCCATTACTTCAAGTTATACTTGCCTCATAAGTGTTTTCAACATATTTTATAAAAAAATGATTTATTATACTTACAAAAAAGAACCATATACTATATATAATATCATATATGATCCATTTATCATATTTTAACACCTATTTATTAACAATTCCTTATTAAAATCGTCATTTTTTGTTGTTAGCTATTTTGTTCTTCATGAGAATTTTGGTTCGTTGGTTCTGATCCTTATAATTTCATTATGGTTAAAAAATATCTATAAATTAAATCATGATATAAATATAATATTTATTCATTATATATATTTTTAGAAATTCATAAATGGTAATGATAGAAAAATTAATTTCATCATTCATGGATATGGTAGGATATACGTACGCATGAACATTATATTCACTTTTTGAAGGGTGGAAGGAAATAATGGTAAAAAAGATTTAAAATTTATAGAAAATTTATTATATCATATATATAATATATATTCATTAAATTTATCCTTATTACCATTTATGTAAAAATAAAATAAAAATGGATCACATTGCTTCGTGGAGGTGGTAGTCCACACGCACACATGAGAAAAATTATTGTTTTCCCATGGATTATAAAGTAATAAGGTAGATATAATATTATAATTTTATATGCATAATTGTTTCATAAATATAATATATATTCATTAGTTCCATATTTATAACCATTCAAGTAAAGTGGTGATGAGAAACAAATTACATTGTTACTTGGAGATGGTATGCATGAGCAATGTTTTCACTTTCCATAGGATGGAAACGATGTGGAAAATGGTTTTACCATAATCATAATAAAAATTAAGTATATTTAAGCTACTGAATTAATAATTTTTTATTGAATACCATATATTTATAGGATCTAGAATAATAAATAAAATTTAAATTTCTCAGTTAAGAGTTATACCTCTTTGTTCAAAAACCTTTATAAGCCTTGAAAGGATGGTCTTTTGTAAAGACCAGAAACTCTATGACGTGGATAATTAATCTAGGAAATTATTAGGGTAGTGATATTTTGATCTATAAGGATCATTATGTGTATATAATAGAGGAGAGGTTGTATCCTTTTATAAGGGAGTAAAAGACACAATTGGAATTGCTTAAAATATTGAATAATATATATATATATATATCATAATAATGTAATGTGGAACAAAGGAACCACAAATTAAAATATAATATGTTATAGTTTCTATATAAACTCAACACATTGAATTTTGGAAAAAAAATTGGACACTTTTTAAGCATCTCTTCTACTTAAACC
This sequence comes from Viscum album, assembly GCA_963277665.1. Lineage (NCBI taxonomy): Eukaryota > Viridiplantae > Streptophyta > Magnoliopsida > Santalales > Viscaceae > Viscum > Viscum album. The sequence continues at coordinate 1,676,747,409 of OY728150.1, read as the reverse complement.
ACTTTAAACCCATTTTAACCTTAACTAAGAAAATTTAACCTTTAACTATGATAAATTGATTATATGAAAAAAATAAAAGGGGAAATACAAAAAAAATTGTAAATTATAATTCAAAATTTTTAATCCATTTTATTATATTTAATTTATATATTTGGTAGAAATTACTTTTTATATAAGAACACAAAATTCATGAAAAATAGTTTTTAGGAAATTGCCCATTTTAAGGGTAAAAATCATTTTAACTTGAAATAAAGTAATAAAATAGTTTCAATGAATTTGTTTCATTAAATAATAATTAAAATAAAGCTTTTATAATTTGTTATCAAGTAAAACCCAAATAAAATCTTCCAACCATGTCATTAAGTACAAAGATTCAAAAATAGTTTTTAATTCAATAAAATATAACTTATCTTTCACAAAGGTCGATATTGGGTTCTTAAATTCAAAATAATGTTTAAAATAAATTATTTTACTCATTAATAATACATTAGGTCAAAAAACTCATAAAATTTGATAATGTTATGTGTTAGATATATTTTAATGTTTTATACTATTTTTTTAACCCAATTTTACCTCTTTTACCATGATCAAATTATTTACTATGGTTATTATTCATAATGACCAAAATAATTAGTTAACCATATTAAATTATATTAATTATTATGATTATAAATATGGAATCTATTTTATCTAGTTCAATTCATAGAAGTGTAAAAATTTAATTTAAAATTAAACCTATAAAACTCAATGAAATGGGTTTTCCAAAAAAAGTTGTTCTTAAGTATAAAGGGTTTCTATTTAAAAATAAAATATAAAATTTATTAAAATGGAAATAATTTTATTATTCATAATATCAATGAACAAATTTTACTTTTAAATCATTTTAAAACTAAATGAAACTTTTTTAATTCTTCAAATAAAAAGACAGCTTTTAATAAAAAAATAGTATTTTATACTATTCACTAAGAAATTAATCTTTTCATTTGTATACCAATATTTCACCCTAAGATAATTTTTATATGATGATTTCAAAAACTATATCCTTTTTATCAAATACATTTTATAAATTTTATATAAATTAATCATAATATTTTTTCACAAAAGAAAATAAAACTCATTTTTTAAGGGAAAATGAATTTTTAAACTATATAATGAATTTACCAAAAATTGAGTGTTATTTATTAAATATTAATCAAAAAATTATTATTGGGTAGGAACATTATAAATATATTTCATAATTTAGTTAATAAATTTCATACCCACCAATTTTATGGCTAGTTTATAATAGTATACTATATTATCGTTCATTTAGACTCAGGGTTTTGTGTATCACAAGTTATCGAAGAAATTAAATTTTTTGAAGAGAAATATATCATAAAATATCATTTTTTTATAATAAATTTATTTTTAATATCATGTGAACAACTTCAACATGATCCAGAGTTAACTTAAATTAGTTAAAGTTACTTTTACTGATGATGTATGGGAAATCCCTCTATTTTCTTCTTTACTAGAATCTTGGGATGATATGGTCACTTCGATCATTAATTCTTACAAAAAGACTGATGCAGTGTCTGTATACATATATAATTTGATCCTAAATAAGTAAATTCATATAATATAGATCTAAATACCTTCTAAAAATTCTTTTAATGTTGATTTAATGGGATTATCGCCTCAAAGAATGAATCATTAATGACCGAAACATATGCCTAGGGAGAAAAGTAATGAAAAGTTGACCAGTAAAAATTATTCTCTAGTTGGAATTGTGGAAAGAATGAAAATATTCAAAGGAAATATATGATTTCAAAGGGTGTAACTAAAAATATAGTTTCTTTAAGTTTAAATTTTATTAACATAATAAAGACAACAATCTATTGCTCAATATCAATGTTTCGGGGGAGTAATAAGTGGTTGAATCTGGTAAATACTTCAACTAAATGGTTGATCATAGGTGCATGATCAACTATGTATCTAGAATATTTGGGATATTTCATATGGAATATGATGAATCTTTAAAAGTGATCAAAAAAGGATATGTAAACATCAGGATATAGAATGGGTGTGTCCTAAGTCTGAAGGTAGTGATACACATTCTTGGTCTTTAGAAGAATATCATCTCTTTAGGACTACCGGACGATGTTGGGTATGACACTATCATTTCCAATAAAGATTATAAAGTGAAGTTTGGGTCCTTATTTTTAGTGTGAGAAGTAAATTATGGTATTCTTAACCTGAAAATAAATTTAAATTGAAATGAAATGGTTGTAATTTCAAACTCATAATATCAAGAGGTTTGGAAATGAAAAATTGGTCACCTTAGTGAGAAGTGCATGATGGTTCTAGGAGTGAAAGGAATTATAAATATTTATCACACAAGAATTATAATTTTGGATATTTATGTATAGGTGAAACAAAAATGGGTTTCATACAACTTGAATAGTTAGAATCCCATATCTTATAAGCTCAATCTTGTTTATTCTGATTTATGGGGACCATCCCTACTTCAATATCACAAAGGATCACTTTATTTCATAAAATTCATCAATGTTTCTACCTGGAATGCATTGTTGTTTTTACTTAATCATAAGTCTGGGGGTTTTAGTGATTTTTTTAGTTGAAACCAATGTAATAAAAGGATAGTGGTTTGAAGTTAAAGAGCCTCAAGTCAGACAATGATAGAGAATATAACAGAAGTAACTTTTGAAACTAATGTTGGAATAAAAGGATCTAAACAAAAAGGATAGTACCCAGAACATCATAGTGAAATAGTTTGGTATAAAGGATGAACCAGACTTTAACTAAAAAGGAAAGATGAATTTGTGTGCACTTTGGAACACCCAAGGCCATTTTTTCTAAAGTTATCAACACTACAGTATAATTAGCCTACTAATTTCCATCATCTTCTATAGAATAAAGTTTGTTAGAAGATCTATATTCCAATAAGTTATCATAAGTTGGGTACCAAAAATTATTTATAATTATGTCCTATGATCTTGTTAATCTAATGCATAATAAAAATCTATAAAAAAATATAAAGCCAATTTTCTCATGGGATTTCGGAATGAAGACTTTGGTTTTAGACTATGGGATAATGAAAAGTTATAAGTTTTCAAAATTTAGAATTTTATCATCAATGAGAAAATTATATCCGTGGATCTGAACATTTTTTAATCAAAAGATAAGGGAAATAATCCAACTACTAAATCACAAGTTGATTATAATGGAATCCCTATAAGGTCACAAATTCCAATGATACGTGATATCAATATAGTTTCACCAAAAATTCAATGAGCTGTGGATGTACAAGAGAGATCAAGGTCTGTTGAAGCCTGAGTAAAAACTAAAAAAATTGAACAATTGACAGTCAGTTCATCAAATGTTAGGGAAACAAAAATAGAATCACCATAAATTGATGAATCGAAAATATGGTTGAGGAAATATTTTATAGTCGAGAAACAAGTCCAGAGATATGTAATTGAGTAGAATTTCTTACTTCTAACGGATTTTTGGGAGATTGAAAGATTATAAGTGGAATCAATTCATAGTGACTTGAAATATTGGGAGTCAACTATTGAGGATGAAATTAATTCCTTAAAATTAAATGGAACATGGAAGCTGTCTAAATTACCAAAAGGAAAGAGAGCACTAGAAAATAAATGTTTTTTCCATTTGAAGGAGGAATCTAATTTAAGTAAAAGATAAAATACATGGTTGGCGGTGAAAGGATTCCAAAAAAAAATAAGTAGTTGATTTCTCACAAATTTTTTCACCTATAGTTAAAAATACTACCCTCTAGATGGTGTTACTTCTAGTTTATTCTAGTTATAGATACGGGGAGTAGATATATGTTAAGACTGAATTTCTATATGGTAACTTGGTGGAGGATATCTACATGAAGTATCCCAAGGTTTTTGAATAACATCATAATGGGGCCTTGTTTTTATGTTAAAATGAATCCTCTATAGATTGAAACAAAAACCTAGAAAATGAAACCATAATTTTGACACTTTTATGAATGAGTAAATTTTCACATGATGTGACTTTGATCATTATTTTTATCGAAAGTTTTGGGATGATGGGACTTACATCATACTCCTACTATATGTGGATGACATGTTGTTGGTAGATCCCAAGAGTTCATGTATTCAATAGATGAAGTGTATGTTTTCTAGAATATTTAAAATGAAAGATCTTGGTTGATCTAATAAAATCTTGGAAATAAGAATAAAGAGGGATAGAAAAACTAATATATTGGTGTTATCCTAGAAATAATACATCTAGAAGATCATTGAAAATTTTCAAATGGTCGGATGTAGCTCCATATCAACCCCCTTGTGAAACACATCAATCTATCCAAGGAACATAAAACAACATCAAAACATGATTATCAATATATTTAAAAGGTATTGTATGGATCATATATCAGATTCTTAATGCAAGTGAGGATTTTTGCATAGCCAAACATTACCATTCCAGTGGGAGTAGTAATCTGGTTTATGTAAAACCCCAAAAAGGGGTATTTGTAATTCGTGAAGGGGATAATATGATAATTGAATGGATCAGAAGATAAAATGATCTGTTTTGGAAAATATAGTCCTTTTTAATAATTTATAGTTGCACATTTTATTCGGGTATTTTGATACCTAGAAGAGTGTGATAGGGTTTATGTGTTTTCTTTCTAAACAAATGGTCAATTAGATGTCTCGGTTGTAGAATGTGGTTATTTTTATATAATTTATGTATAATATATAATTTCTATATAGGAAATAAAGTAGTTAATCTAGTTAATTCTCTTGTTTAAAGACCTTGAAAAGTCACCGAAAAGAGGAATGTGATTCTGTGATAGTCAAAGTGCAATTCAACTTACCCAAAATATAGTGTTTTATGAAAAATTGAAACATATTGACTTAAAATTAAATTTCTTATAAAATTTATTTTAATAAAAGGTATTAGATACAAAAAATACAATATGAAATAATAATATGGATGGAATTTTTAAAATGGTGTTATTTCAATAAAATTTAACGCGACATTATGCCTTAGTTGGACTTCGGTGAATGGAGGATGATAAAGAACACTTCATACACTAGGAAAAAGAATGAATTTTTGGGTATGTGTTAGAGGATTATAAGGGAATCCTAGAATTAGAATTCAAGTTGGAAATTTTTGGGATTGGTAAACCTATTCAAGTTACTATATTAAACTTACTAAAAGGAGGAACATTAAACGTTCGCTTTGGCCCTATCAAGGTAGCGACAGTCAATGTCTTCAGCATTTAGGTACATTTATGGGAAGATGGTTAAATTTTAATGAGTTGACGGATAACTCATGTTGAGTAAATGTATATTATAGGGAATCATAGGTAAATCGACTATAATAGTGAGTTGACCATAATATTGGGTTAGCGGTGTAACTAGTTTCGCTAGTAGTGAACTTATATAAAATAAAGGTGGGACCTAATTTCAAAGCATGATAAATCTAAGTTTAATGATGGATCATTATATATAGTGGTTTTAATCCTTTTTTATAGTAATATAATAGTTTACAGTGTTCTCCCATAGACGTGGGATAAAATTACAAAACACTTAATCTCGTGTGTACAAATTACTTTTCTTATTTTCTTCCTTTCTTTAATGTTTGTATATGAGATTATTTAAAGAGTGTGTGAGGAGCATGAATTAGTTCAATGAGTGGGGTAATAAAACATTGAATATTATTCTACACTAAGAATAGGGTGAATCTCTAGTTTTTTTATTTTCATAGAATAGAACCTTTGGTGTGTGAAATCTTCCAGTATATTGAAAGATTTATCTTCTGGTAGTTGCATGGATAGTCCTTCCCCAATAGTTGATGTCCATTATTCTAACCAATTCCATCAATTGAGAGAGCCTTATGAGATTTTTTATGAAATATTATTAGGTTTGATATACAATTAACCCATTATGATAGAACATATTATCCATACAACTTCTATTGGAATGAAACCCAATCTTATAGTCAAGAGGGATATTCTAACCAACATTAACAATCACCAAACACCCAAGGTGGGGAAGTCATTCTTCACCACCACCCAAAAATTATAAAAAAACAAAAACATATTTAAAAAACCACCTCCAAAACCCAATCCTTTCCAAGAATACCTAATGAAACAAATGATTTAGAATAACCTTCAATTCAAAAAAAACAACTCAGGTTTCAATACAAGACTTAAAAACTCAATTAGACAAACTCACCAATTAAGCGGGGAAAATACAAAGTTAATGTTTGGTAAAACATAATTCCTGTAATGCCCCGACCCCAGTTACCTATATTTGGTTCATTATTACATAACATTGGCATGATACAAGGAATAATTTACCTAATGACCAATCATTTCAGCAGCCTTGGAAGTACTAGATACACTCATCAGTTTTACATTACACCATGAAATAAAAACATCAACAACATTTTGTCCCATTTTTAAACACACTTATATCTTTATCCTATCCCTACAGGTCAACCATAAAATACTTCTTCACATCATGGGAAAAATAAAACATAGAAAGGGGTGAGTTCAGATTCTCAGTAAGGATAACAGTATAGTGAAAATTTTCATAAATAAGCATAAACATTTAAGGCAATGTATAATACTAAAACAAAAGCCTTTTAAACATTAACTTCAGCATAATATGGAAAAGATACAATAAAATAATTCCATTTACTTATTCACATGGATATTATACTAGTAAAATAATCACATGCAACATCAATAGCCACTTTAATAATGATGGAATGAATAATGTCAGACTTCATAACCACATAGTCAAGGTCTTGTGCCAAGACTACAAATAAGATTTTGTCAAGGCCTTGTTCCAAGACACTAGTTTGTCTCATGATACCTACCAACGCATCAAGGAGTTATAGCAGGCTCCACCCATCACTTACTAAGTCCAATGCATTACTCATATGAAAAGGTTTAAACATAACGTAAAAATTTGTATTAATACTAGCATACGAAATTTCAATACATTTTATGTAAACCATGAATGGTATAAAAATAGCACATCCAAAGTTAAACATAAATCATTAAATACAATATGGAAGATTGTATTATAATAAATTAACATCAATAGAGAATAATTAAGGATATTGACATAGATGAAAATAATCATCAAAAATATTTGAGAGAAATATCCCCTTTTTTCTTGAAAACATTTAAAAGTCTCACTATTTATCAAGAAGCCTTTTAAAATAGATTTTTGAATCAAAGTGTCCCATACCACTTTGAAAATTTTAAAAGGAATTTTAAATTTTAAAAAAACAATTTACATATAAATAAATCCTGAAAACCATTTTTAAAACCTGGACATTAATGAGAAAGATTTAGAAGAATAAATCATTAAAACATTTAAAATGATATTTTAGTTATAGTTCCTAACCAAATGAGAGATGCTTGAATACAAATAATTGAGGTAATAAAAACTTTACAATATCATGATAATAAATGGATCCATGATATACTATGTAAAAGTACAGTATATACACCATATAAAAGCTAATTGGTGCATAATCAACAAAGAAGTCTCAATGGAATGTAAATTGAGATAAATTCATTTATAAAGACTATATCCTTAGGTTAAGGATAAATCAATGACATAATTATGTGTGAAAAATATAAATACACTCAATATGATTGTATATTTAGTGTAAATAAATCAGAGGTAATTCACACATATTCTTGTAAAAACAACACCAATGACTTGGATTTTTAACTCAATGAATAGAAATTGAGTTAAAATTTCTCTTATCAAGTTTATATCGATGACTTGAGGATTTATCAATGGAGTGATTATGTGTATCAAAATTATATCCAAAAAAAGGGGAGTAGAAATTACTACATAAGTAAATAAATAGTGATTTCACACATAATCTTGGAGTAATGTAATCAATAAAGTATGCGTAAAGCCCAATGAGTGGAAACTGAAATTTGAAATTTCCTTACCGATTTGGTAACTTATGAAACATACACCTCGTGAAAGAAGTATAATCCAATGAAGATGTAAATACCCATAAATTAAATTTTTGTATACAAAGAATACAATCATGGGAAATACATACACCACACAAAATGAAATAGTGGAAATATACCATGAATGTCATGGGAATAAGAAGTGGGATGAAAACCACATACCACATTGTAATCAATCAAGTCGTATGACCGAAAGTTAATAACCACCAAATGAATCACTAAATACCATGAATATAAAGAGAATAATGATAATATATATCAAATTTCAGTACATAATACACCACATGCAATAAATAAGTGGCGAACAATGGAAATCTCATGGAATTAAAAGTGAGATAAGAAACCCCTTACCTCATGTCTGACATGACTCGTTTGATATTTAATCTCCTAAATAATAAACTAAAGTTAATTTATACTTGATTAAGAACCTTTTTCAAGTTTATTATTCCTTTTATATCACTTATTACCATGTTATAAACATTATGTAATCATTTAAGTTAATAATGGTCATTTTGTCGATATTTGGTACTTGAGTCAAAAATGAACTTGTTATAATTACAAATTGTCCATGTGGTCAAAATTATATTATCTCCAGTATAATATTCATGATTTAAATATCATATATATCATTTATATCTAATATATATATATATATATATAATTAATTAATTCATGATATTTGGAGATAAGAAATGAAATGCACCACTCATGGAGATGGTAAGCTGTACGTACGCATGAATGTTTCTTTCATTTATATTTCATATTTAATGAAATGAAACTTAATGATACATAGATATATTATAATTATAGTATAATATAATATTATATATTTGTTACATAAATTAATTAACTTCATCCTTTATACATTCCATGTATGTCATGAATGAATCATATCACCTTGAGGGGCGGTAGTCCGCACTTCCTCAAATGAAATTATCGTGTTCACACATATTGGAAAGCATAAAGGTGTGTTTGTAAATGAGAATTAAAAAATAATATAAAAAAACATAAACATAATATATATCATATATAAAAAATTTCCATCATAATGGCCACCATAATAGGCGATAAGAGATAATTGAACAATCATTGTTTCGTGAGGCAAGAGTTCGCCATCCACAGAAATAGTATGTTCTTTTCCCATTATATGGAGGTGTGTATAAGTGTAGCTTGAATAATTCTCATAAAAAAACCTAATATATTTATGATACTAGTTTTGTTATAAAATAAAGCAATAAAAAGAGTTTAGGGAGTTGGATAAGTAAAATAAAAGAAGAAAACTTTAGGGAAAACGTTACCTTAAAATTGGGTAACTCCCTTTGGTTTGAACCAAAAGGATTTCTTGATGTGACATATGACTAAGGTAAGGCTTCTAGGTGTAAGGGATGGATCCTGAGAGCTTATTTGGGTAGAGGTTGTATGAGCCAAGGGGATTGAGAGTTGTGACTAATGGGTTAGAGGTGAGGGCTTTTTATAAGGGGGAGGAGGGGCTCTTTAGGAAAGTGTGAAAATATTATTTTATTATATAATGATTTTCGGTTTATAAATGTCCAAAACTAATTATAGTCGAATATAAGATGACTCATGGCCTAAATAAAATCATCCAATAATAATTTGACAGGTTTTGTATATTTTTTTAATCTTTATAATCATATTTATTTAAGACATTCACTAATGAGGTAAACACTACATCATTATTGAGTCATAAATAATTTTATTTATTTAATATCTAAATATTATAAAAAACCCATGATGTAGGAAATATTTTTATATTTCTAATTAATATTTATATTCTAAGATATAACTTATATAACCCCATGTAATAATTTATTTACTAAAAGATATATTTTTAAGTCATTTTTGTCTTTACTTAAAATTAATTAATATAAAGTGTCATTATAACTCTTAAGTGGCTCCATGGGGTCCCAAAATCTACCCAAATATGCCCATGGTCGGCCATGACTCGTCCAATAAGGTTAGGACAAGTGTTAAGGTAATTATTTATTATTATAATATTCTTTTTACCTTGAATTACCCTATTTACCTTTAACTATGGTAAATAAAAGTCAAAGGTTATTATTCCCAAAAAATTATTTTCATCTTATTGAGCCACAATTTACTTACTAATAACAACCATGTATTTCATATTTTTAAAATGCAATTCACATAAGTGGTAAATTTTCATTTAGATGAAAAAGTTATATTTTTAACTACTACTTAGTGGTTTCACAATTCATCAAAAATTGAAGTTTTTCAGAAAAATACCAAAAATTAAGCCTAATCTATATTTGATATTCAAAATTGAAAAATGATTTATATTTTACCAACTCCAAAACATAGAAGTTGGATTAATTAATTTAAAATTAATTCTCATTTTCAAAACAAAAAACATGTTTTCTAAAAATACTAAAAATCAAAAGATTGACACTTGTTTATGTTCGATTTTAAAGTGAAATTACTTCCAACGACCGACATTGGATTAAATGGTAAAAATATAATCTAATTAAACTTCAAAACAAATTAAAAATATAATCTAACCATATAAATAAATTAGATTAAAAGGTATTTTTGGATTAAAATACTGTATTTTTCACTATTTATAAAAAATGAATATTATTAGAAAAACAACAAAATTTCATCCAAAGTAAATTTTTATGTCCCTATTCTAAATAATAATTTTATTTTGTCAAATATAATATTTAAAAGTGTCAAATATTGGATTTAAAAATGGTTCTCCATTAAAAGGTGGTAAAATTGCATTTTTTTTTTTGAAAAATACTATTTTTATCTGAAAATTTAAATTTGTTCTTATAATATGTCTAAGAAACACATGATACATAAGTTAAAAATATATATAGTATATAAAATTCAAAATCCAGTTAATACTATTCATAACTGTTTTTTGAATGGCTAGTTTGGTAAGTCGTGGTGCGCTTGAACTCAATGTTGCGTATAGTACAAGTTATGGAATTAATTTGAAGAGATAACGTACCAAGAAATATTGGGGTGTTACACTTCCCAACCTATATTAAACCCTATAGATAATGGAAATGTTATTTCTATCACCTTTTAGAGTGGTACAAAATTTAAAAATCCAATGAATCGTATATTAGACTCATCCCATACTAAGAAACCCACCATTCCAACCATCCCTAAAGATCCAAATAAAAAAGATTCATATCCTAAGGGAAGTCCCAAATAAGTAAATAGAGTGTCAATTATTGAACCTAATATCCCAAATAATCATCTAGAATTCCCCTAATGGTCCACCAAATTCATTTATCTAAGAACATTCTTAGTTTCATGTACCATAGAAAAGTATTTCTTTTTTTTATGCCATGTTTAATTTTGGTTACCATATAAATTTTATGCCACAATCAATTTTATATTCACTTAAGGTTGAGAGAGGAATTCTATAATAATATTTATTCAACTACTAAACTATAGTATGACACAGCATGTCTGTGTACTAGAGGATGTTCTTGTGAGGGTTAAAATTTTAATTTTTCTTGCTAATTATTTTTTTATTAAAATGGAATATGATAGGATGAATGGATATACCTTAATAATATTCAAGATAATATTATTAAAAACCATTAAAACCATTATTATTGTAAAAAATGGTAAATTTTATATGGATTTTTTGTGGTGATATTGTCCACTTTGGCATCCTTGATGCCACGAAGAACCCCCAATAAGATCATTCCACTCAAACAATTAATTTTATTAATGTACTCCCTATACCCATAGAAAATTATATTCTTTACCCTAATACACTTTCCTATTTTTCATAATTGATATAAATTATTGGAAATGATTCATGCATGTAATGTTTTAATGGTCTCAAAAAATATCATGAAATTTTACTAATTGATGATTTTATTTATGCTAAGGATATTTTGATTATTTATGATTCTACTTAGCTAGTAAAATATTATTCCTCAAATGGGGATGGTACCATTAAGAATCTAGATGTGATCATGTATCTATTATTATTTATCCTCCCATATTCTAAAATCCCCTAGAATTAGAACTTAAACCACTACCTAAAATATAAAATATTCATATCTTGAGAATGAAAAAAAGTTTTCTATAATAATTTTAAGTTGAATCCCTACATATAAAAACCCATTAGTATGGAAACTTTCAAATATTCTCAGTATTCACCCATCAATTTACAAGAATCTTATATTATTAAATGATTAGGTGAACCCGATTATGAAGGCACAACACTGACTGGACCCAAACCTCATTGATGTTGTTATAAAGGAGGTAATTAAATTATTGGATACTAGAATCATTTACCCTATCTCTAAAAACCAATGGTCTAGTCTAGTGTAGGTAATTCCTAATAAAACTGTTCTAATGGTAATCAAAAATAAAAATAATGAATTGATAACAACTCATGTATAGAATAATTGGTTTATCAGTATATACTATTACCAACTAAACTAGAAAACTAAGAAAGATCATTTCCCATTTTCATTCATTGACTATATTTCAGATAAAATAGAAATTAAGTCCTAGTACTATTTCCTATTGGGTATTCTAGATATTTTCATATCTTTTTTCATCCAAGGTTTAGAAAAAATACACATTTTTCTTTCCTATGTAGCACATTTTCATATAATATGATGTAATTTGGTCTGTAAAATGTTCCAGGTACTTTCCAATTATGCATGTTTATTATTTTTTTAGATTATCTAGAGAATTTCATTGAAGTATTCATGGATAATTTCATTGTATATAGTTCCTGTTTTGATGGTTTTTTGAGTAGTTTAGTTGTTATCCTTCATCATTATATTCAAAATAATAATGTATTAAATTATGAGGAATATCATTTCATTGTGAGACAAGGAATAGTACTTGGACATGTATTTTTTGGGTATATTATCCCAGTTGATAAATTAAAATTAGATGTCAGTTCTTACCTACAATTCCATAAAAATGTGCAGTATGTTTGGTCTTTCTTAGGTTATGTGATATTTTATCATCGTTTCATTCATAACATTAGAAACATTTCATCCCCTATCTCAATTACTCTAAAAAATAAAGATTTTATGTTTGATAAAACCTATAAGGATACTTGTAACAAATTGAAATGGAGTCTCATGACACCCTCAGTAATCTAACCATCTATGTAGGATTTTTTGTTTTATCTCAAGTGTGATACTTACAACTATATAGTTGGACCACTCTTATCACAATGCTTTAATAAAGATTCACATTTCATTTCATATGCCTCACACACACTTGAACCTACCCATACAAACTACAACAGAACTAAAAAATAATTTTTTATAATTTTTTTACCTTGGATTAATTATGTTCATATATGTTATGGTCCAAAGTGATTTTGTATAATAACATACCATCCCTATGGTATCTTTTTATGAAACTAGAATCCAAATCATGTATCATTCATTGGATAATACTCCTTCAAGAATTAAATTTAGAAATTAGGGATAAAAAGGAGTAGTGAATGCGGTGGATGAACATATCAGTGGGATCATTCCATACTTATATTTTGATTAATACCCCTATATTCTAATAAATGACAAGTTTCTTGATGAGAAATTATATTAAGTATAAGATTCTAGTTCATGGTATTCTGAAACACTAATTGTTTTTACCATTTCACATTACAAATGATTTTAATAAAAGAAAAGGTGATTTTATTACACATGAGTCTCATTGGTACATTTTAGATAGTCTTTTCCATTGGCACACATATAGTGGTCAAGTCATAGGGTGTTGTGTTCTCGATAGAAAGTTTTAGTCTATCCCCAATTTCTGTCACACTCTTGTATGTGGGGGAACTTTTCTCCCTAATGGAATGATCGCAAGGTACTTGATTCTAGGATATTTCATTAAAAAATTATTTTGGGATGACTGTAACATTTTTATATATTATCCTCATTGTCAAATAATAGGTAGTTTCACCAAAAGAAATTAAATTTCACAATAACCCCTATTTTACATGACATTTTTTAATGTTGGCTAATTGACTTTATGGGGTCATTTCCTAATTCATTTGAAATATTTTACATTATTATGGTAGTGTATTATTTGTCTAAATGGGTAGAATAATGATTTATAAGGACTGATGACGCAAAGGTAGTTTTTGAATTTTTAAAACACCAAATATTTTATAGGTTTGGACTGCTTAGGTTCGTTATCAGTGATCGAGGTTTTCATTTCTACAACTGTACAATGCCTGAAATTTTGTGCGAGTATAAGTTCAGGTATTGATATTATATAGATTACCACACCCAAACTAATAGGAAAGATAAGGTTTCTAATATATATTTAAAATTAATTATTGGAAAAATGGTCCAAACCAAGAGAAGATTTTATAGTCTTAGAATCGATGATATATTGTGGGCCTGCCGTACAGATTTAAAAACTACCATTAGTAGGTCACCTATTCAAATTGTATTTAGAAATTTTTTTCACCTAACAATTGAGATAAATCATTGGGCCTATTTCTCCATTAAATAATACAATTATGATTTTTTTTGTAATTATTCAAAGGAAATTACATATTCAGGTGTTGGAATAAATGAAAAGAGATTCATATAATAACTCTAGAACCTATAAGGAAAGAACCAAGGCTACCCATTACCACCACATCCTTTATCGTCAATTACACATTGGGAAAAATATCCTCCTTTAAAATTAAAGGATGAAATTTTACCCAGGTAATATTTTTTCCTACTAGTTTGGCCCATACATTGTTACTAATGTCTATATTTTTAGGGTTGTGTAGGTGGAAAATGAAGAAACCCAATAAATAATCACCACTAATGGATAAGGGATAAAGCAATTCAGTGAAACCCTTCTGGTGTCCCTAATGGAGGAAATCCACCTTCAAGAATCCATTTATCAGTGACACCCAGTAGGTTATATTCTTCCTCCACCCCTTCTCTTTCATTAATGTGAGGACACATCAAATTCTAGGTTTTGTGAGGGTATATACATTCCTGATTTAGTTAGTAATTTTATCATTTTTATTATAATTTTTTTTTTACTTATTTAAGCATATTTTGATATTTTTTATCTACTTTTTAACACTTTTGTTCTGAAATACTTATTTTAAATTCCTATATCATCATGGAATTTATTGAAAATCCATACCTATTTTCCCTATTTCTATTTTTTATCAATTAAATAAAATTTATTTCAATTATGGAATGTGATTTTGAGCATTAATTTAGAAATAATGGGTGATTTTAGTATAATTGGTTATTTTTCAATGATGTGATAATTTTTATCTCTATAAAACCATTTTTATTTTGATACTTTATAGATGTTAATTTTTATAGGAAAATTATGTTATTTAATATTTTCATACCTAATTACACACAACTAGAACATGTAAATATTTCTTACATAATTTAAGGTATATATAAGTTAGGTTAATGTTAGTTAGGTTTCTAAAATGGTTTTTTAATATATCCATTTTTCATCAGATCGGTTTCATTACTATATCAAATTAACGTATAGTTGATACATACTGTTGTTGTTGAATAAAATAAAAAAATTAAAAAAAATTAAAAATAATGAAAAATAATAATAAAAAACAAAAAATTGGATGAAACCAAAAAAAGTATTATTTTTAATGATTAATTGAGTAGGGTTTTTAAATTTGAATGCAAAGGGTATAAGGTGAGTTTGGTGGAATGAATCGTGTAATCCAAAAAAAATAACATAAATTTAATAAATGGGTTTTGGAAAGACAATAATGAAATGTTTTTCACACACACACATGGTTATCTAATTGCATGGATTAATTATAAATTTTTTTATTTTATTGGTATCATATATCTCCTTGAATTTCGTTTAAATACAATTTAAGAGATACTTATTTCCATGCTTATAGAGATTGATTACTTGGTGTAGTTCTTATTTTACTCAGATTACTAATATGAAATGAATTTCCTTTGAGTGTTAAATCTTCATGAATTAAGGAATATATTCAGGAATCATATTTTTAAATTTTAATTTTTTGGTAGTGGAGGTATGATCGCATCGTGATTCACTATTTTGTTCCACCCTCATACCACTATTTTAAACTACATTTTAAATGTAAATTAAAAATATAATACTCGATTAAACTTATCATTTTAATAAATTAATTAATGTTAAATAATTTTAAAAGAGTTAATTTCAATTTTTTTATCTTTACATTGTAGTTGGAGGTGATATTGAGAGCCCAAGATAAAGTTGAAGTAAAACAATCCAAAACTACATGAGATCCCAAACACTCATGTAGACTAAAATCTACACACTACTTAATATTTATTTTAAATTAGGATAATAATTAGTGGATAAATTCATAATACAGTGATATAAGATTTTAAATATGACTAGGATTCCAAATTATTCCATTTATAGTCCCAAAAGTTGTCATCATTAGAGAGAATATGTTCTGTTCAAAGTCACTATGTCACTTCTGTAATTTGGCTACATTTGGAGTTATAGACCTATAATTGCTACCAATTTTTATAATAAGATATTTGATAAGTGGGTAAAAAATATATTAGTTTTTTAAAAAGTGATATAATATTTTATAGTCACTTAAATCCTAAATCCAATTGGTTTTAAAAATATTGTGCTTCCAAAACCACCTTTCAGTTTTCCTATAAAATAGAACCAAGGGAATATAATTTTTATGTTTAGTAAGGGAGTGAAACTATTCAATTTTTAAGATAAAAAGGATTATTTTACACATACTAGACAATAGGGGGATTTCTATATTCATATAAATAGAAAGGAAAAAACACAAAGATTCATATGATCTTCCTCCACCTCTCGACTAAGAGATAATTAGTGAGTGATAATTGGAAGGGATTTATGCACGTGGAGAGGGAGTTACAATACTTAATTTTCCAATTTTTTGTAGTAAATTTATTTTTAAAACACTTAATGAGTTTTTATCTTAATTTAATTTTGATTTTAAACATTATTATTTGATACATTGAGTAAAATGAACTCATCTAATTTAAAATATTGGTTTTTTGTTTTGAGTGGGAAATATGTGTTATAAAGATTGGAAAATATAATAGACCATTTATTTTCTCATGAATATAATATTTTAATGTAATTTTTTAATTTTTTACCCTCACATAAGTTTTAGATCTTGGTTATATGATATTTACACCAATTCTCTCATCAAAGTGTTTCATTTCGAAGGTGTTTGGGGGTAATCAAGATCCTGGTAAACCTCCACTAGATAATTAATTAAAATTATTCAAATTTTGTGAAATATAAACCTTCCAAAATGTTTAAAAACCAAGACATGGTTTTATTGTAATATCTATCTTGAATTTTAATCATTATTCCAAAATTCACTATTTAATTCATTTTGTTTTTATTTCATTGTTTTATTTTAAAACATTAATCAAAACACCCCACCGATTTTTAGTTTATTTTTAAAATTATTTTAAATTCCAAATTTAAACCACCATGTCTTATTGAGATATAACCTAGGTTAATAACTAGACTACATTTAATCATCTAAACCCCAATTAATTTTATGTATCATAACAACATGACCATGAGTTCAAAACTAACACTTTGATATATGAATAAATTATAACTCAAATAATGGAAGAAATTATATGACTTAATATTTTCTTTATAGATTTTTTGTTGAGTATATAACTCCCTTATATCCTTTTTTTAAAAAAACACACTTAATGAGAATTTAATTTAATATCAATTTCTTTGTTTTTTTGGAGTATAAGATGAAAATTTGGTAAATTTAATTGTGGATATTTTAAGTTTAAGATGAAATATATAAAAATCAAAAGAACAAATATTTCAACCAAACTACATTTACCTAGTAAATGAGAACAATATTGTTTATTATTGACTTCATCAAAAGATGATAATCTATGCTAAGTTCATCATAAGTTGATAAATAAGCCTATGATGATGTTACAAATGATCCTTAATATTATATTATTTGAATATTGGATTTAGTTACAACATAATTTCTAAATGGAAACTGAACCTTGAGGAATGATAGTACATCATGTTATATACTATATATATGTAAAAAAATTGTTTTTTTTAACATTGAAATATATTATTACTGATTGCGCTTCTGATTGTAATGTATTCCTTCTAAGTGTTTTTTTCTTACAGAATTCATTTTTTATGATTTAATTATAAATTATAAATGTTTTATTGTTGTAATTATTGTGTTTTCAACTGTTGTGTCGAGGGATCACATGAGGAAAATAGATCATGTTATAATCATTTTTATTAATGGATTATAAAAGGAAGATAGAGCTTCATTGATCCACCAAGATAACAAGCTTCTACATGTAGAAGATAGATATACCTTATGATATATTTAAAGTTGATGGATTTTGGGGACAGGAATATTGAGATATTGATTGATGGTTTTTCAATAGAGGATGTTTTAGTGATTGGAATGGGGATACCAAGATACGTTTTTTGATCCTCCCATCACTCAGGATAAAATCAAAGAATTGTTTTACTAACAAATTTTAGAAGTAATATCCTTTAGGAGTTTAAGTATTTCAATCCTTACTTGGTGTATAATTTTTAATCATTATTGTGTTTCATTTTATTTTCATTGTTAGAATTCCAACAGATTAAATTTAAATTGTGAGTATACGTTTATAATCTTATATTTTATGGGTTAATAACAATTTTTTATTTTTGGTTGTATTAAGCTTGAGGTGGTTGAAAATTATATCTAGTTTATAAATGAAAATTCACCCCCCCCCACCCTCTTGTAGTTTACTTTCTTGTATATTAATAGGAAAAATGATTTTATGCATAAATAGTCCTAGTTTTATCTTTTAAATTCTCATTAATATTATTTATATTTTATATAGTTAATTAACCATATATTGATAAAATAATATATGCATAATCCAGTTATTTTATTTTATCGTAGCATGATCATTACTTATTAACTTCATGTGATCATTTTTGTTCCTAAAATAAACATTTATCACTAAAATATATATTTATGCACTTGGTAAATAAAATAAATAAATGAAACAGTCATGATATTTATCTAATTTATGGTTTATCTATTAAATGATAAATCAACCCTTGAATATAGGGGAATAACTCCTTGATTTGGTCTTACCATTAATTGTGACATTCCAACTTTAAATTATGTATCCCCTTGGTTAGTTTCACCCTAGCTTAGTCTTGAACCATCTCCTGATGCTTGGGATCTCCTTACTTTAAATATTCTTACTCTTAGGAAGGTGTGGGGATCTAGGGGTTTGGGGTTACATAAAAAACATGGACATGGAATCCTATAAATGATAAGGATGAAGGGATGATACGTAAATCATCATATTTAAATTTGTAATAAATTTATCACAAAAGATAATGTAATAAATAATAATATTAAACATAATCCTAATACATACATAGGTTGGTCTAACTCAAGATCATACACACATGTAATAATTATGCATTTAAACTAACTCTCATTCATTTCAATTCATTCTCTATTAAGATTAATCTATTAAATTAATAATTAATCATCATATTAACTAATTTATTTATTTATCTTAACTAATCATTCAAATAATTTTTGATATTCCCATCCATTTTAATTATAAAAAAATTAAATAAATTAATTTAATTATAAATTAATTAATTATATTGTTTGTACTAGAGGCGACATAGTGTGTAACCTTACGATTCTTTTTAAACCCATTTTTATAGTTTAACATATAAAAATAATGTTCTATCACATGAACCAGTGTGTGAATGACACTATATAACATCCTAGTTATGTGCAATATAATTACATGGCATATATGCCAACATGATGCTCGGTGATATACATTATGTGTTGTTCTATAAGTCAAGTCACATAGTTTGTGAAACATAAATGACTGAATGACACACCTTGAATATATATGACATGTACTACTGGTAATTCATGTGAAGTACATGGAATATATGAAAACTATAAATCTTATGTCATGAACCAACTCGGTTCAACACTAAACCAGTTACCAGAGATGGTCTGAGACAAGGCATGAAAGGAGTTCCTAATCCTCCTAGGCTGGAAACTAGTGTCATCGCATCAATAGAGAGATGAAGGTACTGATTTCTCCCAATATAAATAAATAAATAGCAGAAAAAAATAGAGTATCCCCAATAAATATAATTACCAAACAACATATCATTTATAAAAAACTTAAAATACAAAAAATATATCAATAAAACCCAAATTTAAACTGATGAAAATAATGTTTCTATGTTACCACAAGGGTCACCCTCTAATTACAAAACCCACCATCACCCATGGTAATCAAAACCAATTGTAACCTTCAACAAAAGATAAAAATAATACATAAATATAGGTGTGAGTATTAGAACTTAGTAGGCATTCCAAAATAATCAATTCCCAATGCATTTCCTTTAAATAAAGAAACATCAATTTCAGGTTTGAAATAAAATATATAAAACTAGGATTTTCACACACTTTCACCTTAAAACAAAACATGACCCATTTCCCTCAATCTTTTAAATCTAGGTTCTTTTCCAATAAAATACATTAACCTTTTTTAGGAGTAAGATGATGTTTCTATTTAAAAAGAGATAAAGTGGTGAAAAACATTTTTAAAACATTTTCTATAAACCTTTGGAAACAAACTCATCACTTTTCAAAATAAGACACCACATAAGAGATTAATAACAGTGATCACATAATAAGATAAATTAAAAAATATCACATAAGAGTAACGAACCAAGAATTCATCTCAATCATATATCATTGATAACTAAGTGTCAAAGGACATGGGAGAACCTCGGTGCTTAGTGGAATAATATAGAACATACCATATATATTGAATCTTCTTAAAGTCATGACTCACCAGATGAAGTCATTCATTCCCACATGCTCGATCACACCCTAGTTGGTTTGACCTAGGGGCATTATCCCAAAGAGAATAAAAGTCTATGCTAAGGTCCACTAGCTAGAGTTAAATCCTAAATAGTATAGAAAATGTTTACTCAAAATATACTAACTATGATAGGTTCCCATGTTGAGACTAAAGAGGGTTTGAGCCAACCAATTCCAACCAAGCATCCAATCACATGAACATATATCACACACAAGCCTCTCACACAACAAGTCACCCCCAAGTCACCCCAAGGAACAATATATTGCCTTTCTACCATTTGATCACAAGGGATACCCTCAGGATGGGACTCTCATAAAATTAAACATAACCAACTCAAAAGGATTATCCAAGGAGAGTTTTTAAGACCGAAAATTTCATAGAAGTACCAAATGGGCCTCAAACACCCTTTACGAAATCACCCATTTCCAAAAAGAAACCAATAAATTTCCATCACATGTCAAACCATTTTCAAAGAACCAAACACACACCAATTTCAAGTCTAAAACCATTTATAAATACATTTTATAAAACCAAAACCACAATTTAAGATTCCACAAAAATATTTACCAATCCAAACCATGCTTTAAAAATCACAATCCACTTACAAATGCCAACCAGGAAATTTATCAAACACTTGGTGTGTATAGCTCAACAAAACATTAATATATAATTCAAAATAATTATCAAAACACCCTAATTTCCCATCAAAAATTATTCCAAAAATTATACATCGCTAATTAACATATAAGTAAGGTTAAAAAAGTAATAAATCAATGATTCTTAAATTTAAAGGATAATTTCAAAGGGAAACCTACCTCAAAATCATGAACCTTCAATAATGACCACCCAAAACAACCTCAAAAAGGTTCAAAGAAGAAATAAAAACCAATAGGAACATTAAAAAAACAAATCCCTAATTAAAACCCAAATAAACATGAACCCAAGATCCAAAAGATCAAGGAATAAGATGAACTCAAGAGAAAAGGGAAGAAAGAAGAATATAAAGAAGATAGGAGAATATTACCTTGAAGATTCACCACTAAAACATGAAAAAAACCCTAGATACAACCTTTTGGGAGGATAGGAGGCTTGAAGAAGAAAGGGGAGTCTCCCTTTGGGTTTCAAAAACCAAGATAAAAGAAAATGGAGCATTGATAGGATAAAATTTGAAGTGGATAGAAAGGGAATTCCAAATTTTTAATGACCTGAACATGTCACGTGGTTATCCCACATAGTTTTCCAAACCATGTGGAAACCATGCATCCCTCACCATATAAGATGAATAAGCCTCATGGTTACCTTTATGGTTTACCAAACCATGTGATTTCCACTTTTCAAAATGGAAATTATTTTCATGGTTTCCTTGGTCAGGGAACACGGTTTCCCCAAACCATTAACCAACAGTGTGCCACCTACTGCCAAGCCCAAAATCTCCATTTTCAAAAAAAACTCAGGAGGAAATTAAAGAATAAACATGGGAAAAACAATGGAAAACCTATAAATTGAGGTAAAAATCAAGAATCAAATGATAAGATAGAACATAGAATGAAAATAAAAATCTGTGTGTGAAAATTCTCCCCACTATTATGCTTTCTGCCCCCATAAAGACACAACATCTCTAGTTAATTGATTCAAAGTACAGGGTTCACATGATCACATGATTCAAATCCTCAAATCAAATAACATATGACCACCTCCAAACATAACTTATTCCTCTTACTTGTAATAATCTAATGATCCAAACCACTTCCTAAAAGATGATAGAAAAAATCAAGCTAAAAATTCTACAACCTTTCTTTATACAAGACTATTAGGCATAATCCAAAAGCCAAAAGTTCAGTTGGAAGGAAAAAATTAGAACCAACAACTTTAAAGGAAACTACCCATTTCCAAGATACAACAGAGACTAAACTAGATTACCAATATGGTAGGCCGAAATTGACTCCCCAACATAAGAAACCAAATAGCATTGACCAACTCTAGAAGAGACCACTACAAAACCCAAGGAGGGTCTCCCCACCATTAATAACTAACCGTATTAAACCAACCAACACCGACTGACATGGAAAACCCAACACTGACCAACCTAAGAGATTTCTCCAAACCAACTAACACCCCACCACAAGGGAGATCCAATGAAAGAAACTCCAAAATAAGTGTCAAACAAAAACCAAGAATGATCCATAAGAACTAACCACCCAACGAAAACCAAGTATAGATTTTTATCTAGAACGGAACAACCACTGGAATTGAACTAAGATAATTCCACCAAGATTTTTGAAATAAGGAGAAACTTACAACAAGGAAAACTACCACAAGAAAATTTAAACTACCTACACCCTAATATTTGAGACAAGAGAAGAGGTAAGATTCCTTACACCCCTAGTGATTCATAAATGCAAGAAGAGATTCACTCCCAAACAGATCTATGGATCCCTACTTTCTTGAAGCATTAGTATCCACGCAGTAAGGAGCTAATAATCCCTAATAGGAACTCCTTCTTTTGGTGTCACAAGTGGCCACACAACACCCAAGGTAAAACCAAGAGAACATGACACATCATGAGACTCACTTTACTCCAAAAAGTCATTTTCACTAAATTGAGATCTACACCCACATCATCCCCTCTCACCCCAAAGAAGAGGTAGTAGAAAAAAGACACACAACGGGACACACCTCCTCTCAAGATAGAAAATTTTAGGATTTCCAAAAGAAAAACATGCTTCCATTATAATAGAGGTTCAAAAAAGATTCAAAACAACCACTTTTACACATTAAATAAAATACAACACCAAAAAACCCCACCAAACACAACCACTACAAAGGAAGGAACACTCGAACGGAATGGGCCTTCAAACGGAACCCAATCCAACCCCTCACTCTTATAAATCAGATGTTCTATTTTTCGAATGGGTGGATTTGGTTCCATGTATCTTCCTAGAAACACACCAATAGAACCTTTTTAAGTGATCTAGGTGTCTACAGGTCTGATAGATATTTGGAGTATTTGGACACAATGAATTCTTTTGATCCTTCATTCCATACTGATGACACACCATAATCCTATACTTAGAGGAATTTGATGAAATATCTAGAGGTCTTTTAATTTTGTGACCAACACCAATAGCCTTAGGCCGATTCTCCATTTCCTCACTATAATTTACTTAACTATTTCCAAATAATATAGGAAGGTTGGCTACCTCAATCACTCCTACTAGAACAGCTTCAACATGAACAATTTTCTTTACCACATTGGAAAAAGAGGTTAAACCCAACTCAAACACCTTCAACTACAGATCAAGATGAATCTCACTCTTGAAATGATGAACCTTCAAGGAATCATCCACATCCCACTCTGAAAGGTAATAAAATTGATAAAAAAAATTGCAAAATAACTAAACCATTGATCCATTACCTTTATGTAGACAACACATCTGCATCCCCTTCCTCACCTTCACTACCTCAGAGAAATACAGTCAGATGAACGAATCCTTAAAGAACTCCCAGGAAAGATCTTCCTGAGGATTTTTTTGAGAGACCAAATTTCACCACTTCTATGTTGGGCCTTTGATCATGATGGTGGTGAAATTTAACTTTAGATACTCATGTAAATCAAGAAAAATGAATATCCTTTTGATTCTCCACATCCACTCTTTGACTTCGAGAGGATATGGTTAATTAAAAAAGAGAGGAGGGTTCAAATTTTCAAACTTAAGAATGAAGTCCTTAGGTTGATCAACTAGAGGGTCTACCAATGGAAAACCACCCATAGCTGCACCTCGAGCATCTATAAAATCTTTAGTGTAGGAATACACTAATAAAAAATAAAACCAAGAACTCGATCAAAACCAATCCATTGACCAAAACTCACCAAAACTAAACATCGAACACAAAAATGGAACCAACTCAAAAGCTTCCCAAGATATTTTTTTAAAAACCCACTAACAAAATATTAAAAACCAATTCACTAAAAATAACTCAAAATCAAATCACCATATATAAAAATTAAAAAAACATAAGAAAACACAATACATAACTATAGGTTTTCAAAACATCATGATTTTCCTATTAAAACACTTTTGAAAAGAAGAAAAAATTGATGGGTTGCATACTCACCAAGGGTATTCTATGGATCCTCACACACATTCACATTCCCATTCCAATAAGGGCACCCATCCACTCATTTAATCAACCATCCACCCTTTCACACACATCCTCACATGTGAGCACTCATAAGAATACCAAGGGTCAAACAAAGATTTTATACTTTATGAACCAAAATATTCAACCCAAATTTTAAACTCTTAATTAACTTCCCATTTCAAATTTCAAAAAATCTTTTCAAAATACCACCAACTTCTAAATAAAAAACCATTTTCAAAATCTAAACTTCAATCTATTTTATTCACCTTTTGTAATAAATATCCCATGAATTATTCTCAAAATATAATTCATCCCTTTCAAACATTTCAATCCACCAAAAAAATTCCATTCCATTAAAAATATTTTGATTAAAACATATTTTATCAAAAAATTCCTTCTCAATTAAAATAGGTTTTCAAAAAACTTTTTTAAAATAAATTATTTTTTCCCAAACAAACAATTTTGATGAACCCTGGGTTTTGATTATAGAAATTAAATCTCATAAATCCCATCCCCATTTTACCCAAAATATTTTTATAAAAAATCCATTTCCTTTAAAGTATTCATCAGAACAAATATAAAAATACATTTTCCATCTTCTAAAAACCCAAACCATTAAAACATAAAATATAGCTTTTCATAATTTCAAATAAGAGTTTTTCAAAACAATTTCCAAAATCAAGAGGTACCCAAAACAACTCACTATTGGAAACTAGTGTGGATGGGTGACTTGGCCATATAGTTTGTGGTCATATTACAATCACACCGCTATCATAGAGAGTCTTTCAGAACCATGTCCCTAGCTCCATATGGATTTATGGGCCCTTTGATCTCATCAAGACCATTTTCCTAACTCCCATTTTTTATCCCAAATATCAAACAAACAATAAGAACCAGATAATCCAAATAAAACCCAAATTCCCATGGAAATCCAAGGTTCTTCATTTAAAGTGTTGTCCAGACACTCCCTCATACATACAACCCAAGTTTTGACAGCCCTACTCCATCTAACTTGACATCAAAAATAATAAAGGGTACTCTGAAAGATAGGTCCCACAAAGAACCCAACCTCTTTTGATACCAATTTCCCATGAACCAACTCGGGTAAACCGTAAATTGATTACCTGGTTCGGACTGAGACTAGTTCAAAGAGGCATCTGTGATCCTCTCGGGATGGAAACTAGTGTTGGGGAATCAATAGAGAGATAAAGGGAATGATTTCCTCCAATATAAATAAATAAATATTTAAAACAAATAAATCATCCAAAATAAATATAATTACCAAACTACGTATCATTTATAAAAACTGAAAATACCAAAAACCAAACAACAAAAACCAAAATGAAGAATGAATACTATAATGTATCCATTTTACCTTGAGGTTCACTATCTAATTCCAAAACCAACCATCTCCCATGAATATAGAAATAAAGTTGGAACTTTCATCAAATGCTAAAAATAATAAAGAATTATAGTTGTGAGTATTAAAAGTTTGTATTAATTCTCGAACAATTTATTCCCAATGAATTTCCTTTTAATAATGAAACATCATTTTAATGTTTGAAATAAAATATATAAAAATATTATTTTCACACACTTTCACATTCAAATGAAACACAACCTATTTCCCTCACTCTTTTAAATTCATTTTCTTTTCCAAGAAAATACATTAACCTTCTTGAGGAGCAAAATGATGTTTCTATTTAAAAAGGGGGGAGTGGGTGAAAAAAACTCGAAACATTTTCCATAAAACTTTGGAAGAAACTCATCAATTTTAAAAATAATTATACCATGCAATAGAGAAACAAAAATGATCACATAATAAGGTAAATTGAAAAATATCACACAAGAGTAACCAACCAACAATGCAAATCAATCATTCATCATAGATAAATAAGTGTCGAATGACATGGGAGAACCTAGGATCTCAATGAAATAATCTAGAAAATATAATACATATTGACTCATCCTGAAGTAATTAATCACTTGATAACACCATTCACACCCACACACACGATCACACCCTACTTGGTCTGACCAAGGGACACTATCCCAAAGTGAATAAATGTCTATGTTAAGGGCCACTAGCCAGAGAAAATTACTAACTAGTCTAGAAATTGTTCACCAAAAATCTGATAGTTATTCCAGGTTCCCATATTTTGACTAAATATGGGGTGATCTAACCAATTCCAAATAAACATACAATCACATTCACATATATCACACAAAACCCCATTACACAACAAGTCTCCCCTAAGTCACCCCAAGGAATAATCTATTGACTTTCCACAATTTGACCAAAATTGATCCTATCAGCATGATCCTCCCACAACATTCCACATAACCAAGGAAAGTTTATTATCCAAGGAGATTTTACAAGACCAATAATTTCAAAAAAGTACCAAATAGACAGCAAACACCCTTCAGGAAATCACCTGTTTCAAAAAGGAAACCAATACATTTCTGTCACATGTCAAAAAAATTCAAAGAACCAAACGCACACCATTTTAAAGTCCAAACACATTTATAAATACATTTTATAAAACCCAAACCACCATTTAAGATGACACAAAAACTTTTAAAAAGACAAACCATGCTTTAAAAATCACAATCCACTTGAAAAGGCCAACCGGGCAATTTATCAAACACTTGGTGTGCATAGCTCAACAAAATGATTTCATATACTTCAAAACAATTTTGAAAACCACATTATTTATCATAAAAATTTATTAAAAAATCATAAATAAATAATTAACATATAATAGAGGTGAAAAAATCAATAAATCAATAATTCTTAAAATTACAGGACAAGTGCAAAGGGAAACTTACCTCAAACTCATGGCGCTTCAACAACGCCCTACCAAAACAACCTCATAAAGGATCCAAGAAGCAAGAAAAACTAGTAGGAACCTTAAAAAAATAACCCCCATAATTAAAGCACAATGAAACATAAAACCTAGATCCATAATACTATAGAAGAAGAGGAACTCAAGAGAAAATGGAAAAAAGATGAAGATGAAGAAGGGAGGAGAAGATTACCTTGAAGATTCAACCCCAAAACATAAATAAAACCCTAGATCCACCATTGGGAGAAGATAGGAGGCTTTGAGAAGAAGGTAGGGGATCCCTTTAGTTCATATAAACTAGGGTAAGATAAAATGGGTCATTTTTTTATTAAAATCAGAAGAGGGTGGAAAGAGAATTTCACACATTTAATGACCAGGATAGGTCACACGATTATCCTGCATGGTTTTCCAAATCGTGCAGAAACTGTGCATCCCTAACTATATGAGATGAACAAGAATCATGGTTATCTATGATGGTTTACCAAACCGCACAATAACCATGTGGTCACTACTATCTGAAACGAAAATTGGTTGCACGTTTCCTGTGAGAGGGTGCACAGTTTCCCCAAACTGTGGGCTAACCATGCACCACCTACTTTCAAGACCAAAATATTCATTTTTCACCAAAAACTAATGGGTAAACTAAATAATCAACATTGGACCAAAAATAATCAAATTAATACCTAGAAATTAAGGGAAAAATTAATAACCAAAATATATGCCTGGATATAAGACAAAAATAAAAAACCGGGTGTGCCACATAATGTATCTACATAATAATGTAGAATCATTTACTATCACAAAAAACCCATTTAAATCACTCATCATGTAATATTGGTCAAAACCCACATCACACGACATGTATATCTAGATACACATCGTGTAGTTTGGTTTTTCTTTAATTAATCAATTCTCTCCATGTATTGTTTCACATGACACATCTATCTTGGTGTGTTTCTTATGTGAGTTAACCCAAATTACATGGTGTGTACATCTTGTTACATGACATGTGATTCATTACTGTCCACCCACACTACATGCCAAGGGACTCATAGTTTATTTAATGTGGGTTTCTATGTGTTACATGGAGTATACAACCCGTTACACACCGAATACTTCAGGTAATATTGTGTCTCGTGGAATGGAAGTCACTACATGATGTGAATTAATTATATATTATTTAATTTGACCACATAGTTTTCGTGATTTATATTGGGACAAAACATGTGGGGTTACATGATGTGTACTCCAGCTACACATCATGTATCCCTATTATACATTATGGTAACTAGAAATCAATATGTTGTGTGTAATGATTCCATGTACCGAACCTCCATGTGACCTATCATGATTTTCATTGATCATCATGTTGTGGTTGATCATAGGTACATGACACGTACTCTTTTTACCACTTGTAGGTTTTAGGGTGTAGTGGAATCGATTTGTTCTTTTCCTGATAATTTTTTTTCATTAGATTATTTAAATAAATCCTTATAACTATATGAACGCAACCTCTTAATATTCATAGAGAGTATTTTTTCACAAATAATTTATAATTAATTTATAAAAAATAATTTCCTTTCTTGATAATTATTTCTTTGTTAATGAATTAATTTGGCCTTATTGTAATACTATAGATACTATGAAAAATCAAAAGTATGATTCCTCTACTTGTATCCACACATGCTCTACAAACCTTGGAACATCACTGATGGAACTATGAGTTTAATCATAGAGGTTATGATAATCTCGTTTCATTCACTTTTGATTACAATTATAATTCCCTTGTTCTTGATAAATTCTCTCTTACTCTCTTGATCTTGAAAGGGAGGAGGAGTATGATCATATCATGTTCCTATGAGTGTTATTGAGAGAGGTTTCTATGGTCTTAAGAGAATATTGTAGTGCACAATGATTCTCTTTCCTAAATAGAAATGTTATAAGTTGGGATATATACTTAGGGTTAGACAATTAATAATTTTATAGAAGTACCAATAGAATTTCTAATGATAAATCAACCCCGTATCAAATAATATTTTTATTTTTATTTTTATTATATTACATGACATGCACTAACTCAAGTATATTTAAATATCATTTATTGAATAAATCAATCAATATTTATTTAAATGATATTAAATAAAATATATCATTTTCATAAATACCTTAACTTAGTCTGTCAATCCTCTGTGGAATTTATAAAATAGTTAATAATAAATATTTATTTAAAAATATAAACATCATTCTATTATTCATTAATTCAATAAATAAATATCATATAAATTAATTATCAAAAAAATATTTAGTATACTATTTTTGCAACTAAATAAATATTTATTTAATAAATAATTATTTATTACCTTGTGAATAATAAATAATATATAAATAAATATCAAATTTTATAATTTTAAAATAATATTTACTTAGCATTCAACTCATATATATTGAAATATAGAATTTATGGTGATTAAATTTATTTGATCAAAAAAACTAAAAAATTATTATTCTTTAGGATGGAGAATAATATTTATTAATATTGTTAAATTTAAATAAAATTTAATTTATATTTTGGATACACTTTTTATGTGACCCTCTAGGCCTCTTTCTTAGTGAAATTAGATGAGCTGTCTAAAAGTAAATGATTAGTATCTCAAAATATGGTATAGCACCCATAGAGAAAAAATTTAATGTTTCAATATTAACAACCTCATATGAATGCTTAGTGTGTGATATATTCCCTTTGACTAAATATATCATCAAAAGGTTGAAAAATTATTTCATCAACCTACGTTCATGGTTATATTTATTTGACTACCTAAAATAAACTCATTGATAAACTACCATATTTATTGATTTAATTATAAAATTTTATTTCATCCAAGGAACATAGTTATAAAATTCCATTATAGAAAGTAAAAATACTTTATTTAATTATTCAATTAATATATATCAATTATGATACACCCAACATATCCAACTTTTCTGAAATCACATTCTATCATGATTTTCATCAATACATCAAATTACGCAATTAATTATGCATATTAATAATAATCTCAAGTCTAAAGACCAATACACATGTCCACATATAGAAATATCTAATTACATGTAACATGTGGAATTTATAATGGCGGTTATGTCCTCATAACCTCCTCTCTTGTATATTACCAAGTGTGAAAATTCATGAGAAAAATAATTATCCACTTATGAGCATCCATCACCTGATAGTTTAATATTTTTTATGTTCTATCGTACATGTGTTATTTAGATCAAAGGAAATTGGATTAAGAATATATTCATAGAACTTTAAGGATATTATTATAGAATAGAACCATTATAACATTTATATGTAAAAACTAATCTTAGAATATTGTCACATTAATGTAACCTGTAGAACAATCATCAAGTGGGGAGATATTTATTAATATTCTGGTATTTGAATATTCTGGTAATCAAAAGTAAAAAGTCATTTTTTTATGGGGAAAAAACTCCAACATTAGTTCCATATAAATTTAAACTCAATTTATTGATTACAATTTAAGAATTATAATAGCTTCATGTATTCAAAAAAAGTGAATTTGGTCGGAATTAGATCGAAAATGAATGAAAACTACTCTTCTAAGGGTAGAGTAGTCATCATGGTAAAGATTTTCATAAGCATAGGTTTGAACGTGTATGAAAAAATATCATCTAAAATTATATTATAGCTAAAATAAGTAAAATAAAATAGGTATTTAATAATAATAAAAATGTTTTATTAAATAAAAAGAGAGATTATAAGAACAAAAAAAAGATGATAAGATATATAAGAAGATAATGAGATCTTTCATGGAAGAGATCCTTGCTACAATAATTCCTTCTTAAAAATGGTTATAGAAGTTGTTGGAAACCACTCTCTTTTGATAAACACTTATAAATCAATGGAAAACCCTCTCCAAGAGTGAAAAACACAAATAAATAGTGGATGGGGTCTAGGGTTTCAAATGAAAATAAGGGTATATGTGAAATTTCACCTCTATATTTTCATCAACCATTCACCAACTTCTTTTACAACTTAACACTCAAACCATTTTTCTACCCAATTGAATTAAATTATTAAAATTAATTCTTTTAACATATTTTAAAATTTTAATCCAACCAGTCATAGATGAAGAATTTATAACCCAAATTTTGAAGCGATATATACTATGATGAGTCTATACTATCATTGATTATATGTCCAATTTTCATTATTCAAACATGGGATCAATATAGTGTGGTAAA
Source organism: Viscum album (assembly GCA_963277665.1). NCBI lineage: Eukaryota > Viridiplantae > Streptophyta > Magnoliopsida > Santalales > Viscaceae > Viscum > Viscum album. The sequence goes on along the minus strand of OY728150.1, from coordinate 1,676,715,229 downwards.
AATGAAAATTTCAGCCTAATTAATTTAGAATACTATTACATAATTTAAAGTGAAATTTTTTCCAATTGAATATTTTATGATAAAAACACTACAGTGAATTCAAAGGCATAAAAATAGAATTTTCATAGAATTTTCAAATTCATTCTCCAATTAAAAAATTTTATTAAAACATAAAATAAAGATTAATTTGGAATAATTAAAACATTTATTCTTAATAAAATTTTAAAAAAACATGTTTTATCAAATCCCACAAACTTACCCTTTTTCACTCCCAAGAAAATACATGGCTTATTTATTTCAAGAAACGATGATAATATATTCATGTTGGAATTTCTCAATCCATAATGGAAATATGATCAAAGAAAGAGTCACATAAAGAAGTTAATATCATTAAATTTTAAATTAATTGTATTATAAATTGTTTCAAAACATTACGCAATGATATTAAGGAAACTAATCATGGTAAAACAAGTTATCAGTCCACTATGCCACTAATTTTCCACATGTGTGGGTGTGTGCACCAACCATTTCAAATTTTTATTTCTGTACTTTATTTTATATATTCAAGACCTTTAAAACGTTTTTTTTTTCTTGTTCTCTTCCACTAAATCTCTTCTTCATACATTTCAGTAAAATATCAAAACCAACTCACGTAATCATTCTTAAAATTCAAATATTAAGATCCAGACTTATATATTCTCATATATTGTACATTTAATGACTCCCCTATTTATTTTTACTTTGTGTTTGATTTTTTAAAATAATATAATATTTGTATAAAATATATAAATTCTTAGATCAATATAGTATAGTTATGAAATTTATCAGATGAGAAACGAATATACGGAAAACCCATTCTTAAAAACTGGAAAAAAATAATTAACTTGATTATACCTTCATTTGAGTTATAAAAAAACTCAAAATTCATGGTTATGTGTGAATTTTTGTGGAGATATTAAATAAAATGATTTACTATAAAAAATATAAAAAATAATGTTGTTAAAATAAAATTTTTTTTAAATGATACAACCAATCAAATAATTTTCATGGAATTAATGAGTATGTGGAATAATATGATTTTTTTTTAAATAACAACAATTATAAAAAACACACACCAAAATAAAAGATTTTAAAGAATCTATATAAAATGTTATCACCTCACCCACACTTAAAATTTTATATAGTAATTGTTATGTCCTAATGAAATTATATATTCACATGAAATCAAGAATTTAAGGTATGAAAAATAAAATAAAATTTCTTGGGTGAGGGAAAACTTGATGTTATTAAGTGATGATAAGGTCATACAATGGGATTAAGTCAACTACAAGTAAAGAGAATCCCATAATGTATTTCTTTAACTATTACCCATTTACTATAAATATCCTTTTTATTTCCTCTTGTGTGATCTCCACTACACATTAAGGAAAAAATAAGATAAATCATAAGTTCCTAATAATCTAGAATAAAACTTTTCAGGAATCATCTTCAGTTATAGACTATAGATAATAACTTTTTCTCCCACATAAAACTTTATTTTTTGGATCATCCTATCATGGGATTATTTTTATCTTTCCTTATAGAGTCTTTATTTCTCATATTATGAAAATAGAATATATTCATGCTCTTGAATTTATGGATTCATTTGATCACCTACTTGAGAAAAATCCATATTTCATTTCTTTATAGCCCAATATGCCTAATGCTCAACCTCCACAGGAAGATGTTTTGATTTATAAAGAATATCTTGGTAAGGGTACACACTGATGATAGTTTTACATATCATCCTATAATCCAAAATCACATAATCCAAGAACTTAATCCAATCCTTCCTATTCATGTTCTTAGGTTTCTCCAATTTGTGATTAATATCTTGATTTAAAACATTAACCTGAACTTTTTTGGGGTTGGTATGGCGTTGAAGTTTTGTTCATTTCCCCATTATTCCAAAAGCGGGAAGCCAAATCCTTGTTAAAAAATTGTGACCATTATTTATTGATGATTTCTTTTGGTACTCCAAAACACTTAAAAATCTAAACCATAATAAAATCCACTATATCATGAGAATTGTTCATATTTATAGCGATAGACTTTATCTGTTTACTAACATAATCAACAATAACCAATGTTTATAAGAAACCCAATTATCTAAGAAATAGATGCATAAAATCAATTCCTAATAAATAAAAATATCATATAGAAATATGGTTTATTGAATCATCTCTTTTCTCTTAGAAATATCTCCAATGTGTTAGAAACATAAAAAAGATTTACATAATACATGGGAATCATGGAACAATATGGCATAATATAATACATAATCTAAGACTTTCCAAGATTTTGTTGGGGGTTAAACTATCCCTTATGAGAAAGTGTGTGGAAAAAATTCAAAATTGACTCAAACTCAGAGTCAGACACATATATCCTAATTAATTGGTTGTTAAAAATTCTTTAGAGGTAAGGATCATCCTACAAATAAAACCTAGATTCAATCTTCAATTTTCCAACTTGGTATGTATTTAAGTTTTCAATAATTTTAAATGCAAAAAATTAACTCACTAAATTAGCATACCAAGGATGTGTACCTAAGAGAGAGTATAGATACTCATTGAGAAGAGTCTCCCAAAGTGTTACCTAGTTAAGGGTATCATGATCTGACATGTGATGGATCCTACTCATGTGATTAGCCACTAATTTCTATGAAACCTTCTTATCCTTTATCTCAATTTAAAACTCTTGAATAAGTATCATCCAATAAATAATTATTATATTTTCATCCATATTCCTTAATAGGTACCATAAAGTTTCGTTATTAGATAAAAAAAGTACTTTATAACCTAATAAATTAGAACAAACTTTATCCAAAATAAATATGATATCAAGAAAAATCTTTTAAATTTTTTTGTAATTTCATTAGGCTAAATCTAGTATACTTGAAGCACAATAAATTACATAATAATACCCTTCTAACCATTAAGATAATACCACCAGAATTATAAAGTTTTAAGGATCATATATAAGCTCAAATTGGATCTCGCGCCATGGGGGATGTATGATCGGTGGTGTGATGATACATTTATTTGAATCATAAAAAATTAACCTATAAGAATCATCAAAAAAATAAAAATCCTTCTGAAACAATCTAGACAATGGTAGAAAAATCTTATGAAAATATATGATGGATTGGTGAATAAAACCCACATGTCCTGGGAAATATATAACATCATACACATGTGTAGTACATGGAAAGGATAAAATAATATCTAACATAGATATATCTACTTATATTCCATGATATTACATTATATTCTCTAACACAATGTCATGATCTACCATGAAATTTCATTTACCAAAGTTTAAAATAATATTTTTCTGAATGTAATGATAAAAAAATTTACCCAACTTTTATAGAAAATCACAAAATGAAGAACTATACATAGTAAAATAATCTATGAATATTTACATGCAAGTATCAAGAAAATAAAAAAAATATACTCACTTTGCATCTCTGGAAGGTAGATGGTGCATTAAAAATTCTAAATGACATCCTTTGGTAAGAAAATATACCAAATAAGAAATTTAATATTGTATTATATTGATCATATAGAGAAATAAAAAACTGAAAATAACTATATAATATATCAAATAAAAAATAGTTTGCCTTACCTATAAGTTTGTATGATCTTATATTCATATGGGTTGAAAATTCCAGACATAATTTGAATTTTCAATTTTTTGTACAGATCTTTTTTTATTGGAAATTTGGAATGGAATTATGATAGTTTTAATGCCTCAATGTGATGGTTTTAGAAGTTTAACAAGGTTTGGAATGTATCTATAATGTTTTGGGAGTTTCATAGGGGATCATGACATGGATTTTAAGTTTTTTGAAAGGTAGACTAGGATGCATAGTTAAAAAATGATCAGTCCTAACTATACACCCCAACTGTGAAACCCAAAATGTATTGGTGAATAGTTTTAGAAACTATGTGTTAGGTCTCAATAGATCATGAAAGTGTCTATAGTAAACTATAGACATGTATCATGGTTGGTGTATAGTATTTTAAACCATGCACCATAATTATGTGGGGTGGTTGGGCTTGGATAGTGTTATACATAGATTTTGTAAAACTATAAGGCCAAAACATACTCCCTTTAAAAAGTGTAGAAAGGCCATCCACCCCCTGCTAATATTTTAAGTCTCCATCCACCTTTATCCTCCTCTCTTGTGTGTACAACCCCCATCATCTCCCTCCTCTCCCCACTCTCAACTACCTTTGATTTTGGGTTGTTCCATCTCATTTCTTCAGTGTTTTAGGTGAGTCTTTATCCTACAGTGGTTTCATTTCCTCTTATCATTACTTATATATAATTTATAATTTCTAAAATTTAGGTTTCATTGTTCATTATACTAAATTTGGGTGAAACCAATCGTCTATTATACAAATTTTGGTTGGGTTGCATAGAGGATATCCTAAGATGGTGTTTTCATGCTTTCGCATGTGCTTTCATTGGATTTTTGTTGCACCATAAATTTTTTAAGAGTTTTACTTTAAATTAATTTTTAAATATTTTATCTTTGAATCACTGGTTAGGTACTTGGCTCAAAAAAGTTTCAGGATTATGTTGTGCATCTTTGTTGAGTGGTTGGATTTTGTTCTGGTGCGTTAGGAGTATCTGGTGAGTAAGTGGATAATTTTTATAAGTGTTTCATCTTATTAAATTAGTTGTATTTTGTTATTTTATTTATAAATTTTTAATTTTTATTAACCTTGGTGGTTTGGATGTGATTTTGAACTGTGGATGGTTTAGGCTTTGGTTTTCAGTCTTAGGAGAGTTCGGTCGGCAGGTTTCCAAGATTGTGTTCAATTGAAACATTTATAAATGAGGTAAGTGGTATAATAGCTATTACCCATAGTCAGGATAATTTATTTTCATGTTTATATAGCATGTGATATAGTGAAAATGTGTGGTTTTGTTTATTCCTTTGTTTGAGAAAATTGTTTGGGTCCTTGAATTGATACCATGGACCTCCCACAGATCCAGTCGGGTATGTTGGTAATTATGAGACAAAACCTATAACTGTTCATGTTAAAGTGGGGATTTAATTAGAGAAATCGGTAGATTATGAGTTTAATTTGGTTATTGTTGTTAGTTGGATTAATATCATAGTTATAGGGGTTACTTAGTTTAACCTGAGAATAAATTTTTTATAAAATTTTAAGAGGATGAAATGAAACTTTTTCTTGTATAAGATTTTGTGAAATGCCTATGAGTCTTTTGAAATTGTTTTAATAGTGGGAATTAGATGTTGATCTAGTTTTTGTTTTCAATGAGTGAAAACTATGTTTTAAAGATGATATTGTTTTAAAGATGATATTTTTTAAATGGTGTGTTGACATCAAAAAGATTTTAAAAAAGGATTTTAAATAAATTTTAAATTTTTATTTCAACTAGGTGTGTGGTTTCCCCTATTTTTAAAATGACTTAATTTATATTTCAAAGGTTTCATGGAAATAGTGGTCATTAGCCTTGTTTTTTATACCCAATATGAATACATGTTTTTTAGGATGTATTTTACAATTTTTTAATTGAATGTTTCATTTCCATCTATTTACAAAGAGTGTTTGGAATGTTATTTTACATTATGTGAAAGGGGTCATAATTTAGATCTGTATTGTGGAGTCAAAGGCCCATTTGGACCTTGGTAAATGATGGGACAGTCTGGGATATTATACATGACACTCCACATCAATGATTTAGTATATTGGATAGGACACTCCACATTGTGGATTTAGGATGTTGGACTTGATTCTTTGTATCCATGATTTGGGATGTTGTACAAGACTCTCTAGATCCCTTATCTGGGTGATTTTTTGATGCTCTAAGAACTAATAGTACTTAAACATGGTGATAATACCTTGGATTAGTTCTCCTTGGTACCTAGAATTGAAATTATTAATAAACACCCTTATTTGACTTAAAGTATGCATCACCCTATGATCTATGGCTTAGATGATTGACTTTGGATAAAAAAAATTGTTGGCCTAGGTGTCAATTTAGAACAAGAGGTCTAATGGGTTAATTAATAAATATTTTTTAAAAATGTATCTTATTTTTTGAATTCTATATTATTCCCTTATACATCTATATACAATATTGTTCATGTTGTATCTGGGTGCAGTGGAAGCATGTGATGGTGGGTGATATATTAAATTTTCTTTTAATAATCATTAACTTAAACCAAGAGCAAGGATCTTTCATGTCAAATTTATAACTAATTTATTTAATATTTGAAGAAATAAATACTTGGAATTAAGAACTTTCTTCATTGGTGAATTTTGATCTTCTAAAAGGACCTTTTTAGTTTACCTTCATTGCGACATGAGGATCCAAGGATAGAATCCATCTAGCGGTGATCCACACATGATCTTATGATCTCCGAACAACACCACTCGATCTCTGGGTGCCAATATTATGAGTCAAATTTCTTACAGTGTTCATTCGAGATCTCTCATTATTCAGTATTGAATAAATCTCTCTTTCACTTCTTACTCTTGAGAGGGAGATAGAAGGAAAAGTTAAGATAGAATTCTTTGTGTGAAACAATTCTCTATTCTCAATTTTTGGATGCTCTACAAAATAGACATAGATATCTATTTATAGAGTTAGTATTTAAGTTAAAATTTCATTTAACTTCATATGATCCATTAAATAACATTTATTACCTTTAATAAACTCCATTCCATATAATAATAATTATATTATTATTATTATTTTCTGGCAGGTTTTAACTTGCGCAATAAAAAATATTATGTAACGGTCTTGTTAATTAATATTTTTCACTGGACTATGTCTTTTCCCATTCAAAATTCTCTATCATTTATTGAAAAAAATGAATAAATATTTATTCATAAATAAATGTTTTATTCACAATCTAGTGAATAAATATTTTTTAAAATCTTCAATAAATAAAATAAATATTTTATTCACATTTCGGTGAATAGATATTTATTTAATTAATGAGATCAATATAACTTGAATAAAATTATTTCTTAGACTTTAGAATGACATTTATTCCATTAATTAAAATCAATTAGAATTTAATCGAGATCAACGGAAACACTTAGTGTGTGACCCTCTAGGAATTTTTCTCATTGGCATTAGGATGGCTTGCCTAAAGTCCAAGATTACTGTCTATAAATGGGTCAAGGCACCCAATATAAAGAACTTAATGTCATAACATTAATAACCAAATACAAATGTTCACTATGTAATATAATCTTTTTATCATAATATCTTATCAATCAGGCTGCATAACCATGTCACCAACTTGTATGCTTGATATGTCTTTCTTTTATTATCTGAAATAAACACATTGTTACACCATGGACATTGAATTTAATGTGATGGTTCTATTCCAATCAAAGGTCTGAGATATCAGCTTCTATAAATATGGAAGGCAAAATCCTTGATCTGCTTATTCATTAATGACATGTCACTCATTACACACCCATATATCCAACATTATCATAAACTATTATCATCATGGTTTACAAAATACATCTTCATACATGATTTGTAACATGAATTAATAATAATCTTAAATTCTAAGGATTATCACACACGCTCGTAGATAGTAATTTACAATGATTCCAAAACATGCGGAATTACTATTGGTAGGTATTTTCTCATAATCTCCCATCTTGAATATTACCAAGTGAAAACTTCATGAGAAGAAGCCTCATCTGCTTATGAGTACTTTCACCTAATAGGTTATGTACTATGTGCCCCATCATAGTATTTTTTCCAATCATAGAACATTATTTGAGAATATCACCATAGAACATCAAGGTTCTCATCATAGAGGGGAATTGTTATGACCTTATCAATGTGATGTATACTCTAGGAAATTATTACATTAAATTCATGAAGAACAAAAAAAATTGTAATAAGAAGTTTTATTAATATTCAACACATAAGATATTAATAAAATCAAAGTACAAATAGTTGGTCCAAGAACACCAACACCAACAAACCTCCACTTGGACTAGATCCAACTTTCTATGATCTTTGGTCTACTAGACCTTAACTGATAGTCATGTTTCTAATGAGTCAAGGATTCAGTCAAATATTCTTCCATGTTTTCTTCCATTGAAATACTACTCATTTCAAATTCACCTCTCTGAGAAAAATCCCTCAAGAGATGATACATCTGAAGTGTGTGCTTCATCTGCTAATTTAACCTTGTCTCTTTTGCAAGATCCACCACTGTAGTATTATCACAATAGAGTGTGGTAGGATCTTTACTGCTAGGTACCACATCAAGCTATTTGATTAATTTATGTATCCATAATACTTCTTTAGATACCTTAGAATCTGCAATATACTCAGACTCTACTATAGAATCTGCAACCACAGCAATCTTTGAGCTCTTCCAGATCACAGAACCTCCATTAAAAGTGAATATGTATCCCATTTGTGACTTTATGTCATCTTGATCAGTTTGGAAACTAGCATCTACATGTCCTCTAATGAATATTTCATAATCTCCTCTATAAACCAAGAATATATCCTTAGTACACTTGAGATACTAAAGGATATTCTTGACAACCATCAAATGGCAGTCACCTATATCATCTTGATATCTTCCTACCACACTTAATTAATTGGTGACATCAATCCCAGTACATAGAATAGCATACATGACTGACCCAATTAATGATGCATATGGAATCATTATCATTCTATTTCTTTCCTCATGTTTCTGATGACACATTTTCCTGGAAATATGAATGCCATGTGACATTGGAAACAATCCCCTCTTGGATTTTTTCATACTGAATCTCTTCAGTATCTTATCAATGTAGTTACTTTGACTTAGGCTAAGAAACCTCTTGGATCTATCATGATTAATATTAATCCCAAGAATATATTTTTCCTCCCCCAAGTCCTTTATAGAGAATAATTTATTCAAACATTACTTAACAGACTTTAAGAATGGTATTTCATTTCCAATGAGTAATATATCATCAAAATATACTATTAAGAAAATGATTGCACTCCAACTAAACCGTTTATAGACACACAGCTTTCATTCATTCTTTATGAAACTAAATTCTGTTATGTCCTTATAAAAATGAATGTTCCATGACCTGGGTTCTTACTTTAATACATAAATAGATCTTTTAAACTTACATACCTTGTTGGAATCCTTTGGATTCATAAACCCTATAGGATGTGACATATAGACATCTTAAAAAACGTTCACATAAAGGAATTATGTTTTGAAATCCATTTTCCAAATCTCATAATCATGGAAAGTCACAATGGAAAGTTGAATTCTGATGGATTTCAACATTCCAAATTTTGAAAAAGTCTTGATGTAGTCAATTACATGACTCTATTTAAACCCTTTTGCAACCAATCACATCTTATAGGTATTGCCTTGTCCTTACATGTCTAGTTTCTTCTTGAATGCCCATTTGAAACCAACAGGATTTACATCAACTAGAGGTTCTACCAAAATAAATACTTAGTTTTGGTATATGGGATCCATTTTAGAATTCATGGATTATTTCCACCTAGAAATTTTTTTCCACTTACTACTTCCTTTTAGGTTATAGGATCATTATTATCAACTAATAATGAGTCACCATCTACAGTGACTAAAAAAACATACCTTTCTAGTTCTCTAACATCTCTAATACTCCTACATAGTAATTATGTCTCTGGAAAAAATTTCTTCTTCCATGGGGCTTTGTGGAATTTTTTCTTGTGCAAACTCTTGTGTATCTTGAGCCTAGACCTCATTGAAGTCTATCTCACTCCAAATATCTCTTTTAGAGATAATATCGTACTCAAGAAATGTGGGACGTTTTTCAATGACAACCTTTTCTCTAAAAGATTATATAGGTAGTATATCTTTGTTTCTTAGGGATATCCTATAAAGATACACATTGTTCCTCAGGGTGAAAACTTATTACTTTAATAGTCCGTAAAAAAGGCTTCTCAACCCCACACATGTAATTAAGACAACACAAGTTTCTTTCCATTCAATAATTGGTATGGTAGATCGTTTGTTTCTTTATCTGGAACTCAATTTAGTATATATATTTTTGTTTGTAACGCATATCCTCAAAAGGATAATGGAAGACTCACATGACTCATCATTTATCTCACCATGTCCAACAAGGTGTAATTCCTCGTTTTACTTACACCATTCCACTATGGTGTATAAGGAGGAGTGAGTTGAGATAAAATCTGAAAATATCATAAATAATCAATGAATTATTGATTAAGATATTCTTCACCATGGTCTGAGAGAAGTTTCTTAATTTTTTTAACAATATGGTTTTAAACTTAATTCTTTTATTCCTTGAATTTATCAAAAGAATATGACTTATATGTCATTAATTAGACATTCTATATCTATATAAACCATCAATAAAAGTTACTAATTATGAGTACCCACCCCTTTCTTCAACGGGTAATGGTCCACACACATCAGTATGAACTAATTCAAGAATCTATTTATCCCTTTCTAATTTCCCACTAAATCTGGATTTGTTCATTTTTTTCTTGTAAACATGCATGACATACACCAAGTGGTTTTAGTTCAAAAGAATCTAAATATCCATATTGATGTAATTTAGTTAAGAACTTTTCACTTACATAACCTAGTCGGTGATGCCATAGTTTGGTGGGGTATGAGTCATGTGAAGTAACTTCATTATCGATTAACATTATTTGATTCGTGTAATACAATGCATAAAGACCATTATTTAAATTCTTCTTACCATAAAAAATGCTATTTTTATGAAAGAAGCAATATTTATTCCCAAATTTAAAAATAAATCCATCTGTATCAAGTATGGATACATAAATAATGTTTTTGGTAGCTGAAGGAACATAACAACAACCATTTAAAACCAGCATCATTCTAGTCGGCAATGTGAGGTGGTAGTCCCTGATACCTACAGCATCAAGTTTATCTCCATTGGATTCTTGAAGATCTACCTCTCCTCGGCAAATATTTCTAAATATGCTTGGTTCTTATATTTGAATACATATGTGAGAAACATAATATATATCTAATACCAAATTTATAGGAACATATAAATTTCAATCGATATCAAATTCACCTGAAGATTCCCCTTACTACTTTGGTTGGGTGAAATTTTTCTTCCAGTGGCCCTTCTTTCCACATTTGATACAGACAGCATTTTGTTCCCTTACTTTCCTCTTGGTCTTCCACTTCATGGAAGGGGGTGAAGAGGATTTGGTATTAAAGATATTATCTTTACATTTCTTTTTATTCACCATAAGGATGGAAGGTTTTTCACACTTGTTATCCATATCTATTTGGAAAAGAAGAGTATGAATATATGGAAGATATTTCTCAATTTTTTAATATTAAAATTCACAATAAATCTAGAGAATCTCGGAGGGAGTGATGCCAGAATGAGGTAAATGCCTAGTTCTTTGAGGAGTTTAAACCCTAGAACCTGTAAGAACTCAATGTATCCAATGATAGTGACTATGTGAGGCCCAGCTGGGGAACCCTCTCTATGATTTATCTAAAATAGCACCTTGGAAATCTCAAATAATTAATGTCTAGATCTCACCTCGTAAAGACCGTAGAGGTGCTCAAGCAATCTATATGCATCCACATTTTCATTAGACTTCATTAGTTCACAAGACATCGATGAAATAATCCAACATTTAAAATTGATTATTTCACTCAAATTTTTTTCCTGGAAAAGTAACTCTTCATGAATCACCTCTTTTGTAGGCAGATCAAGCATGGACGATTCTAGCGCATTATATTTTTGTTCATGGTGTAGCACAACCCGAAGGTGTCAAAAACACTCTTGGAAGTTACTTATAGTTAGGAGGTTATCTCTCTCCAATATTTATCATATGGATAGTGCATATTATGAACTTTTCATTTTATTTTAAAATTAAAAGGATCGTGTTATTAGAACTTTTCTTGATTAAAAAACAAGTGAGATATAATAAATTAAATTTATTTATTTATTTATTTATTAAATCTCAAACTATTTTATCAAGTATAAATATCCCTCACTATTGAACTTAGAATGTATATTTACTTTAAAATTATAGTTTCAAGGATCCCCATTACCTTTCTTAATGATTCATACTTTGTCCATGAAAACCATAACAAAGTAATTAGGTATGCAGTCTATCCAACTGTGGTCTTGCAGCTCCTTCATCTGTTGAGTGGATTATCCTATCCTAAACTCCTGAATTGGATTTCCTCAACACTTGCCTCCAAATTTGTATTGAATAGAATTTGTATGTTAAAATCAATATAATTTTGGTTAAGTCAACCCAAAACTATCATTAGAACTCTCTGATAAAAGTAAGTGTCTAGACTTTGTCCATGTACTACACTTAGTTTTATGGTTTCATTCCCAACCAAGTAATGAAAGGCTTAGTCTAACTTAATATATAATTAAGGGATTTTAATTTATTATACATATATTTTATCTTTTTTTATCTTTTACACTTCTTATTAATATTAATTGGATGTTACTTAATTAATTAACCATGTTGGATTAAACATTTATGCATAATTCATTTTTAAATTTCTATCTTTCCACATTAATTAATTTATTTATGCGATTGTGGACTTGAATACATAAAATAAATAATCTCTTAGATATAAATAAATAATTAACTAAATTATATGTTCATGATATTTATCTAATTGCTGATTTAATGATCATACATTAAATCAACCTTTGACCTAAGGGAAATAACTCATATTTCCAGTCTTGACATGAGTTATAGCATTCCACCAATCTTCATATATATCACATGGGTTGGAATCATTATGGATCTATCTTGAACCGCCTCTACATGCCTTTGGATTCTCCATTAATTATAAATATTTATTACTCACACACAGGTGATGGGAACAAAGGATTGGTTAAAAGGGGTTACATAAATATCCTTGGATACATACATAATAATGGAGAGAGGGATGACACATAGGTCATCATTTAATTTAATATTAAATAATTTAAAACTCATGATATAAATTAAATTAAAACATCCAAGACATACATAGGTCTTGGTCAAGCTCATGAATAATCATACATACAACGAATATGCAAAAGTAAATGGATGGCATTCATTTCTTTAGTCATTTTTTATTATTTAAGATAAACATGCTTACATTAATTAATTAATTAATTCCCTTTCATCTTAATAATCATATGATATTATTCATAGATACCCATAATTAATGGAGTTTTTGGAAAATAAACGGAAGAACCAATAATGACATATTAATTATAATAAATTAATTGAGAATTTAAAACCATTATTAAATTTTCAAACACGCAGCGGTATACCAATCAATAAAATAAGGTTTTAATTCTGAAATTTTCAAATTTAATGTTATTTTAATTTTTTCCATTAATGGGAGACTATACTATGTGTACATGCAACTACAAGCCATGTACCTCAGTTTTCGTATACCCAAGTCACTTGTCAGGGGCTTCAGCATGTTAACTTAGCAAGACTACATGGTGTGTATATGCTAGCTACACACCCTGCATCCACTTTATGTGTGTTGGGTTGTCCCGGTAAAAAAGTGGTGTGCAATAAAAGAACCGCATGTAATTAATTGCTCAGCGCCACTAGATACAATGTGCATGGGTATACAACGTTTTCTCCAGCTGTAAGCTATGTAACCAAATTTTACCATCCAATGATTTAGCACTTCCCAATGGAATCTATGGTTATTCTTCATTTTTTCTTAAACCTTTAATAAAATTATACATTGAATGAACATGATTAATATATCGATAACATGTTAATTCAAATCATATTAAATAAAGAATAACATGAAATGATAATCTATCCACAATTTCACATAGATCAACATTCAAATAAATAATTATAAATTTAAATGTAACTGATCTGATATCACATATTAGATTTGGGAATAGCATAATCATGCGAAGGTGGGTGATATATTCAAATTTATTTTAATAATAATTTCCCAAAACCAAGAGTTCTTACACATTAAAATTTATAATTAATTTATTTAATATTTGAATAAATAAATACTTGATCTTAGAACTTTATTCATTGGTAAATGTTGATCATCTAAAAATACCCTTTTGGAATATATTTGTTGAACTGTGAGGATCCAAGGATAGAATCTCTTTAGTGGTAATCCACAAATGCTCCTATGATCTATGAGAAACACCACTCAATCTTCGGGTTCTATCATGGAGAGTTTAATATCTTTCATTGTTCATTTTTGAACTATTATTCTTCAGTATTAAAGAAATATCTCTTTCACTTCTTGTTCTTAATAGGGAGAGAGAAGGAGGAGTTCAGAAATAATTCATTGTATGCAACAATTCTCTATTCTCAATTTTTGGATTCTCTACACAATAGACATGGTCATCTATTTATAGAGTTAGGATTTAAGTTAAAATATTATTTAATTGCATACCAGACATTAAATAACATTTATTATCTTTAATAAACCCCATTCCACATAATAATAATTATATTATTATTATTTTTTGGTGCATGTTAACTTTCACAATAACAAATATTATGTAACGGTCTTGTTAATTAATAGTTTCCACCAGACCCAGACTTATTCTGTTCAAACTTCTCTATCATTTATTGAACAATTGAATAAATATTTTATTCACAAATAAATATTTTATTCACAATATAGAGAATAAATATTTATTAAAATATTAAATAAATAAAATAAATATTTTATTTAAATTCTAAAAAAAGGAATATTTATTTAATTTATGATATCAATATAACTTGAATAAAATTATTCCTCGAACTTGAGAATAACATTTATTATGTTAATTAAATTCAAAGAGAATTTAATCGAGATCAGCAGAAACACTTAGTGTGTGACCATTTAGGATTCTTTCTCATTGGCATTAGGCAGGCTTGCCTAAAGTCCAATATTACTATCTAGAAACAGGTCAAGGCACCTAATAGAAAGAAATTAATTTATCAATGTTGAAAACCACATATGAATGCTCATTGTGTAAAATAACCCCTTTATCATAATATCTCATCAAGAAGGTTTCATAATCATGTCACCAATGTATATTCTCGATATTTCTTTCTTTGAATATCTAAAATAAACATGTCATCAAACCATGGACATGTAATTTAATGTAAAGTTTCTATTCCAATCAAAGGACTTGGATATCAGCTTCCATGAATATAGAAGGTAAAATCCTTTCTTGACTTATTCATTAATGAAATGTCACTCATGGCGCACCCAATGTATCCAAATTATCCATGAACTATTATCATCATGGTTTATGAAATACATATATGTACACTATATATAACAAGAATTAATAATAATATTATAATATAAGGATAATCAAACACACTCGTAGATAAGAATATTTTATGACACCAAAACATGAAGAATTCCTACTAGCGGGTCTGTTCTCATAATCTCCTATCTTGGAGATTACCAAGTGTGAACTTCATGAGAAGAAGCCTCATATTATTATGAGTACTCACACCTGATATTCTATATACTATGTGTCCCATAATAGTTTGTTGTCCAACCATGTAACATTATTTGAGAATATCATCATAACACAACAAGGTTTCATCATAGCGGGGAACTTCTATGACCTTATCAATTTGACCTATAATCTAGAACATTGTTACATTATATTCATGTAGAACAACAAACAATATGTAATAAGAAGTTTTATTACTATTCAATATATCAAATATTCATGTAATAAAAGTACAAATGGTTAGTCTAAGGACTCGAACTCCAATAGTTCATACTAGCTATTACTTTAGAAATTATTGTTGGTGTATTACTAAGTTTTACTCACACCTTTCTTAGGCTTCCACTGTACATGGGTACCCTAGAAACTCTCATATGTTTATTATAGGAATATGTTTGGGCTGAGTCCTAGGTTGATTTTTTCATGATCAAGAATGGTAGCTCAGACGGTATCAGTATATTGGATGATATTCATCTTAGAGATGCAGTGGAGACATTTTTATTGTTTTGTTTTGTTTTGGTACATTTATCTAGTCATCCTAGTGGGTGGTCAGTTTCTTGTATATCATGGTTGTTCGATCCTAAACTAAATTTCATTTTTTGTTTAGTTTTTTTTATATTTATAAGCTTCCACTATTATTGTATTTTGTGATTTTTGATATTTAGTGAATAATATTTTATTTTGTACTCTGATACAAGGTGTATGGTCTCTCTACAGTACCACCCTAGACCCCCCCCCCCCAATACTGGTCGGTGGACTCTAATGTATGGAGAGGAACACTTGATTTCATGTAGTGAACCAATTTGGTTACTATTTATTGAGTTAATTGGTTCAAAAAATTATAAATTAACAGTATAGGTTTTTTATTTTTATTTTAATATTTCAGGATTTGGTAAACTAAATATTTAGGAATGTTTCATAGCCTATGATGGATACTAGGTTGGTGCATCAAGAACACCTATTCTAGTAGTAAGTCTTAGATACTAGGGTTGGGATTGATGTTCTTGGTTTTTGATGTTATGGTTGGATATGATTTTTTTCTTTGATCAATGCACATGATGTTAGAATTTCTTGATTCTTTTGGTTTTTTGGCTCCTGGTCCATTAGAAAGAGGCTAATGGTTTGGATTTTACTCTTTTCCTATTGCGGAAAAAGGAGTATCATCCATCATATCAATCATGTAGTATTCACATGAAATATAGGTTTTATAGTGTAATTTTTATCATTGATGATGGAGGCTTTGTTATTTAAAGTTTCAAAACATGCTCATATGGAATTTTCCCATATAAGTACTTGGTGACATTATACTCAAATGGTCCAACTAGTATATGGATCTTCTTTTGATGTTTGGTCATGTGGATATATGGTGAGATGATCGATTATGATGATGTTGATGAAGTACTCATGCACTGTAGGTACAGTGACCTAGGAGGGTCAACAAGGCATAGGTGTATAACCATTGGACACATTTTGGGTGGTTATTTTTTATTTTTAGGTACTTATGGTGACCTAAAAACAACTTGTATGGTGTCTTCCTCTATATCTAGGAATGACTTTTACTCAACCAAACCTAATGGTTATTGTATACCCTAATTTAGTTAGCTATTAGGACTCTAGGTGGGGGACCCAATGGGGGTTCTTGTTATATTCCTGAGTCTTGTATAGAAAATTCTACTATGTATATATGTTAGTACATGTGGTATGATCCTCCAGGGATTAGTCTGGAGATTAGATTCTCAGAGAGGATAGGTTCCCTAGTTGTGGGTAGATGTTTTTCCATATAAAACATTTCAAATTTGAGAGCCTATGGATGGGTGTTTTAGCATGATTATATTGTGTAACATTGGGATGAAAACATGCTTGACACCCTGTGAGTTGTGGCCTTCAACAGATTGGTCTAGACCTAAGTGGTTGGACCTAGTAACCTATCATGATACTTGACCAGTAGGGCTAGGTGGGAGAGACTAGTGACCTTCTTTGACATGACTACAGTTTGGGGAGTTGGGATCATGTGACCTTCCAGGGTCACCCATGAGAGGGGTCAACCAAGTTGTTAGTGACTTAGGGGCATAAGGCATAGGTGTATTTATTTGGTTTTTTATAGTGGTTCATGAAAGGTACTAACCAGTATGGGTATTAGTAATGTAGGATTATTTTTGTTTTTGGGAAGTACCTCTAGTGTGATAGTACTTCAGATAGGTTCTTAGGTTCTGGAAGGGAAATCTCATTTGGGTGCCTAGACTTGGTACTGAATGTGCAATTAGTATATTCCATGTGGTAATGAGATGGATTAGGAGAACATGATATACTTACGGGTATGTGGTTTTAGGTGTGCCATTTTTCTTTATGTAGATATTTTAAAGGTGAGGTAGAATAGGTATGTTCAAAGATATGTGAGCATGTACTGTCAAAAAATAAGAAAATCCAGAAAAATGGTTTTCATTGTGGGGAACATAGAATTTCTTAGTTTCCATAAGATAAAAAGTACTTAGAGTGTTGATTCTTGGTACCACTAGAAGTTTTGAAGGGAAGGACTATTTGGGTGTTCATCCCTATTGTGGTTTCATGCATTTAGTATGTTGTGAGAGAACGGGTAGATTATCATGGGTCCAGAACGACATCGGATGGAATTTAAGCTTCTGGGTTAGAACTTTGCATGTGTGAAGTACCACTTTTGATGAGGAGTGGTCGAGTTATCTTGGTTGGAAGAAGTTTACATGCGTTATAAATCATTTTCTATAGTATTGGATAGTGATCCTTGACATAGTTTAGATGTTTAGTTCCATTTTAGGAAGAATAATTTGTGATTCTGGGATTTCATCAAACTGACAAGCTAGGGAAATGGCTAGCTTGGGGGTCAATATTGTGAATCTAGTTTGGTTTTGATATGACTCTTGGGTTTTTAGCTATGTTTTTCATATCTGTGTAGTACAAGAGAATACACCCATTTTCTTTGGAAGGAAATTGAGTTATCACATGTAGTTTGTTCATGGAACTTATGGAGTTTTGAATCTGTTATAGTCTTGAGCGAGTTGAGGATAGATAGAATTTTTTTATGGGGAGCTTTCGGGTATAGTGACTCAAAGATTTTGAAAAAATAAAGGAAGTTCTAAGTGGATGGGGTTATCAAAAAAAGATTGATTATGGTTGATTTAGGATTAAGGATAGTCAAGGATTCTTGGGTAAGAGTTTTGGTTCAGGCATGAGGTTCTCAGTGAAAAAGAACCCCTTTGAGGGGTGAGATGAGAATGTGGGTGCCTCATAATGTGGTGTGTTGTGCATTGAAATTCCTTGTGAACTGATGTTCCTAAGGGACAAGGAGGAATATTGGTGTCCTAGTGACTCGTTTGTTGGTTACCATGTTTCTGACTTGGGTGTGGGGTCGATTGGTTTAGTAATCATGCATTTGTAATGTAATCTTGATTTGTTTTTTGGATCCATATTGGGCAGCCTAAGTTGGTCATGCATGATGTCGTGTTAATTGGAATCAATTAAATTATTGGTTTTTGGTAGTCCTAGTGGAATAAAAACTTCTAATCATAGATCAGAAGGAGTTATATGTGGGTGATGGTGTTTTAACAAGGTGATATTCATGTGTAATGATCATTTCATAAAAATCTTGGTAGTGGAGAGTGATCTAATAAATGGTTGAGGGCGGAAACCCTTGTTATGAGTCAACATTCAGTGATTATCATATAAAATATCCCCTTGATCCAGGATTGTGTGGTTCTTTATTATTGCAATTGGTTCTTATAAATGAGAAAGTTTGGACCACACCAGTCACATGTCAGGTGATCAATGGGGTATAATTTATGGTGATCAGGATCTAGTTTCAGTAATGTAGTGATAAGGATTCTTCTAACGTGGGGAGAAGGATTTCAAACCCGATCATGTAACCCTTTCCCAATTAAGTTCATGAGTGTGTGGGATTGTTTTTTGGATGGAAATTTTGGAATTATGATGTCAGTGGATAAACAGATATAAATATTTTTGGATGAATTGATGAATTCTGGGTATAAATCCAATTATAGTATCAAGTGGAGTTTGAGAAAGGGTGTTGAGCTCGAGTTACTCTTGAGGTGATCAGGTTGGTGGTGCCTTGGTGTCTATGGTGTGACATGATGATGGAAAAGGATAGTGGATGGTTTTTCTAGGTAATGTCACTGTAAGTCAAGTATTAGTTTTGATGAGTCTATTTGGATAATCTTGAGATGCCTCTAGGGGTTAAGGCATAAAGATCAGGTTTTTATAATGTGTCAGTGGTTGTAGCCCAGTGTTTTTAAGGAAATTCAATCAAATTTGTGTTAGTATTTTATTTCTCTCATGTAATTGGATATACTCAGTCAATAAATACATCAGGAACTTCATTAGGGATATTAAGGGAGTATGATGGGAATTGGATAAGAATTTTTTAGCAAAGTATGGTATGATCATGTTGTGAATAGATTGTAGAGGGACATTTATTCTGAATTGGAATCTAGAAAAAATAATGGGTTCTAATGTTTTAGTAGTGTTCTCATGATTTTATGGGTATGATAGTTGGTAACCATGTTGAGATCATGGTTACAACACTAGAGGAATGTTCTGATAAGCAATTCCGATGGTGGGTTGTACCATCGTTCGAAATTGGAATTCTCATGCTAGTTCCTCTAGTTGGGAGCACTATAGGCTAGTTGATGAATGAGTAAATGATATATTAATGTATCGAGATAGATGGTCTTATGTAATATCCTTCTCAATGTTTCTATATTAGTTATGAATGTTTTCTCTTGTTTTGGTGGTTATGCATCGTATGTTTAAATTAGTAATTTGGAATCATATTGGGCATTTAGAAATGTAAAATGAACATTTTAATGAGAATTAATGACCATGGTATCTTAGTATGTTCATTTTGATAACCACTGGAGATTCTTGTAGATGATAAGTCTTTAAGTGGGGAGGTTTTAATATCATGTGTCCGTATGAGATGAAAATTTCAAAATGAATTTTAATTTTCAATTTACTAGATGGGTCAATTTTTCATTAGAGATTTGGAATGTAATTTCAAGAGTTTGAATGACTCAAAGTTAGGTTTTTAGATGTATAATAAAGATTAAAAAGTATATTGGAGGTTTTAAAAGCATCTTGGGGGTTCAGGTCTTGGAGTTTGAGTTTTTAGAATGGTAGTCTATGGGTGAATAGTTAGTTATAACCATGTACCCCAACTATGTGGACAAAAAAATATAAGAATATGGCCTAAGAAACCTTGTGTAAGGCCTTATGATACCATGTGAGTTTCTACAGTAAACTAAATACATGTCACATAGTTGGTTCATGGTCTGTTAAACCATGAATCATATCCATGTGGGGTGGCTGGTCTTAGATAGTTCTAGATGCACAATTAGTGCATGGGTTCGAAAAATGTGTGGCCAAAAAATGTGCCAATTTAAAAGTAGAGAATAAAAACGTTTTACCTCAATATTTTAAGTATTTAACCCACCCTTTCACATCCTATCATGTTCATGTGACCCCCATCGGCTCTCTCCTCTTCCCACCTTCAATTTTGGGTGGTTTTGAATCTTTTTTTTTTTTGAATTTTTAGGTCAGTCTTTCCCCTATGATTTTTTCATTTCCTCTTCTCATTCCTTCTATATAATTTCTAAGTTCTCTAGTTTAGGTTTCATTGTTCATTCCACTAGAGCATGGTGAATTGTCCCATATCTCAAGGTCTTTTGGATGTCTTATATGTAGTAGATTCTGAGATAGTGTCTGTACGACATCGCACATCATTTCATTAGAGGTTTGTTGCACTATAAATTTTTGTAAGGTTTTTTCCATTAAATTTAATTTTAATGTTTTTGTATTTTTGTTTTAGGTTTGGTATTTTTCATAGAATGTGTTCAAGGTTATGTTCCAGATCTTGTTGAGTGGGTGGAATTAGTTTCTATGCATCGAGAGCATTCAGGGATTAAGTGGACACATTTTCCTAAGTGGTTCATCTTGGTTAATTAGGTGTAGGTTATTATTTTATATATATATTTTTATAGATAATTAACCTTAGTTTTTTGGATTCAAGTTAATACCATGGAATTTTTAGGCTTTGGTTCTCAGTCTTGGGAGACCTCAGGTAGTGGGTTTCTGGATAGTGGTGAATGTAAATCTTTGTTAATGAGGTCTAAGAGAAATTACCCATAGTTTTGATAATTTATTTTCAAGATTATTTATAATTTTTTACAGTTACAATGCATGGTGTTATTGCTTCCTTGGTATAAGAAAATAGTTTTTGGCTTTAAATTCATACCTTCATCCTCTCATGGATCCCATCAAGTTTGTTGGTAATTATGAGACCAAAACTATGGATTCCTATGAGGTTTGATTGTTATTTAAAATAGTAAAGTGGGGATTTAATTGGTGAAATAAGTGGATTACAAGCTTAACCCAATTAGGATCATTTTGTTTCCTTGATATCATGGTTAAAGGGATTAATTATTTTAACTTGATAATAAATTTTTTATGACATGTTATGAGGATAAAATTATATTTTTTCATGTGCTATGATTTTTTGAAATTCCTATGAGGATTTGGAAATTTTTTTAATTATGAGAATTGGATGTTGATCTGGTTTGGGTTTTTAATGGGTGAAAACTATTTTTTAAAGAGGGAATTCTTTAAATGGGGTAGTAGCCTCAGAGATATTTGAAAATAGGTTTTTAATTGAATTTCAAATGTTGATTTGAAATTGGTGTGTAGTTATCCTTTGGAGAAAATTCCATAATGGATATTTTAAAGGTTTTGATAGAAATGAAGGTCTTTGGACATGTTTTTGATGCTAAAGAGGAAGGCCTATGTTTTTTAGGTTGGATTAAAAATATTTTAAATGAATGTGTTATTTTCATAAATCTCCAAAGAGTGTTTGGAATAGTTTTTTATGTTATGTGAAGGGGATTGGAATTTTGATCCATGTTGTGGTGTTAAAGGCCCATTTTGACCATGGTAAATAATAGTATGGTTTAGTACATGATGATTCACATCCATGATTTAGGATATTAGACATGATTCTCCACATCCATGATTTGGGATATTGGACATGACACCCTACATTATTAATTTATGATATTTGATATGATTCTTTACAATGATGATTTCAGATGTTGGACTTGATGATTTGCATCCATGATTTGGAATGTTGGATATAGTACTCTGTAACAATGGCTTGGGTTAAATTTTGATTCTATACGCACTAACAATACTTGAACAAGGTGGGGATAACTTGGACTGACTCTCCTTAGTACCTAGAATTTAAATGATTACTGAATGTTCTTATTTGACTTTAAGTATGAATAACACTATGATTTATGGCTTAGATGACTTTCTTTATTCGAAGAAATTTTGGTTTCCTTGGGTATTACTTTAAAACCTGATGGCTAATATTTTAATTAATAAAAGGTTTTTTAAAAATGTATATTCTTTTATATATCATTTAGAATTACCTTGTACATATACATAAAAAAAATTAGACTTTCTATCATTTTAGAAACCATTTTTGGTGGCCTATTGAGTTTTACTCACACTCTGCTCAGTCTTCCACTACACATGGGTAACTGAGTAGATATTACATGTTTATTTCATGCATAGGTTTTGGATAATTCCTGGGTTAAGTTTTGAATGATCAGGCATGATATCTTAGATGGTATATAGAGACTATATGATATTCGGCTCATATATGTGTTAGGACCAAGTTTTGTTTTGGTTTTATTTGTTGTCAATGGATTAACATGTGGAATGTATTATTGAAGAAGAAAAAAGTGATTAAAACATAATGCTTGATTAGAAACTCTATAAATATGGATAAAGGAAAGGTTTCTACAATGTTGTCAATCAGACCCACATCATCGTACCCAATCCATCACCATGAGTCATCAGATCTAGAAAATTTGAATGATAATTTGATGGAAAGTTGTATACTACTAGGAATCAATCTCAGGTAGAATCGAACTTAAATTTTTGTTGAGTGAGACTTCAAAAGTTTGGGATGTAATGGTACTTCCAAGTTTTAAATATGAAGATGCTCTGTTGTTTTGTAAGTCTTAAAGCATCATAAGTAATCTGTTATAATTATGATCCAATTTGTGTGAAAGAAACTCAGAAAAGAAAGACTGATACATTGGATTAAATTTTTGTTAAAAAGATTAATATGTTCTGAGAAGGAATAATGATAAATTCTGAATGCATAATCATCTGAATAAGAATCGGTATGAGAATCATCGGATGGGAACCAACTCCAGTTCATCAGATACGGTATGCCACTGATCAACTAGAGGAATCCTGATAACCAATACATAAATATAACATAGATAAAAATTTATCGGAATGAAATAGATACTGATCCATAGGATAAGAAATAGGAGTCGATATATAAACACAGATATGATTTTGGATTCATACAATTGGTATGAGAAAATGTATGAAGTATTTTATCATAATGAGGAAGTAATTGAAAATGTGAGAAATGTTTGAGTTTCTATGGAAGTGATTGAAGTTGAATGAAGTTTTAAAAAGGTACAAAAATTATTATGGTGGAATTTTTTTAAAGTTTCAGTTCATACATAGCATTGAAACAGGAAATCATTTGTTTGTTTTATTTCTTCATGTGATTCAAGAGAAAATGAATTGAGTTTGTTTCAATTGATATAAGAAAAGGCTTAAAAGTTTCAAATAGGTGAAAATATTCTACATCATATGATCTTTACATAAGAAATTCTTTTGGATTATTTTTTTATAAGAAAGACCACCAGACTATGATTGAGGCAGAAACATCAATCGAAGTCACAAAACAAATGATGATCAGACTCAGAAAATCAAACTGAAGAATCGTTTGTAAATTCAAAGAAATATGAAGTTTTTAGAAGATTCAAGAAGTTTTAAGAATCTCCTAGATGTATCTATCAGAATTGAATCATTCAAATATGGAGACCCAAATTAATGAGAAATTAGGAAATTTTGAATTTAATTGAGTGGGAAGAAGTATTTTATTTCCCAACATTACCATTATGGGATGACTATAAATAGATATCAGAGTACATTTATACTTGAATCTATTCACATGTGAAAAAATTGGAGCTCTAAGAATTGTGGTATGGTTATTGAGTTTCTATCCAAATATTTGATTCTTCTTGAAGCTATGGAATATCCATCAGAGTGAGGTTCAATATTCTCATCAGATAAAGTTTCATTGGATGACATTTCATCAGATCGAGTCCATCAGAGTGAGCCCATCAAAGCAACATTCATCAAAGTGAGGTCCATCGGATAGAGTTCCATAGTACAAATAAGTGGTGTGTTTCTAATTGATTTTATACTCAATTAAAGTACAAGGAGTATAAGTAGGATCATATATAGGATAACCAGATGGAGATCGTCAGATAGAGGTTACCAAACTGAGGCTGATGAGACTGACTTTGGCTGATGAAATTTTCTAGACAGTGATTTTGGAATAATTTTCAATACCTACAAGTTCCTAATATAATTGTTCAATTATTTAAAGATTTTAAACAAGTAAAGTTTGATTCATATTAATTTTGGAGGAAGTGAATAACTTTATAAAGTGGATTAGAAAAGAATTAAAGTGAAGCTTGTAACTATGGATACTTACCAATTGTTGAAAAGGATTATTTATTTGTTGGGTTATATAACCTACTTTCAAAAGTGGATATGAAAAGGATATATGGGGGTATAATGGACTATAGTAGGTAAGATTATACTAGGATTATATAATTGTTCACTTCTTGAGCTTTTTTATTCCATAAATAAGATAGTGAAATAATACATGTTGGTGGGACTATCCATCATGGAAACGAGTAGGTATTAGTACTAAATCTTGTAAATATTTTGCAATGCATTCTCATTACATTTTTTCTATATGAAAGTTACGGTTGAAAAGTTATATTTGAGTGTATCATAACTCAAACCACTTTCATAAGATAATAAAATATTCTAAGGTAACTAAGAAACTTTCTTATAAAAAGAAAAAGGAACCACTGATTCACCCCCCCCCCCCCTCTTAGTGGTCTCAATCCTACCTGGGAACAACAATTGGTATGAGAGAAGGTCACCACTAAAAAATCCATCTCTGAGAATGGATAATTTCAATTTAGTGAATAATAGGGGTGTTAGTATATTTTATTGTAAAAATTATCATATTTTGAAGAATAATATTATACCTTATCTTCTATATCTTGTCATTAAATTCAGAGATGTAGAAATAGTGGGATTTCTTCCCATCAATGAAGTTTTTATAACATATGTGAATAAGTGGAGTATAAAAACAGATGCAAAAGCACGGAATTCTTTGTTGATGGATCTTACTAATAATGTTTATACAAATATTATCGGGTTACAAATAACCAATAGTATGTGGGATAATCATAGAAGTAGTTATGAGGGAAATGAGAAAGATTAATAATCCAAGTAACAAATCTAGAGAAGTAGGTTTTAGGATGTGAAAATTGCTAATGATAAACGTACTGATAGTTACTTTATAAGATTCAATGAGATTTTGAGTAAAATCATAAGTTTTGGTGAGAATTTAAAAGTCTATACAATTGTTAGGAATCTTATGAGAAACATTTCAGATATATTTGATGTTAAAGTTTTGACTTTAGAATATCATGAAGATTTATCAATGGATGAACTTCAGATTATTCTGGTCGCATAGGAAATGAAAAAATGCCCTACTTTTAAGAGAAATTCTAGTAGATAAATGGATTTCAATGATTTTTTAAAAGGTAAAAACAAAGATAAATAATTTTAATAAGCATTAAGTGATTTGGAAGAAGATGAGTAAGTTAAAGATTTTAACATAATTGTTTACCTCCTCTAGAAGAAATACAATAAGAGAAAATGTAAAGGTAAAACTCTAAAATGTTGGAATTGTGAAGGGAAATGACATTTTGCAAAAACTTTTCCTTGGAAGAAATTTGAAGAGTATGAGTCTGTAGAATATGATAATAAATCTCATAAACAATATTGGAATAAAAATAAAGAAATATTTCTTTATTACAAGAAGAAGAAAAGTTATTTTAGTATAAGAAAGAAGGATGATTCCTCATCTAATGATGAATCTAATCATCAACTAAAATCCATTTCACAAGTTATAAATGGAAGTTATTCTTCATATAATGATGATGATGGTGAATAGATTTCTGAGATAGATTGGATACTTATAAAAAAATTGAAAAATTAATTAATCGGAATAATCAACTCAATAAAGAAAGAATAAAATTGCTTAAATATTTTAAAGATAAAAATTTTGAGAATGATGATCAGATTAATAAAGAGGATTCAAATATCAATTTTATTATATCATAAAATTTGAATGTTTGTGATATTTAAAGGAAATTGAAAGGTTGTGAAGAAAAATCATCTGGAAATGAGATCCTCAACATGAAAGAATATACACTTTTTGATGAAAATAAGAAGAATGAGTTGAAGATAGATAAATTGAAAAAGATGATAGATATTCTCATAAATTAGTTTGGAAAATAAAGAAAAGGATGTATTATAACAAAATCACTTCTTATTACAATACAAAGTTATATAATAAATATGAGATAAAACTTCACCAAATCAGTTGATGTTAAAGGTGAAACTTTTAAAGATGGTGAAAATAAGGGTTTACAAAATCATGTTTTTGATAAGACATATTTCACCAATAGAGGTGATAATTATTCAATAAATCATATTCTTGGGAAAATTGGCCCATGATTTTTGAATAAAAAACAAAAAAAACATCTAAAAAAATTTACAATCAACCCAAAAAATTAAGATTAAGAGTTCATTATTGGTGTTGTGGAGTTTTTAGAAACATATCTTAGTCATGTTGGTAAAAAATGTCTCCACCATGAAACATGTATAAATCAAGGGGGTTATGATAAGAAAATAAGATAAAATGTCCCTAAAAATTATGGGGGACTAAAAAAGGAAATTCAGAAGGTGAATAAAGATGAATACGTTAATAAAGTTGATAAAAGAAAACATTTTGAGTCTGAAAATAAAGAGTGCTTAGTTATTTGTCCATAATAAGTGTCCATGGATAGAAAGTTAGAAAAGGCACAAATATCAGCTGAAGAGAATATCAAGAAAAATATTTATGAATATGTGAGAAAATTTGATTCAAATTTATCAATAGATGGTGATTTGAATATTCATAAAAGGTACAAGAGGTATGAGAAAGAAGGTCATGTTACTAATAATTTTTTGAATATCTTTCCAGAATAAGAAGAATGCATGAGGAATTTGTTACAAATACTTTATAACAAGAAGGTTTCTAAAGTTTAATAAGAGTTTAAAACTTTATCTAAAGATTATATAGATAAAAAAATTGTTAGAAAATATGAGAAGGATGGACAAAAGGAAGAAAACACATCCAATAAAAAATAAAAGAAGAATAAGAAAAATTAAATAGTGGGAGTGGACCCTCAAATTGATTTTCTTCCTGATAAACTATGAAGTTCCTCCTTATTACCAAAATATTTTTATTTGTACTAACTTTTAGGGAATTGAAAAAGTTTATGTAAGGAAGCTAAGAATTTATTCTATTAGTATTCATGAAAAATAAATTAATGAGGTTACAAAATATGATTTTTTGGAAAGTTGTGTTTATACACCTAAAATTTTTGATATTTTTTTTGAGATGGGTGGAGGTTATTTTTTATCTTAAAAAAATCCTCTCATGAGTTCCCCAGATGTAATAATGTTTAAATAAATATAAAAATTTATTACATGAAATCTGTGTTATGTTAAACATTCATAAACTTGATTATACACTCTTTTTTTAGACATAATTTTTTCCCACATAGACTTAGAGTGGTTTAGTAAAAGGATTTTTGTTAAGAAACTCATGTGATGCTTATGTTCTCCTGGAGAATATTTTTAAGATTCTGAGATGAAAAGTTCCAAGCATTTGAAATGAGAAAATATTTTAATAATGGGGGAAACTTTTCATGATATCCCCTTTGAATTTGATTTTTAATAAGGGGAAGGAGATATATTAAGGGGGATAAGTTCATGATTGGTGAAGATAAAAAGTAGGGGGAGCAATATTTTAGGGGGAGAAGATATGGAGAATACATAAGTATTGACAACAAACACAAAGGGGGAGATTTTTATGACCAAGTTGTATTTTGGTTGTATTTTTTTAGTAGATCAATATTTGGAATGTATTATTTAACAAGAGAAAAGTGAGTAAAACAAATTACTTTATGAGAACCTACTAAAAATATAGATAAAGGAAAGTTTTCTACAAAGTTTTCATTTAGACCCACCTCATCATACCCAATCCATCAACATGAGTTATCGGATCCAGATAATGAGAATAATAATTTGATAGAAAGTAAGAGACAACTAAGAATCAGTCTTAGGTAGAATCAGTCTCATAAGTTTGCTAAGTGAGACTTCAAAATTATGGGAATTCGTAGTACTTCCAAGTTTCAAATCTGATGATGCTTTTCTGTTTTGTAAGTCTTCAAACATCATAAGTAATACGGTATACTTGTGGTCCTTGTTTTGTGAAAGAAATATAGAGAAGGAATAATGATACATCGGATTTTGTTTCTATTAGAAATAATAATATGATTTGATAAGGAAGAATGAGAAATTTCGAATTTAGAATCATTGGGATACATATTGCTATGAGAATCATCAGATGGGTAGTGACACCAGTTCATCAGACACAGTATGCCACTGATCCACTGGAGGAATCTTGAAAACCAAAATATTGATATGACATGGATACAGATCCAATAGTATGAAATTGATATTGATCCATCATACAGGAAATTGGCATCAATACCTTGAAATAGGGGCAGATCTAATTTGTAATTGGATCCATACAATCGGTCTGAGAAAATGTATGAAGTGTTTTATCATAATGAGGAAACAATTGAAAATGTTAGAAATTTTTGTGTTGATCTGGAATTGATTAAATTTGAATAAATTATAACGAAGGTAAAAAAATGATTAGGGAATATTTTTTTAAAATTTCAGCTGATAAAGAACATTAAAGAAAGAAATCACTTATTTTTTTAATTTCTTCAAGTGAGTCGTGATAGAATTAACTAAGTATGTTTCAATTGAGTTAAGAAAAATGTAAAACGTTTTGAAGAGGTAAAAATACGTTGGATATGATGATATTTCCATAAGAAATTCAATTAGATGATTTTTTCAAAAGAAAGTCTGTTATATTGAGACTAAGGTAAAACATCAATCAGAGTCACAAAACAAGGGATGATTAGACTCAAAAAATTCAATTGAAGAATTTTTTGTAAATTATAAGGATTTTAAAGCTTTGATAAGATTTGAGATGTTCAAGAAGCATATAGAAGTATCTATAATAATTTAATAATTAAAATATGAAGACATAAATGAATGATAAATTTGGGAACTGTGAATTTTATTTAGTAGGAAGAAGAATTTATTTTCCTGCATTTACTATTCTGGGATGACTATAAGTAGAGAGAAAATTACATTCATACTTGAAACTATTCAGATGTGTAGAAAGTGAAGCTCTAAAAATTGTGGGACAGGTATTGATATTCCAACTAGAATTATGTTTTAGGTTGAAGATAAGGAAGATCAATCGGAGTGAGGTTCAATCTGATCATCAGAGAAATCTCCATCGAATGATGTTTCATTAGAGTGAGTCCATCATAATGAGCCCATTAGAGTGACATCCATTACAATGTGGTCCATCAGATGGAGTTCCATTGTATAAAGAAGTGATGAGTTATGGATTGATTTTCTATGCTATTAAATCATAAATAGTAGAAGTAGAATTGGATGGAGGCTAATCTGATGGAGACTATCGGACATAGGTTATCAGACTGAGGCTGATCAGACTGACTTTTGATAAGAAATTTCTCAAATAGATAATTTGGAAGATTTTTCAAGATGAAAAAGTTACTTAGATAATTTTTTATCTTTTTAAAGATTGTACAAAGTTAGAGTTTCATTTAGCTTACTTGTAGAGGAAATGAATAACTTTTTGAATTGGATCAGAAAATATGGAAAGTAGGGCTTGTTACTGTGGATACTTACCAGTTTTTGAAAAGGATTATCTATTTTTTGGGGTGTATAACCATATATGGAAAGTGGATATGAAAATTATAGTTGGGGAGTACAACCAAATATACTAGGAAAGTTTCTATTGGGATCGTAGAATTGTTCAATGCTTGTGTCTTTGTATTCTGAAAAGAAGATAGTGAAAGAATCCATATTTGCGGGACTATCCAACATGGAAAGGAGTATTTCTTAGTTCTAAACCTTGTAAATATCATGTAATTTCTTATCTTTACATTTTTTTCATACAAAAGGTGTCGCAAACCAACCTGAGTCAACCCTGAATCAGTCACCCGAGCTGGTCCGCAGCATGGCCCGAAGGGCATTCCCGATCCCCATAAGCTGGAAACCAGTGTCGAGCATCAAAATAAGCAGTTGAGAACAATTTATCCCATAAAAATAAGACAGATAAAAAGAAATAAACAAAAAAAACAAGTAAACAACACTAAAAGCGGAAAATAAAAATAAAGATAAACAACTAGACATACCTCCAAGTGACCCCATGAGTCACCACCAAACCTAAAACCACGCTCTCCCAACACCGATCCAAAACTAGAACTTGAAACTGAAAAGTAAAGTATGCGTGAGCATCGAGATGCTTAGTAGGAAAGGAAAGGAATAACAATTCTTTATTCCCTTACCTTTAAAAAGAAATCCAATTATGCTAATTTGAAAATAATTCTTAATAAAGTAATGCTTTTCATTATTTTCAAATTCAAGTCACAAGTTTACATTTATAAGGAAATCGTTTATGTTCCATTATATTTTCAAAATAGATTCCAAGCGTGTATTAACATTTTGAAATGAAAAGAAAGTAGTTTAGAATGAAATGTGGTTTCTCACAAATGAGATAACAAGTACAAAACAACTAAAATTAAAATCAGATCACAAGCACCATGTCGCAAATGAGAACCATGGGAAATCCCTATAGTTAACTAGGACAAATAGGATTCTAGAGACCTCGTAACTCGGTGAAAAAATAATCATATCAATATCTATTCTCATACAAGATCCACTAGTAGGGAATATTCCCATAACCTAGTGGTCCCCAATCATCATGAAAAATTTTAGTTAGTGTTATAGCATTAATCCAGCTAGACAAAACTGGGACGAACCACTGCTGAATCATTTAGTGTACTAGTCATAGTCTTCCCACCTAGGTACCCAGGGTTTCCCATGTGCTCTATTTCAAATGGTGGTGAGGTTTTATCAAAAACACATAAATAAACATAACACTTTCTTTATCCAAAATCCATTAAACCTCTCACTATTGTTCTCTCTCCTTAAGCACATTCCCCCTTTTATGTCACATAGCATCACATAAGCCTCTTCATTAGTTAAAAATACACATTTGACATACACATCATGTTTCTAAAACAATGGGGAATGCCTTAAGATGGATTTTTCACATTCACAAATCATTTTCAAGGTACCAAATGGGCCTCATTACTCCACTAGAATGACTTTAATTTAGAAAACATGTTCACACAAAAACTCATTTTGGAAATCACTTTGGAACTCTTTGGAAATCAAACAGGTCATTACCCTTTTAAAAAAATCATCTAAAAGGCCACACACCTTTGGAAATATCCATTTCACATTCAAAACATCTAGAAAAACACTTTTCAAGAACCAAAACCATTTATATATACTTATATATATAGCATATGAATTTCATATAAAAGCAAAAAACTCACTTTTAAAAGAACACTAAGCAATATAGAAAATTCTAAATAAAGATCAGGGCATAGGGAACCTTCCTCAAGTGGAACCAAGTCATCCACTTCAGCTCTAGGTGCTTTCTAACTAAAAGTTTCTTCTCCCCCACTAAGCATATGTGCCTTCTCATACATGCAAGGATACTTATCCCCTATGCACACATTTACATGGCCCATGAACATGTGCAAGGGGATCCTTATAGGTATGCTTATACGCATATACCAGTCTCCATTCACCTGGATATGAATTTTTATATATACACATAGGCACACCAAGACCCATACATGTACATTCAATTCCATGGATGAATATACACGTAATGGGGGAACCTACATGTATATATTTACTTACCTGTGCACACGTAGGTGATTCTCCCTTAGATATGATGACTCGAAACCACTCAAAACAATCCAATGCACTACACAAAAATTATAAGGAACTTTAAAACATCAAAATAATACTATTAAACAAGTATGAAACCAACTAGCGGCATAAAAGTCCATACCTCAAAACATGAAACATTTGAAGAAGGAAAAATGAGACCGCTTCACCTTACATGCATATAGAACGAATGGCCCAAAGCCCTTCTTTTCTATTTTATTATGGATAATCCCCCCATTTAAGGGTTGAAGGGGAACCCGTACATGACCCATAGGCCCATGGCACAAGGCCTGACTGACCCGAAATACATGACCCAAAGGCCGAGAGACATATCATGCCCAATACATGACCCGTACGCCCAGCCCACTTGAACTACCCCTCCCCAACTTCATCACCTTATATGCATATACATTTTCATATATATATATATATATATATTTATATTTATTTAGTTATTTATTTATTGACCTAAAGTACATATTCCCCTCTCCATGAGGTAATATGTACAAGGAGGATATATATATATATACATGCCTACCCATGTATATACATGTAGGCATTTGCTGCCAAACACTCGAACTCACACTATGATGACCACAACATACTACAACAATAAAAAGGAGTATAATAATCACAAAAGTCTTCAAATAAAAGTAAATTAAACAATTCATCAAGAGAAACCTCACCTAAAATGGTGACCGACGAATAGAGATGGACCAAAATCACAAATCAGTGACCAACACACAACAAGATAATTACTACGAACCTTAAAACACATAAAGATCCTAATTCAATAGGTGTGAAACCAATATGCGGGTTTAGAACCTTACCCCAAACGATGTCGGTGAGTGAAATTGAACCCATCTGCTTCGCCTTCAGTTGTGGATGCCAAAACACAATGAATCTGACCTGAGGAACCCATTGTTATCCCTAGAAATGAAAGAAATCATCAAAAATTTACCACCAAGGAACCCTAGGGTTCATAAAAATCAAGGAGGGCGACGGGGAGGAGGGAAATTATCCCAAGAAAGAAGGAGAATTGAATATGATAGATTACCTCAACGATATAACCGCAAAACTGGAGGAGACCGATTGTTTCTCTAGAGAAAGAGAGAGATGAGAGGGAGGGAGAAGCGTGGGATACAAGGTCTCAGCCCAGGGGGTGCACAATGTAGAGAGGGATATTTAGAGGTATCTTCCCCATAAGAGAGGCCATAGGAGGGGAGAGTGGCCAATACGAGGGGAGGTGGTTCGATGTGGTGAATAAGGGGAGGGGTGAGGCATGACGTGAGGGTAAAAGGGGAGAAATAATGAGAGGAAAAAAAGAGAAAAGAAATAGAAAAGAAAAAAAATAAAGAAAAATAAATAGAATAAAAAGAAAAGAAGACCTAATAATAATATAACTAATAATAATATTAATAATAATATTATCCCAAAAATGTTATAAATAAAAATGAAATACAACGCATCAGGTCGGGGTGTGACAATTCTACCCACCATGACACTTTTTTCCCCTAGAAATTCCCAAAAGAATCAGTTTTTCAAAGCTCAAAATAAGGATATAACGACTCTCAAAACAAAATCCATACCACTTGAGGATTGAACACTCACTTTCCACCAAATAATTGAAACCTTGAGACTCAGACTACCAATCTAAAGAACCAATGACACAAGACTCACATTTCTAAACACGACCACAACCTGGAACACCCCGACCCCTAACATAGAAATAACTAGAGTCTGCTCGAGATCTCCCATGAACATTTTCCATACGAACCAGAATCTCGGCTAACCATCTACATGGATGAGGGTCGGGTAGAGGAGAGGTAAAGTGTTTCCCCGACAAGAACACCTTGAAGATTAAGTTCTCTATGAATTTTTTATATGTTGGTCTCCCCACCATATTCAGACTCTAGTCAAATACTGATTTCTCAAATCAAAAAAAATAGAAAATCAAACAAGACCCCTAACACTAGTGTGACCCCTCAACATTTCGAGTAGCACCCTACCATTTTGAGGAAAGACATTAGCGAGACCAGTAGTGGGTCTCCCCACCATATTAGAAACTAAGTAGTACAATGGAACCAACATGGGAACTCTCAATTCAGTTTCAATAATGCGGATTGAATTTCCCATCATGAACCCACCAACACGGACTGGCTTCTAAAATAGAAGAGGGGTCCAAATAGAAGGAACCTAAAATTAACACTAACTCCAGACTCACCACTTCCCCAGGACATGAGCATCTCTAATGGGAAATACCCAAATCCCAAAATCGCTTAAGGGTAAGTCTAACCACTAGAGATTGTATATCCCATGAGACACAACCATGAAAACTTCATGAAAGAGGATACTGAGACCTCCAAAACAATCCCCCCCAAAATAGACAACCACATGAAGTGAAAACTTAACCAGTCTCTTCCCTAACCTTAAAGATGACAAGTTGGATGCACATCCCTTGCACCTGAAAACTATATGACTACGTGAAAAGATTCACTCTGAGACCTATGGCTGGATATCTAGTGTATTAAAGTATCTGTTGCATTTCAATCATTAACTAACAACCTCCAACTAAGGCATCATCTTCTAGAAAGATTGATTATCGACTTCCCTAGGTGACCCAAATAGCCACACATTTGATAAGACTTCAAAAGAGTACGATGAATGGGTTTGAGTGCCCAAATTGACCACATTGGAAACAAATGACTATGTGGTCTTAGGAATGAGAAACAAAAACTAATGAAATACTCATGCCAAAAACATATGCCTCTGGTTCACACTCTGCACCAGATGGGGAACCCTTTATGAGCACCTTGAAAAACAAGATTGTCATTTTTCTCAGTTTGTGGCCCCAACTTGTAAGGAGAAGGAATCAATCACCCTTCTCTAGCCTGAACATAACCCGTCAAACAAAACCAGGACGAATTTTCTTTCACAAGATTTAGAGTTTATAAAGACCCTAAGAAACACTCAACTTCCTAAAGTTACACCGCAACCCATATTGAACCTTAGACACCATCGAGAAAACAAGTAACAATACAAAGAAAATAACCCCACCACTCCACTGGGGGTTTGGGAAAAACTAACAACTGAAAATAACCACTCAGGGACCTTTGAACATTTCTAGGCATAATACTTTAAACAAGAAGAACAAAACCAACTTGAATCATGTCACAAAACAAGCCTCCACATTTAACCATAAATCATAAACTCAAACTCAAAACATCATTTCAACCTTGAAACACCAGCTCGAAAATAAGAATCAAGCCCATAGACTAATAAATCACAAAATCAAACCATAACCAAATCAAATATCAACTGAAATAATACCAAAGAAACATCACCAACCAAGCCAAATCCCCTCTTTCACAAATGACCATTTTCAAAACCATTCGATTTCAAAACCATCTGAATGCTAAAAACCCCTTTTAAAACCCATTTTACTTTTTCTAATTCTTAAACAAAATTCATCCCAGCACATCACTAATCAAAATATGCTTTTGGAAA
Organism: Viscum album; assembly: GCA_963277665.1. Classification (NCBI taxonomy): domain Eukaryota; kingdom Viridiplantae; phylum Streptophyta; class Magnoliopsida; order Santalales; family Viscaceae; genus Viscum; species Viscum album. The sequence goes on along the minus strand of OY728150.1, from coordinate 1,676,678,969 downwards.
ACAAAACAATCTTTAAAAACCGAGAACCCACTATTGGTATTCCATGAAACCTCACATACATACATTATTGTGCCAACTCGAGAACCCATCCATGCGTACCAACAACCGTCCACATCCAATTACATTCATCCATATGTGTGGGAATCCACAGTAATACCAAAGGTAAAATAAATCATTTCCAAGAAACATCTATTTCACATTTCTCAAAAATTTCAAAAACTCCAAACATTTTCCAAATCAATTTTTGATTTATGATTTTTAAAAGATTTCAAGGATCCCAAAATAATTATTTTGCCCAAAAAGTTCCCAAAAGAACATCCATTTTCAAAATAACTCATTTCATTTTCAAACAAACCAAAATCTTGATTTTGGAAATCCAATTTTAATAAACCAATAATCAATTTTAAAACTCGAGGAAAACACTCCAAAACCAACAAAAACCCACACCAAGAACATCCCAAAGAAACTATTTCACTTGATAAATCAAGATTTTAAATTCTCAAATAAACAACTGCCACACACGTCTTGGTCACACAATTTGGAAGATTGTTCACTGACCGGGTGAGTACATAGGAAGTCATCAAAGGTAATTTCATGGTTTGTATATGGATTTCCAGGCTGTGCACAGCAACCATGCACCCATCTAGAATGACCACCAAAATTCAAGACCAACTAGAAACACGCAAAAAATAATCAAAACCTTGATACCAATCAACATACAAGCATAGAATCTGAGGCAAGACCATCCCGGACCACCCTAGCTATTCAAATGTCGTTCTGAATTGGTGGTGACCAATCACCTACCCGCAATTGACCACTTGGATTACGACACTCCTAACTCCAAATTATCGTACATCTCTAGGGGACACGAGATAAACTTGCCTCTCATACCATTTTGTTACAAACTAACCAGGGTCGACCCTAAATTGGTCACCCAATCCGGTTTGCATCATGGCCCAAAGGGCGTTCCCAATCCCCACGGGCTAGAAACTAGTGTCGGACATCAAAATGAGTAGTTGGGAACAATTTAGCCCAGAAAAATAGGACTGATAAACAGAAATAAACTGAAAAAAATAGGTAAACAACACTAACAGCATAAAATAAATTAAATATAAACAACTATACATACCTCTAAGTGACCCTATGGGTCACCACTAAACATAGAACCACGCTCTCCCAAGACCGATCCAAGACTAGATCCTAAAACTGAAAATTAAATTAGGCGTGAGCACCGAGATGCTCAGTAGGAAAGGAAGGGAATAACAATTCCCTACGACCTTACCATTAAAAATAAATCCAATTATGATAATTTGAAGCTAAGAAATAATGAATTAATGTTTTTCATTCTTTTAAAATTCAAGTCACAATTTGACATTTTTAAGGAAAGCATTTCTATTCCACTATATTTTCAAAATAGATTCCAAGCATGTATTAACCTTTTGAAATGAAAAGAAAGCAGTTTAGATTAAAATGTGGTTTTTTAGAAATGAGACAACAAGTATGAAACAACTAAAATGAAAATTAGAACACAAGAACCATGTCACAAACAAGCACCATGGGAAATACCTATAGGTAACTAAGATAAATGGTACCCTAGAGACCCCATACATCGGTGAAAAAGTTACCATATCAATATATGTTCTCATGCATGAGCCACTAGTAGGGAATATTCCCATAACCTAATGGTCCCCAGTCATCATCCAAAAGATTAGTTAGTGTTATAGAGTTAATCCTACTAGACTAAACCAAGATGAACCACTGTATAATCCACTAGAATACAAGTCCTATTCTTCCCACCTAGGTACCCAGGGTGTCCCATGTTCTCTATTTCAAATAGTGGTGAGGTTTTATCAAAAACACATAAATGAACATAACACTTTATTCAAAATCCATTCAACCTCTCACTACTATTCTCCCTCCTTAAGAGTATTCCCCTTTTTATGTCACATAACATCATATAAGACTCTTAATTAGGTACATATCACAAACCACACATTTAATATACACATCATGTTTCTAAAACAATGGGAAATGCCTTAAGAGGGGTTTTTTGCATTCAAAAATCATTTTCAAGGTTCCAAATGGTCCTCATTACTCCACAATAATGAATTTTATTTAGAAAACATGTTCACGCAAAACCCATTTTGGAAATCACTCTAAAACTCTTTGGAAATAAAATAGGTCATTACCCTTTTAAAAAAATTAGACAAAAGTCCACATGCCTTTGTAAATACCCATTTCACATTCAAAACATCTAAAAATAATTTTAAAGAACCACAAACATTTATATATACATATATTTACAGAATATTTATTTCATATAAAATAAGAAAACACACTTTCAAAAGAACACTAAGCAATAAAGAAAAATCTAAATAAAGATCAGGGCATAGGGAACCGACCTCAAGTGGAATCAAGTCATCCACTTCAGCTCTTACCACTTTCTAACTAAAATTTTTGGCTCCCCCACTTAGCATATGTGCCTTCGCATACATGCAAGGACACCTAACCCCTATGAACACATTCTCATGGCCCATGAACATGTAAAAGGGGATCCTTACTGGTATGCTTGTATATATATACCAGTTTTCACTCACCAACGTATACATTTTTATATATACACATAGGAACACCTAGCTCCATACATGTACATTCAATGTCGTGGATGAATATACATGTTACAGGGGAACCTAAATGTATATATCTACTTACCTATTCACATGAAGGCGAGTCGGCCTTAGAATCGGCAACTTGAAACCACTCGGAACAATCCAATGCACTACACAAAAATTATAAGGAACCTTAAAACATCAAAATAATTTCATAAAACAAGTATGAAACAAACTAGTGGCATAAAATTCCATACCTCAAAACATGAAACTTTTGAAAAAGGCAGCTCAAGACCGCTTCACCTTACATGCATATAAATTTTCACATATATATATATATACATATATATATATATATCCTTTTACCCAAAGTATATATTCCCCTCACCATGAAAGAATATGTACAATGAGGATATATATATATATAATTTCCTACCCATGTATATACATGTAGGCGTTTGCTTCCAAACACTCAAACTCACATTACGATGACCACAACATACTATAGAAATAAAAAGGAGTCTAATAATCACAAAAGGCTTCAAATAAAACTAAATTAAACAAGGAACCAAGAGAAACCTCACCTCAAATGGTGACTGATGAACTGAGACGGTTTGAAATCACAAATCAATGACCAACTCACTGCAATATAATTACTACGAACCTCAAAACACATAAAGACCTTAATTTAGAAGGTACTAAACCAATATGTGGGTTTATAACCATCCCTCAAATTATGGCAGTGAGTTAAATAGAACCCATTCACTCCTCCTTCAGCGGCGGATGCCAGAACAGAAGGAATCTGACCCAAGGAACCAATTTTTGATCCCGAACAATTAAATAAATCATCAAAAATCGACCACCAAGGAACCCTAGGGTTCGTCCAAATCAAGGAGGGGTGATGGAAATGGGGGAAAATGGACCAATAGGGAAGGATAATAGGAGAGGGGATCTTACCTCGATGAGCCGACTGCAAAACCAGAGTAGACCCAGTTATTTTTTCATAGAAAGAGATATTTGAGAGGGAGGGAGGTGTGTGGGCTACAGGGGATCGGCCAGGGGGTGCGCACTATAGAGAGGGGGCACCGAAGGTGGCTTCTCGAGAAGGGAGGTCGCAGGATGAGAGAGCGGCCAATGAGAGGGGCAGTGGTTTGTCACAGGTGAATAGGGGGAGGGGTGAGGCATGATACAATGGGAGAAGGTGGGGAGAAAGAAGGATTTGAAAAAAAAGGAGAAAAGAAATAAGAAAAAAAAGAGAAAAACAAATAAAAAAAATAAAAAAAGAAAGCCTAATAATAATAATATAACTAATAATAATAATAAACCAAAAAAATTTATAAATTAAAATGAAATATAATGTGCCAGGTCGGGGTGCGATAAAAGGTAAGGTTGAGAAGTTATATTTGACTATATTTTAACTTTGAAATGTTTCAGAGGTTCATTAAAGTTTCTAAGGTAACTAAGAAACTTTCTTATAAGAATAAAAGGGAACCACTAATCCCCCCCCCCTCATTGGACTCAATATTACCTAGTAATAACAATATGTAGTGGATCTATTTTGATTGGTTTATTTTTTTTGGTACATTTTTGGTAACCAGCCTAATGTGTAGTTAGTTGTATATTTGTCATGACTATTTAGGCCTTTAATAAATTACATTTGTTGTCAAGTTTTTTTTTATATTTATCAGTATCTAATTTTATTTTATTTGGTGATGTTTAATATGTAGTTACTAATATTTTATTGAACACTTTGATACAAAGGGTATAGTTACCCCATGGTACCACCCTAGACCCACGCTGCTTGACGACACTTATGGTGTATAAGGAGGCATGCCTAAGGTTGTGTGGAGAACTAGTCTAGTTACTATTTATAGATTGAACCATGATAGGTTGTTACAAGTCTCTCAAGCATCTAGTTAAAGAATGAGAGAGGTAAATTGTCCTTTTTATTGGATTGATTTAATTACCTATATTCAATTCTCACTCACTAACTATTTTTCACCCTCATTGACATTAAATTATCTCTATCATTTCAAACAATGGTTAAAATAGTTTTATTAGGCACAACTTGGATAGGTATAATCCCTTAAGAATCATATATTAGTTAAATTACACCTACCTCAATAAATATTCCAACTCCTTTTTTGACAGCTTCATAAATATTGGGATTAAGTCACCATTGTATATCCTTATCGGTTAGCCTTATCCCCTAAAATAAATCTATACATGAAAATAGAGGGGATAATACTTGATATACCATCCAATTTATACCCAATTTACTTGATGTCCTCCCTTAAAATAATTAAAAAAAATCTTTTTTCTCTATAGGTATATTTTTATAAATTATGATAGGAAATTTATTACTACTCAAATAGTATAATTATTTTAGATTTGGTGGTAATATCTTGAGATATAATGTATGTGGGTGTTGTATGGTTAGAAACACTGAATAAACTAAAATATGTGTACAATAAACATAAAAAATATGATAAATATCATCAAAGTTAGAGAATAGTGCATCAAATCCATTAGAATATTCAATATTTATATCTTGTTCAGAATGAACATCCTCATAACTAAAATATGAATCCTGATCAAAATAAAAAACAAGAGAGGTTTGATCATACAAAAATCTATAAATTCTCTTAGACAACAAACTAAACACAATTAGCATAATCTTCTTAATAATAGAGTAATTAAAAATGGGGGTTTACTATTGGTCAAAATAAGAGAAAAAAAAGTTTAAAGTTGTTATAATGGGTACATAATATAGTTTAAAATACTAAACCTCATAATTTCATCACAAAACTCTATAAAAAATTCACCCACATGCACATTTATAATGTAATTTTTGATAAAGGTCCTACCTAAAATAAGGGGAGCATGAGAGTGTACCCAATCATCCTCTATGTTAATCATGTGTATATAAAAATAAGATATTATGTATCTTAACCAAACAAGGACATTCACAAAGAATCCCACCAGATATGTTGTAGCCCTATTTGTCAATATTAATTCCACCCTCATCGATTTCAACTCATAATCTGTAAAGAAGATTAAATAGAATATGGATTTACATTTATGGAATCATCCAAAACACATAAATCATAAGAAAAGTGAAACATGTCTATGATTAATGGTATGGGTAATTTCTTAGGGTTCTTACACTTCATGGGAATCACTTTTGTGTGAGTAATGAGTATTTACAACTTCCTTCCAAGATTGATCTGCTCATTTACCTTATCCCTCTTCAATTGGTACAAAGCTCTTTCAATAATATAGTACACATTGGGACTTTCTTATGGTCTTTAGGATTGGGATATTGAGTTTAATTCTATTAAAAGTGTTCAATTCATCTTTTTCATTGCCTCCTTGGACATCTTTTTGGTTTAAATTGCTCTGATAGGGAAGGGAATTGGTTTATGAGGTACCTCACTGAGATTTGTTTCCCTTATATTTATCCTTTGGTTTATGATTATCCCAAGTTGATGGTATAATCTCACTTGGGGAGTGAATATTAATGGAATTTTGGTAACACTTCACATACTCATTTCCTTCCCACTTGTCAATGTGATCAAACTAACATTACCAATGGATATTGAGTTTGTTTGGATACAAGTTTATTGGGGTTTCTACTTAAAAAATAATGGAGGTTCGTTATAATCTAGCTCATTTGTGTCTTTATATCCCTCAATTTCTTAACTTTAATCTTTAACTCATTCTATTAATTAAGAAAAGTTTTTTAAAATATCATCAATGTTAAAATCTTCCTTTGGTAGAGAATTCCCTTGTTGTTATCTTGTTATTTCTTGGGTGTTGAATTAATTTTGGGGTCATTGAAAACCTTATTGGTAAGAAGGATTTATTTTTGGTTTTATTGGAAAATATTCCTTTTCTATTATCATATACTATATATGAGACTCGAATGATCTTTATAGACAAGATTTTAGGTTAATACAGATGGATCATACTTATTTTTAAGAGGTTTTTTTTTTCACTAATGTTTGTGTTTACTCCCTGTAAAAAACACTAAAACACTCATTTGTCTCGTGAATTCATGGAAAAAATATATAGGATGATATAGTACTGTGAAAATGTCAAAAACCTTCATTGGTGTGGCTTATGATGAATTTTTAGCCAAAGTAATCTATTTCACCATAGTAGTCAACTCATAAAACTTATTATCAAATAAAAAATTATCCATAGTTAGGGAACTTACTTGTTGTACACCTTTCAGTGTGGTTTTACCTGTATTACCTAATTAGTGAGAGTTTTTTATCTTCTTGTTAATCAATTCTTGAGTGTTCATCATGGTTTTTTTACCAATGATCCACTTTCTTCAGCATCCATCATGATCTTCTCCATGGGAATGAGACATCCATAGAATTATTGAATGAGGAATTTATTAGTGATTTGGTGATGTGGTAAACCTTTAAAAAACTCCTTAAACCTCTCAAAGTATTCATACATTGACTCTCATTTTGTTTTCTTTATTCCCAATATCTCCTTTTGAATTTTATAATCCTTGATTCTAGAAAGAATATATATAAGAAAAGTCATTTCAAGTCTTTCCAATAGGTAATATATTTCCTTTGTTAATAATACATAAAATATTTAATGGTTCCATAAAGTGAGAATTGGAATTACTTTAGTTTGATTTGGTCTTTAGAGGAATTAATTTGCTTCATGGTTTATTAAACCACAATGAATTATTTTATATATTTCATGGTATCCTCTCAAGAGAGGCCATGAAATTTAAGGTGAATGTGAATTAACCTATATTTGATATCTAAGTATAATTGAAATTTTGATTATGTGATTCATGTGGGTTCATAATTAACATCAGTTTCAACTAACTCTCAAATGGTTCTGTCAATATCATTATTGTTTTCAACCATTATATCATGTTTTGTGCTGGTTTTAGAGGTGTTGGTGATTTTAGTGTTATTATAATGGAGTAAATCCTTAAATTGTGTAATTTTAACACTTCTCATAGGTTTATATTATCTGATTCATGCCAGAAATATACTTTCCACCTCTAGGACTAGTTTAAAAGGAAATTTATGATGTGATCATGTCATCAATCAAAGAAAATGAAAAAAATAAGTATAGTATACCATAATATCATTAAATGGTTTTTCAATTGATGGAACCAAAAATAATAGGAGAAGAAGGAAGTAGAAATAAGTAGGGTAATAATAAGAATAAAATAAAAAAAATATGAATGAAATAAACTTACCTAAAAAGGGTTGAATAAAACACTTGTGTCCTCATAAATGACATTAATTTGATGAGTTTCGTCACATGTGTTCTCAAAAAAATTATATTTTTTACTAAGTGAAACAAGATAGTTGGAATATATACTTATATTAAGGAACAAGTGTATTTAATAAGCCTTAATATATTTTAATAAACAAACAAAAATAAATGAATTGAATGAGTTCAAATTTTGGGGGGGTTTGTTAAAGGAAAGTGATTAAAAAAGAGGTGAGAAAAATATTATTTAAAAATAACAGTATTAGAAAATATAATTTATCTAATCTACCACTTATTTTTATTATTAATCATTATACTTAAATATATAATCTATTTAATTATAATACCTTGATATTTTCAATCTCCTAACTCTATATAAATAAATACATATATAAAGATAGAAATAATTGAACCATAGGTCAACTCTGGGAAATCCAATCATATAAACTATGTTTGATTGATATCCTTAAGACAAATTATGTTAAATATAAGATTATGGAAACATATCCACTCAATAAATAAGAATTACATTAGTTTAGGTATTATATTTGAAACCTATAATTTATCCCAAGTTTATTATATTTTATGAATAATATTTTTCACTTATGATTCACATAATCCCCAATTTATGGTTTAAGTTATCTTTGAAAGAGTTCCTAAGAAATTTAAACTCAATTAATTGATCAAAATTTTTGTATTACATTAGTTTTATTTATTTAAAATAAATAATTTATGAAAGTAATAATTAGATCAGCTATCATTGGAAACTACTCTAACATGGGAAGAGTTTTCATTATAAAGATTATTTAAATAAGAAAAGGTTTTAAAGGTTATAACCAAATATCATCCCCACTATTAGATTATAGAAAAAATAAATAAAATTAATGATTTGAGAATAAAAAAGTGTTTTATTTAAGATAAATATATGTTTCAATCTAAAAAACAAAATGATTAGATGTAGAAGAAGATAATGACATCATTCTTGGAGGATATCCTTGATAAAATTATTCATTCTTCCAAATGGTTAGAGAAGTTATATAAAACTGATATCTTTAGACACATACTCATAAATCAATGACCCACCCTCTCAATGAGTGAAAAACAAAAATAAACAGATTGGATATGGGTAGGATTTAAAATGAAAGCATGGGAATATAAGAAATTCTAAGTCCAAATTTTCCCCCCAACTTCATCCCCTTTTTAACCAATTCCACATGTAAACTATCCATCCACAAAGTAGAAAAAATGTTAAAAATTTATTCTTTTATCATTTATTAAAATTTCAACACAATCTAAGGAAGGATAAAGAAGTTATAGCCCAAAATTTAAAGTATTGTACATTATGATGAGTCCATACCTTATTTGACTTCATGGACACGTTAATCCCTTAAAACATGGGATACAACTAGCATGGTACAAATGAAAATTGTATCACAATATATTTAGAATAATTTCAAGAAGTTTCAAGTTAAAATTCATTCCAGTTAAGATTTTATTATAAAAACTATATAGATAATTCATAAGCTTAATACCATAATATTCATTGAATTTTCAAATTCATGCTCTAACTAAAAAACTTTATTAAATCATTAAATAATGATTAATGTGGAGGAATGAAATCATTTATTCTCAAAAAATCAACAAAAACATTATTTATCAATGATTCAAGTTTTTGTAACTATTTAATTATTTAATTACTTATGATTTATTTAATATGTTATTTAAATAATATATTGAATAAATTTAATTGACATGGAGTTTAGTTATCTATCACTTAAATGAAAATAATTATTTATTAAGTGATAAATTAAATAAATGTAAATATATGTTTGGTAATTAGATTTAAGTTGAAAAAGGGAAAGTAACATTGTAAAACTTTCCTAAAAACTTAGCCCTGGAAACATAATGTTATTAAGTCATCTCAATTAGATGAAGTCACCACTCTATTTCACACTTAACATGGAAATAGACGAATTGTAGCTTCCTCTAAATATATAGAGAGAAACAAAATATATATTCATATAAAATTGACACTAGTTATCAGAATGATCATGTTTTATCACACAATAACTCAATGAATCATGATTGACACCCAAAGATTCATATATCACATGTAAATATCTATAGAGGAACTCATGTTTGGATTATTGACTGAAAAAACAATAACATCATGCAGGAATCATATTGGAAATAAATTTCTTGATGCAATTTTAAAGTTAATATTTAATTATAAATTGTGTGTGATGGTTAATTTCTAGAATTAGAGTTTTATTGAATTAATTCTTGATATTTATGTCTTGAATTAGATGAAAATTATAAAATATTTATCTCATCGTGATACTTTTTGTGCACTTGGATCTTACATATCACTCATAGTTAAACCAATTTACAAGTTATTTTATAGAAGTAATAAAATATAAAAGATAAATAAAACTTAAATAAATAGGTAAAGATAATATAATTATGAGAAATTATGGTTTTGAATTAGCTCAATTTTAATAGAAAATATCTCTTCAAAATATTAACATAAAGTAATCAATAGACTTTTTACTAGTTATGTATGATTATGATTCCACAAGAGAAGTGTCATATTGTGAGAATGAATTTGTCATCCCAATATAAAAACCATATATATTCTTTCCACCTCAAGTAAAATATAATTGGATCATTCTTTATTTTTAAAAATATTTTAATATACAAATGTAATTTACTATAAAATATAACCTCGAGAGGTAAATATGAGATACTAGAAGAGAAGGTTTCTACCAACAAGTCTTGGGTATATGTGGGATATTATTTTTAATAAGAAACCAAAGAGAAACTAATATGTGGTCATTTAAAACCAAGAAACCACACCCTCCATTAGAAAATGAATAATTGATGAGAAATTCATGGCTAAAAAAATTTTGCTAGTTTTTGAGAAAAAACAATAATTTTTAGAGAGTTTTCCTCTTTTTATTAATTTTATAATTATTTACATTTTTCATTTCTTTTATTTTTATTTTTTAAATAAGTAACCCAAAAAATTTATTAACGTCCCTTTTTATTATAGGAGTAATCCATGGAGTTAAATGAGAACTATTCTTTCTTAGTTTATTTTCACTTACTTTTCTTAATAAAATGTGATTTTGATAACTTAAAATGTATTTTTTACCTTATTATAACCATTGTTCTATATTTGGATTTATGAAATTATAGGGTTTTGTTGATTTAATGGTATTTCATCAATCATTTTATTTTATTTTTCCTAATAGATATTTGTAGATCTATAATGGGAAAGGTGTTTTATAATGGTCCCTTACTATGGAGGGAAATTTTTGAAATCTAAAAATGGGTTTAGAATTTATTTTTTACTTAGACATGGTGGTAAAAAAATTATATTTTGGATTTTTACTGTTCAAAACCCCTATAAATAATTTAACATTTATTTGAATAAGTAGTGTTATAATTCAAGTTATTTATCCAAACATCCTTAATAATTATATGTCATGTTAGTTATTAAAGGCTTAAAACTATTTTATATAAATGGTTTTTTTATTATCATTTTTTTAAAATAAGACATGGTAATCAACACATTATAACATAGGTTATTGAAAATAGATCTATAATTATAGAAATCATGTCATATGAGAAATTATTTATAACATTTAATCTAAATGACATAAATGTTGTGTGGTTTATAATGAAGTCACTATCATGGTTGACTTCAAAAAGGGTATAAAAATGCTATAAAACTTGATTCCCTTGAAGTAGTTTACAAATTTCATAAAAAAAATTGATATTATCATAAAGAAACTTTTATTTAATAAATTGTATTATATATAATGTTTTGGTTTTAGAATGGATTTACATATATCCTATGCTTCATACAAGATAAAGGAGGTATATAATTATCCAAAACTATGTCATATAATGTTGTTATAATTAGATATTATGAAAAGATAATGAAATTTGAATATAAATTCTACCTATCAGGATTCCACCAATAACTATATTGAATTTTTTGGCCCAAAATAAGATGATTTTGGTGGAAGTTGAAAATGATATAACCCCCTCCTTATCCCACATGTCTATTGTTAAATTTTCCAGCAATATGGGATATCTTAGATAAAAAGGCTTGTGTGGATTAAAAAATCCATTTTATCTCATGATCAACATCATCTATTAGAGGAATCTCCATATATAAAATAAGTTCTTAAAAAACATCCAAGTTTCCTAGAATGGTGTGATACCAACATGAAAAACATGATCAAGTGCCTAGGTATGGTTATATCACTAATAGGGGTAGGTGAAAATCAGTGATATTTTTTGGGAATTATTATTTTTAAATCAACATTTGTGACTATTTAATGTCTCATCCTCTATTATTATGTCACTTATCCTTATTTGAATATTATAGGAAATAAAAGGCATAAGACATGTTTAATTTTTAAAAGGTTTGGATACTAAATGGAAAGCCTACTCCTTGTTGTAACATCTTAATACTATTTCCAAGTACTCCTCGGCCCTCCTTTTTTGTCTATGCTTTAGTTGGGGTTTGTCTTGGGTGGTTTCAGGAGAAAATTTGAAAATTTAAGAAATTTTTGGGTTATGCACGATTGATGTATAGTTTTCCCAAACCATTCACCCACCCAGGGAAAACTGTGAAAACCCACACCAAGGGGGTTTTCACGGCTAGTGAATGGTTTGAAGAACCATATTCCCATCAAGGAGAAACTATGAACTCCATAGTAGGGGTGCACAGTTATGGCACACAATTTGACAAACTATGCATCCCTGCCCAACTAACCATACATGTGGAATTTTTTAATTCTGAAAAAAGTTTTAAAATTATTTAACCCACCATTTGATACCCCACTCAACCCTAAATCACCATATATTTATTTTATAGGTTGATAGAGTTCTCAAGGACCCATTTTGTCTCATTTAAACATTTTCTAAGGTGGATTAAATCTTGTTGAACATCGATCGATTCCTCTTTGATAAGGGATCTTCTCCCATTCCTTCTCTCCCACTATATATCTATCTATCCTTATTATTGTTTATTATATCCTATTGTTTTTTATTAATCTAAACTCCATTGTTTGGGATCTTAAATCTAGTTTTTATTTCTTGATCTCTTTTTGCAACATAATTTGTTGGAAAATTCTATAGTGGGTGTTTTGTTATATGATCCCATGATCCCAAGGTAAGTGGTTACATTTAATTTGGTCTAATTGAATAACCCTTGATTTTATTGATTTAAATTAAATTACTTTCAATTGTATTATGAAAATCCAATTTGAAGAGAATTTGGAATTAAATTAAAATGGTATTGATTTTGGGGAAAACCCCCAATTCCAATGAATTGGGGTGTGATTTGAATTTGAAGGAAATTAGGGAATTTTATTTGTGAATTTTATTTGTGAAATTGATTTTTCTTAAAGTGATTTGATAAGAACCTCTGTTTGGTTTTATATTGAAAAAGAAATTAATTGATTAAAAACCCATGTTTTGGTTTTTAAATAGAAATTGGCATATTGAAATGGGAAATGGGCTGATTTTATTTTAAACTCTTTTGAAATAAATTTCCAAATGTTGATTTTTTGTTTGAGAACATGAAATACTAGGTAGTTAGTGAGTTATTTGGGACAAACATGCTATGTTTGACACTTTACAACACTAAAAAACATAGTGCAGCAAATTTTATCCCTAATGGGATGTTTATTAGACCACTTTGATAAGTGTCTAAGAGATGTATGTATACAAATTTTTGTGATCACCTATATGAGTGTGTGAGGATCCAATAACCCAGATTTATCATACCTCTTAGAGAATGTCCATGTTGCTCATTTGTGATTATTTTAATATATGTGTCATTGATTGTAAAGCTGATTTACACATGCCTTGTGATTTATGTAAACTTATTTATATAAAATTTTTACTAATCCAATATTTTAAATGTTTCCATAAAATTAAGTAAAAAAAATGTTTGGTTTTAAATATGAGATTGTATCACCATGCCTTATTTTATTAAAATTGAATGCATGTACTGGTTTATTTTTATTGGCATCTTATTTAGAGCACTTAGTGAAACTCTACTGGGATTTTAGATTACACCTTACCTTTTCCTTCGTGCATTTGTAGATTTCTTTCTACCAGGTTTGAGAAAGGGGAAAGAACTACTAAGATGTGGCAGTTATTATTGACTCTTTGGTCTTTGAGTGTTGTGTCTATTGGTACTTGGGTTGTTTTATCTTATTATTTATATTAATTTGTGGTTTTACATTGTTTTTATATAACAATTTGACTTATGGTACTATTCTCCCTATGTATTTTTCTTTTGATCACACTGAATTGTGTTAGTTTATTCTAATTTTATGTAGAAAAACAGTTCCCACCTGTATCTTATATAATTTCAGGTGCTAGTCTTTAATTCATGGGGATCGGGAACACCCTTCGAGCTATGTCAAGGTAGGATCGGGTACCAGGGTGTATGAGATGGTTTTTGAAAAATTGGTTTAATAGCTTCAAGTTAAGAATCTTTCATTGATGTTAGAATGTTAATTGAGATCTTTTGGGATGTAGGAGGTAGTTACAAGTGAGTGGCTAGACATATCTCATCGTAATGAGACTTAAGTCACCATGGGTGGTTTGGGAAAGGTGCTTCAGTATTAGTTCTAGTCTGTTCCCTACTTTTTATTTGGGTATTTGAAATTAAAATCTTATTTTATTATCTTATGGTATGAATTTCCCTCATTTCCATTATTTGAGTGTTGGATTGTGTAATGTTTTGAAATATTTAATGTTTTCTGCTGATATTGTGTAGCATCATGCCTCTGAGAAAATGTGTGAATTGGATCCATGAGGAAGTTATTGATGAAAATCGAAGAGAAAATACTCCCATGGACCTGAATCTAGTTGAATCTATTGTTTGTATTGTCCAAGCTCTGGGAAAAGCACCTACACCTATTCCTATTCAGGCTCCATATGTGGAACCTCAGAGGCATGATTCTTGGAATTGTTCTTAGAAGTTCCTTCACCAAAATACACATGTGTTCCAAGGCTCAAATGATCCTTAGGAGGATGAGGAATGGATGAGTAGAATTGAACTTTTATTTGAGTTCCTAGAGATTCATGATTCTGATAAGGTTAAATGTGACACATTCAAGCTATAGGGACCTAGCAAGATATGGTGGGACACCGTGGTGATGGAAAATAAGCATTATGGATTTTAGTTGAAGGTCTTTAATGTTATTTTTACTAAATAGTTTTATATAAATTCAATTTTTTGTCTAAGGATATCTACTTTTTCAAACTTAATCTGGCTGACAAGACCATGACAGAATATGAAAATTTCTTTACTGATCTTGTGCAGTTTTCACCAGAGATAGTGTCAAATGAGAAGATAAAGACTCCACGGTTCAAGGTGGGACTTTGATGTGATATTTTATTCTTATGTTTTCTTGTTGAATCGCTATTATTAGGATTAGGTGTTGGATAGAGATTAGATGGTTGATCTTTATATGGATGGTAAGTTAGGTTTCTCAAGAGATCCTTTTTGTTCTAGTGGCAGTTCTGAAAATTACTTAAAAGTGATGAGGAATCATGGTTATTTTCATGGTGGTTCTTGAAGGTAGGGTTCTTCTAGACCATCTGCAGTTCCTACAATAGTCCCCTTAATTTCTACCAGTGTGGAAATCCTAGGAACTAAAAAAGGGTTTGCACTGAGGCAACCAAGGTATGTGGTTTCTGTAGATTCTTAGGTCACTTTCAAAAGTTCTTTCATGTATATTCTACTCCACATAATGGTATGGGATCATCAACACCTAAAATTAATGTAAATAAATCATATGCTTCGTGAAAAAAGTTTTATAGACATTAGAATACTAAACTAAACTTATTCATGTAGGGGAAGAGTCTATAGAGGGATCAGATATGGGTCTAGCGACTGTGATAGGTACCATCCCTATTTCTTCATATTTAGTGACTAATTTATTTTATATTGGTGAATCTCATTGGTTTATTTAAACCCATATCATGAGTCTATTAAATCTTTCTATGGAGGTTTTATGTTATGTGATAGATATTACTACACCCTTTAGAATGAAAGGAGAGAAGGGTCCTTTTTGTCATGATTGTGTCTTCTCTTTATCATAGATTGATCTTACTTGGGATTTTCTATTTCTCAACATGAAAAATATTGACATCATATTCATTATGGATTGGATCATCCCTAATAAATTCCAAATTGATTTCAATCTTCGACAGGTCTCCTTTACTGCACCCAATGGGGTGTTCCATATATTTCAGGAAGAATGGTACCTAAGGTTGAGTAGAGTGGTAACTTCTTATGTAGAGTTGGAGAAAGTGATATTTTTGTTCTCTTTTGATCTGGAGTGGAAATATTTGAGTGATAATCTCCATCCAGTTTTCATCGAGTTTCCAAACATTTTTCCTTCTGACTTCTTAGGTTTTCCATTGGTAAGGGAGGTAGTGTTTTATATTGATTTAGTACCTGGTAATCATCTAGTATCTATCCCCTCTTACTACATGGAATAATCTGAAATGAAAGAGTTGAAGACTCATCTCAATGATCTTTTAGAGAAAGTATTTATACACATGAATGTTTCACCTTGGGAAATGCCTATCCTCTTTGCTAGGAAAGTTGATGGGTCACTTCACCTATGTGTTGATTACTAAATACTCAATCCAGTTATGCTAATGAACAAGTATCTGTTTCGATGGATTGATGATATGTTTGACCATTTTAAAGGGGAATATTGGTTTCTAAATATTGATATTTGATCTGGTTGTCATCAGTTGATATTAAAGAATCTAAAATTATGAAAACCACCTTCTAGATCCGGTATGGACATTATGAGTACCTTTTCATGCCATTTGGTCTAACAAATTATCCAATGGTCTTTATAGACTAGATGAATGGAATCTTCTATGAGTATCTTGATACTTTCATAGTGGTTGTTGTAGAGGAAATCCTTGTTTACTCTAAGTCCTAGTAGGATCATGTGCATAATTTGAGAGAAGTTCTAGAATTGTTGATAAATCACCAACTTTATGAAAAGCTATCAAAATGTGATTTATGGATGCAAGAAGTGAATTTATTTAGACACATGGTGTCATAACATGGTATCTCAGTTGATATTAATAAGGTGAAAGTTGTTATTACATGGGAGAAACTGTGGAATATTTTTGAGAATCTAATATTCTTGGGTTTAGATGGATATTATCACTATTTTTTAAAGGATTTCTCAAATTTGGCTTCTTTTATGACCTCTCTAACTCAAAAGAGAGTGAAATTTTCTTCGTATGGGAAATTTCAAAGTTCTTTTATTGAGATAAAACATCTTTTAACTACTACTCTAGGGTTGAATCTTCTATAGGAAGGGTAGGTCTATGTGGTCTTTTGTGATGCATCAGGTTCAGGTTTGGGATGTGTTCTTTTGCATGGTGATCATGTGGTAGCCTATGGATCTCAACAACTTAGTCCACATGAGAAGAATTATCCAACCCATGACCTTAAACTCACAACTTTGATTCATGTTCTTAATAGTTGGCAGCATTACCTTTTTGTATAAATGTTTACCATGTATTCTAAGAAAAACTGATTCAGTTATATCTTCTCTAAAAAAGATTTGAATCTCCGATAGAGGTATTGGGTGGAGCACCTGAAGTCCTTTGATTCATAAATCTCCTATACCACAGGGAAATGGAATTTCTTCACTGATGTTCTGACCACAAAACATCTGACCCAGGCTATGAAAGAATCATTGAAAGAGTATAATATGATGGCTATCTTTGCATAGTTTCATATAGGAGTTCAATAATTAGGGGATGAAGTTGTTTTTTCCAGTGTTCAGTTTACCTCCTCTCTTCCCATGATGATTTTTTAGGAACAGTAGCTTTATGATGATTTATGTGGATTTAGAGACTCTCATTATGGTGGGGAGACCATTGTTGATTTTGTTTTTCCCATAGGTTTTTTTATACTTTCAGAATAATTTTTTTGGGGCGTTAGTAGTGAGAATAGATGTGATGGGGTATTTCCATAATGCCCAGTGGGTTGTACACCTAGGAACCATGAAGATGTTCTATGACATGTGGTGATGATTATGGTGGCCAGGTATGAGACAATACATTTTTAATTTCTTCTCTCGTTGTTATATGTACCAACAGATCAATACCAAGCACCAGAGACCTTTTGGTTTACTTCTACCACTTATAGTGACAACTTGAAAGTGGGATGAGATCTCAATGGACTTTTTGGTTGGTTTTCCATATACCAAGTGTAAAAATAATATGATATGGGTTGTGATCGATGGGATGACTAAATCACCACACTTATTATCCACTCATGATACAACCAAAGTTGAGGAGTTAGGAAATCTATATGTGAAAGAGATTTTTCTTTTTAATGGAGTTCTATATTTTATAATATCTAATAGAGATACCTAGTTTACTTATCAGTTTTGGAGCGGCCTTTAGGAGGCATTGGAATCTCAGGTTTGTTCGAGTATGGCTTACTATCCATAGTCAAATAGACATACATAGATAGTAATAAACATTCCTAAGGTATGATTTTCTCCTATATCCTTGATTTTGGTGGGACTTAGGATGACCATTTGGGATATTTTGAGTTTTTATATAGAAATAGTTACCAATCCATGATGAGAATGGATCTATTTAAGGCCATTTATGGTCAGCCTTACAAATATCTATTATGTCGGTCTGAGATCGATGAAAGTACCTTGGTTGGACCGATCTTAGTTGAAGATAAAATAAAAAATATTCAGTTGATTCATCAAAGGATGTTGACAAAATAGAGCTGGTATAAGTATTATAATGATCGTCTCCATAGACCATTGGAATTTTCATTTGGTGACCAGGTGTTTTATGAAAGTTTCACCCTGTTTGGTTCATCGACAACTTGGGAATTAAGGGAAGCTTGTTCCTCATTTTTTGGGACATTTTGAGAGTAGGTTTGGAATGTGGCTTATCATTTATCAGTTTTTACATTTATTACATCAATACATAATGTGTTCCATGTATCATATTTGTGAAAGTATCTTTCTTATTCGTCTCATGTTCTAAGATGAAGTAATATTTACATTGAGCCTAATTTGTCTGTGAATAAGAATCCATTAATGATATTTTATTATAAAACTAATGTAATTTATTATAGAATGATACCTTTGGTTTGAGTGATCTAGAAGCATAGTTTTGATACTCATGAGAAATGAGAGAGAGAGGCACATATGAGAGAATACTGGCCTCATATTTTTGACATGGAGACTTCTTGACAGGATTTTTGGGGACATAAAGTTTCTATATTATGGAGGTTGTAACATCTTTTTACTATTTTCAAGTATTCATAGACCCTCCTTTTTTTCTTTAGTCGGGGTTTGTCTCGAGTGGTTTTGGGAGGAAATTAGAAAATTTTGAATGTTTTTGGGCTATGCATGGTTGGCACGCAGTTTTAAAAAACTGTGTGCCCACCCATGGTAAACTATGAAAACCCACATAGTAGGGGTTTTCACTAATAGAGTATGGTTTGAAAAACCATACACCCACCAGTAGGGGTACATAGTTAGGGTACATATTTTGACAAACCGTTCAGCCCTGTCAAGCTAACCTTTCATGCGGAATTTTTTAATTCTAAATTTTTTTCTAAAATACCCAAACCCTCATTTGTTCTCCCTATTGACCCTAACTCTTAATATCTCAATTTCCTGGGTTGAGAGGGCTCTCAAAAACACATTTTGGTTCCTCCAAACCCTTTATAAGTTGAATCCAATCTTGGTTAATGTCGATCAATTCCTCTTTGATAAGTGATCTTCTCCCATTCCTTCTCTCACGCTCTCTCTCTATATCCCCTCCTTAGGGTTTGTTAGATCCTCTTGTTTTTTATGGATCTAAACTTCATTGTTTTGTATCTTGAATCTAGGTTTGATTTCTTGATCTATATTGCTGATGTTGTAAATTATTGAATCCTATAGCGGGTGTTGTGATATGTGATCCTGTGATCCCATGGTAGGTCGTTCTATAAAAATTTGGCAAATTGAATAAACCTTTATTTTCTTTATTTAAATTAAATTGATTTCAATTATATTCTGAAAATATTATTTGATTCAAATTGGGATTTAAATGAAGATTGTGTGTATTTTGGGTAAAACCCCCAATTCGAATGAATTGGGGTGTGATTTGAATTTTATGGAAATTGGGGATTTTGATTTGTGAAGTTGATTTGTGAAATTTATTTTTGATAAAGTGGATTAAAATGAATTTATAAGAACCTATATTTGGTTTTATCTTGAAAATTCCATGAATTTATTAAAACCCCATGTTTTGGTTTTTAAAGAGAAATTAGAATATTGAAGTAGGAAATAGGCTAATTTTATTTTACACAATTTTGAAATAAATTTCCCAATATTGATTGTTTGTTTGAGAACATGAAAGAATAGGTAGTTAGTGAGATATTTGGGAAAAATATTCTATGTTTTATACTTTACAATGCTAACAAAAACATAGTTCATTAGATCCAATCCTCGATGGGATATTTATTAGTCTATTTTGACCAATGTCTGAGGGACGTATGTATACATATTTTCATGATCACATATATAAGTGTGTGAGGATCCCAAAACCTAGAACTATCATACCTCTTGGAAAATGACCAAGTTTCTCATTTTTTATTATTTTTATATATTTTCCATTTATTTTATAACTTCTTTACACATGCCTTGTGATTTAAATAAACTATTTTATATAAAAAATTATTAATCCATTTTTTGAAATGTTTCCATCAATTGAAATGAAAATAATGTTTGGTTTTAAATATGAAATTGCATCCCCATACCTTGTTTTATTAAAATTGAAAGCATGCACTATTTTATTTTTATTAGAATATTATATAGAACACTTGGTGAGACCCTACTAGGATTTTATCTCCCACCCTACCTTTTCCTTAAGGTTTTTTTAGATTTCCTTCTTCAAGATTCGATCAAGGGGAAAGAAACACTTAGAGGTGGAAGTAATTTTTGACTCTCTAGTCTTAGAGTGTTGTGTCCAATGGGATTTGGGTGGTTTTATCTTGTTCTTTATGGTACTTTGTGGTTGTACTTTGGGTTTATATACAAGTTCAACTTTCGGTACTATTCTCCTAGTGTAGTTTTCATTTGAGAATGCTAACTTGTGTAGGTTTCTTTCATTGTATATGTGAAAAAAACCATTCCCACCTTTATCTTGTATGATACTAGGTTCTAGTTACCAACCTGTGGGGATCAGGAACACCCTTTGGGATATGTTAGGACCAACTCAGGTATCAGGGTACCAGGGTATCTGGGTTGGTTCGTGACACTTGTTGTGATTGGTTATTCACCCTAATAACATATTCCCCACTCTAAAACAATTTTTTATAATAATAATCCCTACAATTCCTTCATATATACTCTATAAGCATAGCTTTGTACTTGATTTTCAGAATCACATCGGAAATGTAACTTATTTCTATCAGTACAATATATTCAAACTGACTAAGAAATATCACTTCTATCTATCAGTTTCTTCAATAATATTTGATGAATATTATCCTCCTCATGCCTTCAAGATTAATAAAATATCATGTTCTCACTTATTCAAGAACTTAAATGTTGGATACTCATGATCAGATCAACAGTTCTTTCTCACTCCTTTAAAATATTCAATTATATGGCTCTCAATATTGAATCTTATAATGATCAGGCTCTATAAGTACTCTCATTTCTTCTAAAAAACTCTTGAATTCAGTTTTTATTCTTCTCACTTTTGATACAATGGTTCTCCAATTTAGAAAAGTATCAAATTAATAATTATCAATACATAATATTTCTATCCTACTTTATTTCCTAATTTTATATTAATATATTATCATGAATATTATTTCCATAATAATATAGAAACTCCCTTTGATTATTTTCTATGTGATATTCTCATTCAAGTATAATTAACAGCATTTGAAAATATATCCAATTTTACACCATTCAAATCTCATTCAAATTAATTTTGTTATCTCCATTCAAGTCCCCAAGAGACTTGTAATGCCCCAAGATTTTAGTATATATTTTTCTTTAAATAAATATCATATTTAATATTATTTTCCACACTCAAAATTGAATTGAAATGAACAATGATACATTATATTAAATAAAAAGTTATTAAAATGATAATGTTATAATGTAATCGTTAAATTAGTAGGTATAAATAGAATTAAACATAATATGAAATCAATACATTAAGTTAAATAAATGGAATCAAACTATTGAAGTATTCCTTATGGTACTCATTTATCTAATCTTGTAAAGGATATAGTGTCACTAGGTTTTTCTATAGACCAAACCCAGTCTTAACTCCAATAAGTTTAGCTTGAGAGATATCATTTTCAGGAGAAGTTAAATCTAATGGAAATCACTAAGAGATAGCCGAATCACCACTCATGGAAACCACCACTTATTATCTTACCCTTGTATCTTATTCAAAAAAAATCAATCTATTTGTAATTAGAAGTTAAAATGATATAATTCTATAACTATTAATAAATATTATATTCTTATTATTATGTGCATTTAAAACATTTTCCATTTCCATAAAAAATTAATCTTAAAGAATAATAAATATTTTATTTAATATAAATTTATTTATAAAATTTAATTCTTATTAAATGAGTAACAAATCTTAAAGAATTATAAATAAAATTACATGGTGATAAAAAATATTTTTCTCAAAGAACTATACCTTTTCTACATTTTCTATTATTAAACCAATTTATCACTATAGAATGGTGTATAAAATATTAATAATATATATATAAACAATTAAATTCATTTTCATCTACATATTATGACTTAGCATAGAATATTAATAAATTTTTTTATTTATAGAAAATTAATTTAAAAAATTGTTTTTATGTGTTATGCATACTTATATTAAAGTTAAATTTTATCAACTCTAAAAATTAAATTTAATAAAATAACTTATTTTTAATTAGAAAATACAAATTTTTTGAAAATTTCATTTTAATTTATAACATGAAAATAAGTTACCAAAGTAAATATGAGTTACAATAACAAAACAATTATTTTTCAAATAATTTTTTTATAAATTTTGTATAATTTTTATATAAATAAATTAAATTGATCACTTTTAAATGATGAAAATAATATAATGATTAGATATATAAAATAATATATTTAAAATAATTTAATTATTAATTTATAGGAAATAAAAATGAAAAAACTTAATGTATAAATAGATATTTTTCTACAAAGACAATTTTTCATATATCTTATGTCTTAATTTAAAAGTAAAATTTTCCATATTTATAAATTGATTTTGATTAAATGGAGTCAAATTAGGTTTTTTAATTTTTAAATTAGGTTTTAGGATTAATCTAATTTTTTTAGTAAAAAAATAATTATGATTGTTAATTTTTTATCAAGGTTAATTGGGGGAAAATGAGTAACATAAAGTGGCTTGATTTTTAATAAATTAACTTGGAAAAAACACCATATAAAATTAATTTTCTTGGTTTTAAATCCATAATAATATAAATCACCAACATTTTCTCACCTAACTCTCATGAAATTTCATTCTTATCCATCACCTACCATTAAACTCCATGGAAACGTCCCTCTTTTTCACCTATAAAAAGACCACACTTCCACCCACTTCAAAGTAATTTAACCTTGGAAATTTTTTTAAAAACTTACCAATTTTAATTCTCCTGTATTCTTATTCCATATTTTTATCCCCTTGTTCTAATTAGAATCCTCAAATCCTCTATTTTCAAGAGGTCCTCTAAGAGAAGGTTCAAGTTCTCAATGTAAATATTATCCACTCCTTATCCTAATTTTTCCTCTATCTTTATCATACAAATATATAATATTAAAGATAAAATAATTAATTAATTATCAAAAGTATACTGAAATGTTATTATATTATTGTAATAATCATTTTATACCTACCTTAAAACCATTCAAAAAATGAAAATGATACTCGTGTTACGTGCAAACTACCACCTCTATGAATGACATAATTTTTTTTCATCACTACCTTACATAGAAATTTTTAAGATTTTATTTAATGAATTAATATTATATTTATGAAATAATTAATATTACATAATTAAAAATTAGGCATTCTATAAACAATCACATATGTTGAAAAATGAAAATGCTACTTATGCGTATTTACGGTCTAGCCCATCTATAAATGATGTATTTCATTTTTCATAATTGCCTTAAATGAATGGTTTTAAAATATATTTGATGAATATATATGATATTAAGAATTAATATATATCCTGAACATGGTTTTCAAGTGATGAAACATAAATTTACAGTCATTATAATGTAATTGGTTGATATTGGTAAATTACCTAAAACAAGCTCTCACTAAATTCATCTGCACAAAGCATAACTAAAAATATCAATGAATGATATTATAATATTATAAATCATTAGATAAATTTATTTTATTACCTTGAATAATATTTTTATTATGAAATTTTTACCAAAGAATGAGGATTGATATCTCCATTACGAAACTCTTACGAAATGATCAAAATTATTAACATATAATGATGAAAATAAACTACAAATAACTAATATAAATGTGTATAATGATTTTAAATAAAGTATATAAAAGATATTAGATATTAATAAGTATCTAAAATAATTTATTAATATGGTTATGAATATTGTATATAAGTTTAGAGTGTATCTAACCAAACAGGAATCCATGGTAAGGTTTTTCATCTAAATCTCCATTGAGTCGTATTTTCATATTACATGATTATTATTATTTTATGTTGTATAATTGATTAAAAATAGATTATATTCTCATTCATAATCATTATTTCATATATTTTAAAAGTTTTTTTATGAAACATACTTCATACTCTTTGATATCAAAGCAGTGAGTGTCTCTCATCACAAAATTTCTTTTTTTGAGACAAGTCGCATATTATACACCTATTTTATTTTATATGATGTATATAAAAACTATTTACCATATTATATTGTGATTTAATTTATATTAATTGTATATAAGGATCTATGTAAGAACCTAGAACTTCTTTTCAGGTATTGTTTTCCTTTTTTGGTCGTTTTTGGGAAAAAGAAGAGAATCTGGAAATTTTCTAAGTACACACCGTGTACTTTATAAGTACACAACGTGTACTTTGATATTTCTTGAGGCCATGTGCTGGTCGTTTCATATCCACACACACAGCCATGTAGGGGTGATGTGGAGGCCGCATAATGTGGAGTATGGAAAAGCCTAGTACACATTGTGTACTCTAAAAGTACACGTCGTGTACTTTATTTTTTTGTTAAATGGATCAGGGTCGCGTCTTAACCCCAAAAACACCTTCTTCTCTATCTTCTTCAACCGAGATTGAGGGTACAACCGCGGATCTTCTTCGAGTCACCGATCCTTCACCATTTATCCAAATCGAACGTTGTCGGTTGCAATAGAATCGCAGCGGTGAGTTCTTGGTTCTTCTTTGGCCACATTTATTAATTCTTTCTCTTATGAGAGTTATCTGAGGTTGAACGTTTTAGATGTTTTTTCAAAGCTGATTCATGGGCCTAGGTTCAAGTATATCGATCTTCTAGGATCGAGGTAGGTGGTTTGTTTCCTTATGTTGATTGTCTTTGAGTTTTTGTGCAAAAGTGTCAGATACTCATGAATCGGGTGTCTTAGGTTAGGGTTTTGATCCTGCATTATTATTTGCCTTAGATTTCTTGTATGTTTGAAGCTATTAGATGAATAATGGTTTCTTTTTAGCATGTTTGAGGATCACCCCATGGGTGTTTCCCTTGTTTTGGCTGTTTATCATCGTTTGGCTTGGGTTGCCTGTGACGCAGACCTTGTTGCATTGTTGCCTCCTTGATATAATTGATTGCATGTTTTTCCTACTATTTGTATGATTTTGATGCATTTTAGCTATTATCCATGTATTTTGTTGAACTTACTTAGGTTTGCTGACTGTTGATTACACACGACTTGACTGCTCAGGGCTGTGTGAACCTTGTGCGGTAGACTAAAGAGGGAATTGACGATTAAGGGCTTCCCTGGAGAGTATGTTATAAATTAGTTTCATACACATGACCTATAAGAATTGGAATTTGTTCTTCCTAATAGTGTCCTTATTTTATGCTCGTATCCAGACCATGCGAGGAATTAGACATAAGAGCTTCCTTAGAGAGTATATAGCTATCGTTGCAAGACCATAGGGGAATTGACGGTGAGAGCTTCCTAGAGTGTCTGTGCTTTGTATGATTATTTGACTAGAGGGGTCTGCTAGTATGATCCACCCAGAGAGTTAGTGTGAATATTGTTTGGTTGGTTGTGACAAGTCCACCAATCCAAAGAACAAGCTTGGTTTTTGTACTGCTTGTTGTTTAGGTAGTCTGCTGAGATAACTGTTGTGTTACTTACTATGCTTTGGGATTATAGAGCTGTTTTCTAGTTTCCTTGGTTGATAATTAAATGATTTAATTAAATTAATAAATAAATGTGAATTTAGATTGGTAGGATTGTTTACTTTAGTGTACTTCTGTTTCTCTACTGCATTTATTTCCTTTACTTTTGCTATATTGCTCACTGACAGTAGGGCACAGATCTTGTGGTGGTTGCCTATTGGGATTAGTCTCACACCCTGTTTGAGTCCTGATTTTCAGCCCAAATAGGTTATATGGTTGCAGGTGTGGATAGGGATTGTGCCCCCTCTACTTCAGGTACATGATTTATGGTTGGAGCTGGAGAGCATAGAACCGAGCCAAGGCTTGTGATGCTACTGGAGTTAATGTTTACTTTTTGTACTTTGTTTCTCATTTCTATTTCATCACGTTGTTATGTTTGTTACTTACTTTAGATACTAGTACCTATTCCATCATTATCATCATACTATATATTCATTATTTCCGTTGTTTAGTCTCAGTTATTGTATGTTGTTACTGCTTCTGCTATTGACTGTTATTTCCTTTCCCTTGTATACCTTACCAAATGAGGGCATAGTTTCCCCACTGACTCACCAAGGCCCTCAATACTAGTCGGTAGCCTCTTTTATTTTTTGAAATGCGCTTGAGGTCATGTGGTGAACCAGGTATGGGGCACCAGTTGGGTGGCTCTCGATTCAGGTCGTTACAATCTATTTCAAGTCCTCCCTTTCAATATCATTTTTTTAAAAATTTACCAAATCCTTAGGGGTTTTTACTAACTTAATTTCCATTAATTGATCTATAATTGTTCTTATTAAACTTTATTCTTATGAGTTAAGATAAATATACCTTATTAATTAATTATATTTTAATTAACCTTATTATTTTATTTATTTACATTTATTTCACATGAAATCATTTTTGAACTATTTTTACATTAATTCTTTCTTGATGGACTTATTTTTTTATAAAAAATTTAACATTGTTAAGAAAAACCCTCATCCTCTTTAATGATTATTTCTCTTCCTTATATATAATATTTATTTACAAAAAAAATCCTTTATTATACTTTTTACAATATAAGTTTTAAAAAAATTATTTTAAAATATTAAAGGTTTTTACTTTCATGATCATATGTTTTATCTTCCAATCTACATTTCCTATATAAAACCTTTATTTCTTTTTTAATACTCCATTATTGAGATTCCTTTCCAAATAGTGTTTCAACAAAATCATGAAAATTTCTCAAATGAAACAATTTAAATTGTCATGTAACTTCATCTATTTATGATAATGTTAAAAATGTTTTATAAAATCTCTATTTATGATTTTGCTTCTATTTTACCCATTATACCTAAAATATCCATATACTTTTGAATAATGTTTCAAAAATCACCCTCTAATTTCTATTGTGAAATACTCATTTTTGGTGATTTAATTTTGGGTATAAACTGATTTAACTCTTAAGTTCATGTTATGTGATACAATTTAAAAATGTTATAAAACCAATTTTATTTTCATGGGTTATTAATGAAATGATATATGATTGATTATTTTTGGAACATAAGCATATGGATAGTTATTATGATATGGGTGTGTCCTATATATCCCTCTAATGCATTAGTTAAGGTTTTATATCTCATGAGATAATGATGTTGAGCATGTACATGATGAAATTATCTATATTCACAAGATTGAGTGTGGACAAGATTTGGTTAGATATGTTAAAAAAATTGTGCATGGACACAATGTGGTTACCTATATTCACAAGATTGAGCTTGAATGTGATGCAGTTATATGTGTTTATAAGTTTGAGCATGGACATTATGTCTTTATCTTTTTTCCCAATATTGAGTGTGTACATGATGTGGTTAGCTATGTTCATAAGATTTATCATGGATGCGATTTAACTAGTTATGTTCACAATGTTTTAATTTCCTATGATTATGTGTATGCCACATTTATATGTTATATTTCTATGTTATTATCCATGGATCATTATTATTGTCTTGTGATTCTGCACTCTTATACCATGGTATATGTTTGCTCATTTGAGATAACATGTCCTTATATTATTCTTATGGAAAACTCTTACTATCTAGTGTTCTTTTAAATAAGATATTTCTCTTATGACCATGTTTTCTATATTCTTATGATCTAAACATTGATGAAATATTGATAAGTTTTTCCCTTACAAATCTTTGAGCTCACCCATTCTAATGATTTTTCATTCCCCGGTTTATGATGATGATTAAACATATGGGATGTTAAGAAGGTATTCCAGTATGGTGTGATTATGGAGAAATGAAACATCCCGACTTGGGATCCACAACCTATTCCTTAAGATATTAGTTCACATGGCCTCAATATCACCTCCCCATATGTCATAGGATTCCAACTAGTAGTGAGGATGTAAAGGTGGTATAGTGGGGAGACTTTACCCTCATATCAGAGTGTCACAGTGGATAAAAAAAGTAATAATACAATAGTGGAAGAATGATATAAACATACACTAAATACTCAGCCAATAACCCACCATAGCAGAAACACATAAAAGAAATTTTAAAAAATATTGCATAACCATAAATAACCAATGTTGTAATAATAATAAAAAGACACAAGGTAGTATCATATATATGAATGCATGGAATGATAATATGCAAAAGGGGACCAGGGAAATGCATATACAACATTATATACAAAAAAAAGACAAAAGGATTATCCACTAGAATACTGGGAATATGTTTGGTCTTCTACTCATATGCTTCATCTATAAGTAAAGCATATCAAATATGTGAAGTAGGGAATTTTCCATAATCCATACCTCTAGAAAAGTATTCTACTCAAGTGCCAAAGAATAATTGAGTAGGGTGTTAGATAAAATCCCAATAGGACACCTCTAATGGTGTCTATAATTAATCCAAGTAGTGTATATAGATAAAATAGTGTGTATGTATAATTAAAATAATAGACAATGTAGAATAAATAATTACCAACGTTCTCAAGCTCCTAAACGATATCTGGCAGCTCTACCTACTTCAGCTCATGGTCAGAATGAGTGTATGATCAATAACTATATATATATATATAGTAAATATATATATTTATATGTTACATCCACCTATATGTACTAAGTTTGTGAGGGCGTAAGTAGCCATATACCTAGAATACTAGGTGTTGTCTAGACCGGGGTGTAACTCAGGCATCCATAACTAGTATAAACGATCCTATAATCTCAAGAAAAATGATACATGACCTATATCTCATGATTAATGTGAGACATCATGCTCAAAACATGAGATGGTGGGTGAGTATTCATGTCACTTGAAACAAAGGATGTGGTGTGTTATTCCCACTATCAAGATAGTGTCAATGGTGTGAGACATCATCCTCAACACCCGATGTAAGCGAGAGTGAAACGCCATGCCCAAAAAGCCCCTTAATCGTCATACCATATCCATTTTTAATGGATTAATCATAATAAGGGTAATATCCATGAGGTATCACCTCTTATGAATTATATTCATCACGCTCAAAAATAGTCCATGCATCACAATTCAGTTAAAGCATGTGATTCACCTAAGAAAGCAAACCATCATGAAGCAATCCAGTCAATTTAATGCAATCCATTTAATTAATAAAAACATGAAAACTCAATTTTATGGTTCAATGAAACACTCAGAAGGTTACATTATCAATTACCCAACTACCAATAAGGGGAAATTCCATTTATAATTCATTACAAGCACTTATGAGGTTCTATGGTTTAATAAACATTTATATAGCGGTGGGAAATTTCAATTACAGCCCTATTTGAACACTTAGGAGGCATTCTATACATTTAAACAGTTAATTATAAAGTATAATTTCAAGACATCACACCCAAGGGGTGTCCCTGATCAAGGTAAGAATCCTTTAATTACTAAAAAATGGCTCAACTGGAGCATTGAAAGGTGTGTATATCAATTTATAATGAAGAAATTCATTTTTAAGGTAATGCACAGTATTGGACGGCATGATGCATAATGGTGTGGCTATAAAAATGACTCACTTTTCAAGTAAAATAACTATATCACCTAACTTAGGGTCGTAGAAGACTCCTTGTCTGATAGCGGCCTCAGTTTCAAAGTAGATTGGAAGAAATTGAATAAATATTCTAACACCCTGAAAATAGAAAAAAAAAATATCTTGCACCTAAATATAATAACATAACCAAAGATAAACTTAAAACATAAGAAAGATTAATGGAAATCTTACTGAGAGCTATCCAACACTTCTGATAGATCTTGATTTGGTGCTCGGATGTGAGAGATAGCGAAATACCTTGGAGAGATTGAGGGAGAGCCATGGGAGAAGTAATGGAGAGCCACCTACTGGAATGGGAGGAGGAAGAAAGAAAAATAGGGTTTTAAGATTAATTAAGGGAAAAATAAAATACCAAACTCAAAAAAGATAGTGCGTAATTTGGTTGTACAGTTTGGCCAAATCATGCACAAACCATGCTCTACCCACTAACAAATGAGATACCCCACATGGTTAAGGCACACGGTTTCTCTAACTGTGTGAAAACCATGTGAAATTACATTATCTAACATCTATAATTTTTTACACAGGCATGTTCTTAGGGTCACATGGTTTTACAAAAAAAGTGGATCCCTCTACTGCTCAAAGGTACCCCACACGGTTACCCCTCATGGTTGGTAATAACTATGTGGTAACTATGTGACCTAACATGTCTACCCATTTTCTAGAAGTATAGGCTTCAAAAAAGTCTCAGATGCTCCTAAAACCTTCCTTATTCCATAGTTAACATTTAACAAGATTAAAAAAAGGAAACTTATTAAAAAACAATAGGTTGTACCTTTGTGAAAATATGGGTCATAACAACCTCCCCTCCTTAAAGAAACTTATCCCTAAGTTTTATCCTTCTAAGGGTAAATAGGTATCATTAAAAAAGAGTTTCATCCACTGATCTTGTATATCAGCTTCCTATTCCTAGGTCTCATCATGCACTCAATCATGCTTCCATAGCACTAGTACCAAAGGAACTGACCTTCCTCGGAGTTTTTTTATTCTCTAATCCACAATATGAATTGGATGCTCCATAAAAGAAGCACATACATCTATCTCAACCTCATTAGGATGAAATAAGTGATATGGGTATGGATAATAACGATGAAGTTGAGATATGTTAAAGACATCATGCATAGATTGAAACCTCATAGGAAGCACTATCTGGTAATCCACAGGTAGGATCCATATCAAAACCTTGAAGGGTCCAAAGAACCTAGCTGAGAACTTACCCTACCTCCAAATAAATATATGGCCCAACCTGGGTGAAACTAGTAAGAAAACTTCATCTTATACCTTGAAATCAAGAGTTCATTAGTATCGGTTGGCATATAAATATTGTCTGTTTTGAGCTACCATCATGTGTTTTCTGATCAACTAGACCTACTCTGTAGTCTCTTAAATGAGACATGGTCTAAGAAAAGATAACCCCCTACCTCTATCCAACACATATGTGAATGGAATGGACAACCATATAAGGCTTTATAATGATCCATATGAATGGTATATTGAAATATTTTATTATAAGAAAACTCAAAAAGGGGTATTTATTTCTCCCAATAACCCTAGAAGTAAAGGATACATACACAGAGCATTTCCTCTATCTCCTAAATCATGTTCTCTATTTTTTATAGGTAAGTAGGTGATAGGTCACGCTTAGAAGCACCTATGTACCCAAGGCCTTTTGCAACCCCTACCAAAACTATGATGTGAAGTGAGTGTCTCTATCAGAAATGATAGAATGACGAGATCCTTGATAATGTATGACCTCCCTGACATATATCCTCCTTACACCATCTATCGAGAAGGTCTATTTCATAGGCTAGAAGTGTGTGAACTTAATAAAATGATCAACAGAAACCCACACTATATCATTTCTATGATATGATATGAGTAAAATGGTCCTGAAATCCAAAGACAAATCATCCCATTTCCACTCAGGAATGGTAAATGGATGCAAAATCCATGTCGGTCACTGATGTTGTGCCTTCACCTATTGACAAGTGAAACAGTGAGTAATAAATATAATAATATCCCATGTAGAGGAATGAAATTGATGCATCAGCTGCACTTTGATGTCTGTTGGGACTCATACACATACATGGAATAATAGAGTATCATCCCTATATATGGTCAAACCTGAAGATTTATCATCACCCAAGACACTTTCCCTTAGGTAAAGGCCCTCAAAATTTGAAAGTTTTCTCATTCTAACCCATTTTTGAAGGATAGAGGTCACTATCAAAGCTGAGAGGATAGTCTGACCATGGTCCTTCTAAACCTAGACAATTATCTCTAAAAATAGATCCATGAGATTTCACTCACTACTAGACTTATGAATATCTTTTTTTAGTATTTCATCTCATAGAATTGGCTACTGAATTTCCCTTAACAGGTATGTAAGAAATCTCAAAATCAAACGATTGTAGGTACTCAACTCACCTGCACTACCTAAGATTGAGAACACATTGTGTAAATATGTACTTGAGTATTTTATGATCACTAAATAAAACAAAACTCTCTCCAAGTAGTTAGTGTCTCCAATAGTATATATCATGAACTACATCATCTATCTTGAGTTCATGTGATGGGTAATTCCACTTGTGGGGCCTCAAATGATGAGACTTTTATGCATAAAATCACTCGTCCTATATTAAAATATCTCCCATAAAAATACTTGATACGTCATAATAAAATTTATAGATTCTTCTTGTATCCTGAAAAATCAGGATTGATGCTCAAGCTAAACGTCCCTTCAACTCCTTAAAAGATGCTTCACAATATTCTAAAAATATGAATTTCACACCTTTCTTTTTCAATCCCATAAGTAGAACTAAAAGACATGGGAAATCCTAGATTAAGCATCTGTAATACCTGGCTATCCCCAAGAAAATATGGATTTCAAATACATTCTTAGTATGATCCCAAGAAACAATAGCTCTCACTTTCTATGAGTCTACTGAAACTCTTGAATCCAAGATGATATGACCTATCAAGTGTAATTTTTTTATCCAAAAGTGGCATTTAATGATCTTATCATAAATTTGATTCTCTATCAGTGTATTCAACATGATCTTAAGATAGTTTGCATGGTCATGTTGAGAATAATAATACGCTAAGATATCATCAAAAATTACTACCATGATAGAATCTAGGTATGGGTAGAAAAACCAATTCACTAGATCCATGAAGACTGTAGGTGAGTTTTTTAGACCGAATGGCATGGACAGGTACTAATATAGACCAAGCCTACTCTTGAATGTTCTACGAGGTATGTATGATAACCTGATATGCACTTGATGATAGCCTAACCTCAATTCTATCTTTAAAAACACTCTTCTTCCTTGAATATGATCAAATAGGTCTTCTATTCAAGTCAGTGGATACTGATTATTTACCTTGATCTGGTTTAAACAATGATAATCCCTGAAAATACTGAGGGTACCATCCAATTTCTTGGAAAAAGGGACTGGTGAACCCTGAGGAGATGTGTCAGGGCATATAAATCATTTATTCTCTAAATCCTTCAACTATTTCTTGAGTTCCAAAAGATTTATAGGTTCCATCCTATAAGGAGGAGTGAAAAATAGTGATGCTCCTGGAACTATATTTAGGGTTAACTCTACCTCTTTATTCAGAGGTATACCAAATAATTCATCAAGTAATACATCCCTAAAATGATCCACTATAGGTGGTAAAAAAGTGGGTCGTAACCCCTGATCATCCAGGAAAATATTGACAATATAAGATATCACTCTACATAGTATTTACTACTCGAGTCCCACTAGAGTTTAAAGAACATCCAATTATCCCTTATCTACATACCTACCATTATCTGGTGATGTAAACTTCACCCTCCAATGATTGAATTCATTGTGGTCTCAATAGGAAACTAACCATCCCATTATGATGATTACTTCAAAGCCTACCATGTTGGGTATGAAAAGATTCCATACAAGAGGTATCCACCTATCTCAAGGGGATAATAATTACATTGTCAAATGCTTTCTAATCAAATACCTAATGGGGTGTCGAGTTTCATCATGAAAAAAAAGTGTTCAACCTAAAGACCCATACTCTCTATGATTTCCTCAAATATAAATGACTAAGATATTATGGTGTCCAATAAAGTATAAAATAAAGTGGAATCCACTAGAATCATACCTCAAACTATAGAAGTTTTGGTGCTCTTCTCCTCCGGTATAGGTTGCACTGCTTTTGACTAGCTTGAACCATGACCCTAAGTCACAGCCTAACTACCCTGAGTAGTCCCACTCTGCTGGCACTAAGAATCATGAGTCTGATTTCCTCTACCTTGACCACCACCTCATCCTAAGAGGTTGGTCGTATTCTAGTTTCCTACCTAGAGAGATCCTACTAGCCCCAAACCAGAATGTAGGGTAGGAGTAAATCCTCGTTCTCTAGTAAATGGAGTAAAATTCCTATAGAAATTCTAGATATAGACCATATTTCTAAATCCACTACATTCCAGTGGATCCTGTAAATACTAGGGTTTCATAAGTCCGAACTTCTTGCACTCGTGACATATCAAGAAATTGTCATCATGAGGATCCTAACTTTTTCTACTTCCATGATTATCCTAAAAGTGATGTTTAATCCCTGTAGAAGGAACACTGATAGATCTCGATGCTTAACCTCCCTAGTTCTCACCATCATCTTCCCTCATATTTCATTCTATAATGGGGGCCTAGTTGACAGTTTCATAAATAGTAGTCAACTTGAATACATTAACCTACGATCAAATGGTGTATACCATCCCATACTTGAATATCTTGGTGGTCATAAGATCATCACCCTCTAGAGTAGTAGAGAACTGATTTAGCTTAGTAAAGAGATAAGAATATAGTATGACGGATATAAGTCCTTACTATTGGTTCATAAAATCCCTAGCCCAATCATCCCTCAAAGTCTATGGAAAGAAATATTCATAAAGGATAGTCTATAAATCTTCCCGAATCATATAATGATGCCGATATTCCTAGGTAACAGCATCCAACCATCTCTTGGAAGAATCATGTAGCATATACTCACCAATATTGACCCTCTAATCTGGAGCCATCTTTAGATGCTCAAATATTAAAAAAATATCCTTGAGCCATGACTCAGAATCATGAGGTCCACCATCCCCCAATAATGTGGGAGGATTCTACTGCTAGAACTCTAAAGTCAACTCTACCAAATTTGGGGTAGGTTGGGCGACACCTTTCATAGATTGAATCATATAGAAAAATCCCTCATAGAAATGGGTTTCAGTGCCCATATTAAAAATAGGAATTGGTTCTATATGTGGAACTGTAGGAGTAATCATTGGAGACTCAAGGACCATGAAATTCAATGCATGGTCGTCACCACCTTCAAGATGTGTGACTAGATGCCATCATGGAGAAATTATGATACAATGAGAAACATGTTCCTTAGAATAGATCTTAATAATTGAGAATATTGCAAATAGATAATGAGGACAGGTTCATATCCTTAATATAAAAAATATTACACCTCTCTACCTGCCCTAAAATTTAGGTCTAGGTGGTATAAAATATCATTACAGTTCATATGAATGTAAGATACACACCAACTACCCACTACTAAGTCTGGGTTTGGGTCTAGGTATCTATTACACATGTATAATATGATCATTTCATTATTAAAGTTATATTCATATTAAATTTTTAACCTTTAATGTATTTTAATCTCTTTAAGTGGTTGGAATAGATGGATCACAATGTGTGATATACAAGGTCCCATACTCCTCATGAACAAAAATATAGTGTCCACTTAATCCATACAATAATATGTTCCAGTCCCTACAACCAATGGTCCATGGATCAACATGCCATAACTAACTGCTTAAGGTTTCTACTTTAACCTATGTAGGAAAGCATTGTTAGGTTAAGGCATTCACTTTAAGTTTCAATCATATCTTCTCAGTCCTATAAGAAATTTCAGTACATTTAAATACATAATAATCAAGTCACTAATAATTCACAATAGTAAAATGCCTGCTGAAAGTGGATGTGGCATGAAAATATGCATGGTATATCATTCCTATTGTGCCTACAATGATACATATAATGCAATTCCATCGTTTCATTGGGAAAATATAAAATAAATCTCATTTCAATAATACCAATAATAATAACATCACAAGACATTTTCATCACTCAATCATGAAGTCGTATCAACTGTAATAGGCATAATCAATAATAGTAATTACCCATCCCAAGTAATTTGTCTTTACCCTGTACAAGGGTTAGATACTCCCAAGAACATGCTCATTACCAAATTATATCACCTCTTAGTATCCTTTCTAATACCCAAATAGTAAGACAAAGGAAAAAAATTCCTCTGATACCACCTTATAACAATGAACTGGGATCTATAACCCATTCCCTGAGCTGATGGGACACATGGCCTCATGTGTGCCTCCATATACATCAGAGGATGCTGGCTAGTAGTGAGGGTGTAAAGGTGGTATAATTGGGAGACTATACTCTCATATCAGAGTGGAACAATGGATAAAAATAGTAAGAATACAATAGTGGAGGCATGATACAGAAAGAAACTAAATATTGGAGTAGTAACCCACTGTAGAGGAAGAACATAAAGAAAATATAACAAATAATTACTAACATATAAATAAACAACGTTGTAATAATAATAAAAATCCACAAGGAAATTCCATATAAATGAATTCCTGACATTCTGATATACAAAAGGGGAATAGGGATAAGAATATACAACATTGTATACAAAACAACCAAAATACAAAAGGATTCTCCACTAGTATCTCGAGCATATGCTCAGTCCTCTACTCATATGCTCCATTTATAAGTAAAGAAAATCAAATATCTGTAGAATTCACTTTCCTTTATCCATACCTACAAACAAGTAATCTATTCAAGTACCAAAGGCATCTCGAGTAGGGTGTGATATTAAATCCCTATAGGCCACCACCAACGGTATCTATAAGTAATCAAAGTAGTGTACATAGCAACATCAGTGTGTAGGTATAAATCAAATAATATACAACGCATAATAAATAAGTACCAACCTTCTCGGACTCTTAAAGGAACCCTGGCAGGTTTACCTACTTCAAATCATGTCTGGAATGAGTTTTTGGTCAATAACTATATATATATATATATAGTCATATAGTTATATACTACATCCACTTATATGGACTAGGTAAGTGCAGACTTAAGTATCCATATACCTAGAATACTAGGTGTTGGATGGACCGGGACATAACTCAGTCATCCATAACTAGTCTAAATGATCCTATAAGCACAATAAGAATGGTACATTCCCTATATCTAATGTTGAATGTGATAATTCATTCTCAACACTTGAGATGGTGGGTGAGTTTTCATTTAAACACTCAAAACAAGGGGAGTACTACATCATTCCCACATTCCAGTTAGTTTCAATGGTGTGAGATGTCATGCTCAACACCCGATGTAAGGGATAGTGAAACACCAGTCCCAACAAGTCCCTTAACTATTGTACCATGTCCAATTTCAATGGAATAATAATAATAACGGTAATATCCATGTGGTATCACCTCTCATGAATTATATTCATCAAGATCAATATAACCTAGGAATCACAATTCAATTAAATAATTTAATTCACTTAAGCAATAAAACCATCATGAGGAAATCCATTCAATTTAATACAATCCATTTAATTAATCAAAACAATGTAACTAAATTTCATGGTTCAATGAAACTCTTATAAGGTTCCATTATCAATTAGACAACTTCCAAAAAGGTTCAATTCCATTTATAAGTCATTTCAAGAACTTAAGAGGTGCTCTGGTTCAAAAAACATTTATATACCAGTGTGAAATTTAAATTACAACCCAAGATGAATAATTAAGAGGCATTCTAGACATTTAAACAATTAATAATAAAATGGTAATTTCAAGATAGCACGCCCAAGGGGTGTCCATGATTGATGTTGGAATCCTCTAATTACTAAACAAGGCTCAATGAGAGTATAGAAAGGTACGTATATCAATTTAGAATGAAGAAATCTATTTTTAAGGCAACACATGGAAAAGGATGGCATGAAACACAATGTATAGGATATTAAAATGGCTATATTTTCAAGTAAAACAACTATAAAACCTACCTTAGGAACATAGATGACTCCTCTTCTGATAGAAGCCTCATATTTGAAGTAGGTTGAAAGAAATTGAATAAATAGTCCAACTCCCTAAAAATAGGGAAAAAATTATTGCACCTATATAGTGAAATAGATATTAAGATAAACATATAATGTAAGGAAGAGGAATTAATATATTACATGGATATATCCAATGCTTCTGACATATCTTGATGTGGTGCCAAGATGTGAGAGATAACAAAAATACCTAGGAGAGCTTGAGGGAGAGACACGGGAGAAGAAATGGAGATCCACCTATAGGAATGAGAGGATGAAGAAAGAAAAATTGGGTTTTAAGATTCATTAATGGAAAAAATGGAATTTAACTCTCAAAATAGGGGGTGTGGATTTTGGCCTCATAGTTTGGACAAACCGTGTGCAAACTGTGGTCGGCCCACTGCCAAAGTGGAGACTTTTCATGGTTAAGGTGTACGGTTTCTCTAACCATGTGAAAACTATAAAAAAATACCACGTTCCAACCTCTGTAGTTTTCTTCATGGGTGTACGTCTATGTTTTCATGATTTTAGACAAACTATGTGGCCCTTTTCTTCTTAAAGGGGCCTTTCACAGTTACCCCACATGGTTAGTACTAACCGTGTTGTAACCATGTAGCCTATACTGTCTGCCTATTTTCTGGAATTATGTACTCCGAAAAAGACCCAGATGATCTTGTAACCTTCCTTAGGCTATATTTCATGTTTATCAAGATTAAACAAAGTAAATTCATTGAAAAATAATGATTTTTACCTTCATTAATAGATGTTTCTTTACAACAAATGTTCAAAAATATATGAAATAAAATTTTTATATATCTAATCTCAAAATACACTAAACCTTTAAATTATGGGATTGTGTGATAATTTATGAGGTATATTTATTACATTTTTTAAATATATATAAGTTTGTATTGATTCATTTCACTTTCTATCAAATCTAAAAAATTAAAGTATTTGTTTTTTAGCACTAAATCCAGGAGTACGGGTCTAGGGTTCCTTAGTTGTTATTAGGATAGGGTTTAGTTATTTTGGGGGATTAGTTTAGATTTTTGGGGGTAATATGACTAAATAAAATTAGTGAAACCCTAGGGATAATCCAAAATATAGGAAAAAATCCTAAAAATTTATGGTAAAGTATTGATTGTGTGGTTTCTAAGAAATGAAATACCTATATAGATACAAACATGTGGATGTAGGCTCTGGAACATATGCACCTAGGGTTATTAACCCTAAAAAAGTTTAGTTGGGTATTAACTCAATCTTTACTCAATTAATCAAAATTAGGCCTAACTACACACCTAATTTGACATTATTGGGGGATATTCTTTGGTTTATTCACATTCTCTTTATGAACAATTATGAATTATTGAAATGGAAATTAATGATGTGATGTATAACTAGTCAGGCTAGAGAACCTAATAAGAATACGACCATGGAAAATCTAGGTTAATTTAAAGTATTTATAGTTTGATCTAGTTATATCGTAGTTGAATCAAAATTATCAAAGGTTAAAATGAAGGTGTTATAGGAGAATACATCTTAGTATTGAATTTTTATATTTATATAATCATTTAGTCTAATTTTATTGAATACTATCTAAACCATTTTTGTGTTAGTATTTGGTCAGAAATAGGGTCATGAAAATGAATAAATAAAATTGATCTATTTTAAATGATGAATCTAAAATAATGTTTTATTATATAAAAAATATATTAACAATCATTCAATTACTAACTAAT
Organism: Viscum album; assembly: GCA_963277665.1. Classification (NCBI taxonomy): domain Eukaryota; kingdom Viridiplantae; phylum Streptophyta; class Magnoliopsida; order Santalales; family Viscaceae; genus Viscum; species Viscum album. The sequence continues at coordinate 1,676,638,631 of OY728150.1, read as the reverse complement.
AGGAAATAAGAATGAAAAAACATTTTTCTACAATGATATTTTTTTCTATATCTTATATTTTATTTTAAAAGTAAATCTATCATATTTATAAATATAATAATATTAAATAGATTAAAAATTATAATTCATAATTTATAAATTAGTTAGTATGGTTTATATTATATTTTTAGCAAAAAACATATTTACCATGGTTAATTTTTTATCAAGGTTAATAAGGGTAAAAATGAGTAACATAAAGTGGATTGAATTTTACTAAATTAACTTGAAAAAAAACATTATAGAATAAATTTTTCATATTTTAAATTCATACCTAAATGTTTCACCAATATGTCCTCACCTAAATCTCATTCAATTCCATGTTTACCCTTCACCTACCATTCAATTCCATGGAAAAGTCCCTCTTCTCCACCTATAAAAGGAGATCACTTTCACTCTCTTAAAACCCATTTATAATTATAAATTTTCATAAATAATTACCAATTTTACATATATTAGATCCCTAATACACATTTATAATCCTCTATATCCAAATAGAAGCCCAAAATCTTCCATTTCCAAGAGGTCCTCCAAGAGAAGGTCCAAGTTCTCAATATGAGTATTATCCACTATGTAACCTCTTTAATTATCAATATTACTACTTAAAATATATTCTAACCATGTTAAAATATTTATATAATTATCATAATTATATTTAAATGTTATAATTTTAATGAAATAATCATTTTCAACCTTCCTTCTGATCATTCAAAAAATGAAAATGTCGCTCATGTTATGTGCGACTACTGCCTCCATGAACGACATATTTAATTTTTCATCACCACATCACATGGATGGATATAATAATTTTTTTATAGAATAAATATTATATTTTTTATATAATTAATATTTTATAAATATTAATTAGTTTTTCTATTAATAATATCATTTGTTGGAAAATGAAAATGTTACTCATGTGTATGTGTGGACCGCCACCTCCATAAACGATGTATTTCATTTTTCATCATAAAATTACATGGATGATTATAAAATAAATTTGATTAATATATATGGTATTAATTTTTAATATATCTCATTAATATGGTTATGAAATAATAAAACATAAATTGATGATCCCTATAAAGTAATCATTTGATATCAATATATTATCTAAAAAATCTTGTCATTGAATTCATCTAAATGAATTATAAATAAGACTCTCATAGAATGATATTGTAACTTTAAAAATCATTATGAAACTTCTAAAATATTACATTGAATATCTATTAATGAAAAAAATTTATCAAATAACTAGGATCGATATCATAATTAAGAAACTCGAAAGAAATAATCAAAATTATCAACACGTGGTGATGAAAATAAATTATAACTAACTAATATATGTGTGAATAATGGTTATATTTTAAGTATATAAATGTCATTAGATAATAATATTATTTTTAAATAATTTAATAATATATTTTTTTCTATTATACATGAGGTTATAGTGTTTCCCTCCAAGAAGGATTCCAAGGTAAGGTTTTTCTTCTCAATTTCCTTTTATTGAGGAATGTTTTCAAATTGTACACAGGTTCTTATTTTATATGGTGTGTATACTACCTAATAGATTTTAATATAATTATTAATGATTATTTCATGTATTTTACAAGTATTTTAATGACACTTCATGCATAATTTTTGATAATAAATTAGTAAAGGTTTCTCATATCAAAACTTCTTTCTTTGTGAAATGTTACATATTGTGCTCCAATTTTCATTTTTAGGGTGTATATATTTCTTATTTGACATATTATATCATTATTAACTATATATTAATAGTATTTAAATATTTATTTCAATTTATATCTTTCAATCTCATTTTATTAAAAAAATATCAAATCTGTAAGGGTTTTTTGCGAGCTCAATTTCTATTCATTAGGTTATGATTGTTCTTCTTGAACTTTATTCTTATAGGTTTAGAGTAATATAATGTATGATTGAATTATATTTTACATGATATTATGTTTCTAAATATTTTAATTTATTTCTCATGAACTTATTTTTTAATTATTGTTGCATCAAGTTTTCCTTCATGGACTTCTTTATTTATAAAAAAACTGACAATGTTAAGAAATGAAGGTTCTGGGTTCAACAAATGCATCGGAAAGATCATAACAAACTTATATTTTCCTCATTATTAATGATTAGTCTAATAATAACATAAATAATAAACATTATAACCAATGTAATTGAATTATAGATTAATTAATGAGAGAAATTTGGAACCAAAACACAAGATCGTCTCATTTTATTTATAATTAATTTAAGCAATTAAACAATTGAATTATAATGAATTATTTCTTTGTTAATGAATCTAAAAACATATATACATTGTAACATCATTTTGTTTTTATAATAAAGTGAATATTCCCTCCAATTTTGATCCAAATGTGCTCCACAAACCTTTGAACATTATCATAGGAATCTCTGGGTTATAACACTATAAATCTTAATTCTTTCTTCATTCCCCTTTGATCTCCTTGAGAATTTATTCAAGAATGGTTCTATTTTAACTCTCTATAATTGAAAATGGTGGTGTATTATTATCACCCTTAGTTATTAATAGAATTATTTTAGAAGGTATATCTTTAGTTCCTTGAGATAATTATTCAGATGTTGTTGTGCAAAACAAAAACAAATAGAAACCCTCATAAGAAATAATATAATTGGATTTATATTAGTAGGGTTAGAAAATAATAATTTCACCTAAACCCTTATTATTATTATTTTTAATCCCCATGGAACCCTATATATATAATATTATTATTATTATTATTTCTTAACATGTGAAGAATTCAAAATTTAATTAAATATTATTTATTCAAATACAATATATTGTTTCTTACCGAACCATTAAACTCAGTCTGATATTCCTCCACAATATTTATCAGGCCATGAATAATGAATAATTATTTAACAAATAAATATCACTAAATTATTTACCAATAAATAAATAAATATTATATTCACTAAATAAAAATAAATAATATATTCACTAAATAAAAATAAATATTTATTAAATATTTTTCTCACAAACTATTCTCTTGAATAACCAATGACGGAATATTTTTTATTAAGAGAAAATTAATAATTATTAAACCACACTTGGGAATAATATTTTATAAATGTGTTAAATAATAAATAATATTACTATTTAAATGAGGTTCTGGACACACTTAGTGTGTGGCCCTCTAGGCCTATTTCTCTGTGGCATTATGAAAAACAGTCAAAATCTCAAGGTTAGCATCTAGAAACATACCAAGGCACCCATATAGAAATAAGTTAATGTTGCAATGAAATAAAAACTCATATAGAAGCTTAATTTTTAATATAATATCTTTATCATGATATCTCTAATCATGTTGGTTTCATGTTGGTTCCATCAACCTATGTGATTGATGTCTCTTTCTTTGACTTTCTAGAAAATGAACATTACTATAGAACACCATGTACATGGATTTATTTAGGCTATATAGTTTTTTTCAAAGTGACTAAGATATCAACTTTAATTAAAGAAGGTAAAATCCTTTCTTTCATTATTTATTAATGAAAAATTACTCATGACGCATCCAATGTATCCTACTTTTCTACAAACATATTTCATCACAATTTTCATAAATACATAAAAGTTTGTGACTCATAATATCCATTAATAATAATCTTAAAGTATAAGTATCAATACATTCATCAACATAAATTAACATTCAATGATACATATAAATATGGATTTCCTACTGGTGGGTCTCATTCTCATAATATCCTACAATGGAAATTACCTAGGGCATACACAGTGAGAGGGTGACTCAATGACTTATGATTATTCACCCCTAATAGTATGTATCATTTATGACTCTTAAATGATTTCATCTAGATATATAACACATATTTAAGAATACTATCGTGGAACTTTTGGGTTTTCATCGGGAAGTGTTATGACCTTTCAGTGTGATATCTACTCTTAGGAAATTATCGCATAATATGTCATTCAAAAGAACAATAATTATGTAATAATAGGTTTATTAATATTAAAAAATATGAATACATGTAATCATAAAGTAAATATAATTTTCTTCTAGGGAACCAAATCCAACAGACTCCCACTTGAACTAGATCCAACTACTAACAACCTTTAGTCTTCTATCTCTCACATGATACTCATACTTCTACTAAAATAATGTTTTAGTAAATGGGTCTATCACATTTTATTCCATGTAAAATATAATTACTGCAAATTCACCCCTTTGATAGAAATCCCTCAAGATTTGATGCTTCTGGAGTATGTTCTTTGTCTATTGGTATAACCTTGGATCTTTTACATGATCTATCACTATGATATTATCCTAACATAATGTGGTAGCATCTTTACTATTAGGTATCACATCAAGACCAGGGAAAAAATTCATATCCAAATGGAATATTTAGCCATATCAAAATCCTATATACACTTGGACTCTGATATAGAATAGGTGAAAACTATCTTATTTGAACTCTTTTAACTCACAACTCCTCTGTTGATACTAAAAAAATATTTTTTTTCTATGACTTCAGATCATTCTGATCTATTTAAAAACTAGAATCATTATAACTACTGGTGAATAGCTTATCATCTCCTCCATACACCAAGAATATATCTTTATTTATTCTCAAGTACTTAAGGATGTCCTTAATATAAGACTAAATTTGTTCACCTAGATCATCTTGATATCTTTCTACCATGCTCAATGCATAGGCAACATCAAGTCTAGTACATAACATAGAAAACATGATTGTTCCTATCACTGAATCATATAGGGTCTTACTCATTCTTTCTTTCTCCTATTGTTTCTAAGGATACATTTTATTATAAAGATGTATACCATGTGACAATACAATCAATACCCTATTAGATTATTCCATACTAAATCTCTTTAGTATCGGGTCAATGTATGTACCTTGACTTAGTCCAAGAAGCCTATTGGATCTATCATGAATGATCTTGATCCATGGAATGTAGGCTATTTCACCTAATTCCTTCATGGGGAAGCATTTTTTTTAACCAATAATTAACATACGATAGAACTGGTATATTATTTCCAATAAGTAATATGTCATCAATATATACTACCAGGATAACAAACAAATTCCCACTTAACCGCTTGTAATCACATGGATCACATTTATTCTTAATGAAACCAAATTCTTTTATATCTTAATATACTTGAATGTTCTATGGATTTGATTCTTGATTCAATAAATAAATGGATCTTTATAACTTTAATGTCTTTTTTGCATCACCTAGAGTCAAAAACTACTCTAGTAACCCCATATAAACATCTTCCTAAAGGTTCTCATTAAGAAAATATATTTTTACATCCATATTCTAAATTTCATATCCATGCTAAGTCAATATAGCAAGTATAATTATTATGGGTTTAAACATGGAAACTAGAGAAAAGGTTTTATCATATCCAATTTTTTGACATTGTTTAAACCCTTTAGCCACTGGCCTTTCTTTATAGGTACTTACTTTACCTTCCATGTCTATTTTTATCTTGAATACCCATTTTCACCCTATTGTATTTACATCAACTGTAGGGTCAATGAGAACCCAAACTTGGTTCTAATACATGGAATCCATTTCATAATTTATGGATTCTTACCATCTAGAAGCTTATTATCTCTATACTACCTTTTTATAAGATAGAGGTTCATTATTTTAAACCAATAATTAGTCACCATTATCGGTGAATGGGAAACCATATCTCTCTAGTTCTCTTACCTCTCGGGTGCTCCAACGCAGTACTTAGGTTTCAGGAACAACTTCTTCCATGGGGACCAATGGAATTTTCTCACATACTAACTCTTGTATATCTTGATCATCGATTTTATTGAATTAAATCTTTTTCCCACTTTAATTTTTGATTATTTCCTCCCTCTCAATAAATATGGCCTATCTAGAGAGAATAAAGTTTTGGTCTGAGGGGTTTCATAATTAGTATCCCCTTGTTTCCTAAGGATGCCCTGAAAAGATACACTTTTTTCCCGTGGGTTCTAGTTTTTATCCTGATATGACCTTAACATTTAACACCCCAATATTTTTATAAAATATTTCTATTTAAATAATTTTATTTCTTTATTAGCTTGTGTTGCACGCAACAACAACTTTAAATGAAATGAGTAACATTATTATGTGCATGTTATAATCTAGATGTTAGCTTGGTGAGTATGAATATTAATAACTAAATTATGAAACATATATGGTCTATAAATTATAAAATCAATTCATTAGTTATCAAATTATTATAATTTAAAAAAAATATCTTAAATAAAAGATATTTTTTATGAAAAAAATATTTTTAATAAAAGATATTTTTTATGAAAAAAAATATTTTATGTGTGCAATAAGTTTTATATAAATATATTAAATTGATCTTGGTGGATTATTTTATTAAAATATGAATATTTATTTGATAAAATGTTTTAAAAATTCAAAAGATATTTTTGTAAACTTAGGATAATAATAAATCTAGTTTTATGCTTGAAAATGTATTTTTCCAAAAAAATAGTTTTTGAGGCATTTTTCTCACTTAATTTAAAATTAATTTTTCTATTTATAGGTATTGATTTATAGAAAATAAACAAAATATTTATAATCATTAGGATTAAATTTTTTAATTAGAACTCTTTTATTTTGAGTCAATATTAATAGTAACTATGGTAAAATTTATTACCTCAATAAAGGGTAAAACGGGTTAATATGGATTAAAAATAAGTGATAAGGCCAAAAAAATAATACTATTTATTATTTTATGAATTTAATTTTAAACTTAACACATAAGGTTATAAATTGAGTTTTTAACAAAAAACTTTCCATGAAAATGACCTATATATTATTTAAATCAATGAAAGTCGCAAAATGTCACTTTCACTGTCTTAAATATATCTTATGTATCCACATGGGGAAAAAGTAGGATATGAATGAATATAAGTTTCCATTTTGAACTTAAAAAACTTATTTTCATGATAAAAATTTATTTATGACTTTTGGGTCCACTTGAATGAGATTATAAGATTTATAATATTTTATTTAAAGAAAAGTCAAAGATTTCACATTCATGTTTTTAACGACTATGACATTTTTAATATAGATTTATCCAAAGAATATGTTCGATTATAAATATTCTTTTAAAATATTAAATATTTATATTCATCGTTTTTAATTTATTTATAATTTTTATGAATTAAATAATTACCCTAAATTTCAACACAATGCTGATATATTAATTATTCAATTAACAGAAAAATAAAATAAATGATATTAAAAATATTAAAATTAATATAATTTGAGATATTTAAGGTGATACATGAATTATATAGAATAATTTTACATGTTTTAAAAATAATAAAATATTTTTCTGTAATTTTACATGTTTTCTTGGTATTTTCAAAAATCAAAGTATTGAATACTATTAAAATTGAAAATAATGATATTTTATGGGATTAATATTTTATTAAATTATTTAAAAACCATAAAAAATTTTAAAAATTCAAAATTTTTATTATATTGTCTAAAATTTCATAAATGTTTCATCTATGTCCCAATTGATACCATATAATTAAAAATTACAACCTTTTACTATTGAAAAAAATTATTATAGTTAAAATTAAAATAGGGTAACTAAAGGATAATCCAAATGATAAGGTTTAAAATAAAATAAAAAATTTTATACAATATAATGTTTTATGATATTACATAATTATATTATCTTATCTTTGAATCAATTTTTATTTATAGTTATTTGGGTAGAAAAATAATTTATTATAATTTAATGTTTTGGGATATTCCAAAAGTACCACTCGCCTCAATTATAAAGGAGAACCTCCTATATCACTTATTTACACAATATTGGAGCCTTATTTCTCTAAAAATTCATACCAATATATCTTCTCATAGTCCATAGACACATTTTATATGTGTTGGTTTTCTCAAAAGACTAATCCTAGAGCCCTTTAGAAGAGATCTAAAGGAGTTGTTTCGAAGAAGATGTAATCACTCTAACCGATCACTTTCTTTTTCTAATCTTTATTAACTAATATAAATATATTATTTTTATCATAAAATAATTATTTATTTATCATATATATTATTAAATTTTATTATGACTATTAAAACACCATTATACACCCTCTTTTCTATCAAAGAATAGGTGAAAGTATCGCTTCTGCGTACGTATAGCTTACCATCTCCACGTAGCGATACAATTCATTTTTCATCACCATATTTTATAGATGGTGATTATTATGGGTTTAATAAATATATATGATTTATATGATATAATCATTTTTTAAGTATTAATTATTATTTAACTTTCTTTTATTCCATCAATCAAAAAATGAAAACAACATTCATGCATATGTACAGCCTACCATCTCCATGAACTGTGTAATTCATTTTTCTATCTATAATTTATATGAATGATTATAAATATGTATTTAATTATATATTATGTTTATACCATGATTAAAATTATAGAAAATATGATACCAAATATCAAATTATAAGGACCAAGACTGTCGAATTGAAACATGCTTGGAAAAAAAAGCAATTTTAACCTAGAACGGTGATTGATAAACGGGTAATAAGATGTTATAAATAAATAATACATGGTATGATATAATTAATTTTTTTGAATAAATTTATAATAAATCCATATTTATTATATATTATGTTTAAAAATTATTTAATAAATGCAAGACTTGAGGTAAGGAATTTTTTAACTCCATTTCCATTCATTGGGTTAAACTTCTACTTCATTGATTATGTTATTCTAAGATTATGTGTGAAATTACTTTTGATTATCTTATGTTTTATTTTTTTAATTTTTTTATGTGTATTTATAGTGTATAAACAAAATTTATTAATTTTATTAATGCTTACTTCAATGATATTATCATTGTAATGGATTTTCATCTCAATTTTATTTTTGTGGGACATATGCCATATTCCCAGCTTACTTATTTTGTGTGGTGTATATAAAACCCATGAATTGTATTTTATGAAACATATTATGAATTATATTTTTATTTAAATATCTATCTATTGTTCCTTATTTCATGCGGATTATGTTTCAAATTATATGAAGAGGTATGGTTTTATTTTACAATCTCATCATTATTTGGGATTGTTTATGTTTAAGCCTCTAATAAAGAATATTTCTCTTCCATGTACATGTTTTATAAAAACTTATCAAAAATATTTTTACTATTCTCCTATGAATTTTTTAATTCATTTTTTCACATTTTTTAATTTTCAAAAAGTGGTTTGAAATGAATATTTTTATCAATTTCCAAACAAGATACTTTGTGACTTTTCCAACAAAAATATGGAAGGAATGTTTTTTTAACTTATACATCATGATAATATTTTCCCACTATCATGAAACTTTAATTATTTGAAGCTTCCTATACAATATTACATGGTTATTTTCAAAGAAATTTTTTTTCCCTCTTAATTTTGTTCCTTTTAAAAAAAATCAAAATGGAAAGGATATTTTCCTTAAGAATTACTTGAAGTGACCCTTCAAAATAATTTTCCATCTAAGAAGACATTATTTGAAGTTAATTATGCTTTAATAGAGATATGATCCAAGGATTCAATACTTATTATTTCTCTATATGGTTTATGTTTATGATGGCCTGATGTTTATGAATATTGTTACTTTTCCATGGGTTATGCAATGATGAAATATTTAAGAAACCCATTTCTTTTAATGGGTTCTAATATGATGAATGATTTATGTTCTTGTGGAAACAATATGTATAATTTTCATTATATGAAATGTGATACCTATATATCCCTCTAATGCAATGGGTAAATATTTATATCTTACGAGATAGATAAGGCTGTAATGAGAATTGAACTCGATTAAGTAAGATAGGGCTAGAATAGGGAGTGAACCCAGTTTAGTAAGATAAGGCTAGAAAGGAGAGTGAACTCAATTCATAAAGGTAGGGATAGAACAGGGAGTTAACTCGGTTCAGTATAGTACTTTTTTTTCTATGATGGTCTTAGAAGTGATTCTTGACTAATAAGGAAATTATTTTTTATGCTTATTTTTATTCTAAAAATTCAATGTCTTATGCCAATACTATACTCTCATGGATCATGTTCTTTGATTTCTTTACAAATCATGTCTAATGAACTACCAAGATTTATTCCATCATTCAAGATTATGGTATTTTATATACAGAATATATTTTCCAAATGTTTTTTTCATTTTCTTATATCATTATTCTAACATTATGATTTTGAAATCATTATTATCTCTCTTTTTTATCTTTACTAAGCATCTGATCTCACCCTTTATTATGTTTCTTTTCCCAAGGATATGAAGAAAGGTATTAATTGTGATATATAAAAAATAGTTTTGGTTAAGAAGGAAATAAGAGAGAGATGATGTAGATATTTTATGAACTAGTTTTTTATGATCCCAAGTTTCCAAATACACTAGATGTATATGGTCTTGGCATGGATTTATTATGTTATAGAATGAATATTCATCTAAAAAATTTAATATCTATGTATGAAATGTTTTGGATTTTATAGTTGGTATTAGAGTAAGGTTTTGTTAAATATTGGAAACTAGGATGAGAAAACCTTAGTAGGATCCCTAAAGATAAGTCTAAGTATGGGTTATAATCCCATAATTTTGGTAACAGTCATGAATAACCTTGGATTAAGCCTAAGGTATCATAGATTGAAAATTTATATGAAATTTCCCTTGATTATATAGTTTTCCCACTATGATTAGTGTTTCTCACACTATGATTTTAGTTTTATTCAATGGTTATAACCCGTAGTAACTGTGTTAATGTGGAATGTGATGGAAAATGAAATGATTTTCCTCTAAAGAAACCAAATTTTATGAGAGCTGGAATTAAAAATAATTTTGTTATTCTCACCCAATTTTTTTAATCAATGAATCATTACAGACTTAAAAATGATCAAAGGAGGGAATAATATTCTATTAAGTCCTTCATGAGGAAGATTCCAATTTTCAGTGGGTCTTCTGATCCAATAGTGGTTAAGAAAGGTATTATTACCACTGAAAAGATATTTTTTGTTCTCTAATGTTCAAAACATGAGAAATTAATTTTGGTTGTCTATCATTTAGATGTATAATCTGATCAATGGTGGACTCTGTTATGGCCAATAAGGGCCTATGTACCCTGAGAGGGGGGGTGAATCAGGGTATGGATATTCTTTTCAAAATACTTCCTGCCCCACTGGATCTTGACCTCTTTGTTACAAGGGTCACTTTGTTTGCTCTTGTGTGTATACTATGCTCAGTTCTTTTCAAGTTTATCTGATGATAATGCTTTGAGTGCAATGCAGAGAAGCGACCAGGCAGACACAGCGATTTTTACTTGGTTCACCACTAAGGGCTACGTCCAAGGAGCATACGCCGACAAGTTGCCGGTTCGTACCAAGATCCACTAACTTCACTAGCTGTGGTTTACAATGTTCGGGCTAGATCACTTCTATGCCCAGGCTCACTGCCTTTACAATGTTTAGGGTCAGCTCACTGTTTTCCCAAGGGTCACTCCCTGTTTCTCTCTCTCTGGCTCACTGCCGGTGGAGAGGATCACCTTCTTCCTCTTCCTAAGCTCACTGCTCCAGAAGGGAATCCACTCACAGTTTATAGACCTGTAGGTCTCTTCATTCGCATGAATGAATGCATCTCCTCTTGTATGTAGATGCTCTGTTGAAGTACAACTTTCACCCGTAGATGAATAAATCTTTGCACCGAAGGTATCGGGAAAACTTCCAGCTTCCACGCAGTCCGAAAAACACTGCAGGAACAAACCTTACTTGGCGCGCAAGTCAACCTCGGCGCGCAAGTATCGGCGCGCAAGTCACAACGGGCGTGCAAGTCCTCCTCTGACACTTGCGCGACACAAGCTTCCTCAACTCCAAACTTGTGCGACTCTCTTCCTTTTACGCCCAAACCACTATCGGCACGCAACTGCAAACCGGCGCGCAACTTCTAACACCGGCGCACAACTTCAACCACTGGCGCGCAAGTCCCACTTGCGCGACCACACACACCACTTGCGCGACCACCACACCTGCGCGACGGGAGCTCTCGTCTTGAACTCCGGTGAGAAATGAGGAGGGGTGGTCCGGTATTTATAGGCAATCTGACCACCCTGCGCGACGGCGCACAAGTCACCTGCGCGACCCAATTTCGGCGCGCAAGTCTCCTCTCCTTTAGACACTTGCGCGACCAACTCCCAAACTTGCGCGAACCTATTTCCTTAGCCATATTTTGATCTTCTGATCTTGAAAAACATGTGGCACGCAAGTTTCCTATACTCCAAGTCCACGGCGCGCAAGTCCCTTTGCCAAAAACACTTTTCTTCATTTGCCGATTTTCAGGCCCAAAAATTTGGCAAACACTAGAAAACGGCGTCACCTTGTATCTGTTCTTTTGTACCGCCTCCAGATCTTCCATTCCTTTTATCGAAGTTCTTGAATCAAACATGGATTGTTGACCTCAGCTCTTGAACTCGACATTCGATCATGAAATCCTCTTTGTCAACAATCACAACTCAGATGTCCACTTTTTCAACAAACACAATCACCTCAAAAAGGCTTCAATGATACCTTGAGGGATTTTTGCCCAACAATCTCCCCCTTTGGGTTTGTTGACAACTCTTCCAAACAAAGATACGTCATTGATTCTTCAACCTCCATTCGCCGCATTGCGATTCTGATAGCGACCAAGGATTTACTCAACACATACTCTAAGCCCACATGAGCAATGCTCGGCGTGAGAAACAAGAGTAAATGAAAAGTTCATCAATGAATCACTTTGTCTCTAACATCCATTGTTGACACCAAACACTGTCCAACACCACTCTTCTGCTTTTATCACGATCCTCAGCTGTCGTGATATCTATTCTTTGATCGATCACTTCTAGCATCGTCAGATGTAATACGCTCCCCCTTTCTGCTCACAGCTTCAACACCTTTTTAGCCACATTTCCTGTGTTGTCCAAGCTAAGCTCTGGCTAAGCACGTTCAACTAACTTCAACTCCCCCTATCTGGATGCTCCACCTGTCAGCGTCTCCCCATATCATTCATGATTTATCTCCGCACTGTCTCCCCCTTGAACAACCACTATTTTCTCCCCCTTTGTCAACGAACCCAAAGGTCACGCCTTTGTAGTCTGTAACATAGTAGAGAACACATTAGCACAGTAGGGAAAACACAGCATACCTCGGGGAGAGGGGGTGGGGGGTCCCACATCCACACTATTTCAAGTGCGGGGAATCGACTGAACTCCCAGAGCCAGTCGATGCCTCTCAAAAGCTTCCTTGGGTAAGGCCTTTGTCAGAATGTCTGCAACCTGTAGCTCTGTAGGCACATACTCCAACTTCAAGATGCCCTGCTCAACCTTCTCCTTGATGAAATGATACTTGATCTCAATGTTCTTTGTCCTGGAATGATGGACAGGATTTTTGCTAAGATTCATAGCACTTGAGTTGTCACACTGGATTCCGATCGGAGACTTCACTTCAACTCCCATATCTTCAAGCTGCTGCTTCATCCACAATAACTGTGTGCATGCTTGAGTGGCCGCAATATACTCAGCTTCTACGGTGCTCAATGAAATGCAATCTTGTTTCTTGCTTATCCAAGAAATACACAATCCACCAAGATAGAATGCACCACCTGATGTTGATTTTCTATCATCTGCTGAACCGTCCCAGTCTGCATCAGTATATCCCAATAACTCTGTCTGAGATTTGTCATTGTATGTCAAGACGAAGTCCACCGTGCCCTTGATATAACGAAGCATTCTTTTCACTGCAAGCATGTGACTTTCCTTGGGATTACTCTGATATCTCACTGCTTGGCATGTGGCGAAAACAATATCAGGCCTTGTTGCGGTTAAGTACAACAGACTTCCAATGATTTGCCTATATTCTGTGAAATTAACTGCCCTTCCACTGTCATCTTTTGATGATTTCATCCAGGTAGAAACCGGAGTCTTCATCTCCTTGGAATTTTCCATTCCAAATTATTCCAAAGCATCCTTGGCATACTAGGATTCAGAAATGAATGTTCTATTCCTGCCTTGTGTAACTATGCTTCATCTGATCTTCCAAATATTATGTCTTCTTCCTTGACCAGCCTCACCATCCTTTGATTACTGTTGTTGTTGAAATAAAGATTGTAATCAAATCCCCCACACCGAAAACCAATCTTCTTCAAATACTGATATAGCCTTCAGTACCATTCTCTTGGGGTGTATGCTTTGCACACCAGTCGTGCTTTGTTTCGAATCATTGTGCCATCTTCGTTCATCTTGTCTAAATAGACCCATTTTGTCCTGATGACTTTTTATCATCTGGCCTCGAAACAATTTCCCAGGTCTGATTCTTCTCAATTCTGACCTATCTCTTCATTCATGGAATGATCCCAGTTTTCATCTTCAGCTGCATCAGCAAAGCATTTCGACTCAACCTGAGATAGTAATGATGTCTGCTGTAGTGATTTCATTCTCTTTGTCTGAACTGGATCTCACTGATCACTGATGATAGTTTTCCTGTCAATTTCAGCTTGATTCTTTGTATTTTGTGCAGATAAGGATTTTACATCCTTGTACTCATCATCAGTATCTTATTCTGAGCCACCCTCAGCCACTTCTTCTCCCCCTGTGTTGCTTTCTTCCTCAACACTTTCGTCAGGAAATTGTTCACTGACTCATTTTTCAGTGGCTTCATTTCTTTCAGCTACTTTTCGCAGCTTCTTGGTATCCTGAAAAACAGTCAGCTGATACCACAATGTTAGATCAAAATAAATAAGCATGAAATGCTTGATCACTGCTGCTTCTCTCATGGTATGTCTTCTCTCGATAGACAACTCTTGAGCTGGGTCATCCAATTATTTCCTTGATGGATCTGGCATCTGATTTTGTTGTTGAATGCTCCCCCTATGTTATGCAACACTTCCTGGGGTTAGGCCCAACAGTTTAGACCCATAACACGTATTTTCCTCCTGCATCATTCGTTCTCATTTTCCAATCAGATTTGAGCCACTAACAAAATCTATAAGCCTACGGAGTTGAAACTCGGTGTAGGAAACAAGAGATAAAGTTAATAACACAATCACTTCCTATTGTGCTCTATTGCTCTCCTTCTTCTTCAACTCTAGTATCTGATTTGAATCAATTGAAACTCTAGAGAATATCATTTCTCCACTTCGCATCCTTAGATGCCACTTCCCCTTGGATTGTATCTCCCTAAAACCTGAAACACAAGAATCACCAGTTAATAGCATTTATATACATAGGGAGAGGGGATTCTTCTGGACTCCTCAAGATGAGGATTGTGGTTGATCCTGATGGGTCAACCCTTTGATTCTTTCTTGGAGGGCATCACACTCCTTTCTTGCTTCCTCCAACTACCTAGCCAACTTCAATTGTTCTGGCCATATGACAAGGCATTCATTGCCTACATTCTGAGCCTTTTTCAGATATGTAGATTTGGTAGGCTCAGCCTTTCTCACCACTTGGGGTTTAAACCCACTAGTACACATTTCCTTCTTTGTGGTTCTACCAAAATTCCATTTTCCTTGATTATTTATCTGAGTAGGAACCTCTATGTTTGGCATCTTCCCCTTCTTCTTCTCCCATCGTAGGGGTCTTCCTCTTTCTTTCACTTCTCGATGAGAAACACGACATGTGAATTTTTCAATACGTTCTTTGTTCATCCATCTTTTATCAGATGTCTGAGTCACCAACCTATTTTTCATTGGTGGTGGGTCCTCCATTGAACGTTCATTCTTCTTACTCACAGTTGGAGTAGATCTCCCCTTAATCTTCCAGGTTTGTTCACATTCTCTCCTTGAGAGTGGTTGTGAGTACGATAGAGGAGGTGACTGATACACCTTTAGTTCAGCTCCATGTGATTCCCCTGAGGCTTTAGGCCTATTTTTTACCTTAACACTTTGTCTCCCAGTGTATAATTTCTCATTATGTACCACTGGAGTTGGTAATCTCTTTCTCGGGTCTTTTTCCTTCCCCGCTTTCTTCTTGCTGCACTGTCTGGCCAAATGCCCATGATCAGAACATATGAAACATTTTCTATTAAAGGCATACCTCATTTCATCACTTCTCTGTTGAGATGTTGATGCAACTTGTTTTCTTCTTCTGGCATCGATCTCCTGAGCTTCCTGACACATACTCATGGTGTGTCCCATCCTTCCGCAGTAATAGCACCTGATAAATGTTCTCCTCTGAGAAACTCTTCTCTCTGATTTATCATGATGCTTCTTCTTATTCTCAGATTTAGTAATGTCTCTATTTTCACACCCTGAGATGTATTCCAAAGCCTCTGAACAGAAGCTTGATGTGTGGCCATGAATCCCACAAAAATAGCACATGTCATCACTACTTTTTGTATCTGTCCTTTTAGGCCTATCTCCAGCACCTATAGGATTTCTTTCCCATCTAGAACTATTCATAGCTCTCTTTCTATCTTGCACGGGAGGGGATTCATCAAATCCGATACCAGCTTTTCCGAAACTTGCTGGTCTTTGAGCTGAGAAAATATTCTTTTGTTTCTCTTCAGAAATAGCATACCTATTCTTCATTTTATCATCACTTGTCGAAGGATGATCAAATAGCAAGTGTAAGGCATCCTTCATTTTTGGCATTCCTTTAGCATTAGATTTCTCCACATCCTTCTTTACTAATTCTAGATCCTCTTCCAACTTTTTAATCTTCGTCTCCCTTGATTCAAGTTGGACATCCAGTTCTTTCTTGAGAAGCTTCCCATTACTCACCTCATCTTCTAGTTCCTGTGTGAGCTTTTCCACCATTGCACTTTTCTTCACTACTTTTAATTTTTCCTCAGAAACAGATTTAGAGACAGATTCATTCTCTTGTTGAAGGCTTCGATTGTTCTGAACTTCTTCAGACAACTGTGCTGCTAGATCATCATTTCTAGCTTTCAGATTCTGTACTTCATCTGACTTTTGATTCTCTTCATAATCATCAGCCTTTTGTTTTCCTTTCATTTTAGCCAGCTTCTGTAGTTCCTCACCTTGAGAATCATTCTTCTTTGTTAGGTCAGTAACTATATCGATAAGCCTTTGATTTAAGCCTCTTAGCTTGTTGACCTCAGTTTCCAGAGCATTGATCTGTATGCCTTTAGATTTAATTTCTTCAGTGTATTTCTGATCCAATTCTTTAGTCCCATGGACAACTTCCACCTTTTTGTTCAGGCCATCGATCTCTCTTTTCTGTTCTTCAACCTTCAGCTTATACTTACTAACGGATTCTGAGTTCTCTGATGTTGATAAATTAAGTTTCTGAATTTCTTCCATCAGCTCAGATTTCTCTTCTTCCTGCTGCTGCATATAGAGTTTGGCATCGCGAACAATTTTGTTAGCTTTCTTGGTTTTGTCCCTCCAAACATCTATCTCTTCCAGAGCAGCCTCCAACTCAGCTCGCATATCAATTCTTCCTTCAATTTCTTCTTCTTCTTCATCAGTGGTTCCAACGTCACTTGGAAAGTCAGGTTCTTCACTCATTCCGTCAACATCTTTGAATGAGTAAGTATTTTTGTTGTATGATTTATCCAAATCATTTTTCTGTTCACTACATGATTCCTTCAGTAAGCTATTTGATTCTTTTAATTGAATCACACTTTTTCCAAAAACACTTCCACACTGAGGGATACCACCTGACTTCTGATTCTTCTTTGAAGATTTTCTTTTCCCCATGGAAGACCGATATAAGTGAAAAAAATATCTTCAACTACACAGAAAGACTACACCAAGTCCAAGCAAACAAATCTGATAAAAGCAACCTTTCCTCTGATACCAATTGTTATGGCCAATAAGGGCCTATGTACCCTGAGAGGGGGGGTGAATCAGGGTATGGATATTCTTTTCAAAATACTTCCTGCCCCACTGGATCTTGACCTCTTTGTTACAAGGGTCACTTTGTTTGCTCTTGTGTGTATACTATGCTCAGTTCTTTTCAAGTTTATCTGATGATAATGCTTTGAGTGCAATGCAGAGAAGCGACCAGGCAGACACAGCGATTTTTACTTGGTTCACCACTAAGGGCTACGTCCAAGGAGCATACGCCGACAAGTTGCCGGTTCGTACCAAGATCCACTAACTTCACTAGTTGTGGTTTACAATGTTCGGGCTAGATCACTTCTATGCCCAGGCTCACTGCCTTTACAATGTTTAGGGTCAGCTCACTGCTTTCCCAAGGGTCACTCCCTGTTTCTCTCTCTCTGGCTCACTGCCGGTGGAGAGGATCACCTTCTTCCTCTTCCTAAGCTCACTGCTCCAGAAGGGAATCCACTCACAGTTTATAGACCTGTAGGTCTCTTCATTCGCATGAATGAATTCATCTCCTCTTGTATGTAGATGCTCTGTTGAAGTACAACTTTCACCCGTAGATGAATAAATCTTTGCACCGAAGGTATCGGGAAAACTTCCAGCTTCCACGCAGTCCGAAAAACACTGCAGGAACAAACCTTACTTGGCGCGCAAGTCAACCTCGGCGCGCAAGTATCGGCGCGCAAGTCACAACGGGCGCGCAAGTCCTCCTCTGACACTTGCGCGACACAAGCTTCCTCAACTCCAAACTTGCGCGACTCTCTTCCTTTTACGCCCAAACCACTATTGGCACGCAACTGCAAACCGGCGCGCAACTTCTAACACCGGCGCACAACTTCAACCACTGGCGCGCAAGTCCCACTTGCGCGACCACACACACCACTTGCGCGACCACCACACCTGCGCGACGGGAGCTCTCGTATTGAACTCTGGTGTGAAATGAGGAGGGGTGGTCTGGTATTTATAGGCAATCTGACCACCCTGCGCGACGGCGCGCAAGTCACCTGCGCGACCCAATTTCGGCGCGCAAGTCTCCTCTCCTTTAGACACTTGCGCGACCAACTCCCAAACTTGCGCGAACCTATTTCCTTAGCCATATTCTGATCTTCTGATCTTGAAAAACATGTGGCGCGCAAGTTTCCTATACTCCAAGTCCACGGCGCGCAAGTCCCTTTGCCAAAAACACTTTTCTTCATTTGCCGATTTTCAGGCCCAAAAATTTGGCAAACACTGGAAAACGGCGTCACCTTGTATCTGTTCTTTTGTACCACCTCCAGATCTTCCATTCCTTTTATCGACGTTCTTGAATCAAAAATGGATCGTTGACCTCAGCTCTTGAACTCCACATTCCATCATGAAATCCTCTTTGTCAACAATCACAACTCAGATGTCCACTTTGTCAACAAACACAATCACCTCAAAAAGGCTTCAATGATACCTTGAGGGATTTTTGCCCAACAGACTCTTATCAAGAATACGAGGCAATGGGTTAAATTTGACTCCATAGAATGGGATGACTTCAAGAACTTGTTTTTTAATAATTACTTTAATAATATTCTTCATAAAAATAGAGATGGAATTCCTTGAGTTAAAGAAAAATGATGATGAATATATTGGAACCTGTGAAGAAAAATTTACAAGACTTGAGAGGTATGATTTTGGAATTATCATCCAACCTAAAAGTAAGTTTGATAAATTATTTTGTGCCTTAAAACCAAGTATCGAAAGGGAGTTAGTCATAAGATACTTCAGTGTCTATGAATAAATCATCTGATGTGCCATCAATGTGGAAATAGTGGTTGGAGTTACGTATAAGTCTCATGGTTTTTACAATAAAATGAATATGGAGTTAAAAGGAAAATATAAAAAACATGGAGAGAAGAATATTATCATACCTTTGTTCTCAAAGTGTATGAAGAAGCATGGTGGAAATTGTCTTCAAGGGACTAGTAAATTCTTTAAGTGTGTAAGGGATGGTCATCAAGCAACAGATTTCCAAAGTGATGGGAAGAAGTTAGCTAATGATGTGAATAGAGATAAGGATACACAAAATTCACCTCCCAAACTTAATATCTTCAAGTGTAAATAAAATAAGAATTATGATAACTAGTGTCCAAATATAAGGGTTAATGATGATGATCGATATCAGTAACCACATGATGACAAAGACAAATGGAAATATTATGTGATCACTATTGTCGATATGGATTATGACAATGAAGTAGTAAAAGGTACACTTACCATTCATTCTAAAATAGATAATTTCTTATTTTATTATCGATCCAACCACTCTTTTATTTTTGAAAAAATTTCTAAGGGTATCACCATATCACCTCAACAATTAGATATTGAGTTAGCTATGAAAAAATCCTAATGGAACAATGATCTCATCTAAAATTTATAATTATTCTCTGGTTGAAGTTTATGGGAAATTGATTCCTACAAATCTTATGATCCATTATTTACTTTAATTCAATGTTATTTTTGGAATGGATTGGATTTATCTATTTGGATATCATATCAATTGCTAAGTAAGGGAAGTCACATTTCATATTCATAATGAACCTATGGTCATTTATCGATGCAAGGATGAATATGAACTTCCAATGGAAATTTCTTCCATCTTGTGGGTCTTAATTCATATAAATTAAGGTTATATATCTCAAATAGTTAGGTAGAAACTCAACATTACGGATACACCTATTGTACAAGAGTTTTTTTATGTCTTTCCTAAAGAATTGTCAATTCTTCCACCAAATCATGAAGTTTATTTTTAAATAGAACTCATACCTGATGTTATTCCTATTTCAAATAATCCTTATATAATGGCCCCAATTTAGTTTTAGGAATATAAGAAGTAACTCCAGGAGAATCTTGATAAGGGATTCATACACCTTGGTGTATCACCTTGGGGTGCAGCTGTTCTATTTATTAAAAACAAAGATGGATCGATGTGATTTTTCATTGATTATTGAGAAATTAAAAATATTAATATCAAGAACAAGTATTATATTCCCCATATTTATGACTTATTGGCTCAACTATGCGGAGATCAATACTTTTAAAATATTGATCTTTGTTTTGGATATCATCAATTGAGATTCAAGAAGGATGATATACCCAAGATGGCATTACATACAAGTTATAGACATGATGAATTTATAGTTATGCCTTTTGGTCTTACTAATTTCCATGCTATATTTATGGATTTAATTAATAGAGTCTTTATAGATTATCTTGATCAGTTTTTAGTAGTCTTTATAGATAATATTCGTATATATTCAAAGAGAAAGTAAGAACATTAAGATCACTTAAGGATTTTTCTTAAGACCCTAAGGAGATGATTTATGAAAAAATTACCAAGTGTGAATTTTGGCTTCATAAAGCTTCATTTTTTGGTCACATAATATCAAGAGAGGGTATATATATAGATCCATCAAATATGGAAGTTATTTAACATTGGCTGAGACCAACAATGGTGATTGAGATCCAAAGTTTTATTTGTTTGCCCGGATATTTTTGATGCTTTATGAAACATTTCTTTCAATTATCCAATCCACTCACCAAGTTAACTAGAAAGGGTTCCAAGTTTCTTTAGAAAAATTTATGTGAAGAAAATTTTAAGGAACTAAAGAGAAGGTTAGTCAGCACCCTTATTCTTATATTACCCTACAGTGGAGAAGGGTGTTTAATCTATAGAGATGTGTCTAATAAGGGATTGGAATGAATTATCAAGAAAAATAAAATTATTATGGAATATTCCTAATTATAGCAGAAGGTTCATGAGAAAAAATTTCCTACTCAAGATTTGGAGTTAGTTGTAGTAATCTTTTCATTAAAGATATAGAGCCATTATCTTTACAGATAAAAGTGTGATATATATACCAATCACAAAAGTTTAAAGTATATATTCACATAGAAGGAGTTGAATATGTTCCAAAAAATATGGTTGGATTTGATTAAATATTATTACTATTTAATACATTACCACCATGGTAAAGAGAACAAGGCGGCAGATTCTTTGAGTTAAAAGGATCATGCTAGACTATCTATGATAAGGATCACAAAAGACTCAATATTTCAATAATTGAAAAGGATATTTATATAAATAATGAAGGAATGGAAGAGATGTTATCTTTCTCAAATGAATGTTCAACCATATATACAATTTAAGATTAAGGAGGTGTGGAAGGAAGATGTGTAACTGTAAAAGAAGGTGATAAATTTTCCCGAGTTCAAATTTGATTGTGATGGAATAATAAAATTTAGGAACTGTGAATGTGTCCCACTAATTATCCACTAAAAGTGGCTAATATTAATTGTTAATATATTAATATTTATGTGTTCCAAAGTCAATAAACATCATTTTTAATGCATTGTAGAAATTAAACTTCATTTCTTATCTTAAGTGCAATTCACATTAAAAATGAAAATTTGGGCCCTATAAATCATCTATTTGTGGAGAACTTTATACTCATTTTTTTGAATTTAATATTTTGGGATATCATTGATCACATTGTTTGAAATATTTTATCTTTTAATATTGATGGATGAATCCCAGGAGAAAATGTAGATTTTTTAGCATGAATGAAGAAATTTTTTGGAGAAAACATAATCGGCCTAAGGCCCATCAAACAAACGTGGGGCCCACAAACCAAGCCCAATGAAGCTAAAAATTTTACTGAAAAAAGATACAAATATGGGGATCATTTTATTCAACTGTGGACGGAGCTAATTCTGAAGTTTTGATGATGATAAAGGGATCTGAAGTTGAGATTTAAATGGTGGGCCCGATATGAATGCACATAAAGTCATCACACCATTTCGATCATAACTTCCAAAAAGCTGCACCAAATGACCCAAAAATTTTACATCTAATAGAGGACATATGGAATAGAAAACTTTTCTTCTATGACCCCTCCGAATTTGGATACCTTCAGTTAAAAATGTACACATCAAAACAGGGGGCGAATCTGAATGAAATTTATGGACTACTTTGAAATGTCGAAATTCCCATGATTTTATCATGCTCTTTTGACTCTCCCAATTAATAGGGATGGAATTTTTTGTTGGGGGGTATCTAAGGCTCAAAATATTCCTATATAAAGAGTTGTTGGTGAATAAAATGAGCATCTAATATTTTTCTTTTGGAGCCAAGTTTTTCTTTCATCCATTGTATTTCTTTCAATTGTAATTTCCTGCTTTCGTTTTGTAATTACATCGTCAATTTCCCTAATGTAAGTTTTTTTCTTTCACATTAAATATCTTAATAAAAGTTGTTCTTATTCTTCAATTTTTATTTTCCTTTACTTCACACGTTGATATCATTGAATCAAGGTGTGAATTTATTCGTACCAACACTTGTGAATTTCTCACACAACGGTGGAGTGTTCAATTTTATTAATGTTTTTCATCTTCAATCCCACTTCTTTAAGTTGAATTCTTACATACATTGATATAATAGCATCTATGAAGGGCTAAAAACTTATGGTTTCGTCCTAGATAGTTGCATGAGATGGATTAGATGTTATTTCATGTACTTTAATTTTTAAATCTATTTGTTATTTTAATATTTCCATTCGATGAGTTATGTTATTATTCATCTTTACCATGTTTAACAATGACACATTATGAGTTCTAGTACTATCAAATTCCTTGGAGTGATCATGAAATTGGTCTTATAATTTCATTGTTTATTAGCCTTATAATTGTGTAAGAACTAAATTGGTGAATGAGGTCGTGGAATTATCTCGTTTTGTGGATTCATCTTGAATTAATGATCTCAAACCTTCTAAGAATCAAATGCATCCAATCCACCCCCAAGAAATAACCTAGGATCAACCCATATTATTTAATTGTTTTAGATCAAGTAAATTTGTATTTTTTAATTGTTCTTTAAATTAAATAATTAGTTATCCAATCAATTAAAACCCAATTTGGTCACTTTACAACCCATCCTCCAACAAATCATAGTGTCTCAAGGTTACTTCTTCGGTCCCTGTGGATTCGACCCCTACATGTACTACATCGACCACTTTTACCAGTAGGGTATATTTGGGTGCAACCAAATTTTGGCATCATTGCTGGGGACCCAAGTAAGTACCTTAGACACTCATCTTCTTTTCTCACCATAAATTATCTATTCTCACCCTAATTTCTCTTCTTTATTCCCCTTTCTATTTCTGTGTGTCCAATGAATCCCAAAACCAATTTTCAATCAACTCCAATGGATTATATTCCACAATATCCATTGATAGACCAAGGCTATAATCAACTAGAAAATCAATATTTGGAATCACCTCACATAAGGAATTTCATCGACCAAACCTTGATTGAATACACCACACCAGATGAGATGTACAATCAATGGGATACTGATTGTTTAAAGGATCAATTTCTATACCTCCCGATGATTATTGAAGAGATAAAACTTAATTAAGTTCATGATGTCCAAACATATATCAATCCTAATTCTGAAAAAAAAAATCTTGAAAATTTTTGTGAAAAAATGGTTAAAATGAATTCAGAAGTTTCGTCAATGATATTAGAAATAAAAAGCATTAAGACTTATGATGAACTCATTCCCACATAGGATGTCCTTTACTCATCATTGTTATAAGAATATTTTATCCCAAACACCGCTCATTAATTTAAAAAAGAACCAAGCTTTGGATATGAGATAACTAAAGATGATCAATGAAATATTGAAGGGTCTTTAAATTAGAAGGAAATTTATTTTTTGGACTCAAAGGCAGAAAATTTGACATCATGGATTGAGTTTCATGAATATAACTCCCTTGATAAATTTTTAGAAGTACCAATAATTGAACCATTAGGAGAAATCACAAACAATGAGTCTATACCCATTCCTGATATTCAACTGGACAATTTTGGGGATGAATCGAATTTTCAAAAGGAACCAATTATTTCAAATTTTTTTGTAGAAGATACAAATTTGGATTCAAATTTCCATTATTCTTTGGGAAAATTCAATCAAACTAAACTAATCATTATAATGCTACCCACACAAGAATCACCCCATTTATGATAACCAAGACTACTCAATTATCATCCATTTTCATCAAAAATCTCACAAAGTAGGAATGAACCTTGAAATATTAGGAAATACTCTAGATGGAACTCAATCAACCATTATCGAAATTCCTTTGACTTTCACACTCATTGTTAAAAATGGGATTTCAAATGAAAAAAAAATTAAAAATATAATTAATCTCAATCTTGTTGAATTGGAGAAAAATAGGGTCCTAAAAATGTTGAAAGTTGGAATTGGATAATTTCGGGGGTTCAAGTTGAGATAGCAACGTTAAACAAAAACGTTGCATGGGAGGCAACCCATGATTTTTATGTTTCCAATCATTGTGAACCATTTTTTTATTTTTTATTTTTTATTTAAAAAATTACCAAATTTTGTTGACATGTTCTTCTTTTGATCCCTGAGTAATAGCTTACCCAGAAATTTGAAAAGAAGACAATGTATCATCAGTTTATTTTGTTTTTTTGCTTGTAGGTTTAAAAAAATCTGAATATGATAGTACCTTAGACTACTGACATTTTCTTATATTATTAGTATGGATGGGTATGAAAGGAGAGTGTCATATTCATCTGTTTCACGTGGAGTGATCTCTGAGTAATACCTAACCCAAAAATTTAAAAATAAGACAATGTATCATCAGTTTATTTTTTTTTATTTTTTTTTTATTTTTTTATAGGTTTAAAATAAAAAAGAATAATATATATATATAATAAAAATTTAAAAGGAAACATCATGTGTCGTAGGGAAAATCCATTCACTACTATCCCAGCCATTGAGACTCAAACCCAGGATTGATGGGAGACTGTGGCATGTGCTTTCATCATCAACCACCAGGTGACTTCATTCTATGATTCTAATTTTCAATTTCCTCTTGGAACACCTCTCCCATACCCTCTTCTAAGTTATCTTTAAACACTAGGGACAGTGTTATTCTATGTTGGGGGAGATTAAACAAAAAATGATTTTTTTGTGAATAAGAACATTCATTGAAAAAAAAAATCCATTAACCTTGGACATGATAACACACATTGAAAACTTTGAAATTGGATATTGAATAATTTGGCATGCCTTGATTTTGATTTTAATGCAATTTTAAGTTCATGGGCATATTTTGTGGAAAGTGCGGTTGTCTGATGTTATTTTTCAAAGTTTATATTTTTATCATCTTAATAAAAATTCCAGAATTCATTTCTAATAGATATTGGGTGTAAATTTTACTTCTTGTGTCCCTTTCATTCAAGCATAGGGTTCTGGGGTCACTTTTAGTTTAATTTGAGTATCCAAAAAAACAAAAAAAAATTAAAAAAAAATGACCACATAGAGTAGTGTTTTCTCTAAATGTGTGGCGTCCGGCACTTGGGGATCATGACTCCATAGCTTTCTTACCCATAGTTAAGATTTATATCTCTATTTTAGAGCATGTAATAGACAATATGTGTGGCGTGCGGCACTTGGGGATCGTGAATCCATAGTTTTCTTGCCCAGAGTTAGTCTTTTCATATCTATTGTGGTTTAAAAAATCAACAAAATAAAATAAAATAGAAAAATTGGATACTCATCTTAAGATTTAATTTTATTCCCACCTAGCGCTTCCATTTTCCCCCCTTGAACAAAAAAAAATGGGCCCCATGTCTTTTGTGATGAACAACACGTCATCATGCTTAATTGAAATTGGATGAAATGTGACAATGAATTTTAACAAAGTAATGGGCTTGGGCTTGGGATATGCATATGAACCTAGCTTGTTTTAAATTATTTTTATGGGTTTCATAATTTTTTTAGTATGAGGTATTTGGGTGAGCAATGTGTATTAAAATGTTTATGGAAAAGGGAATTTGAATTTCATATTTGAGAAATATTTTGGTCAGGACTATAAAAAATCAAGTTGGGGGTGTGATTATCCACTGAAAGTAAATAATATTCATTGTTAATATCTTAATATTTATGTGTTCTAAAGTCAATAAACATCATTTTTAGTGCATTATAGAAATTGAACTTCATTTCTCATCTTAAGTGCAATTCACATTTAAAATGAAAATTTGGGCCCGATCAATCATCTATTTGTGGAGAACTTTATATTCATTTTTTGAATTTAATATTTTGGGATATCATTGATCACTTTGTTTGGAATATTTTATCTTTTAGGAATGATGGATTAATCTCAGTAGAAGATTGATATTTTTTAGCATGAATGAAAAAAAAATTGGAGAAATCATAATGGGCCTAAGGCCCATAAAACAAATGTGGGGCCCACAAAACAAGCCCAATGAAGGTCAAATTTTTACTGAATAAATATAGAAATATGGGGATCATTTTATTCAATTGTGTATGAAGCTAATTCTGAAGTTTTTATGATGATAAAGGGATATGAAGTTGAGATTTAAATGGTGGGACCGATATGAGTGCACATAAAGTCATCCCACCATTTTGATCATAACTTCCAAAAGGATGCACCAAATGACCCGAAATATTTACAACTAATAGAGGAAATATTGACGAGAAAATTTTGCTTCTATGACCCCTCTAGATTCGGCCTCCTTCAGTTACAAATTTACACATCAAAATGGGGAAGAATCTAAACGAAATTTATAGACTACTTTGAAACGTCGAAATTCCCTAGATTTTCTCGCGGTTTTTTACTCACCCAATTAATAGGGATGGAATTTATAGTTGGGGGTATCTAAGGCTACAAATATACCTATATAAAGATTTGGTGGTGAAGGGAATGAGCATCTAATATTTTTCATTTGGATCTAAGTTTTTCTTTCATCCATTGTATTTCTTTCAATTGTAATTTCCTGCTTTCGTTTTGTAATCACATCGTTAATTTCCCTAATGTAAGTTTTTTTATTTCACATTAAATATCTTAATAAAATTTGTTCTTATTCTTCAATTTTTATTTTCCTTTACTTCACACATTGATATTGTTGAATCAAGGTGTGAATTTATTCATACCAACACTTGTGAATTTCTCACACAACGATGGAGTGTTCAATTTTATTAATGTTTTTCTTCTTCAATCCCACTTCTTTAAGTTGAATTCTCACATCCATTTATATAATAGCATCTATGAAGGGATAAAAACTTATGGTTTGGTCCTATAGAGTTTCATGATATGGATTGGATTTTATTTCATGTACTTTAATTTTTAAATTTGTTTGTTATTTTAAGATTTCCATTTGATGAGTTGTGTTATTCTTTGTCTTTGTAAAGTTTAACGATGACACATTATAAGTGCTATTATGATCCAATTCCTTGGAGTGATCATGAAATTGGTCCTATAAGTTCATTTTTTATTAGCCTTGTAATTGTGTAAGAACTAAATTGGTGAATGAGGTTGTGGAATTATCTCATTTTGTTGATTCATCTTGAATTAGTGATCTCAAACCTTCTAAGAAACAAATACATCCAATCCACCCCAAGCAACAACTTAGGATCAACCCATATTATTTAATTTTTTTAGATCAAGTAAATTTGTCTTTTTTAATTGTTCGTTAAATTAAATAATTATTTATCTAATCAATTCAAACCCAAGTTGGCCACTTCACATCCCATCCTCCAACAAATCATAGTGTCTCAAGGTTACTTCTTTATTCCCAATGGATTCTACCCCTACGTATACTACATCGACCGCTTTTACCAATAGGGTAAATTTGGGCCCAACCAAATTTTGGAACCATTTCCGGGGACCCAAGTAAGTACCTTAGACACTCGTCTTCTTTTCTCAACCTAAATTCTCTATTCTCACCCTAATTTCTCTTCTATATTCCCCCTTTCTATTTATGTGTGTCCAATGAATCCCAAAACCAATTTTCAATAAACTCCAATAGATTATCTTCCACAATACCCATTTATAGACCAAGGCTATAATCAACTAGAAAATCAATATTTGGAATCACCTCACATAGGGAATTTCATCGACCAAACCTTGATTGAATACACCACACCATATGAGATGTACAATCAATGGGATTTTGATTGTTTAAAGGATCAATTTCCAAACCTCTCGAGGATGATTGAAGAGATAAAACTTAATGAAGTTCATGATTTCAAAACATCTATCAATCCTAAGTCTGAAAAAATTATTTAACATTTGTGTGAAAAAATGGTTAAAATGAATTCAGAAGTTTTGTCACTGAGATTATAAATACAAAGCATTGAGACTTATGAGGAACCCATTCCCACTCAGGATGTCCTTTACTCATCACTCATAGAATAATATTTTATCCCAAAAACCACTCATTAATTTAAAAAAGAACTAACCTTTGGATATAGGATAACTGAAGAAGATAAACGAAATGTTGAAGGGTCTTTAAATCAAGAGGAAATTGATTTTTTGGACTCAAAAGTGGAAAATTTGACATCATGGATTGAGTTTCCTGAATATAACCCCATTGATAAATTTTCATAAGTACCAATAATTGAACCATTAGGAGATATCACAAATAATTAGTCCATACCCATTCCTGATATTCAACTGGACAATTTGGGGGATGAATCATATTTTCAAAAGGAACCAATTCTTTCAAAATGTTTTGAATAAGAAAAAAAATTAAATTCAAATTTCCATTCTTCTTTGGGAAAATTCAATCAAACTGAACTAATCGTTATAATCCTTCCTTCCCCACTCAAGAATCTCCCCATTTATGATAACCAATACCATTCAATTGTCATAAATTTTCATCAATAATCTCACAAAGTAGGAATGAACCTTTAAATCTTAGGAAATACTCTATATGGAACTCAATCAACCATTACTAAAATTCCTTGGACTTTCACACTCATTGTTCAACATGGGATTTCAAATGAAAAAAATTTAAAAAAAATAATTAATCTCAATCTTATTGAAGTGGATAAAAATGGGGTCCTAAAAACGTTGAAATTTGGTATTGGATAATTTTGGGGGTTTAAGTCGAGCTAACGTCATTAAACAAAAGTGTCGTATGGGAGGAAACCCATGATTTTTATGATTCCAATCATTGTGAATCATTTTTTTTATTTTTTATTTTTCATTTCAAAAATTAACAAAGGATGTTGACCTGTTCTTCATTTATGAATAAAGATGGGTATGAACGGAGGGTGCCATATTCATCTGTGTCATGTGGTGTGATCCCTGAGTAATACCTTACCCAGAAATTTGAAAAGAAGACAATGTATCATCAGTTTATTTTGTTTTTTTGTTTGTAGGTTTTAAAAAAAAATCTGAAAATGATAGTACCTTAGACTATTGACATGTTCTTCTATTATGTGTATGGATGGGTATGAAAGGAGAGCACCATATTCATCCGTGTCACGTGGCGTGATCTCTAAGTAATACCTTACCCAGAAATTTAAAAAGAAGACAATGTATCATCAGTTTATTTTTTTATTTTATTTTTATGTTTTTATAGGTTAAAAATAAATATATATATATATATATATAATAAAAAATTAAAAGGACACATCTTGGGTCGTAGGAAAAATCCATTCACCACTATCCAAGCCGCTGATACTCGAACCCAGGATTTAAGGGAGACTATGTCACATGCTTTCATCATCAACCACTAGGTGACTTCATTCTATGATTCTCATTTTCAATTTCCTCTTTGAACACCTCTCCCATACCCCCTTCTAAGTTATCTTTAAACACTAGTAAGAGTGTTATTCTCTGTCCGGGGGAGATTAAATAAAAAATGATTTTTTTGTGAAAAAGAACATTCATGGAAAGAAAATTTCCATTAACGTTGGACATGATAACACACATTTAAAACTCTGAAATTGGATATCAAATAATTTGGCATGCCTTGATTTTGATTTTAATGTAAGTTTAAGTTCATGATCATAGTTTTTGGAAAGTACGGTTGTACGATGGGATTTTTCAAAGTTTATATTTTCATCCTCTTAATAAAAATGCCACAATACACGTCTACTGGATCTTGGGTGTAAATTTGAGTTCTTAGGTCCCTTTCATTATAGCATAGGGTTCTAGGATCACTTTTAGCTTAATTTGAGTATCCAAAAAAACAAAAAAAATTAAAAAAATAACCACATAGAGAAATGTTTTGTCCAAATGTGTGGCTTCCGGCACTTGGGGATCGTGACTCCACAATTGTCTTTCCCAGAGTTAAGATTTATATCACCATTGTAGAGCATGTAATTGAAAATATGTGTGGCATCCGGTACTTGGGGATCGTGACTCCATAGTTGTCTTACCCATTTTTAGTCTTTTCATATCTATTGTGGTTTAAAAAATCAACAAAAAATAAAATAAAATAATTGGATGCTCATATTAAGCTTTAATGTGATTCCCACCTAGTGCTTCCATTTTCTCCCCTTAAAAAAATGGTCCCTATGTCTTTTGTGATGCGCAACATGTCATCATTCTTAATTGAAATTGGATGAAATGTGACAATTAATTTTAACAAAGGAATGGGATTTGGCTTGGGATATGCATATGAACCTTTCTTGTTTTAAATTCTTTTGATGGGTTTTATAATTTTTTTGGTATGAGGTATTTGGGTGAGCAATGTGTATTAAAATGTTTATGGAAAAGGGAATTTGAATTTCATATTTGAGATATATTTTTCTCGAGACTAGAAAAACTCAAGTTGGGGGTATGATTATCCAATGAAAGTGGCTAATATTCATTGTTAATATATTAATATTTATGTGTTACAAAGTCAATAAACATCATTTTTAGTGCATTATAGAAATTGAACTTCATTTCTCATCTTAAGTGCAATTCATGTTTAAAATGAAAATTTGGGCCCGATCAATCATCTATTTATGGAGAACTTTATATTCATTTTTTTGAATTTAATATTTTGGGATATCATTGAACACTTTTTTTGGAATATTTTATCTTTCATGATTGATGGATGAATCCAAGGAGAAGATGGAGATTTTTCAGCATGAATGAAGAAATTTTCTGGAGAAAGCATAATAGGCCTAAGGCCCATCAAACAAATGTGGGGCCCACAAACCAAGCCCAATGAACTACAAATTTTTACTGAAGAAAGATAAAAATATGTGGATCAATTTATTCAACTTTTTCCAGAGCTAATTCTGAATTTTTCATGATGATAAAGGGGTATGAAGTTGAGATTTAAATGGTGGGCCCGATAAGAATGAACATAAAGTCGTCCCACTATTTCGATCATAACTTCAAAATGGCTACACCAAATGTCCCAAAGTATTTACAGATAATAGAGGACAGATAGAAGAGAAAAAATTTCTACTATGACCCCTCCTAATTCAGTATCCTTTAGTTGCAAATTTATACATCAAAATAGGGGATGAATCTGAATGAAATTTATGGACTACTTTGAAACGTTGAAATTCCCTTGATTTTCTCACACTCTTTTTGACTCTCCCAAATAATAGGGATGGAATTTATTATTGGGTGGTATATAAGGCTCCAAATATTCCTATATAAGGAGTTGGTGGTGAAGGGAATGAGAATATAATATTTTTATTTTGGAGCCAAGTTTTTATTTCATCCATTGTATTTCTTTCAATTGTAATTTCCTACTTTCATTTTGTAATCGCATCGTCAATTTCCCTAATGTAAGTTTTTTTATTTCACGTTAAATATCTTAAGAAAATTTCTTCTTCTTCTTCAATTTTTATTTTCCTTTTCTTCACACGTCAATACTGTTGTATCAAGGTGTGAATTTATTCACACCAACACTTGTGAACTTCTCACACAAGGGTGGAGTGTTCATTTTTATTAATGTTTTTCTTCTTGAATCCAACTTCTTTAAGTCAAATTCTCACATCCATTGATATAATAACATCGATGGAGGGCTAAACACTTATGGTTTGGTCCTAGAGAGTTGCATGAGATGTATTGTAATTTTATTTCATTTACTTTAATTTTTAAATCATTTTGTTATTTTAAGATTTCCATTTGATGAGTTATGTTCTTCTTCATCTTTTCCAAGATTAATGATGACACATTTCGAGTTCTAGTATGATCCAATTCCTTGGAGTGATCATGAAATTGGTCCTATAAGTGCATTAGTGATTAGACTTGTAATTTTTTAATAACTAAATTGGTGAATGAGGTTTTGGAATTATCTCGTTTTGTGGATTCATCTTGAATTAGTGATCTCAAACCTTCTAAGAAACAAATGCATCCAATACACCCCAATAAACAACCTAGGATCATCCCATATTATTTAATTTTTTTAGATCAAGTAAATTTGTCTTTTTTAATTGTTCTTTAAATTATATAATTAGTTATCCAATCAATTCAAACCCAAGTTGGCCACTTCATATCCCATCCTCCAACAAATCATAGTGTCTCAAGGTTACTTCTTTAGTCCCTGTGGATTTGACTCCTACATGTACTACATCGACCGCTTTTACCAGTAGGGTAAATTTGGGAACAAAAAATTTTTGGCACCATTGTCGGGGACCCAAGTAAGTACCTTAGACACCCATATTCTTTTATCACCCCAAATTCTCTATTCTCACCTTAATTTCTCTTCTTTATTCCCCTTTATATTTCTATGTGTCCAATTAATCCCAAAATCAATTTTCAATCAACTCCATTAGATTATCTTCCACAATACCCATTCATTTACCAAGGCTATAATCAACTGGAAAATCAATATTTAGAATCACCTCACATAGGGAATTTCATCGACCAAACCTTGATTGAATACACCAAACCAGATGAGATGTACAATCAATGGGATGCTGATTGTTTAAAGGATCAATTTCCTTACCTCTTGAGGATGATTGAAGAGATCAAGCTTAATGAAGTTCATGATGTCCAAACATCTATCAATCCTAATTCTGAAAAAATTCATGAAACATTGTGTGAAAAAATGGTTAAAATGAATTCATAAGTTTCGTCACTAAGATTAGAAATACAAAGCATTGAGACTTATGAGGAACTCATTCCCACTTAGGATATCCTTTACTCATCACTGATAGAAGAATGTTTTATCCTAAAAACCACTCATTAATTTAAAAAAGTAATAACATTTGGATATGGGATAACTGAAGAAGATAAAAGAAATGTTTAAGGGTCTTTAAATCAAGAGAAAATTGATTTTTTGGACTCAAAAGAGGAAAATTTGACATCATGGATTAAGTTTCCTGAATATAACTCCATTGATAAATTTTCAAAAGTACCAATAATTGAACCATTATGAGAGATCACAAACAATGAGTCCATACCCATTCCTTATATTCAACTGGACAATTTAGGGGATTAATCATATTTTCAAAAGGAACCAATTATTTCAAACAAATTTGTAGAAGAAACAAATTTGGATTCAAATTTCCATTCTTCTTTGGGAAAATTCAATCAAACTAAACTAATTGTTATAATATTTCCTTCCCCACTCAAGAATCCCCCCATTTATGATAACCAAGACCATTAAATTTTAATCAATTTTCATCAATAATCTCACAAAGTAGGAATGAACCTTGAAATCTTAGGAAATACTCTAAATGGCACTCAAACAACCATTACCAAAATTCCTTGGACTTTCACACTCGTTGTTAAACATGGGATTTCACATGAAAAAAAAATTTAAAAAATAATTAATCTCAATTTGTTTATGTGGAGAAAAATGGGGTCCTAAAAACATTGAAATTTGGAATTGGATAATTTTGGGGGTTCAAGTCGAGCTAATGATGTTAAACAAAAGCGTTGCATGGGAGGCAACCCATGATTTTTATGTTTCTAATCATTATGAATCATTTTTTTATTTTTTATTTTTCATTTAAAAAATTACCAAAGACTGTTGACATGTTCTTATTTTATGAGTAAATATGGGTATGAAAGGGGAGTGTCATATTCATCTGTGTCACGTGGTATGATCCCTGAGTAATACCTTACCCAGAAATTTGAAAAGAAGATAATGTATCATTATTTTTTTTGTAGGTTTAAAAAAAATATGAATATGATAGTACCTTAGACTATTGACCTATTCTTCTATTATGAGTATGTATGGGTATGAAAGAAGAGTTCCATATTCATCTATGTCACGTGGCGTGATCTCTAAGTAATACCTTACCAATAAATTTAAAAAGAAGACAATGTATCATCAGTTTATTTTGTTTTATTTTCTTTTTATGTTTTTATAGGTTAAGAATAAAAAAATAACGTATATATATAATAAAAAATTAAAAGGACATGTCTTGGGTCATAGGTAAAATCCATTCACCATCGTCTAAGCCGCTGAGACTCGAACCGAGGATTGAAGGGAGACTGTGGCACGTGCTTTCATCATCAACCACCAAGTGACTTCATTCCATGATTCTCATTTTCAATTTCCTCTTTAAACACCTCTCCCATACCCCCTTCTAAGTTATCTTTAAACACTAGGGATAGTTTTATTCTATGTAGAGGATAGATTAAATAAAAAATGATTTTTTTGTGAATAAGAACATTCATGGAAAGAAAAATCCCATTATCTTTGGACATGATAACACACATTGCAAACTCTGAAATTGTATATTGCATAATTTTTCATGCCTTGATTTTTATTTTAATGAAAGTTTAAGTTTATGAGAATAGTTTTTGGAAAGTGTGGTTGTCCAATGTGATTTTTCAAAGTTTACATTTTCATACTCTTAATAAAAATGCCACAATGCACGTCTACTGGATCTTGGGTGTAAATTTGAGTTCTTGGGTCCCTTTCATTGTAGAATAGGGTTCTGGGGTTACATTTAGTTTAATTTGAGTGTCCAAAAAAACAAAAAACATTACAAAATTACCACATAGTGCAATGTTTTCTCCAAATGTGTGGCGTCCGGCACTTGGGGATCGTGACTCCATAGTTTTCTTGCCCAGAGTAAAGCTTTATATCTCTATTGTAGAGTATGGAATTGACAATATGTGTGGCATCCAACACTTGGGGATCGTGACTTCATAGTTGGCTTACCCATAGTTAGTCTTTTCATATCTATTGTGGTTTAAAAAATCAACAAAAAAATAAAAAAAATGGATACTCATCTTAATATTTAATGTGATTCCCACCTAGAGCTTCCATTTTCCCCCCTTGAATAAAAAAATGGGCCCCATGTCTTTTGTGATGCACAACACGTCATTATAATTAATTAAAATTGGATGAAATGTGACAATGAATTTTAACAGAGGAATGGGATTGGGCTTTGGATATGCATATGGACCTAGCATGTTTTAAATTATTTTTATGGGTTTCATAATTTTTTTTGGTATGAGGTCTTTGGGTGAGAAATGTATATTAAAATGTTTATGGAAGAGGGAATTTGAATTTCATATTTGAGATATATTTTGCTCAGGACTAGAAAAACTCTAGTTGGGGGTGTGATTATCCACTGAAAGTGGATAATATTCATTATTAATATCTTAATATTTATTTGTTCCAAAGTCAATAAACATCATTTTTAGTGCATTATAGAAACTGAACTTCATTTCTCATCTTAACTGCAATTCACGTTTAAAATGAAAATTTGGGCCTGATCAATCATCTATTTGTGGAGAACTTTATATTCATTTTTTTGAATTTAATATTTTGGGATATCATTATCCACTTTGTTTGTAATATTTTATCTTGTATTATTGATGGATGAATCCCAGGAGAAGATGGATATTTTTCAGCATGAATGAATAAATTTTCTGGAGAAAACATAATAGGCCTAAGGCCCATCAAACAAATGTGGGGCCCACAAACCAAGCGCAATGAAGCTCAAATTTTTATTTAAGAAGGATAAAAATATGGGGATCATTTTATTCAACTATGGCTGGAGATAATTCTGAATTTTTCATTATGATAAAGGGATCTGTAGTTGAGATTTAAATGGTGGGCCCGATATGAATGCACATAAAGTTGTCCCACTATTTCGATCATAACTTCCAAATGGATACACCGAATGACCCTAAATATTTTCATATAATAGAGGACATGTGGAAGAGAAAGTCTTTATTCTAAAACCCCTCCGGATTCGGCCTCCTTCAATTACAAATTTACACATCAAAACAGGGGAAGAATCTGAACGAAATTTATGGACTACATTGAAACGTCGAAATTCCTTTGATTTTCTCATGCTCTTTTGACTCTACCAATTAATAGGGATGGAATTTATTGTTGGGGGTGTATATAAGGCTCTAAATATGCCTATATAAGGAGATAGTGGTGAAGGGAATGAGCATCTAATATTTTTCTTTTGGATCCAAGTTTTTCTTTCATTTATTGTATTTCTTTCAATTGTAATTTCCTGCTTTTGTTTTGTAATCGCATCGTCAATTTCCCTAATATAAGTTTTTTTATCTCACATTAAATATCTTAATGAAAGTTTTTATTATTCTTCAATTTTTATTTTCCTTTCCTTCACACATTGATACTATTGAATCAAGGTCTGAATTTATTCACACCAACACTTGTGAATTTCTCACACAACGGTGGAGTGTTCATTTTTATTAATTTTTTTCTTCTTCAATCCCACTTCTTTATGTAGACTTCTCACATCCATTGATAGAATATCATCAACGGAGGGATAAAAACTTATGGTCTGGTCGTAGAGAGTTTCATGATATGGATTGTATGTTATTTCATATACTTTAATTTTTAAATCTGTTTGTTACTTTAATATTTCCATTCGATGAGTTATGTTCTTCTTCATCTTTTCCAAGTTTAATGACGACACATTCCGAGTGCTAGTATGATCCAATTACTTGGAGTGATCATGAAATTGGTCCTAAAAGTGCATTGGTGATTAGCCTTATAATTTTGTAAAAACTAAATTGGTGAACGAGGTTT
The DNA here is from genome assembly GCA_963277665.1 of Viscum album. Lineage (NCBI taxonomy): Eukaryota > Viridiplantae > Streptophyta > Magnoliopsida > Santalales > Viscaceae > Viscum > Viscum album. The sequence goes on along the minus strand of OY728150.1, from coordinate 1,676,600,892 downwards.
GGAATTATCTCGTTTTGTGGATTCATCTTGAATTAGTGATCTCAAACCTTATAAGAAACAAATGCATCCAATCCACCCCAAGAAATAGCCTAGGATCAACCCATATTATCTAATTATTTTAGATCAAGTAAATTTGTCTTTTTTAATTGTTCTTTAAATTAAATAATTATTTATCCAATCAATTCAAACCCAAGTTGGTCACTTCACAGCCCATCCTCCAACAAATTATAGTGTCTCAAGGTTACTTCTTCGGTCCATGTGGATTTGACCCCTACATGTACTACATCGACCACTTTTACCAGTAAGGTAAATTTGGGAACAACCACCAACCCATACCAAATTTGATATTTCATCATGTTAAGGCTGAGATAAAGAAGTATTATGGGATGTTATAAACATTACCCATACCATAATGGAATTAGGAAAACATCACCATGTATTTTTGTAATTGGACTCCCTAGAACATCTAAAGGGAATAATTCTATATGGGTTATAGTCGATCATCTTACTATGTTAGAACACTTTATTTATATTAGAGAAGATTTTTCTCTTGATTAGATTTCCAAATTATATATTAATGAAGTGGTAATATTGAATGGAGTACCACTTTTTATTGTGTCTAATCGGGATCTGAGGTTTACCTTGATGTTCTGGAGAATTATTCAGCAGACTATGGATATAGAGTTAAGTTGTAGAATTGCTTTTCATCCCCATACAGATGTTCAGTTTGAGAGAACCATTCAAACTCTAGAATACATGATTAGAGCTTACTATATGGATTTCAAAGTAGGTTGGGATCAACACCTTCCATTGGTATAATTTTCTTACAACAATAGTTTTTACTCCAAAATTCATATAGCTCCTTATAAATCCCTCTATAGTATGAAGTAAAAAACTCTAAAATGCTAGAATGAATTTGGGGAATGAAATCTTTTAGGACTACATCTAGTTGAGGAAGTAGTAAAGAAATTTAGATTTATTCAACCACCTATAAAAGCAGCTAAGAGTTGACAAAAAAGTTATGTTGACAATCGACAGAAATACCTAGAGTTTGAAATGGGTGAAAAGGTATTTATATGAATATCTCCATGGAAGATAGTGATGAGATTTGTAAAAAGGGAAGTCTAATCCCTAGTTATATTGGTCCTTTTGAAATTCTGGATCACATAGGGATGAAAAATTATCGATTGGTGCTTCCACCGAATCTCACTCAAGTTCATGATGTATTCCATGTATCTCTCCTAAGAAAATATATACTTGATCCTTAACATGTACTAAAATTAGAGGTTGTATTAATATAGAAATTTATTTCTTATGAATAAAAATAGGTATATATTCTATATCATGGATAAAAAGTTCTATGAAACAAGACCACACACCTGGTTAAAATTTTATGAAGAAACCGCCAATTTGAGGAAGCTGTATGGGAACCTGATGATGTGATGAGGAAGAGGTATCCTCATCTATTTGTATCTAAGTGATTAATTATGATGGGTTATAATGCAACTCCCTAATATTTTTATGAAATATTTCTCTTTAAATAATTTTATTTCTTCAATGGCTTGCGTTGCACACAACTGATAGTTTAAATGAAACACATAACATTTTTATGAGTTTGTTATCATCTAATAATTAGATTTGTGGGTATAAATAGTAATAACTAAATTTTGAAAAATATATGGTCTATAAATTATAAAATAAATTAATTATTTATCAAATTAATAAAATTTAAACAAAATATATTTTAAATAAAGGAGATGTTTTTTAGAAAAAAATTGTTTTATACGAGTAATGAATTTTATATAAATATATTAAATTAATATGGGTAGATGATTTTAATGAAACATGTATATTATTTACTTGATCAAATATTTTAAACATTCAAAAAATATTTTTCTATTCTTAGGATAATAATAAATCTAGATTTATTCTTAAAATATATTTTTCCTAAAAAGAAGTTTTTGTCACATTTTGCGCACTTCCTATAAAATTAATTTATGAAGTTTTTAGGTATTGAATTAGATAAAATTAATTAAATATTTAAAATCATGAGGTTTAAATTTTTTATTTATTCCCCTTTTATTTTTAATCAATATTAATAGTAGATGTAGAAAATTGTATTTCCTTAGTAAAGGTTAAAATGGGTTAATATGGATTAAAAATAAGTGATAAGGACATAATTTTTAATCCTATTTATTATTGGATAAATTTAATTAAAAACTTAACACCTAAGGTTAAAAATTCAGTTTTTTAATGTACATTGTTCCATGAAAATTACTTATATATTATTTAAATCAAGGAAAGTCACAAAATGTCACTTTCTTTGTCTTAAACATCTCTTTGTGTCCACATGAGGAAAAAGTAGGTTATGAATGAATATAAGTATCCATTTTGAACTTAATAAACTTATTTTAATGATATAAATTTATTTATCACTTTTGGGGCCACTTGTATGATATTACGCCCTTATAATATTTTATTTAAATAAAATTCAAAGATGTCACATTCATGTTTTTAATAACTATAAAATTTTTAATATGGTGTTATCAATAGAATATTTTGGATTATAAATATTATTTTGAAATATTAAATATTTATCTACATCATGATATTTTTTTAAAAAATTAGGGATTAAATAATTACCCTAAATTCCTACTAAACCCATATGTAGTAATTATTTAATTAATAGAAAAATCAAATAAATGATATAAAAAATATGAAAAGTAATATAATTTTGTGATATTTAAGGTGATACATGAATTATATAGATTATCTTGACATTTTAGGGATATCATAAAATATTTTTTCATAATTTTAAGTTTTTATTGATATTTTTAAAAATCAAAGTAGTGAATAGTTTTAAAATTGACAATAATGATATTTTATAGGATTAATATTTTATTAAATTATTTGATAACAATAAAAAAATTTAAAAAAATAAAAATTGATTATGATATTGTCTAAAATTTCATAAATTGAACATTTATTATAAAATTGACAACATATAAGTAAAAATTACAACTTTTTCATATTGAAATTTGTTTTACCATAGTTAAAATTAAAATAGTTTAACTAAGGGTTAATCAAAATGATAAGGTTTAAAATAAGACCAAAACTTGTCTAAAATATATTGGTTGATGATATTACAACCTTATATTATATTATATTTGAATAAATTGATATTTTTTTTATTTTTATATAAAATTAATTTATTATAATTTAATCTTCTGATAAATTCCAAAAATACCCCTCACCTCAATTATAAAATGGAACCTCCTCCATCACTTATTTACACCACTTAGTAACCTTATAAATCTACCATACCCTACCAATTTCTCTTATAAACTTTCCTACACACATTCTAGATGTGATGGTCTTCTCAAAATACCAACCCTAGAGCCCCTTAGAGGATATCTAAAGGAGACGTTTCCAAGAAGAGGTAATTTCTCTAACTGACCACTTTCTTTTTATACTCTTTATTACTTCCTATAAATATATGATGTTTAACATAAAATAATAAATTAATTATCTTCAATATTATTAAATGTTATTATGATTATTAAAAAACCATTATACACCCTCTTTCCCATCAAACAAGAAGTGAAAGTATCGCTCATGCGAATGTACGGCTTACCGTCTCCACATAGAAATACAATTTATTTTTCATCACCATATTTTATAAATGGGTATTATGTTTTGTTTAATGAATATATATGATATATATGATATAATCATGATTATATAAATATTAATTACTATTTACCTTTCATTCATTCCATTAATTGAAAAATGAAAACAATATTCATGCGTACATATGATCTACCATCTCTATGAACATTAAGATTCATTTTTCTATCTCTAATTTATATGAATGATAATAAATATTTATGTAATTAATATATATTATTTATATACCATGATTAAAATTATGTAAATTATGATACCAAAGATAAAAGTATAAGGACCAAAACTATTGAACTGAAACATGCTTTGAAAATGAAACAATTATCGCCTAGAACAGTGATTAATAAATGTGTGATAAGATATTATAAATAAATAATACATGGCATGATATAATTATTGTTATGTAATAAATATATAATAAATTCATATTTATTATATAGGATTTTTTAATGTGAATGAATAAATTCAAGACTCTATGTAAGGGATTTCTTAACTCTATTTCCATTCATTGGGTTAAACCTCTACTTCATTAATTATGTCGGTCTAAGATTATGTTTGAAATGACTTTTGATTATCTTATGTTGTATTTATAATTATTTTATGTGTATTTACTATGTATAAACATAATATATTCATTTTATTAATGCTCACTTCAATGATATGATCTTTGTAAGGTATTTTTTTCTCACTTTTATTTTTATGGGACACATGTTATATTCACAACTTTTTTTTGTGTTTTGTATATACTGCCCATGAATTATATTTTTTGAAACTTATTATGAATTTTATATATATTTACATATCCATATAATTTTATTTCTTTCATGGGGTGGATTATTCAAATGATATAGAGCGGTAAGTGTTTATTTAACAATCTCATCATTATTCGGAATTGTTTATGTTTAATTATTCACTATGGTATATTTATCGTCCATGTCCATTTTTTATAAAAATGTTTTTAAAAAGTTTTTTAATATTATTATATTAATTTTTAAATTCATTTTTACTCATTTTTTTACTTTTTAAAAAATGTTTTGAAAGGTATATTTTTATCATTTTTCAAACAAGGTACTTTGTGACTTTTCCTACAAAAATACAAAAGGAATGTTTTTTTAACATATAAAACATGTTAAAATTTTCCCACCATAATGAATACATAATGGTTTGAAGATTAATATAAAAGTTTACAATTTTCTTTTCAAAGAAAATTTATTCCTTTTTAATTTCACATCTTTTCAAAAAAATCAAAATGGAAAGGATATTTTCCTCAAGAATTATTTCAAGTAATGTTACTTATGATTTAATGGTGATATGATCCAATTATAGCATAATTATTATTGTTCTATATGTTTTATGTTTATGATGGCATAATTTTTATGAATCTTGTTACTTTTCCATGGGTTGTGTAATGATGAAATGTTTATAAAAATTATTTATTTTCATGGGTTCCGATATGATGAATGATTTATGTTTTTATGGGACACATATGTATGGTTTTCATTATTTGAAGGTTGGTCCATATATATCCCTCAATTTTATTAGATAAATACTTATATCTCATGAGATAAATAGGGCTACAATGGGGAGTAAACCCGATTTAGTATGACAGGGTTGGAATGGAGAGTGAACCTAGTTCAATAAAAATGGATAAAATAGGGAGTAAAAATAGTTCAGTACAAAAATTTGTTCTCTATGGTCTTAGAAGTGACCCTTGACTAATAATGAAATGATTTTATATTCTTATGTGTATGTCACAAGTTACATGTCTTATTCCAATATTATACTCTCATGGATCATGTTCTTTGATTACCTTATGATTCATGTATTATGAACTACCAATATTTATTCCATCATTCGTGATTATGATCTTTTATATGCATGGTATAATTTTCAAATGTTGTTTTCATGTTCTTGTACCCTTATTCTCATATTATGCTTATGAAATCATTTTTATCTCTCTTATTTACCCTTACTAAGAATCTAATATCACTATTTATTATGATTATTTTTCCCAGGATATGAAGAAATGGATTGAGTATGATATGTCAAAAAGGGTTCTAGTTATGAAGAAAATAAGAGGGAGATGATGTAGATATTTTATGAACTAATTGTTTATGATTCCAAGTTTCCAAAGACACTAGACCTATACTATTCTCGTACGGATTTATTATTTTAGGTAATGAATATTCATCTAAAAAGATGTAATATCTATGAATGAAATGTGTGCTCTATTATATAACAAATGCCTCATAACCCCATTCACATGTATGTGAAAAAATGGGTTTTTTCTACTCCCTAACTCAAATAGAATTATTTTTTTCCACTTTAGTTAGTACTCGGTTTAATTTTTATGTCATGGCTTGTAATACATATCCACAAAAGGATAATGGGAGATCTATATGACTCATCATTTACCTTATCATGTATAGAAAGGTATGGTTTATCCTTTCACTAACACCATTCTGATTTTGTGTGTAAGGTGGAGTTATTTGAGAAAAAATCTCAAAGTCCCATATAAATTAGATAAATTATTAGTTAAGATATTGACCACCTCGATCAAATTGAATATTATTTATCTTATTTCTAAGTTGATTATTTACTTCATTCTTTAATTCTTGGAATTTCTCAAATAAATTAGACTTATAACTCATTAAGTAGACATAGCCATATCTACTCAAGTCATCTGTAAAAGTTATAAAGTAATAATACCCACCTCTATATTCTAATAGAATTGGTATACACACATCAGTGTGTACCAATCCTATAATCTCTATGGACCTTTCACCCTATCCACCAAATGGTGGTTGTTCATTTTGCACTGTAAAAAAGAATGACATCTTTCAAATGGTTTCAGTTAAAAATAGTCCAAATAATCATCCTCATAGAGCTTTGTAAAATGCTTCTCGTTTACATAACCAATATAACGATGCCACAACTCAGTGTTATATAAACCATGAAAATATGATTCGTTATCAGTTTATAATACTTGGTTTTCATAATTTAATTCATAAATATCATTATTTAAATGTTTCATAGCATAACATATGTTTTCTTTATAAATTAAATAGATTTTATTTCAAAACATGAAAACAAAACCATTTGTATCAAAGCAGGATACAGAAATAAAGTCTTTGGTAATAGTCAGTATATAATAATAATCTTTTAAAACCAATATCATTACTATTAGAAATGAACAGTGTTATTGTCCAATGGATAGAGTAACCAACCACACACTATGGGTAGCCCCTGAATCCACTTATCCTTAAGTAATATTTTTTAACCTACTTGGTTTTTGAATTTGGATATATATGTGATCACTATAAGCTATATCTAATACCCAATGTGTATATATTGAAATATTATACTTGAAAACAAACTCAACTTTAGCTTACCCTTACTTCTGGATGTAGTTCCTCTTCTAGTGTCCTTCCTTTCCACATAAAAAACATACTATTTTAATTTACTTTCCCTATCTCTGGATCATCCTCTTCATGGAAGGATGGTTTTTATGAGATTTAGACTTGTGATGACTCTAGGGCCCCATTTCCTTGTTCTTTCTATTCTTACTCACCATAAAGACCGTGGGTTTATCACATCCCATGTGCTTTTCCACTTGGTGAATGATAGTAAGAAGATATGAAAGAATCTTCTCGTTATTTCTCATGTTATGATTAATAATAAAACTAAATAAGGAATTGGGTAGTGAGGAAAAGTATGAGATCTATGTGAGAATCATCTAGGAATTTAATCCCCAAGATGTATAAGTATTAAATGCATCCAATAATCTTGACTACATGTGGCTTAACTGGTGACAAATCTCCAAACTTGTATGTAAACAATGCATTGTAGATATTGAATCGATCTTGTCGCACCTTCTCTTGATAGAGATCCCAAAGGTAAGGCATCATGCTATACACATCCATGTCCTCATATTACTTTATAATATCATTGTTCATGGATGATAGCATGAAAAATTAAACATATATCATTAAAATTATTCTCATAAATAGACAACTCCTCCTCACTACACCCTTGTCCATGCGCATCAAGAATCTGGTTTTCTATCACGTATAATTTCCCTTCATGGCATAGGATAACGTGTAAGCGCCTTATCCATTCTTGGAAATTAGTGCCTATGATAAGGTTATACTTCTCAATTATGTATCATAGAAATATGTTTTAAGACATATTTAATTTTTTTTTTACGCATATAGAGCATATAATTTTAGTGCTTTATCTGATTAAAAGTAGATAATAAATATTTTATTTTTTATTAATCTCCCACTATTTTATTGAAACCCAATATCCATCACCATTGGATTTGGAATATCATGTTTATTAGAAATTCTAGTGTCAAGGACCCATATTCCCCTTCTCATAACCCAAACTTGGGACTAAATAATTATTTAAAGAGTTTTAGGTAGGTATAAGATTGCTAACTGAATTAACTCTTAGTTTCTTAATCTATTGAGTGGACTCCCCAATCCTGAAATCCTTAAATTAGATTTCCTCAGCCTATTCCTCCTAGATACACTAAGTATTATTTGGGTATTCAACCCTTGATATGAATTAAGTTATTTTAACCCAAAACTTCGAGTTAAAATTCCCTAATAATTGGAATTACCCTGACTTTTGCGGGTCAAACACTTTAAACTATGGTTTAATTTTAACTTAAGTAGTGGAAGGCTATACCGACCTAATATATATAATTGAGGTATTTTTTATATTTAAATCAAAATTTATCATTTTATCTTTATTATATGATTTTTAATATTAAGTGTATTTATTTAAGTGATTAAGCGTGTCTTAGGTAAAGTTTACGCATAATAAAATTTATTTTAGTTCCATCTTGTATGATTATTAATTCATTAATTCATGTTATCATGACAAAAAAACTATAATGAAATTAACCATGCACTTTATAGAAATAATATAATAAATTGGTATGATCATGAGATTTTACTAATGGTTATTTTATCTATCATATGATGAAATAACCACCAACCTTGGGGGAAACACCTTGAACCACAAAATAGTTCATGTTGCAGCTTTCCACCTAACAACCCATGTACCTCCTAGATTTGATTCACCTCGGATCCAAACTTGAACCACCTCCACTCATTTAGTATCTCCATCCATTGTATAATCTTTTATTCATACACAATTAAGGGGAAACAATGTATTGGTTAAAGGTTTTACAAAAAAGTAACTATGGGCTCGCGGGCCCTTACAAAATAAGAGGGATAATGCACAAGCCATCAATTTAATTTAATAATAAATTAATATTAAATCAATCACATACAAAGGTCTAGTCTATGCTCATGATCATCCACATACATGAAATGAATTACGCATTTAATAAAAAATAGAATTTAATTCTAATTGTTCTTATTTAAGATAAATTACACTAAAATAGATTAATTATCTTCTTTAATTAATAAATTGTTTTATCTTAATTATTATAAGATCTTTCTTAAGATTCTCATCCATTGTAATTTTAAAAAAAAATTAAAATTAACTATGTACAAATTATGTACCTTGGAGGCAACATAGTGAGTACTAGTCTAAACTGCCCAATGTGTATTATATTCATATATTGTTTACTCATGTGGAATGTGGTATGCATGAATTATCATGTAATTTCATGGAATGAACATACTTAAATAAATGACACATGGAACACATGTTATTCTCATATCATGTTATGTTTCAATGCATATAGGTTAATGATTGTATTGTGAATTATACACGACATGTAGCTCCAAACATTACACAAAAAATAATTAGACATTTAATATATATATATATATATATATATAACCCATCTCATGACATGTATATGGTATACATGTCATGTAGTTTTTGAGTTACATGATCACCAGTTATGTAGGTCGTGTAAGGAAATACATAGCCCATCTTTAGCTAAAAGACTACATGTGATGTATGAATATTACACATCTTTTAGTCTGGTTGGCCATGCATCATCCTAACCAGATCAACCCATGGTGTATTTAAATAAAAACTATGAATAATAAATGTACATGACTAGATTTTATTTTGAATAAATTCAAGGTTCATCAAATGCATGTACATGATGTGTACCAATAGGTTACATGACGTGTACTCTTGTGCTATTCATCCAGAATCCTCTACACCTCTAGATGAGTTATTTTAATGATTTTAATTCATAAAATTAATTTATTTTTTATTATATTTTTTATAATTAAGAGTAATTATAATAGATTTCATGATTCAGAATAAATAATGATTAAAATGGAATTTAAAAGTAACAATAAATTCATAAATCTGTCAATGATCCTTAAATAATTATAAATAATTATGTGAATTCTCTGATACCACTTGAAGTTTCTTCGGATATCGAAAGAACTGGATGGAGCATGCCCAAAATTTATTTTCATCATAATAAATGATTAATCTGAGATATACATCTATAATAAATGTCATGGCCAATGGAATTTAATTGAATATTAATTGACAATAGAACACCAGAACTAAAACATGGAATAATTTCATATTATTTTCAATTAATTTAAAAAAAATAAAGAATTACCTTGTGATGAATTACTTATTTTTTGATAAACCTGAAAACGTCTATATATTCGTATCATCATTACATTGCATGAATCAAATGCATATTCCCTCCAATAGTGATCCCCACAAACTCCATGAACCTATGAACATTGGCATAGGAATCTCTAGGTGCTCACATGGTATATCCTAATGCTTGTAACATTATTATTTGATTTCCTTGAGAATCACTTAAATAATAATTCTCTCTTATCTCTCTATAATTTAGAGTGGTGGTGGAGGAGTATTGGTCTCCATTCTTGAGAGAGTTATTGTAAAAGGTAGATCCATATGGCCTTGAGATAATTCTTTGGATGTTGTTGTTCACAATAAAAACAAATTAAAACCCTCATATGAAATAATATAATTGGGTTTATATACTGCTAGGTTTAGAAAATAATAATTGCACATACACCCTTATTGTTATTTTCTTAATCCCTATGGAACCCCAGGTCTATAATATTATTATTATTATTATTTCTTAACATGTTCAAAACTCATGAATTAATTAAATATTATTTATTCAAATAATATATATTAATTTTTACTAGACCATTAAACTCAGTCCTCCACAATATTTATCATGACTTGAATAATGAATATTTATTTAATAAATAAATATCACTGCATTATTCACCAATAAATAAATAAATATTATATTCACTAAATAGAAAATAAATATTTATTAAATACTCTACTCACAAAATATTCTCTCAAATAACCCATGACGAGATATATATGATCAAGAAAACATGAATAATTATTAATCCATGTGTGGGAATAATATTTACTTAACATGTTAAATAATAAATAATAATATAATTTAACTGAGGTTCTAGATACACTTAGTGTGTGGTCATTTAGGCCACTTTCTTAGTGGCATTAAGCGAAGTAGTCCAAATTACAAGGTTAGAGTCTAGAAATATGCCTAAGTCACCCATATATAAAGAAGTTAATATCACAACAACATAAAACACTATACAGACTCTTACTATATAATATAATCCCTTTATCATGACATCTCTAATCAATATGGTTTCATATTGATGCCATCAATCTATGTGCTTGATGTATCTTTCATTGAATTTTTAGAAAATGAACTTTCCCAAAAAAAAATTCCATAGATTTATTTATGATATATAATTTTCATAAAAGGGCCTAATATATCAACTTCTATTAAATAACATAAAGGAAAAATATTTTCTCTCATTATTCATTAATGAAATATTACTCAGGACATACCCACTGTATCCTACTTCAATTTAAACATATGTCATCATGGTTTTCATTAATTAATAAAATTACGTGACTCAAAATATTCATTAATAATAATAATAAAGTATAAGGATCAATAAATATATCTGAAGATAGGAACATCCAATGGCACATATAAATTTGGATTTCCTACTGGAAGGTATCATTCTCATAATCTCCTACACTAGAAATTACCAAGGGCATACCCCATCATGGGATGTCTCAAGGTCCTATGATTATCCACCCCCAATAGGCTATATAATTTGTTTCCATAAAATTATGTCATCAAAATATAGAATATATATTTAAGAATAATGTTATGGAACTTTTGGGTTATCATCATAGCGGGGAACTGCTATGACCTTTTAGTGCTTCAGATACTCTTAGAACATTATCACATACTAAAATGAATCCATTCCTTCGCCTCCTTCCATTCCACTTAGGAACCCAATTTATTTTCCTCAAGTCATTTCTAAGCCAAAGAAATCCTTTGAACTCGATTCTAAAATGCTTGACATATTTAGACGTGTTGAAGTCAACATTCCCCTCTTAGATACCATAAAACAAATCCCTAAGTATGCCAAGTTTCTTAAGGAATTGTGCACCCACAAGAGGCAACTTAGGACCATTGAAAATGTTTCCACCTAGCAGTCTATTCCCATAAAGTGAAAATATCTAGGGACCTTTATGGTTCCATGCCAAATTGGAAGTTCCAACTTTGATGATTCACTCATAGACCTAGGAGCCTCAATTAATGTCATGCCCAAATCCATCTTCTCCAAAATTGGTCTAGGTCTATTACATACAACGGGCATTGTCATTCAGTTAGACAAATGAATCACAGCTAGTCCGAAGGGTATAATCAAGGATGTCCCTGTTCGTGTTCATGATCTTATCTTCCCAGATGATTTCTATGTCCTTGATAAGGAAGTTGAGATGAAATATTCTCAATCTCCCTTAATTATAGGAAGACCATTCCTAATGATAGCAATAACCAAAATTGATGTCCATTCAGGAATCTTATCCATGGAATTTGGTGACCAAATGGTCAAGTTCAACATTTTCAAAGCCATGTGATACCCATATAAGGATCACTCTGCATTCTCAATCCATGTTTCTGAGGATACTTCTGAGAGTCAATTGAACCCCATTCCATCATGTTCTAATGAGAGAGGATCTTGTGAAATCTGCACCATGATTAACCAAGTCATAAATGGTGAAGTTGATCTGGACCTTTCATTCATAGACTCCATCAATCTAGAGAATCTTGAACAATATCTTAAATCCCAAATCAACTCTGATCTCTACTACTCCACCTTGGACAGTATTAAGTAAAATGAATCTGAAGCAACTGAATTACTTTCCTCCATTCCTAAGTTGTCTAACCCACAAATGAAATATGCGACTGATCTGAAACCTCTTCATGAACACCTTAAATATGCATTCCTTTTCCATGATCACTCTTATACTATCATTATCTCAGCTTCACTTACCGAAACTGAGGAGTCCAAACTTGTTCAAGTGTTAGAGGAAAACAAAACAGCCTTAGGTTGGACCCTAGATGACATACCAGGAATCAACCCTGCTCTTTGCATTCATCACATCCATCTTGAGGAATCATCCAAACCAATTAGAAAACCACAAAGAAGACTCAATCCACTCATACTTGAGGTAGTTAGGGAAGATATTACCAAGCTTCTTCAAGCTGGTATTATCTACCCAATTTAGGATAATGAATGGGTTAGTCTAATTCAAGTTGTACCTAAGAAGGGTGGGATAATTGTTGTCACAAATGAACATGGTGAGGTAGTCACAACTCGAGTGAAGAAAAAATGGCATGTGTGCATCGACTACAAGAAATTGAATGTTGAAAAAAGAAAAGATCACTACCCTCTTCCATTCCTTGATCAGATTCTAGAACAATTAGTTGGAAATTCACATTATTTCTTTCTTGATGGATACACCAGCTACTTCAAAATCCCAATCACACCTCAGGACCAAGAAATGACTACTTTAATATTCCCCTTTGGAACATATTCATATAGGAGAATGCCTTTTTTCCTTTGAAATGCTCCTGAAACATTACAGAGGTGTATAATGAGTATCTTTTCTGAATTCATTGAACAATGCATAGAAGTATTCATGGATGACTTTACCATTTATGATGAATCATTTGAATCTTTCTTGAATTCACTCTCTCTAGTCCTCCAAAAGTGTGCCAAGTGTAACCTTGTGTTAAATTTTGAAAAATGTCACTTTATGGTTTCAAATGGGATTTTTCTAGGGCACATAGTTTCACAAGATGGTATTGAAGTTGATCCTGCCAAAATTAAACTGATCCAATCACTTCCTAAACCCTCTTTTGTTCGAGACATTTGTTCATTCCTTGGTCATGCTGGTTTCTATCGGTAATTCATCAATAACTTCAGTAGGTTTTCCCTTCCACTCACGCGGTTTCTCCAAAAATATTTCACTATCCATTTCAATGAGGTTTTCAAGAGAGCCTTCATTGAACTCAAAATTACTTTACATATGCCCCAATAATCCAACCCCCAAATTAGTCATTACCCTTTGAATTGATGTATGATGCTTCTGATAGATCCATTGGGGATGTTCTTAGTCAAAGAATAGAAAAAATACACATTTCATCTATTATGCTTCAAAAATATTGGATGAAACTCAATCTCACTACATTGTTACTGAAAAGTAACTTTTAGCAGTGGTTTTTTCCTTAGATAAATTTCGGCCCTATCTATTAGGTGCCAAAATCATCATCTTCGCATACCATTATACTATAAAGCTTTTACTTAAGAAAAGTGATTCCAAACCAAGGTTAATAAGATGGATCCTAATTATCTAAGATTTTCACCTTGAAATCAAAGATAGACCAGGAAAAGAAAACCATGTGGTTGATCACTTGAGTAGAATTTGTAATTCTTCTCATTCTGAAATAATTGATCCAGAATTTCCAATTGAGCACCTTTAATCTCTCACTCCAAAAATATCATGGTATGCCCCAATTGTAAATTACTTGGTTTCTGGTGTTTTTCCTGAAAATTTTTCAAAAGAACAAAAAATGATTTTGAAAAGTGATTCAAAATTCTATTTTTTGGAAGATAATAAACTTTGGAAAACTGAGGCAGACATGTTAATTAGGATATGTGTTAATGAAAATGAACACTCTTCAATCTTAGAATTCTATCACTCAATGCCTGGTGGTGGCCACTTTGGACCATAAAGGACCTCTTGAAAGATCCTAGACTCTGGATTCTTCTAGACTTCACTCTTCAAGGACTCACATGAGTTCTATCAATCATGTCCCACTTGAAAAAAATTTGGAACAATTTCAAAGAGAAATGAAATGATCCAAAAGCCTTTAATTTTATGTGAGATCTTCGATGTTTGGGGAATCAATTTCATGGGACAATTCCCCCCTTCCAATGGATTCTCATACATTCTTCTTGCGGTTGATTATGTTTATAGGTGGGTCGAGGCCAAACCTACTAGAAATGATGATTCACATACTATTAGTGAGTTCCTAAAGACACACATCTTCCACTGATTTGGCACACCACTTGCCTTGATAAGTGACTTAGTAACCCATTTTTGTAATAGAACCATGGAATATCTTTTGAAAAATAATGGTGGTGTACATAAAACTTCAACTGCATATCACCCCCAAACAAATGGCATGGCTGAACTTTCAAATAGAGAAGTAAAAAGGGTGCTTGAGAGAATTGTAAAACCCACCAGAAAAGACTGGCCTGAAAGACTTGGTGAAGCACTTTGGGCTTATCGAACTGCCTATAAAACACCCATTGGGGTGTCTCCTTTTAGGCTAGTTTTTGGTGAAGCATGACATTTACTAGTTTAAATCCAACATAAGTCTTTTTGGTCTGTGAAGACCTATAATTTTGATTTTTAGAAATCTGGTGAAGAAATATTGTTGCAATTAGATGAATTGAAGGAGCTTAGACTTGATTCCTATGAGAATTCTAATATGTACAAAGAAAAGGTTAAGGTGCTACATGATAAAACCATCCTAAGAAAGGTATTTCATGAAGGTTAAATAGTATTTCTTTTCAACTCTTGATTTCAGCTTCACCCAGGTAATCTTAATTCTTGTTTGGAAGGTCCTTTTATTATTTCTCATGTTTACCCATTTGGTTCAGTGCAAGTCCAAGACCCCTCTTCAAAAAGGACATTCACAGTTAATGGTCATCAATTAAAGAATCACCATGAGAGGACACACAATCCTAGAACAACATCAACTTCTATCATATCCACAGTAGACCCATCAGTGGATGGAGACAGTGACCCACCAAATCCAAACTAGGGGGCACCTCTTTCCCTTTAAATCTCTCTCTATCTCTTCCTCTCTCTCTCACTCTTTCTTCTTCTTCCCCTCTCTTTCATTTTTTTACCACTTTCTTTATCAAACCCTTTTATTTACTCTTTCTCTTTTGTGTGGGTGTATCTTTATAAAAAAACCTAAAAAAACAAAAAAAAAATACTTAAAAAATATGGAAAAAAAAGAGTCATGATTACTCACCTTCAATTTTAAAAATTTTTCCAACCATTTTGGGGAGTCAAAATACATGGTTTCATCTCAAAAATTTTGTGTTTTAATCATATATTTGGATAAAGAATATTGTGTCAAAACCAATAAATTTTTAATGATTATTTTTTTATTTGGAAAATGATTTTCCCCAACTATGAGTAACAACATTAGCTTTCATGCCAAGGCTAACTATGGCCATATTTTAAAAATGTGTGATTTTTACCCCCATTTGTGAGTCTTGAGTTTGTGGACCTTCGAGTTGAATTTCCTACTTTAGTGTGAATTAATATGATAGAGTCATTTTCTAACCACATGAGAATTATAATATCCAAATAGCCTCCCATTAACTATACATTAATCCTCCTTTGAAAGCCCCTTCGAGCCTATGAAAACCTTTTCTTTTATAGACACATTACAATACCAATACCTTTTCCCACCCAATATCAACATGAATTTTCATAGCATAATTTCTTTTTTAAATTTAATGGTGGGGGGAATGGATTTCATTTTTTGGGTGCCCTTTTATTGATTTTCAAAAATTTATCATATGCTTGAGGTAAAGAATAAATTTTAGTGTGGGGGAAGGTTTTCATTTAGTGAGTTTTGGGGAATGTAATGTACTTTCATTTATGTAATTTTTTAAATGTTATTGACAAGTGTTCAAAAAATTAAAAAAAATCAAAAAAAAAGAACAAAAAAATGGGTTGTGTCTTGGGTAGGTCAAAAATCAATCTTCCTCAACCTTTGATCTTGTTATAACTATTACAATTAGTCTCATGAGGAAATCAATCATGGGTTGGGATATGATTGTGAGATCTTTTTCAAGTTCAACTTTCAAAAAATGAAAAAAGAAAAAAAGAGCACTTATGTCATTGTGAGAAGTTTTTTGTTTTGTAAATATTTTATCTTATCATCCCATTCAAATTTTCTTCCTTTATTATGTCTTTCTTCACACAACCATTCCCCTGTAAATATATGTTTCCATTTCCTTCCATGTTTCATTTCAAAAAAAATATTCATTGCTTTTTCCATGTTAGTATTTTACCCCCTTTTTCCTATCTTTTATATATCATCTTCCTACCGTCCTATAGTTGCAGAAAAACCCCTAAAAATACCTCTTGATTTTTGAGCACTTTAGGATAGGCAGTGGAAGCTGAGATCTCTTATAAACTATTTGATTTTCACTTTTGGTTGGTTAATGAGTGAAGCTCCATAAATTAATTTTATCATCTTGAGAGGAGTAAGTTTTGTCTGCCACCATTTTCCATTTCTAAATTTGAGCATGAAAAAATGAATTGTTTTTGGAACATTGTTTCTATAAAAAATTGTTTTGTAATTCAATATGGATGAGTGAAATTGTCTAAACATCCCCTGATTTGGGAAAACAAAATTTTAATATTTGCTAGTGAGTGAAAATGATATTTTCATGTTTTTATATTTATTGCACACGAGGACATGCACAAGACTAAGTGTGGGGGAGTTGATATTATTACTATTTTAATTACTTATTATATACTCTTTTTACTGATTTTATATGAAATGTGCATACTTTTTGTGAAATATTAATGTTTAAATATTAATTATAATTTTTGATCACTATTTGAATTCATCCAGATTCAAGTCTGTTTACTATTTTAATAATAAATCTCACCCTACTTATCCAAATTTAATTATTATTGTTTTTTAGGGTTCCTTACTCAAATTACAACATTTAATTATAAGGAACCTCTGGCCAAATCGTCAATTTGGAGGGTCATATTGTCCATAAAAATTCCCAAATAATCTGTGAAGAAACTGGACAATCTATGAAGATAGAATTACTGGGCTCACTCCCAAAGTCCAAATCCTTTAATTCTCCTTCAAAGGTCAGGGGACAAATCAATACATCTTGGATAAAAGTTTCAAGGCCCAAATTCAAATACAAGGGGCCCAAATGATGCTTTTAATTCCATCCCACCATTCTAGATGGAAATTAAAATCCAGACACTATTCATGACATAGGTCATGATGTAATAATCAAATCAAGATGAGATTTTGTAGTGTAAAATAGGATATATATACGTTATACTTTTTTGGAGAAATTTTTCATATTTGATGTCATATTTTTATTGATAAATACATTCACATTTCGGCCTTCTAAAAAGTATGGATTGAAATGGACAATTTAAATTTTTTTAATCAAACCACCATAACTTTGGATCCATAAGTTCAAATTAATCTAACTTTTGAGAGAAGTCATCCAACAGTATTATATAAAACTTTGAATAAGAGGATATCTTGAGATTCTGTTTTCTGAATAGCCAAATTGATGATGCAAGTGGAGGAATAGATTGGGAATGCAAACAGTCCACTTCCTTGGGCTATAAATACATCCCCCTCCTCTCCTTCAAAGGGGTTGGAATTTCAGAAGAGAGGAGCACATATTGACACAACCAATGCCTTAAAAATGTCTTGGGAGGACCTTCCATACTCAGGTTTTTACTTGAGATACCCTTCCTCCTCTCTTTGTTTCCTTTTACTTTTGTGTTCTTAACTATTGTAATCTTGTAAGTCTTTTTTTTTTGTAATTCAGTTTTAATGAATGTTTCTTCTTTAATATCTCTTATTCTCATCCAAATTATATAGTTTAATATTTAGGTTCTTAAAATATTTTAAATATAGTTGAATCCCCTTCCCTTATTTTTCTTTCTCATTCAATCTAAAGTTAATTATTAATTATCATCATCGTTTGTGTGTGTGTTCGACGCACCAATCTTTTCTTATCCCTTTCTTTTTCTTATCTTATTGATTTATAATCATAATAATTATAACCAGATTACTAATAATTTCAATGGCTGAGTAAATCTCTCATTTGGGTGAGTTATAATTTAGGGATGTTAAGAGATTGAGAGCTTTTGCTCGATGAGTATTCTTTGAATTAACATTGTGTATGTTGGACTTAACATGTCATGGATTAATGACATATTTTGTTTAACATATGGATTACATGGATTATTGGAACCATAAATACACTACCAAAATCAAGTACTAGTTGATATTAGAATCCTAGTTAAGTTAAGTCTTGGATTAAAGCCTTAACACTTAGGAATTCCAATCAACTTCAGCTTGTGACATGGGTGTTAATTTAATGCAATACAAAGAAAGGCTCAAGGATATCACAATATTAACTAACTATTGATGAAATCACCCCAATATTTATCAAATTGTTAAATAAATCTTAATCAAACATAATCCATGAATTATTTCATAATCTCTACAAACAGACCCCCCAAACAGAATACAATCAACTAAAAACAATCGACTATTAAAAAGTATCATCATCGACAATTCGACCAGAGTGCTACTATACACATTAACAGAGCACCAAAACCTTGATCGATCGATAGGTTACAATAATTTTCACTTTCAGTGACATAATATGAACAATACCATTATGCTTATGGCAACCTATATATCTTATCTACCTTATTTCAAGATTTATTATATATAGATACACATAATACAATCCCATAAGATTGAGATACATTGTTTATTAGGGAAATTCGATACATAGAATGTTAAATTGAAATAGGGATATAAATAAATTATTTAAAACTCTATAACATACCATTAAATTTCATTGATCTTCTAATACTACACAGGATAATCTAGGGATGTACATAAAAAAAGGGTGAGGTATAAATCCCAATAAGGGAATAATAAAATAATAACATGATGAAAGTAATACATGTGAGTCAATAGGAATTTCAAGATGATATAAAATGGGTAGAATCATAAACATAAACATTGAATCATGATATAATATGATAACATTAAGGAAACATAGGAATGTGTCAACAACATAAAACATGACATCATAAGAATAAGTCAAGGCTAACCACCGTGACATCATAACATAGTGTGCTTAGGATAACCTCCCATGAACCATAAATGGTATATCATGAGATAAAAACATTACCCAATGAATTAGAGGACTATATAATTTGGGTCCCACCCATCACATTCATGTCATGTATATGTATTTGTGTGCCACATAGATCATACAACATAAGAATGTCTTTTAACACTTTTAATAACACAATTAAGGAGTGTGAGTTACATAAATAGGATTCCCAAATCAATTAAGTATAGTTACATCTAGGTTAATACCCTTGAGTAGAAATGGGGATGGGTATACACAACACAGATGTTTGGCATGGAAAATCATGAGATAATTTTTGCGGTATAACGGGTTTACATGAAGGTTCATGAAATGATTTAATGAAAGTGAAAGGTAGTATATCATTACTTGTTAATCATAAGGATTGTAAAGTGATGTCCAAAAACATATTCCAACATAATTAATTGAAAATTATAAGGAAGAAAGTACTTGTATAAATATGAGGAGGAAAAAATACCTTACCCTGAGAGGGTGCTTCTAGAAGAATGGGTGGAGGTTCTTAAGTGATTGGGAAAAAATTGGGAGGGATTTTTAGAGGTATAGGGAGATTAAATTCATATTAAATGGGTTTTTAATAAATATTAGTGTGAGGTTGAGTGGGTATTTATATAAAAATACTGGAGAATTATTTATTAATGTCTAAACATAGGTTTTGGACTCTATATAATAAAATAATCTAAACTAAAAATATTTCCATGGTTTCTACCAAAGAGTATTAGTTTTAAATATTTTATAAGGACAAGAACCTAACATATTTGTTTTTGACACTTTTGTCGAGGCATGCACCATCATGTTGAAATGCACTGGCTCTTTCCCCACATTCTCGCTTTCCAAAGGTGGGTGGTATCTGTCACTTATTCAGGGATGTTTTCTCCTTGATCAAAATAGGATTATGGGATGTTGTTCTCTCCTTCCATGGATTCCTCCTCGGAACTTTTCACCTAGTCCGGGTCTCCCTTAAATATTTAGACATTGTTCTTGAAACTCTTCCCTGGTGCCATATCTTTATGGACACCGGTTAATTACATTGTTTCTGTCAGGACATTCCAAGGGGTCAAGTCAGGGTAGTAACCTTTGATCAGGGGAGTAGTCAGGTTGGACATCACTGGTATTTCTGGACACTGAAACACTGATTCATCTAGGTTTATTCCCCTTATTATGGGATTCTTGAGGGTGTGGAATCCCAAGGCATCCCACTTTTAGTGCGGGGAATTATATTCCCTAGGCATGTCCCTAAGGTTTTCCTCATTTTCACAGGTTTAACACAGGGTATGCCACAATTTTAATTTCTAGAGGAGACGGTTACACAAAAGTTCTGTCTTTCTACATTTTCCTCAGGCATATCATATTAAACACAAGGTAAGCCATGAGTTTAACATCTTGTGGAGATGGAATGAGAGTGATCAGAACATCCCGTAGAGATGGATCGGATTGGTACATCCCTAGAAGGGAGCATCTGGAAGATTTACCAGATGATGGACCAGAACGCCCAATGAGGATAGATCCAAGGTGGTGTGTCCCATAGAGGGAAGATATCACACACTAAAGGTTGATCTGGACACCACTAAGGGTGGATCAATGGAAGTGCACCCCAAAAAGGGGAACACCAAGGTTTACCATTGGCTAGGATTAAACCTCAATGGGTTTTCTTATATACCCTGTATATACGATATGGATCAAAACCCACATAGTTTTAAGGGGTGATGAATCAGGGTGTACACAACGGAAAAAGCCCTGGAAACATGCTTGGGCTTATGCATGGATAGCAGCCCATCGCAAGAGGGACACTCTTAGTTGGATGGTTATGGATTGTGTGGGTCTTATGCATAGATAGCTACATATGTGGATGGCATGATTTTACTAGGATTTGGTGGCCCAGGTAAGAATTGTGATGGATATGGATGGAGTGTCGAAGGCTAGAGTGAGTGGGGATGGAACTAACATGAAGATGATGGTTATATTGGGATTGAACCTCAAAGAGGCTTCCTACATATCTTTGTGGCAGGGAATCAAAGTCCAAGTAGTTCGGTGGGATGATGGGACACTTGAGGAGGCATCCCGTGAGGATGGATGCATGAATGGGACCCGGAGGAAGTGAAACCCCTAGGTTGGGGCATGACCTTCCCGAAACACAAAGGATTAAGGGAGAGGCCATGATGAGACATGAGTGATGGAATTGAACCTTGGGTAGGCTTCCTACATATCCTCGTGGTGGGGAATCAAAGTCAACAAAGTTCGGTATGGTGCATGGATAAGACCCGGAGGAAGTAGAACCCTCAGGTTGGGGAAAGACCTTCATGAAACATAAAGGCTCAATGGAGAGGCCAGGATGAGACCTGAGTGATGGGATTGAACCTCGGGGAGGATTTTTTTGTATCCCCATGGAAGGGAATCAAATTCCATGTAGTTCACGATGGGGCATGTAATTAAGGTGTACACAAAGGACAGTGACCCAATGATATGTTGGGGGTTACACGTGGTTAGCGGCCCAAGAGTTGGTCTGACACCACTAAGGGACATACCAAGGATGTGGGTCCCAAAAAAGGGGAGACTGATGTTTACTGGTGTTTGGGGTTGAAACTCATGTAGGATTCTTATGTACCCTACCTAGGAGAGAGGG
Source organism: Viscum album (assembly GCA_963277665.1). Classification (NCBI taxonomy): domain Eukaryota; kingdom Viridiplantae; phylum Streptophyta; class Magnoliopsida; order Santalales; family Viscaceae; genus Viscum; species Viscum album. The sequence goes on along the minus strand of OY728150.1, from coordinate 1,676,578,245 downwards.
ATTAAAACCCATGTAGTTCGAAAGCATACAGTTTAGCGTTATGTGGTACAAAAGGGGCATACAGTTTAACATCATGTGAGATGAGGGTTAACTAACATGAAGTGGTCAGGGTCGATGGGTGATGGGATTGAACCTCAGAGAGGTTTCTTACATATCTTTCTTAGAAAGTTACAAGGATCAAATTCTATCTAGTTCAGTGGGATGAGGAATGGGGATTACACATTAAGGAGGCCCAAAAAGGGTGTCATAGTCGATGCTTACTCTAAGATCACATGATTCATGTTCGGTATGAGAAATAAGATGCAACAAATACCTGACAATCACATCATAAATGGTGTATCCACAAGTAATGGAATGGGTCTTAGACATGGTTAGAGGCCTAGGGAGATGGATATTAGGACTTACTTCAGGATGGAAGCCCAATGGTGATAAAGCCCAAAGGGAGAGGGATGGGGTATTGAGAGTCCCCTATGCTCGTCTCTCCTCTGGTCTTCGCATACAGAAGTAGAGAGGAGGATCAAGGGTGATAAATCTTACAAGAAAGGATATGGGATTACACCATGATGGTTTCCCTCCCCTATGGATAGATGTCATTCTGTGTAAGGAGGATCCCATTCCATGTGAGGAAGATCTCACTCCCATGGAGATGAGTGGGCATGGAAAATTTCTAAGGTGGGGAACCCCATGTATATTGTACGGGGTGAGGCTATAGTTTAATTTCATGTGATGGGGATGATGATTATTGGTAGTTTAACATCCTGTAGTTTGGATGATGAGGATTCACTCCCCACCCCTAAGACTTACATAACCAGTGTGCTTAAACCCTTAGTGAAGTGAAGGAACTAGAAATGCCATGTTCGGATGGGGTTATGGAGTGATCCATTGAGGGGATCACGTTAGCATGGTTATGAAAAGAAACGATAGTTTTTAGTGTGTCTATGAGAATAATCATGAGTCAAAGCAACGCAACATGAAGCACCGCTCAAGGGACTTTGAAATAACTTCATACAAACCTGGAGGGTCATATGGGAGAATTTTTTGTGAAGCAAAGGGGTTCACAGGAAAGGACCTTGAGAAGCTCTAGTGCTCCACAAAGTGGAGAGACTCTGTGAAGGGGTATGCTTCACAAAGTGTAGTGGTCTAGCCTATGCATGGAGTATACATGCATATGGAGAGTTCTTCATGAAGTGCAAGTGCCTTCATGAAGTATAACTTTGCGGAGCATGGTTGCCTTGCAAAGTGAGGCATTATGAAGAAATGTACTCCGTAAAGCACAGTGATCCTACCTTAGCATGGGGTTCACATGTGAATGAAAGGTACTTCACAAAGCATGAGAGCTTTGTGAATACCTGAGTTCCCATAGGGATCTCCTTCCTTTATGATGGCTCATGGGATTCGCGAAGGGAATCCCTACTTGAAGAGGGTTTGAGTATGAGCAAAGGGAAAGGTATTTCACAATGCTAAAATTCATTTAAGAGTTCATTTTCTCAATGATCCAAAGAGTAGAGGGTGCTTCATGATTTGAGAGATGAGAAGGAAAAACATTAGGGTATCAGTCCTTTGGGTTTTGGTGAAGCCTGGTATTTATAGGAAAGAGGCTACGTGAAGCTCAAAGGTCGGTTTGCGAAGGAATTGGACCTCGAAATAAGAGGAAGATCCATCAAGTTATTCATACTCATAGAGGTCTCCATTAGTAGATAAGGGGAGCTCGCAGAGGGCTCTCTCCAGTGAGTCGTAGTTGTGGAGTGCTCCGACAGCTGCTCTACGGTGGAAAAAAGCTCTCTCTCAAGTGCATCGTAGTCGTAGAGTGCTCCGTCAGCTGCTTCATGGTGGTTCAGAGATCTCTATCAAGTGCATCATAATCACAAATTACTATGTCAGTTGCTCCACAGTAGTCACAGAGAAGGATTTTCCTACTAATTCGTGCTGATCGCAGAGATGGAGGAGCTTGGCGAGGCTTCTCTGTGAGGTTTCTTTGCGAGGAACACTTCCTTGGAATTTTTGTGGGGTTTGTTTGCCCTAGGGAAAAAATTTGGAACCAAAAAATCCCCCCCCCCTCAGAATGGGATATAAAAATAAATGAGGGTTGGATTCTTACGGTACTTCACCGAAATCATGGTAGATCACGAAGAAAAAACGTGAAGCATGGGTGCAAAGCACAGGCCGACCATGCTATGGATCGCATGATGCACTGTGAAGCTCAGCGATCATCACCAATAAATAGAGGACAATGACTGCTAGTTTTTCCTCATTTTCTTCAAAATTTCTGTATGTTCGCTCTTGATTTTTGAAGCTTTGCGCACTCCATGATCTTACTTTGAGAATCTTGACTTCGTAGATCAGGGCTACGCAACGCTACTCAGTGACCTGCTATACCATGATCCTAGGATAATTCATGCCACGTATTGGGTCTTTGACTCCATGACTGCATGCTTTGCGAGTTGAGCTCTGAGAGAGGGCTCTGCGATTGTACTCCACCACTGATCTCTACGACTGAGCTTTGCGAATCAGCAAAGAAAACATCTCTAAAGTCTTGATCATAGGAAATGTCCAACTAGGAAGTTATCTAGGCAGTCCTTGCGGTAGCTGCCTGAAAGGAGGAAATGGAGGATAAATTGGGGATCATTAAATATGTGTGTAGCCATTCAGATCATGAATCTCGAACGATGATTCTCACAAAGGGCCAGAATAACTATCCCCTATGCAAGAGGTTGTTGTTGTACGGCTTCTATCTGAGGGACGAGGTCTTCATCCCACAAGTTGTTAGGGATAAACTATCCTACTGGTTCAGGAGAACTCCATGCTAGTATCAGTGGTTTAGGGTCGCCGATGTCCATATGTGGCCTGATCATACATCCGTCACTACCACATTCTTATACAACCACACCCACGATGTTGACAGGAATGAGCTTCAGGTTGAAGTGTCCCCTCCACAATATCACACTATCTTAAAGGAAGCTCTGCAAAATTTGTAAAAGGGATGAACCAATGAGTGGGACCTATGCCAGGGCGGCAACTTCACAGATGACTAGGATTAGGCCTACTAGGTATGTGCAACCTATGATGAGTTTGGGGCAGAGCTGAGGTGAGTGGGCTTATATGAGGCAGCATGGGCTTCTCAATTCCATATCAACCAGCTGAAGAGTGTGATGTCGGATCTGTTGAGTAGGTGGTCACCCAAGACCAACACCTTCCATATTCATCATGGGGAAGTCGGAATCAGTCTCTAGGACATCCACAAGATCTCTGGGATTCCCATCCTAGGGGCTATGTACGAAGAATTCCTCCTAGCAAAGAATGTGTGGGAAGACGTGGAGCATATGGTAAGGCTAGAAAAGGTGTTGATAGACCTGTTGCTAGGTGATTACAAGCAATCAGTAAGGGACATGCATTTCAAGTTGTGGTTTAGGTGATTTATGAATTTCCTCTTAGATAGGAGGTTCCCAGTGAGGCCTACCACTTACCCAAAGGGGGCCCAGTGTAGAAAAGAGAACTCATATTGGTGACTCTTGGAGGACAGCTAGTGGAAGACATGGGGGTTTAGAATCAACCCTGAGTAGCAACTAGTGGTTTGGTTGGATGCATTCATCTTATCACTCATCTGTGGCTGGATGCTGCCAGTGAGAGATATGAACATGGGTGTATGGTTGAGTACATTCATCATAGAATCCATGCTAGTGAATGGGCAGAAAGTCAACCTCAGGATCCTAGTACTAGAAAAGCTGTTCAAGATGTTGTGTCATATTAGTGAGGGAAAGAATCCACTACGGGTGTGTGGGAAGTTCCATTTCTTATATGGTTGGTTGGTAGTGAACATGAGGGTTTATGAGTGGCTGAACCTGATTTCTCCTCCATGGTCAAACTTTTGGCCCTCCATCCTGAATGTAGTGGAAAGATTTCCGGCCAAGATGAGCCTGTAGAGCATGATAAACATCATCTCGAATGCGGATGAGTTTTTCTTCCACCCACTCCCACTACCCATAGGGGAGATCACTTATGACGGTCAATATACCGAAGAGCATCGTTCATACCTTTTGGATTTTAGAGGAAGAGTTTTAGTGGTGCAGGTAGACTATGAGCCCATCTACGATTCGTATACCCAGCTCTGATTTGAAAGCCAATTTTGGTGCATGCAGAGGCTAACCCCGAAGGTTTATTTAGGGGTGCATCATGAGGATCACCCTTGTGTAATGAGGTAGATGAGGCTAGTGTTCACCCAATAGGATGGGATGAAGTGAAATGAGTTACCTTTGGCCGATGCCGCATTCGGGCTAATGAAAGAATATGCCAAGAGCTAGGAGTCGGCCTACCCAGGGGAGATGTTGAAGCAAAAAATCATTCGGGTCAATGACGGAGTGTCTCCTCAACCTAGAGGTTGTGGTCAGAGAACGATGGGAGCTCGTGCTAGTGGAAGCGCAGTGGAAGAGGTGAGGTAGGAACTATCAGAGCCTGCACCAAGTGGTGAGTGAGTAGCAGCGGTAGGCCCAGGGGTCCCAAATTAATAGGGTCAGGAAGGGGGGTTACTATAGGGTTTTGAAGGATTACCACTCAGGCTCCCAAGAAGCAGTTGTGCCACATAGGCATTCCTCTGGATGTTGTCATTCCGAAGGCTTGTAACAACTAGAAGTTCAACCAAAAATTACTCAGTCCTATCCAGATCTAGGATCATATCAACCATCATGGAATGGAACTTTCAAATATTGGTCATGTCGAGGATGGATTTTTGGTGTCCCGGGAAGAAGGGGAGCGGTTTGTTGTCGAGCTGGATGACTACGTGCATTATTGGGGCACTCTGTATCCAATGACGATCTGGGTGAAAGTACTACTAGGTCAAATAGTCCCACCTCAAGTGTCAGTTGCTGAGCTAAGGGAGTGCTTCCCTTTACTCGAGGAGTCGGATAGCTCTTAGGGAGATGAGGCTAGCAGGGGAAGTCCTTTGGAAGAAGGTGAAGTTGGGACTTTTTAGTTGTAATATTTATCCAGAGCTATCGAGGTAACCTCCAAAATATTATTTTGCACCATTATTTTATCTGTTTCAACCTATATTCTCAAATAAAATTTTTTATCTACAGGAGAGACTTATGGATGAGATCCCTACCCGCATGCCTGCAAATGCAGGTTCAGGATCTGCACCCGAGTCAATGGTTATTACAGAGTCGAGCAGGGTTGTGGAAACCAGGATGGCCCTTCTGATGTCCTAAAATTTCCTAACCATATATGGGGGGCACGCCCTATGATACCATTGATGATGACCCAAGAACAGAAGAAATCCTTCGACCTTCGTAAGCCTTATTTCTCACAGAGTCTCTGGTTGTTGTCTGTTGAACCAAACAATGACTTTTTCATCTCTATTCTGAATAGTTCTTAAAATTGAATGGGCTATACTAGCGAGGATGATTGGGGGTTCTGAGGCCCCTCACTCGAGGGGTGTACTGATTATAGTGAAATCGGATGTCTAGACCGGCCAAACTATAATAACCAATGCTGTAGGTGGATCCATTGGCGGGGAGAAACTAGAGCTTGTTAAATTTGAGTCTAATGATGAATATTAGACCCATGGTGTGGATCTTATTGTTCCTGTCGATGTAGAACCTGACACTCCTAATAGGACGCCAGAGGAAGACCTCGCCACTGAGCTTCTAGCAGTATTCCCATAATATGAACCCGCCGACCCAGAGGATCGATACGAGACTCCTTCTGATGAAGAGGATAGAAATTCCATCTTCCTCTGATCATGGAAGTTGATCAATCAATTCATTGGGGAGAACCCATAAGAAAAATGGATAAACCCTATGGGGAGGCTTCATTACTGGTTTTGCGAACTATGCGTTGTAGGAGTGGATGCCCATCATCCTCATATTCTTATTTGAGACTATATGGTAGAGAAAATATGGGAACATGACTGTGGCCTCGATGTGGGCTAGTAGTAGAGTAATTCATTAAACATCAAGAGACTTCAGGAGGGTTAGAATGAGATCCAATGCTTGAGGGAGCGAGCGAATGAGCATTCCACTTTCCTCGATGCACAATCTGGACTCATATCACGACTGAAGGCCTAGCTGGTAGAGGTTAAGGAACAGATGAGGTGAGCTTCTCAAGAGATGGCTATTATTCGAGATGACAAGGATTAGGCCCAGATCAAGGTCAATGAACTACACCCCATTTTCATCGAGGAGGATAGGGAGCTTAACCAGTGACAGTAGATCCTAAATGTCATGAGCCAGAGAGTAGTGGATCTAGGATGCTCCATTGAAGAGGTCAACCCGTCTATGGGAGGGGAAAATCCCTAGACATTGTAATTTGTGTGAACTCAAAAATTTACATTCATTCTTTGCTTGTTTTTGTTGGTTGTGTTCATGAGTTCCGTTATCTATTTTGGTTGCTTCATTTCCATCACATCTGTGAAATATCTATAAATCAATCCCTAAGCTCACGTGGGTCATGCCTGATGTGAGAAGTAAGGGATGAACACATTTTTATTCTATTTGAATATGAGAGTTATAGCCAATATCTTGGAATCCAGGGTCTGAATGACCACTCTAGGTTTCCGGGAAGAAATGGGGATGCCTGACTGGGGAATGGAGTTCTTAGAATAGTCGAATTGCTGCTTTCCCAACATGCTCTAGTGCACGAGTGGGGTAACGACGGGGGCATTGGAATCAATCTAAATAGAGGGTAGTGGAAAGTGTGAATCACGATACCCAAAATTTGGATCACTGTAGGGATGGCATGAAAATGAAGGATAACTATTGATCGTGTTCAAAACTCAGTATCCCTACTGTATTAGCCTAAAATGGGGAAGAAAAATGAGGGTCGACCGCTTACCATGTTCGAAACATGGGAGCTAAATCTAAATTTCATCTGTAGTCTTCTGGAATGTTGGCCCAGGATAGTAGGTGATCCATAGGCCGAGCATCAGTACTATTAGGGGGTTTCTTTAGACGTGAAATAGGATGAGGATCCAAATAAAGGGCATGAAAATTGTGGAGGGTGGAGTGATGGGTTGTTCAAATGGAGTCTAACACTCTTGAAATTATAACACTGTGATAAAAAACACATTAGGTGAGCGCATCAATCTGATCAAGTATCGTACTCATTTTTGAAAAGGATATCTCTGGTGAGAACCTATAGTGATCTTTAGTTATACATCATGCCAATGAGGATGATAGACAAATAGTTTAACATCATACAGTGAGGACGGAGGAAATGAATGGTCCTAAAAATGGGGGACAATGCTAGGATGTCCATATTAGAGGGTTTACAAGCACATGGCTAGATCTAGGAACTACACATCCAGATGTCACTACGTATCCTACTAGGGTAGGAATCAATCCATATGTAGTTCTCGAGATGTTGTGCATTTTAACGTAATGCGAAAAGGACATGGTTAACCAGAAAGTAGATTCACGGTGCGGTACATATCCCGACATGAATGAGGGCCATAAGAGTCCAAACCACACAACGTGTTCCCAGTGGGATTCTTTAGACCATAGACCATAGGTGTTCTAACTTGGGGTTAGACCCGAGGGAAAGTGCTTGAGCATTCCTACGTATCCCATGAGAATGGGAATCAATACATACATAGTTCTGGAGGACCCATGTAGTTTAATGTCATAAATTAGGATGGAGAGTGAAAGGGGAGATCCCAAAATGGGGGAGTATGTGGTGCTATCATTATAGACCCAACATGAATGAGGACAAAATCAATCCATACCCCACCACATAATCCCTAGGGAAATCTTATGTCGAGAGACCAAAGATGGTAAAATTTGGTCTGGGATCGAGAAAAAGTGTTTGGGCATTCCTATATACCCATTAGGATGGGAATCAAGCCACATGTAGTTCTAAGAGTGTAGTTTAATGTCATGTGGGACGAAAGGCATGTGTGGTTCGGTTGCACCAGTACATATCCTACCAAAACCACTAAGATCGCGTGAGTCATGATCGATGTGGGAAACAAGGAGTAGTGATGGGATTTTCCTGGTATAGGGAGGCACACATTAGGGGAAATGGAACACTAGGTGAATTACATCCCAATAATATTGACCCACCTACTTAACGCACATAGATGCGTGGAGAGGTAAAAGTGAGTGTGTTGAATTACACTTAAACATAAGAAAGTGGAAAGATGTGAATAATGGATCCTAAGATCTAGATATAAATGATGGTGGTGTGATGATGGAGGATAACTATTGACCATGTTCGAAATGCATCATCTATTTAGCCTGTCTTGGGGATAGACAAATGAGGGTCGACCGTTGACCATGGTCAAAACATGGGACCTGTCGCAAAATGTCATTCGAGTTCTTATGGGGCATTGGCCCAATATGGAAGGTAAGCCAGTGTGGCATGAGACCAAGCTATAAAGGGGTTCCCTTAAGACATGGAAGGGGATCTAGATCCAAATAAAGGGATCATGAAGCATGTACATGAAATGAATAAATATACAAGTGGAATCTAACACTTTGAGATCTATTCCATTACACATTTGAGTATACTAATGAGACATGTTAGATAGAGGGAGTTGAATCCCTTTCTAAAGACAAGGTTCCTAGGGATGAAAACTTCTAGTTTAAGGTCAAAAAGTGGACCATTGATAGGGGACTTGGTTTAATGAAATGTACATAGGGTGGTGAAGTAGAAAAACCTGACGTGGATGGGGATCAAATAGGCCTTCCATATCATGGCACATTCCTGATGAAAACCCACACACAGTTTAAAGTCATGATACTTGGACTAGGGTATGCAGTTTAATGTCATGCACATTAATGAATGAAGGATTTGTAGTACCTAGATCTGGCCCCAAAGACTAAACATATGGGAATTCCTACGTATCCCATGAGGATGTTAATCAATCCATTCATAGTTCTCATAGGAAGATCTTATTTTATGGTCATAGAACTCGAACCAGGCTGGGAAGAGATAAGGGAGACACATGGTGTGGTTGTTAAAAAATCTAACATGAATAAGGATAGTAGAAGTCCATGCTATACCATGTTCTCCCAAGGGAAACCTTAGGTTAGGGGACCGAAGGTGGAATTGTGGGCTTAACCCAAAGAAAAATGCTCGGGTGTTCTTATGTATCCCATGAGGATGGGAATCAATCCACACATAGTTATGGAAAGATTCATGTAGTTTATCTTCATGCTACAAGGATGTAGGATAATGGAAGGAAGATACCCAAAGGTAAATACATAGCATGGCTATCATAAACCCGATGTGAATGAGGACCCAAGAGGTCCTCACCATGCTACATGATTCTGAAAAAGTTCAGGCCAAGGGGGTCAGAAGGAGGGCAGGATTTGAGATACCTGGGCTGGATCTGAAGACTAAATTTCTAGGTGTTCCTACATATCCCATGAGAATGGGAATCAAGCCACACGTAGCTCTAGAAAATTTTGTGCAGTTTAACGTCATGTGATAAGGATAGGGGGAAGAATAGATCTTAAGGTGGATTACATGGTGTGGCTATTATAGACCTGACATAAATGAGGACATAATCCCACATACGCCACACCATGAAATACTATAAGATTCAAGTCCAAAAGGCCAAACATAAGAGATAATTAGTATATCCTGATCTAGACCCAAAGATGAATTGTCTGGGTGTTCCTATGTATCCCATAAGGATGGGAATCAATCCATACGTAGTTCTATAAATTCGTGCAGTTTAACGTCATGCGATAATAATGATGGGAGGTCTTATTTTATGGTCTTAGAGCTCAGACTGAAAGAAGTGATATTCTTCCAAGTGGGTGTAAACCTTGACCAAGTCCCTAATCCCACATGATTTGTGCTCGATGTGGGAAACAAGGGTGGAGAAGATCTTTGCAACATGTGGAATACAGAGAAAGGGGAACCAGTGTAGAGCCTTGAATAATACCACGTCATTGATTCGTCCTTTTAACGCACAAACGCACACTAAGGGATAGCATTAAGAGTGGAAAAATTTCACTTGAACATGATGGAGTGGAAAGGTATGTGAATCATAAACCCATTATTTAAGGCTTAATGGGGGTGTTGTAGCTATGGAGGATAACTATTGACTGTGTTCAAAACATAGCATACATATCATGTGACCTGAAATGGGAATAAAAAAATGAGCGTCAACCATTGACCATATTCGCAACGTGGGAATTGTGTCAAATTATTGTTCAAAATCCTCGGGGAAGTTGACCCAAGATGGTAGGAGAGCACTGAGTCCTAGCATCCATGCCATTTAGGGGTCCTTTCAGATGTGAAAGATGATAAAAACTTGAATAAAGGAAAATTTGAAGCATAGAAATGGATTAAAACATGTAAATGTATAACTCAACACTCTAGGTCCTAAACCATAGTGCATCTAGAAACGTTGGTGAATTTACAAAGAGGGTTGAGGGGACCAATTTGAGAGTAGATGACTCAAGAAGATGAATGGAGGAAAGGGGGTGGAGATCTCTCAAGAGAGAGGTGCTTAGTGTGGTTGTTGCAAACCTAATGTGAATGAGGACATAATCCCACACCACACCACATACCCCCCCTCAGAGAACTTAGCCCAAGTGACTGGAAGAAAGATAAGGTTTTTAAAAAATAGGGTTGGACCTAAAGATGAAATATCTGGGAGATCCTACATATCCCATGAGTATGGGATTCAAGACACACGTATTTTTGAAGTGTTGTGTAGTTTAATGTCATTTGAAAAGGACATGGGGAAGGGGTATCTCGAAGAGTAATGTGTATGTCATGGCGAATAACCCGATGTGAATGAGTACATAAGCCCACATATGCCACACCATTCATATTTCTAGGAGATAAATCAGGCTGAGTGGAAGAGAGAAAGAATATATGAACCTAGGTTGAACCCAAAAATAAAATATTCAGGCATTCCTATGTATCAGATGAGGATGGGAATCAAGATGTATGTATTTCTCAAGATGTTATGCATTTTAACATCATGTGATAAGGATTTGGTAAATCTTATTTTATGGTCATATATTTCAGACCATATATGCCCATTTTAATGTCGTGTGTGTGGTAAAAAAGGGTAGAAAAGGTGAATCATCGTGCCTGCCATCTGGGAGACCATGGGGAGGAAATAACAATTGAGGATAACTTTTGACCATGTTCTCAACACAGTATCCATCTTGTGTGACCTGGAATAGGAACAAACAATTGGTCATCGATCGCTGACCATATTCACAACGTGGGAATTTTTTCAAATTGTCATTAAAGATCCTTTAGGATATTGGACCAAAAAGGTAAGCGAGCCAAGGTGGCATGAAACCAAGCCATTAAAGGGGGTATTTTTAGATGTTAATGATGATGGAAACCCAAATAAAGGGATGCATGAAGCATTGTGGTACCCGTGTAGTTTAACATCTTATGGTAAGGATGATGGATGAAGGAGGGGTGCCTCAAAGGGATGTGTGCGGTGTGGAAAAAATAGTCTGATGCGAACAAGGACGCAGAGTCCATACCACACTGCATAATCCTAAGTGAGAACTTAGGCCAGAAGGCTAGAAAGGTCAAGGGACCTGAGGCAAGGCCATGGATGAAAAGTCCCAGAATTCCTACGTATCCCATGAGGATGGGAATCAATACGTAGTTTTGAAATTTCATGTAGTTTAACGTCATACGACAAGGACGTAGGAGATCTTAGTTTAAGGTCTTAGAGATTGAACCATTTTTCAGTTTATCATCATGTGGGATAAGGGTGGTGGTTTAACATCCCCCAAGACAATTATAGGTATTTTAACATATTAAAGGACGGTAATACAATTTAACGTCATGCAAGATGAGTGTTGGGTAGTTTTACATCCTTCAGCCTAGATGGACCACGCAGTTTAACATCGTGCGGTAAGGGTGGTATGGTTTAAAGTAATGTGGGAATATTAAGCGAAATACTTCTTCAGGAATTTATCATTGTTGGGAGGAGTAATATTCTCACCATCCATGGTGACCAGAGAGTATGCACTATTTGGGTAAACCTTGTGAATGATATAAGGTCCCTCCTATTTGGGCTCTATCTTTGGTGGCTTTCTACTGGGTATCATTGTTGTTCTCGGTGCCAACACCATGTCACCTTGTAAGAAAGAGTGGAGGTGAACCTTCTTATTGAAATATCTTTTTATCTTGTTCTGATGCCTTTCCAAACTGTGCAAGACACAAAGCCTATTCTCTTCAAGTGCTTCCAGTTTAGCCAGATGGATTTTAGCTACTTTTTCTGGTTCCTGCTGATCATAGATGACTATGCATAATAAAGATAACTGAATTTCAATGGGTAGCACTACCTCTATTTCATACACTAGAGAATATGGGGTCACCTGAGTGGAATTACGAGTTGTCACCCGATAAGCTCATAGACCGTTGGGGAGTTTTTTTGGCCAACTATTCTTATTCTGACCAGCCATCTTCTACATAATATTAGAGAGGGTTTTGTTGAATGCCTCAATCTTCCCATTTTCTTGCGTATGATAGAAAGAGGTATGATTAGAACAGATGTTGTACTTGGCGTACAATTTCTCCAGCTCATCTGCTTGAAAGTTGGTGTTGTTATTAGTAAGGATGGCATGAGGGACTCTGAATCGGTAGATGATATTGGAGCTCACAAGCTCAATGATATAATGATTCTTGACTTCCTTGAGTAGAACTGCCTCTTCCCACTTGGAAAATAAATCTGTAATGGTCAGGATGAACTTGCACTAGCGAGTTGTCACCGATGGATATGGTCCCATAATATCGAGTCCCCAAAACACAAAGGGACAAGAGTATTTGGTAGTTTGGAGAGGTTTTGTTGGCTGATGCATGAAATTAGAATGTATTTGGCATGAATGGAACCTCTTGGAAAACTCAATACAGTCATGGATCATGGTGGGCCAAAAATACCCCAATATCCGGATCTGATGAGAGAGTTTTGGCCCTGTTTGATAAGCCCCACAGGAATTGACATGAACTTCCTACATGACGTAAGAAACCTCACCTCCTTGAATACAATGGAGGAGAATCCCGTCAAACCCACATTTGTAGAGGATCTTCTCAATACTGGGACCACTCTTGAGGGTGAAATGAAATGTGTGCTATCATAATTGCTCATTATTGGATCGATATTTCAGAATATTATCGTCACATATATACTCAATAAAGGGGGTCCTCCAATCCGGATTCACTTCCAATACTGCAGATGGGGGTCTTAAGGTCCTGATGTGGAGGCATCGGCTATAAGGTAGCTTACATGTGGGTTATCATCATTGTCTGGAGTGATGGGGGTGATTACTATTTGATGCATCACATGGATAATCAAATCATCCTAGTCAGTCCTCGCAAGATATGCAGTCAGGCTAGCCAAGGTGTCGGCTTGACCGTTTTGTGAACAAGGTACATGAGTAACTTCTGGCTGAGAAGGGAACTAGGACATCAGTTAGAGGGTATTCCCTAATAGTGGTATGAGATCCAGCTTCCTGATGATGTAATCACCATTGATCTTCTTAATGACTAGTTCAGATTCCCCTTTCACATGCAAGTGGGTAATTTTAATCTTGAGGGCCAGATCGAGATCAGTGATGAGAACCTGGTACTCTATCTCGTTTTTGGTATAGCCTTATGAAAACGGGAATGAATATAGTAGTATATATCATGATGGCATGATGAAGATGATACCTAGGCCCACTCTGTTGAGTCTAGGATCATTGATCCTTCTACTGTTAGGGCTTCTAGAAGCTCCATAAAAGTGCATTTTCCAACACAGAATGTCTTGATCTAATGAGAGGATTGCCTCATCTGGAAAATCAAGATCTAGAGACTACTCTGTGGGAGTTGGATGGGAAACAAGTAATTCTTCCAATTATTTCCCCTTAATAACCTTTTGGGAGAAAATTGATGTCAAAATGTTGGAGGATCACTTCCCATAGAGATAGATGTCCTTTCAACATGGGGTGGTTCAGAATGTACTCCAGCAGATCCGCTCGGGACACTAGTTGAATCTCATGGTGCTGCAAGTAATGTCACAATTTCTATACTGTAAATACCAGCTCAAGGCATATCTTATCGATAGAGGAGTATATAGTCTCTTTATTGAGGATCATGTGGCTGAGATAGTATAAATTGTTCTATGTTCCCTCATTGTTCTTCTAGGCGAGAAGGGCACCAAGATATCGTTCTAGTGTAGTCACATAAAGGACCAGTGGCTTTCCAGGAATAGGTGGCATTAGAACTGAAGGTCATATCAGGTACTGCTTTATTTCCTCAAAAGAAGTTTGAAACTCCTTATACCATTGATAATTGGAACCTTTCTTCATGAGTCGAGAAAAGGGATTACACTTTCCAACCAAATTTTCGATGAATCGACACATGTAGGCTAAGTGGCCTTGAAAGCCTCAAAGCTCCCAAATGTTTCTTGGAGGATACATCGAAATTATGGAATTGATATTTTCTGGATCGATCTCAATGCCTCTATATCTGATAATGAATCCGAGAAAATTTTCGTAGGTGACCCCAAAGGCACACTTTAAGGGGTTCATCTTTAGATGGCGGGAACGGAGGAAGACGAACACTTTATCAAGATATTTGATATGGTCCTGAAACTGGAGATATTTTACCACAAAATCATCCACATAGTATTCCACCAATGCTCCTAGGATCGGCTTGAATATGCAGTGCATTGAACGATGGTAGGTATCACCAACATTCATTAGACCAGACTGTATTACTTGGTAGTAAAAAGTAACTTGTGGTGCCCTGAAGGTGGTAGACTCTTAATACTTGGGGTCCATTCATATTTGATTATACTTAGAATACCCATCCATGAAGGAGAGATCCTAGAACCCAGTGGTGGCATCAATCAATAGTTCTGTTGCAGGAAGGGGAAATTCATCCTTCAGACAGTGACGGTTGAGATCCCAGAAGTCGATGCAGACTCTGATCTATCCATTATTCTTCCTGATGGGAATTATGTTATCCAACCATCTAGGGTATTGTAATTCCTTGATGAATTTTTCTTTCATGAGATTATCAACCTCATCCTCAACCATGGCACAATGAGAAGGTTGAATCTTTTTGGGAAGCTGTTTGAACCCACAATGATTTGTTGGGAGAATGAGACGATGGATGGTGACTTGAGGATCCAGCCCTGGAATCTCATCATAACTCTAAGTGAATACATCACGATTCTACTTCAGGAAATCCATGTATCATTTCGGCTCTTTGACAGACATAGCAATGCTGATCAACGTTGGTTTCAGATCCATCTCATTATTGAGGTTCGCTTGTACCAATTAATTGACCATAGTAGAGACACCCTCTTCAAATGTGGGAGTAGAATCCTTCAAATGGTCTTCTTCATCCATATAGAAGGGATCATTAGTAGGAGGAAATTCTTTTGAGTCAACAGATCCTAACGGGACACTGGCGCTAGCCTGAGTGGCGGTGGACACCTCATCAGGGGACTCATGCGCTGCTGAAACCATAGCGATGAAAGCTTTCAACTCGATCCCATCTTTCCTTTGACCCAAGGGGCCAAGTTTGATGATATAAAAGCAATATTGGTGTGTCATCTTGATCTCGTTTATCCCAGCCTAGTGAAGCAAGCAAGTATGAAGTATTTTCGTTGCCATGGGGCAGACATCACGATACCTTATGGGAGTAGGGAGCTCTAGGTTCACCCGAGCCTGATTTTTATAGGAGTATGAGGTGATCATAAAAAATTCCCTAAAATTTGGAATACACTTACTCTTCATTATATAGATAAAAAAACATTTCCCCAAGTCTAGGGTCTTGGCCTCCAATCAGTGTATTGGGAAAATGTAGGCGCCATCCAGGTCTGTCCACGGGTTGGTCATAGCCATAGTGTGTTTAACCTTGTTAGCACAAATTTTCTTGTCCTTGATCTTATAATAGTCAGTATCTAGGTAGCACAATTTATAGGAAAAGGGAGATGTGCCACCTTGTAGTACACCTACTCGACTATTAAGGGAGTACTTAAGTCATTGGTGGTATGAAGAAGGGACTTTCGCGTATAGGTGGAGCCATGGCCTACCCATCAACGCATTGTAGGTGGTGTCTTTTGAGACAACCATGAACTCGTTGTTGGCAACTAGGCCACCAAACTGGGTTTTTAGGTGAATTTTTCCAATTGGTGTCTGCTCCAACATATCATAAACTTGAATTTTTAGGACATAGAGAATCATATTAGCCTCATATAGTACCATCTTTTGGAGTGTCTGGTTTGGGATAAGGTTGATCCCAGATCCTATGTCAACAAGACAATGGAAAACCTCCACTCCGTTCAAATGGCCAGTGATGTACACTGGGAGAATGTTCTCCTATATAGGGGAGCCTTCATCTTCCCCTGAGAAAGAGATAATGTCCTGACATTATGCATGCTCAACTGCCTCAGCATGGAAGGCTTCTGTGGATGCTACCTCTGCCTCAAACTGGAGGGGGCTTCTTAGAGCCTCTACAAGGTCTTCGCACATATCTTTTGATAGGAGAAGAGACTCAAGGATAGATATATTTGTAGGAATGCTGTAAAGATTCTTAACAACATCATACTTCCTTACCAGGTGTGAACTTCTATTGACAGGAGGTTACTCTGTGGTAGGAAGTATGAAGGTCCCTGTTGGTTGAACCAATGGATTCTGACTAGTGTTGAGAATATGTCATTTATCACTAGTCTAACCGCATGGAGCGACTACTGTATGAGGGCTAGATGATTGAGGTCAGCCCACAACAGAATGTGGCTGATCATATGGAAATCATGATGGCTCTGTCTGATCAAGCAGTACAAACAGTGGTGGAGACGGATCTAATGAAATAGGATGAGAAGGACATGCATGCTGAGCTCTACACTGGGCCTACTATATGGTTTTGGTGGTATGCACATCTTGGCTGGAAGTACTGACCAATGAATTCTGATGAATCACATAACCATAGCTCCGTCGATGATGGTGTCAGCTGGGGACGTTGGGAGGATCTGTCCATTACTCTTCATCGTCAGGAACCATGTAGGGGTTTACCAGCTCCATGGTGTTAACTAATGTTTACCTTGGACTATCACTTGAATAATCCTCCATCAATGGATATATTCTGGGGGAAATTTCCATCTCTAGGGTCATGAAATCACCAAGAGTACGAGATAAAGATAGCATTAGTGGGGGAATTTTCTTTCCCTTGCGTCGCCAATGCTTTCCCTTCTGGGAAGAGGAAGACTGAGATGTTGACGCAGAAGTAGGGGTTGCAGGTAACGCAGTAACCTCTAAAGTCATGGGTTGGTTCAAACATGCACAGATAATACCATGGGAATAGGAAACTACCTTTCAAGCCATTTGGTATTAATATTTTTGAGACCCGCAATTAGGAACCTACTGTCATTCACCTTCTCTTTCATTGTCACTCTCAGGCTTTATGAACACACATGCCACCTGTGTCGGGGATGGACCTAACTTAACTATGTTGTTATCAACCTAGTCTTGGATCCAGTCTTCAAACACATAGAACTTCTTGAGGATGTGACCAAGGATCCAGTGATAGGGGCAGTAATTAGTGTGATCAGTGAGATCAACCTTTTTGGGCCTCCTGAATTCCGGTAACCATAGGATTCCCTAGTCCAAGGAACTTCAGAAATAACCGAGGACCTGAGCCTCATTAAATGACTAGGTCTGATTCCTTTTATCTGGGAAGGGTGATCTAGGATCCTAGCCCTGATGAGGGGATGGAGGATCCTGTCAAGGAGGTGTAACTTGATTATCTTTCCTAGGTGGAAGCGGCATGTTACATGGGGGTGCCTACCAATTCTGAGGTGGGAACTATTGATTTGTATGCTACACCTAAGGTGGTGGGCCTCAATGAGTCTATAGAGGTGGTTCTACTAGTAATAACTCCAGATTCTTGGGAGCCTCTATTTGTGCTGCCGAAGTGGGCTCGGCCTTAGCATCTCTTCTCGTGGGAACTACAGGGGGTAATGGACATGCCTGCTTAGCCTCCTGCAAGTCTTTTTCTAGTTTCTGATCTTTGTTAGAGAAATACTAAAATCCCCCTAGGTATTTCTGATTTATTATATAAGGGACCAATTAAATTTTTATATTCCCCACACACATTTTTAGCAGTTGTTCCTAAGTCAGTGGCATATCAATGGAATATGTGAGGTCTTTCCACTTGGAGACAAAGTCTGCAACATGTTCGACAGGCCTCTGCTTACACTTAAAGAGATCAGTAGTACTCATTTTCCGGGTGGTGGAACTGAACTGGTAAATAAACTGCCTATGAAGATCCTCCCAACCTGCCACTAACCCAATGGGTAGCTATCTGTACCAGACAAAAACGGGCCCTTCCATCATTTTTATGAAACACCAGAGCTTGGAGTCCTCCTACTGCACTGGAGTTCCCAGCATTGGTCCACACCTTGAAATAAGGTGGTTCAGATACTACAGTGGGTCACCCATCCCATTAAAGTGGGAGAAGGTAGTATTTCCAAAACCTGGGGTTGTTTTCATATCATTCACCCATGCTGGATACGGCTTTCTATTAGGCAGGATTTCCACCTGTCAAGTTTCTTGGGCCTCAAGGTGGGCAATGAGAGTGGTCATTGGATCATCTTGGTAGGGATTCCTATCTTGATGAGGATCTCTGACCACTAGTGAATTTGAAGGTTCTTCAACATGATAATCCGGCCCAACGAATCATGGAGCAGCTGGTGGGATGACCTACAGGACTACCGAGGGAATGACCTATGGAGTGGCTAGGGGAACCTGATCTGGGTCCCGAGAAGGGTTATCATGAAACTCGGGTGGATTTAGTAATTCATATCACACCCTATTTACATAAACTCCTGCCTCTAACCTATATATATGGGCAGGATGGTCAAGGTCACCCAGAGGCAACTCGCCTGGGGGAGGTTTTACCTACCCCTACTTCCCTGGTCGAGGATTACCGTAGTCTAGTTGTCATTCCATATCATGTTCAGTGAGAAGGTCATCGACCATATTTTTATGTTATGGGAGTTGTTGAAGCAACATAGCCTTTTTAGGGTCATCTTTTGTCTTATGCATTAAGATAGATGGATCATATGCTTTTTCAGTCCCAGTTTGCTCTTTACCCTTATTGGGGCCTCGACCGAGGGATAATGACTCGGAAGGTCCAGGAAGGACCAGTAAATTTCTTTGCTGGCAAGTAATCCTTCCCAAAGGATCCAATAGGTGTGGAACCACCCCAAGGGGTAAGTTATATTCAAGGATACCTAGCTCGGTCTCTTCCTCTGATAGCTCAGCCATGTTAACTGTGATTGTAGCTGAAGGCATATCCTAAATATCACCTGGAAAGTCAGGATGGCACCGAATAGAACTGAAATGAAGGGAAGCATATTTCCCCCAACCATAGATCTGAATTTGGAGGGAATCCTCCTTAATAATTCTACAGATCACTTTAAAGCTATGGATGCATCATTGTTGGAGGGTACGATGGCGACCGGGTGACTCAGGGTGCTAATCCACGGGGAGCGTAGACAAGTCGACCATGCGGCATTGCTTTATGATGTCATCAAAGTGTTTTTGGCTCTTGGGGTAAGACACCCACCAATGAAGGAGATAGAAGTGTGTTTCCCAAATATTTTTGCAGAAGTACATGACCTTTTCTTGGGGAAGAGATTCTGGAGTACTGAAGTTCATGGTTGTAACTGTCCAGAACGTCTCTAGGAACTGGTCCACTGCAAGGATGTCCCAAAAGATCCTTGACTCAGACTCAGGATCTAGCCCTTATTTTCCCCACTTATCGACTGAGGTTGGTTGAGGGACCGGTAACGGCACTGAAGTGGATCGTTGTGATGATAGGCTGGCTGGTGGAGAGTACGGTGTGCGAGCTAACAAGCCGCCGCATCTTGGGCTATTTTCTGAAGAATATAACAATTCCACCACCACATCCCAGTAAGACGGACTAAAGACCATAGCTTCTGATGTAGGGTATACGGTTACTGATAGTGGTACATGTTGTTTCTCCTCCTCCATTGGTCCCCAGAACAACTCTCTTTGATCTCTGGTTGAGGTAGAGAATGATCTTATTGACGATGTGGAGGATTTCATGGCCAGGCCCTAGAAAGAGGCCAAATATTCCTCCTCCTGTATGTATCTTTGGAGGGATGCATGAATCTAGTGGACATCACTTTCTATAATTATAATCCTTATATTCCTTTTTGTTTCCCCGGTCCCCAACACAAAAGATCAGGGTGAGGGTTTCATCATAGAATCGCACTCTGCCTTAGAATTTGAGAAGTAGACGAGTTTACTCACGGTCTGAAACTTCTTAGTATTCTTCCTTTGGCGGTGGAAACCTTCCCTCCTACCCTAGGATGGTTCTTCAAGATAGGGTAGGTTTTTGACACAAGGAGGGCCTTCATCCAAACTGGTACTAGGTCATAGAGGACTCCCACCTGGGTGAGTTGGGGTGTGAGGAGCACCCAGAAAAATGACCAATGGAACAGGGGGAGGGCCTTCGTGTCCACTAGATGGAATGTGGGGGGAACCTCTGTAGTAAGTGTTAGAGTGGGTAGGACCTCCGCTGGAGCTGATAAGAGCATGGTCAGTTCTTCCATGTTTGTTTCCCTTGGCGGTGATGGTATGAGGGGGCCTTCATACCAATCAAACCGAACACAAAAAATACCTCCACGTTGGATGCCAATGAAGTGAGGAAGATGTCCGCTTCTCTGATTTTTAGGATGGGTAGGACCTTTTTTGGTTGTGGTAATAACATGGGGAAGACCTCCATGCTAATGTTTGACCAAGTGAAGAGGATCTTTTCATCGGCGACCTATGATAGGACAACCGGCTCCATACCTGGATCACGGGTGCCAAAGAAACCTATGTGATAGATGTCAGTGCAGCGGGGAGGGCCTTCACCCAGACTAATGGTGGCATGGGGAGGGCCTCCATGATGATCTTGGGAGTAGGGAGTTCCTCCACTCTCATTGATTGTGGCATGGGGAGGACCTCTGTGCATGATGTCATCACTGTAGTTCGGCCTGCGACGGGTACTACCTGTGCCAGTGACCAATAGAGTTGTCCCAACCTGCCCATGGGGCAGTTGGGGCCTCGATCTGGATCAGATGTATAGGTTCCCCTGTTCAGTATAAATAGGGAATTTATAGTATCCATTGGTGGTGGCACGGTCCACTGTATCCATTGATGATGATTCCCCCTGGCAGGCGTCCTCGTCAGCTTACACCCAACGTTGGCATCGGGTTAACTGGACTGGGGATGGTGGTGCAAGTGTGCAACTCACCTACTCCTCAGCCTATGGGATTGGGTGGTGGAACTGATGTAGCCTAGTGGGAGACCTCCTTGGCAGACCCTAGGATGGGATCACAGCTGGGCTGGCCCAGAATTCCCTTACCTCATTGGAATAAGGGAGAAATTCATTAGAGCATTCTGGGGAGGGACTCCCAAAATGTTTGTAGGTTGGAGTGGGGAGTAGTGTCTCCCTTTGTGTCCCTTGGGGGAAGTGGTGATGGTAAGAGACAGAAGCCTCTAGGTCCTGATGGTCCATATCCCAAGTTGGGATAATCCCTTCTTCCTCATACTGTCGGATGAGAGCGTTGATCACCCTCCTATGAATGAGTTCAGATGGTAAGATAGGGCGTGGGAGTCTAGCATCCGTGGATGTGGAGGCTATCACATAAGAGATGGAGCTATGTGGGATTTCTGCATTGGTATTTTCCCAGCCCCTACATCGGTGGGTGGGTTATGATCGGTTTCCTAACATAGTATCTTGGGTCCTGTAAAGCATGAAGATTCAACTGTTAGCACTAAAATGAGGAAAGTGACAGCTAGTTCCCTAGTGTCATTCCGTCTCCCATGATTGGTAATAAGGATCCACGGTGACAACGTTGCAGACTGGGATTCCCAACGTTCAACTACACCAATCTCTGGTTAGTTTGACACCAGTCCCACTATTTTCTTGGCAGGACCTAGAGATGGATAGCTGGATTTGATGACACGCTTATCTACGGATGTCTCGAATACTACTAATATTTACATTGATGAGAATAATTCATGTTGGGTTCACCATTTCTATTTCCTATGCTTTCACTGGGGTGCACACCATCATACTACAATGCACTAGTCGTTGTCCCGCATTCCCACTTTCCAAAGGTGGGAGGCATCTATTGCTTATTCAGGGACATTTTCTCATTGATCGAAATAGGATGATGGGATATCGGTCTCTCCTTTTGTAGATTCCTCCTCGGAACTCGTCGCCTGGTCCAGGTATCCCTTAAAGATTAATACGTTGTTTGTGAAACTCTTCCCTGGTTCCATATCTTCATGGATGATGGTTAATTACACTACTTTTGTCAGGACATTCCAAGGGGTCAAGTCAGGGCAACAACCTTCGATCATGGGAGTAGTCATGTTGGACATCACTGGCATGTCTGGATGCTGAAACACTAATGCACCTGGGTTTCTTCCTCTTATGAAAGGTCTTCTCGAGGGCACGGAAGCCTGAGGCATCCCACATCGAGTGTGGGGAATTATATTCCCTAGGCATGTCCCTGAGGTTTTCCTTAACTTCTCATATTTAACACAGGGTATGTTGTGAGATTAATGTCTAGCAGAGATAGTTACACAAAAGGCATGTCTTACAAGGTTTTCCTTAGGCATACCATATTTAACACAAGGTAATCCATGAGTTTAACATCTTGCGGAGACAAAATGAGAGTGATCAGAACATCCTATAGAGACAGATCAGATTGGTACATCCCTAGGAGGGACCATCTGGAAGTTTTACCAGATGATGGACCAGAATGCCCAATGAGGACGGATCTAAGGTGGTGTTTCCCATAGATGGAAGATATCACACTGTGAGGGTTGATATGGACACCACTAAGGGTGGACCAGGGTAAGTGCACCCCCAAAAGGGGAACACCAAGTTTTACCATTGGATGGTATTGAACCTTAGGGAGGTTTCCTATATACCATGTGTAGATGATAGGGATCAAAACCCACGTAGTTCTAAGGGGTGATGAATCGGGGTGTACACAAAGGAAAAATACCCAAAAACATGTTGGGGCTTACGCATGGATAGTGGCCCATCACAAGAGGGAAACTCTTGGTTGGATGGTTATGGATTGTTTGTGGATTATTCATGGTTAGATTCTTGAGTGGATAGAATGATTTTACAGGTATGTGGCGGCTAGGGGTTCCCATGGGTCGGGTTGGGTTGAGTTGGAGGGTTTTTTAGACCCGACCCAACCAAAAAAGAATGGGTCGGGTCGGGTTGGAGGTGGTTTTTATTTTGGACCCGACCCAACCCAACCCATCTTGGTTCGGGTTGGGTTGGTTTGGGTCGGTCAGGTTATGTAAAAAAAAGACATTGCACGAAGACAACTCCTCCCGCTTTGCTTCTTCTTCCTCTCCTATTACTGGAACACCTCAACTGGATGAATAATCGACTCAAAAAGTGGCAGACAGAGGTGTGCATGATCAGTAGTGGTGGGATGACTATAGATATGGGGTCTGGTAGGTCGTCGTGGAGATGGAGATAGTCTCCACTTTCACAGCGACCACCTCACTCTCGGCCACATGAAACTGTAGTCCGAGGCGTACAAGGAGGTGATAGCCTCCATCCCTTCCCATCATCATTTCCAATGTTGTGTCATTCATTTGGAGGGTGTCTCCATCCCTGCCTTCCTCCCTCTGGTACACGTACTCGTAATTGTTCTCATCCCCTCCCTTGAGCTTTCGCACCACATGAGAGAGCTCTTACTTGGCCCACACCCAGTCCCGGTACCGCCCATGAGGAATATGTAGTTTTAGATAATCATATAGCGGTTATCGCCAAAGTAACAGTTAAGGGTGATGTTCTCTGTGCTCACCACCATCGTACACGTCTCGGGGTTGTCCAATAGGAGGTAGAGGGCGAGGTCAATGGAGATGATGCCGGAGTTTCACCCCATGCCACCCATATTGTAGCTCTTCACGTCGAGTCGGATCATGAAGCGGTTGACAATCATGGCGCACAACGACGGTGTGAGTGCAGTTCATGATAAGGATACCCAGTCGGACCCCAGTGCCTTATAACAGAGAGCTGAGGGAACCGAACATGACCAACTCCGCCTTTGCCTGGGCCTCCCTCATGCAGAGGTGTGGTGGCCTGGACGTGACCCTGTCCAGGAGGTATGTCTCATCCCCAAGCCTGGAATGAGAGGTAACCCGATGCTGGAACCGGACCGACTCCTCCCCAAACCTGCCTCTCTCGTCCGTCATCTTCAGAAATCCGATGTTAGAGAACTTGAGCTTATCATCTGACCGAAACCAGGTGAATTCCACTGGGTACAATTCCCTTGACCACCTCACATTGTAAGCGGTGAAGATGACGACCAGCG
Source organism: Viscum album (assembly GCA_963277665.1). Lineage (NCBI taxonomy): Eukaryota > Viridiplantae > Streptophyta > Magnoliopsida > Santalales > Viscaceae > Viscum > Viscum album. Next base: position 1,676,553,905 of record OY728150.1, on the reverse strand, counting down.
TGGTGAGGCTGGCCCCTATCACGGCGCGAGAGCCTCCCTCAAAAATAGTGGAAACCCGAATGACGGTACCCATAACCTGAACTGCCATGGATACGAACAAGGCGGCGGTGGGGGCGAGGAGAAGAAGCACAGTCGCCTAATTATAGGAGTACCCATAGCCCAGCTTCATGTACTTGAGCTTCACGGACTGTAGGAAATCAAGGAGCCTCTCCTTATGATCTTGATCATAGCGGAAATGGAGTTGGGGAATGCCATTTCTGCCATCAACCTATCCTCTTCCATGATGGGGATTTTCTCTCCTCTTTCAGTATAACATAGGATATATATTAAAAATTGATTATAAATTAACAGTGGATTGAATTTGAATGAACAAAGAAGATGTAACACAGGGGTTCTCCATCGGGTCAATTGGGTCGGGTTGGATCATTTTTTCCTCAACTCGTGACCCAACCCGACCCAACTAGGGGTAAACCCATATCAACCCGACCCATCCATATGGAATTTTGAACCCAACCCAACCTGACCCGACTCGGTCAGGTCGGTCGGGTTGGGTTGGGTCTGGACACCCCTAGTGGCGGCTCGGGTAAGAATCAGGATGGATATGGATGGAGTGTCGAAGGATAGAGTGAGTGGGGATGTAATTGACATGAATATGATGGTGATGTTGGTATTGAACCTCAAATAGGCTTCCTACGTATCCCTATGGCAAGGAATCAAAGTCCATATAGTTCGGTGGGGCGATGGGACACCTGAATAGGCGGCCTGTGAGGATAGATGCATGGATGGGACCCGGAGGAAGTAGAACCCATGGGTTGGGGCATAACCTTCCTGAAACACAAATAATTAAGGGAGGTTGGGATGATACATGAGTGATGGGATTGAACCTCAAAGAGGCTTCCTACATATCCCTGTGTTAGGGAATCAAAGTCCATGTAGTTCATAATGGGGCATGGATAGGACCCGAAGGAAGTAGAACCCCCTGGTTGGGGCATGACCTTCTAGAAACACAAGGGATCAAGGGAGAGGCCAAGATGAGACATGAGTGATGGGATTGAACCTTGTGGAGTCTTCTTATGTATCCTTGTGGAAGGGGATAAAATTTTATGTAGTTCAGGATGGGGCATGGAATTGGGGTGTACACAAAGGACAGTGACCCGACGACATGCTGGGGGTTACGTGTGGTTAGCGGCTCGAGAGTTGGTCTGACGCCGCTAAGGGACGGACCAAGGATGTGGGTCCCAAAAAAGGGTACACTAATGTTTACCAGTGTTTGGGGTTTAACCTTATGGAGGATTCCTACGTACCCTTCCTAGGAGACATGGATTAAAATCCACATAGTTCGAAAGCATACAGTTTAGCATCATGCGGGATGAAAAGGGGCATACAGTTTAACATCATGTGGGATGAGTTTGAACCAACATGAATTGGTCAGGACCAATGGGTGATAGGATTGAACCTCAGGGATACTTCCTACGTACCTTGCTTAAAATGGGGAAAGGATCAAAGTCCACATAGTTTGGTGGGATGAGGAATGAGTCTTTCATACTAAGGTGGACCAAAAAGGGTGTCATGGTCAATGATTACTCTAAGCTCACGTGATTCATGCTTGGTGTTAGAAACAAGAGGCAACAAAGACCTGATGATCATGTAACGTAAGGTGAATACATGAGGAATAAAATGGGGCTTATGTGTGGTTAGCAGCCCAAGGAGATAGAGATTGGGATTTACTCTGAGATAGAGGCCCGATGGTGATAAATCCCAAAGGTTGAGGGATAGGGTATCGAGAGTCCCTTGTGCCCATCTCTCCTCTATTATTTGTGCATGGAAGAAGAGAGGAGGATCAAGGGTACTACATACTACAATAAAGGATAGGGGCTTACACCAGGATGGTTTCCCTCCCTTGTAGACAGATCTCATTCCATGCAAGGAGGATCTCATCCCATGTGAGGAAGATCTCACTTCCATGGAGATGAGTGGTCATGGAAAATATCTGAGGCAGGGCACCCCATGTATATTGCATGGGGAGAGGCTAGAGTTTAATTTCATGTGTTGGGGATGATGATACTTGGCAGTTTAACATCATGTAGCTCAGGTGATGAGGATTCACTCCCCACCTCTAGGACTTACATAACCAATGCACTTAAACCCATGGTGACGGGAAGGCACCGGCAATGTCATGTTCAGATAGGGTTGTGGAGTGATCCATTGAGGGGGTCACATTAGTGTGGATATTCGAAGAAGAAATATCCATTAGCATACCTATGTGAAGAAGCATGATGAAAAGAAACTCAACATGAAGCACCACCCAAGGGACATTGAAATCACTCCGTACAAACCTAGAGGGACATATGGGAGAATGGTTTGTGAAGAAAATGGGTTCACAAGAAAGGACCTTGTGAAGCTCTGATGCTCCACAAAGTGGAGAGACTCTACGAAGTGGTATTCTTCATGAAGTGAAGTGTTCTAGCCTAGGCATGTAGTATACATGCGTATGGAAAGTGCTTCGTGAAGTGAAAGTGCCTTTGTGAAGTAGGACTTCACAGAGCATGGGTGCCTTGAAAAGTGTGGCATTACAAAGCAATGAACTTCATGAAGCACAGTGATCCTGCCTTATCATGGGGTTCACATATGCATGAAAGGTACTTCACGAAGCATGAGTGCTTTGTGAAGACCTGAGTTCCCATAGGGATCTCCTTCCTTTACCTTGGCCCGTGGGCTTCGCAAAGGGTATCCCTGCTTGAAGAGGGGTTGAATATGAGAAAAGGTAAAGTTATTTATCAATGCTAAAATACATTGAAGAGTTCATTTTCTTAATGATTTGTAGAGAAGAGGTTGATTCGTGATTTGAGAGATGAGAAGGTGAAAGGTCAAGGTATCGGTCCTTTGGGTTTTGGAGAAGCCTAGAATTTATAGGCAAGAGGTGGTACGAAGCTTAGAGGTTGGGTCATGAAGGCATTGGACCTAGAAACCATAGGTATATCCATCAAGTTCCTTAGACTCGTGGAGATATCTGTCATCCACTACGCGGCACGAGTATAGGTATCTCTCTAGTGAGTCATAGTCGCAGCGTGCTCCTTTAGCTTCTTTGCATTGGCACAGAGCTCTCTCTCAAGTGCTTCGTAGTTGCGGATTTCTCTATCAGCTACTCCATAGTGGCATAGATATCTCTCTCAAGTGTGTCGTAGTCATAGAGTGCTTCGTCAAAAGCTCCATGACAACCATATAGGAGGATTTTCCCACTATTGCGCCAATTGTAGAGTTGGAGGGGCTTGGCGAGGCTTCTCTACGAGGTTGCTCTGCAATATTTCTCTGTAAGGCAGACTTCCTTAGAATTTTTTTGGGGTTTGTTTTCCCAAGGGAAAAACTTTTACGCTAAAAATATTATAGTAATATAATTGGTGATGTGGAAGTGATTCATTTTCATAAATAATTGATTTTAAAACCTTAAAATATAATATAAGTTTTGGAGGATTCATTACAGTTTTATAAAATTAATCAAATAGTTTCAAAAAACACATTATTTTAAAGGAAAAATCTATTTTTAGTTGTGTATTTATTTATAATATTTATTACATCAATTTTGGTCAATTATTATTTTATAATAGATACTGTATATTTTTAATGTATTTAATTTTTACCCAAAAATTCATTGTCTTGAAAAATTATGGAAAATTCACCATTGGATAATTTTGATGTTTTAATTTCAAAAATATTATTTATTTTCTTAAAAAATCTTTAAATATGATAATTTACACTTTAAAATAAAAATCTTTATTTACTAGAAAATACTTGTTTTTATGATACTAACATATTTATGGCATTTATAAAAATTAAATTAGACTTCATTAAATTATATTATAATTTACATACAAATAAATATTATTTTATAAGAATATTTTATGAAAATAATATTTATCCCAAAAATTATTGAATTTATCAAAAGAGGGTTTTAATTGAAACTATATAATTCCCAAAATACAATTTTTATTTCTTCATATCAAAATATAATTTTTATCAAACTCATTATATAATAATTTATAAATTAATAATAAAAAGGGATAGATATAATAATTATTTCATTAAAAATAAAATATAAAAATTCATATTACTAGGTTCTATATACATAACCCCTTATTACACCAGCGTATTCCCTAAGGGTAAGGTGTGTGATGGTGGTTCTTTCTTGGGGTAGTTCAACGAACATGGTTTGGGTCATGATCTCGAAAAGTTTGAAATTCTCCCATAAACATTTTTTATTAAGATTTAGTTATTGAATCTATTTGTTGAATTGGTCAGTGGAAAATACTAGTTATGTCATCTCCCTTAAAAAATATAATAAATAGGCTTCATAGGGTATGATCCTATCGGTTTAGGTCCTTTCTTCTTTTGTTTGTGTCAATTAAACTTTATCATAACCCTTAATATATACTAATATTAATGGTCATTATATAGTATCTCTATTATAAATGTTTATGATTATAAATGGTATTTTAAATACAACAGCCTATATCTTATAATGTTCCCAAATAACCAAAGTAGTTCATATGTTTTCTATAACTATTTTACTTAATAAGGAATTTTTTCATTTAAAAGGGAATTTCATTTATAAAATTTTGGGTCATTACATTATCCCCCCCTCCCTTTAGAAATTTCAACCTTGAAATTTAATTTTTTATACTAGAATAGATGAGGGTAATTTTGTTTCATCACCTCTACTGGTTCTTTTATTTCCTCCACAAACTTTAGGTTTTACCAAAACACTTTGACTAGGTGAGTTGTCTTGTTTCGTATAAAATTGTATCTAAAATATAAGATATTCACCAACTACTCCTCATATTAAAGATAATTATCCAAGGATAATACCTCTGGATTTAGTACATGTGAGGGGTTTGGTATATACTTCCTTAATATGGACACATGGAACACATCATGTACTTAAGATAGGCCACAAATCCAATGTGATCAAGAATATAAAAGGGGATAATGTCTTGGACTAATATTTACCTTATTAAAAAAAACTCATGATTTTATTCCATGGTGATATATAAAGGAACACATTATCTTCGAACTCAAACTCCAGGTCTCATTGCTGATTGTTTACATGTATTTTCAGTTGAATTTGTGTGGATTTATTATAATATTGAATAGTTTGAACCTTATTTTTCATTTCTTGGATAATATCAAGTCCCATAAGATTCCTCTCTTTAACTTCATCCTATAATATTGGATTTTAAAACCTCTTCCCATATAGAGCCTCATATGGTTAAATTTGGATGCTATAATGGAAACTGTTGATATATGAGAACTCCACTAAGGGAAGATATTGATCCCAAAATCTTTATAGATCCATAGAACATGATATCAACATATCCTATAGAGTTTTAATATTTATTTTAGTTTAACCATATGTATGAGGGTGATATGCAGTATTTAAACTAGTCTCTATTTCTAATGCTTACTGAATACTTCTCCAAAACCTTGAGATAAATCTTATATCTTGATAAGATATAATGGATATTGGTACTCCCTGTAGTATTACCACTTCTCTTATGTGTATCTTAGCATGTTGGTCAATAGATAAATCTTTATTGATAGTAATGAAATGTGTTTACTTTGTAAGGTAATTGACTACCACCCAAATGGCTTTATTACCTTTAGATGTACTGGGGAGTCCTACAACAAAATCCATAGTTATGTTTTCCTATTTCCACACTGGTATGGGTAGGTTTCATCATACTCTTATACTTTTATCATTAATACATGACTTTTTGGAATACCAAGAATTGAGATATAAATTATTCAATCTCCCTATTCATGTTATCCCACCAGAATTTTTGCTTTAGATATCTATAAATCTTAGTTCTTTTTGGATGAATAGAGAATGATGAGCTATGCACATCATCCAAAAGTTAACTCTTAAAATATAGTTTTAATGATACATATATCTATATTCCAAACCCTATGAATACATATTTATAATATTTTAACATCATAATATTTTCTACCTTTTATTGTAACTCCTTATCATATTTTTGGGCCTCCTTAATCCTCTCAATAATGGATAGTTGAGCAGTTATTTGAGGAAGGTAGCATAAATTACCTTATATGATTCCCTTGACCATCCTTTGCATTTCCAGGAAGATTGGATCTCTTTCAATCCTCGTCATGGATAGGGTTATGGAATCCTTTCTACTCAGAGCATCTTCCACTCTATTCACCTTCCTAGGATGGTAGTGGATTGAAAAATCATAATCTTTAATCAGCTCTAACCACCTTTATTGTAATATATTGAGCTCCTATTGTGTGAATATATACTTGATAATTTTATGATCTTTATATATTTTACACTTCTACCCATAGACATAATGTCACAAAATATTCAATTATAATATCACTACAACAAATTATAGAACATGAATTGGGTAGTTATATGCATGGATATTTAATTGGTTGGAGGCATAGTCTATCACTTTATCATCTTTTATGAGTACACAACCCAATCCCTTTTTAGATTCATCATTGTAGATTATAAATCCTTCCTCACTAGTGGGTAATGTGAGCATAGGTGTAGTTATTATCCTCTTATTTAACTATTTAAAGGTCTCTTGCATTCATCTAACAAAAAAACTTCACTCCCTTCCAAGTTAGCTTCGTTAGTGGGATTGATAATTGTGATAATTTTCTCAAAAATCAACTATATTACCCAGCTAATCCATGGAAACTACATATCTCTTCCATAGATGTTGATCTATGAAATCCTTTAATTGCATATTTTTTAAAGGATCTATAGATATCCCTTTGTTGGTGATAACATTCCCTATGAATGTTACTTGCCCCATCGAAAACTCACATTTACTATACCTCATGTATAACTTATAATTTTTCAAGGTATTCGGTAAAACATTCAAATGATCCACAAACTCATTCTTTTATTATCGTCTATAAATAATACCACAAATTTATCAAGGTAATACCTAAAGACTCTACTCATTAATACCATTAAGATATATGTAGAATTATTTCATCCAAATGGAATCACTTTGAACAGGAAGTGCATGTACCTTATATGATAAGTAGTCTTGAGGACTATTACGTGATAATATCCCAAACAAAGATCCACATAATAGAATTAATGGGATCCACATAGTTGATCAAACAAGTAATGAATCCACAGAAGAGGATACTTTTTATTTATCATGAACTTTTTAAACTCATGATAATCAATGAAAAGGCTTATTGGCCCATCCTTCTTCTTGGAAAAGATGACCAGTGCACCCCATGGTGAAGCACTTGGGTGTATAAACCCTTTCTCAATATTCTCTTTTAGTTTCTTCTTTAACTCTTAAAGTTAAATAGTGGTAATTACTTATGGAGTCTTGAATATTTTCAAATCTTCAGGTTTAAGTTCGATTGAGAAGTCGACCTCATAGTTAAGAGGAAGACCAGACAGTTCTTTAAGAAACACATCAACATATTATCTTACAATATGCATGTCATCATATATGATCTTTACCTTAGTCTCAATCATTTTAGCTAGATAGGATTACTCATAGGACAATAATATAAATTCTTGAGATGATGATTCTAGAGGATATCTATCCTCATCCTTATACTTGTATAGAATTGTAAGAAGATTCTTGATATTAAGGGTAATTTCCTTATCCCAATAATTTATATTGGCCCCATACAAGGAAATCCCATCAATACCTAAAATTACTTCAAATTCCACTAAAGAGATTATCATATGGTTTTTTGGGAAATTTAACCTATATATATGGATAGGGTATAAGTTATATACTTTGGATGAGATAATTTACCCATTTTTTGTTTTCACTAATAGATCAACTTCTAAGTTTTGAGGTGGTGTTTGAATAGTTCTACTAAACTTGCACGATATAAATGAATACATAGAACCAGATTCAAATAGTATGTTATCTATCCTTGAATGAATAAATATTATACCTATCACTACTTCATTGTTAGGATCCACCTTAGCCATTGTGATGGAATAAGTTCACCCTTTATCTCTAGGCCTTAGAGTTTGTTGTTGTTGTTTATCATTGATAATCCTTGGTTTAGTGCATTTATTATCATAGTGTCCTTATTCAATGATATTGAAATATTAGAAAATAGGTTGATGGTTGACTGGGGATTTATCTCTTCCATAATATTGGTGGGTTTATCCCATCATTATTCTCTATATAAGTGTCCTTCCTTCCCATACCTAAATAATTTTCTTATCCCATTCAAGAAATTTCTGGGATGCTTCTTCTCACAATTTTTGACAAGTTGGATGTTGGAATTTCATAACACCATGATATTTTTCTATCACTCCCCTAGGATTAAACTATATTCTCTACTTCCTATCTCCAACCCTATAAGACCCTTGATATTTTTTTATCGGCATTTCAACTTTGAGGGAACATCAGAAAAAAATCATAGCTTTCAAAGTCTTTAATCATCAAAGATTTTCATTGATTCTACTTTATCCTACTAAATAAGTTAAAAACTTTACTTATAGTTCAATTAAAAAGACTGAGGTGTATCATGAAAGTCTTGTGAATTTCACCTTATATGACCTGATTGATTTTTCATCCTTTTTCTTGAGTCCAAGGAAATCCCTCTTCATTTTAAGTTAGAGAGTGTGAGGAAAATATTTATCGAAAAATATTTTTCCAAAATTATTTCCACACCATCGCTTTGATCTTCTCATTAGGTTTTTTATTTTTTATCAATATCCACCATTGATAAACTTCTCTATCCATATAATAAACATCCATCACAACCTTCTCTTCTTATGATAATTAAAGGATGAAAAATAACTTTTCAGTATATTTTATCCATTATTCCGCGATTAAGGGATCATAAGATCTACTAAAAGTTGGGGTATTTTATTATATAAAGGTAATAATTGAAACTTGATATTTCTTAGGTGGATGTGGGTTTTCCCCATGACTAATGTTTCTATTCAAAACATGATTTAATTAAGTAATTATTGTCATGATGTTCTCAAATCCTACTCCCATTTGGTTGGGTATCTCATTTGGGAAGCCATCACATTTCCCATAACATTAGTTGTTGACTCAGTTCCTCCTATTTTCAAACATTGACTAAAATAAAGGGAATATTAGGGATGATAATTTTCAAACTATTACATAGATAAAAGGGAAAATTATGAATATTTAAGGGATAACTCATAAACAAAATAAATTCCTTAACATATGAATTTTTAGGTTTTAATCTCAGTTATCCATGGTCAATTACCTAATATAAAATTTTATGGGAATTTTTCTTCCCTTCATAATGGTTCATAAAGATTTTGTGAATTTACCAAATCATATCCCTCAAGGATGTCAAACTAGGTGTGTAGTAAGGCCTCCTTTAATGCACCAAGTGAAAATCAGGTTAATACCTAATACATCCTTTTTAGGGTTATTATACCTAGGTATAACTATACCAAATCCATATCCACTTGTAGTATCTAGATAGAGATTTTGTTGCTTGGAAACCACTTAATCTGCCAAAATTTGGGGATGTTTTCCTATGTTTATTCTTATCCCTTAGGCCTTCACTAAGGATTTATAATCTTAATCCACAAAAATAACTACAACTTTCTTTTGATACCAACTATGAAAAAACATATCTTTTATATACTTTATTGAATGATTTATTACATAAAGATAAACATAATACAATCCCAAAATATTTAGAGGCCTAGTGACTTTGTGAAATTAGATATATATCATATTAACTTGAAATAGAGATACCAATGCATTATTTAAAACTTGATAACATTCCCTTAAAATCCATTGATCTTCTAATACTATATGGGATAACATGGGGACATACATGAGAAAGGGGTGAGCTATAAATCCCAGTAAGGGAATAATAAAAGCATAACATGATGAAAGTAATACATGTGAGTCAATATATGTATCAAGGTGACATAAAAGGGGGGTAATCATAAAAATTAACATTTAATCATATTATAATATGATAATTTCAAGGAAACATAAGATTTTGGAAGTAACATAAAACATGACATCATAAGCATAAGTCAAGGCCAATTATTGAGTCATCATAATATAGTGTGATTAATATGACCTCTTATTTCATATACATGATATATCATGAGATAAAAACATTATATAATGCACTGGATGGATATGTAATTTTGGGCCCACCTGTCACATTCATATCATTTACATGGTTTTGTGGGCCACATAGATCATAAAACATAAGAATTTATTTCATCACAATTGATACAATGATTAAGGAGTGTGGGTTACACACATGGGAGTCCCAGATAAATGAATTATGGTCACATATAGGTGAATACCCATGAGTGTAAATAGGGATGGGTATACACAACACAAATGTTTGACATAGAAAATCATTGGATAATTTTGGAAGCATAATGATTGTACATAAAGTTTCATGGAAGGGTTTAATGAGAGTGAAGGGGGTCTCACATTATTTAGGAATCATAATTATATTAAAGGGATGTGTTGAAACATATTTTAATAGTAATAATTGGAAATAAAATGGCATAATATAAAGAAATTACTTGAATAAATAAGAGGAGGAATAAAATAACTTACCTTGAGAGGGATCTTATAAAAGCTTTGGATGAGCTTCTTAAGATCTTGGAAACACCTTGATATGGATTTATAGAGGGAGAGGGAGAGAAAATTTGTGCTCAATGTGTTTTGAGTGAAGAGGATTGGGATATTTGGTTGGGTATTTATAGAAAAAGAGAGGGGTTATTTATTAATTTCTAAACTTAGGTTTTGGACTCTATATAATAAAATAATCAAAACCAAAAATATTACCATGGTTTTTCCCATGGATTCTGCCAAAGATGAGTGGTTTTAAATATTTATAAGGATAATAATATAACATATTAAAATAATAACATTGGTGATGTGGAAGTGGGTCATGTTTATAAATAATTTCTTTTAAAACCCTAAAATATAATATTGGTTTTGGAGAATTCATTAAAGGTTTATAAAATTAATAAAATAATTTTAAAAAACAAATTATTTTAAAGGGTAAATCTATTTTTTCTCATGGAGGACATTTATAGTACGTATTAAATTACTTTTTTGATATAATGATGTCATAATATATATCGTATTTAATTTTTACCCAAATATTTTATTATCTCAAAAAATTATAAAAAATTCTCCATTGGCTAATTTTGATGTATGGATTTTAAAAATAATATTTATTTTATCAAAATTATTTTATAATAATTTACACATTTAAAAAATCCTTATTAACTAGAAAATAATATTTTACAGTACTAACATCATTCTGGCCTTTATAAAAATTACATTGGATTTCATTAAATTATATTATCATTTATATATTAATAAATATTATTTAATAAGAATATTTTATGAAAATAATATTTTTTCCAAAATTTATGGAATTTATCAAAAATAGTGTTTTAATTGAATCTATATATTTCCCAAAATATAATTTTGATTTCTTCATATCAAAATATAATTTTTATCAAACTCGTTATATAATAATTTATAAAATAGTGCAATTGGGGTGGTGCATGAGTGGTAAACCCTATAATCTTGCATCCAAAAAGACCAAAGTTCAAATCCTATAAATCCCTTGGGGATTTATGAGGTAGGCGGTGATATAGGAAGGATGATGTAGGCATGATTCTGGACTGGGCCTTCAGGCCATGTTCATGGGCCCCATGGACTTGGGCCTACTCGCTGTGTAATGGGTCTATCTCTACCTATATTGAAAGAGGTATTTGATTTCATAATAAAAAGAGGCTTCAACCCAAACTTTTAATTTATAAAATAATAATAATAAGGGATAAATATAATCATTAATTCATTAAAAATAAAATATATAAATTAATATTAGTAGGGTCTAAATTCATAACCTCATATTATGACAGCGTATGATATAAGGGTAAGGTGTTTGATGGTGATGCTTTATTGGGGTGTTTTGATGAACATTGTTTGGTTTATTATCTTGATAAGATTTAATTTATCCCATAAATAGTTTCTATTGATCTTCAGTTATTGAATCTCAACTTAATATTGGTTAAGGGAAAATCCCAGTCATGAAATCTCCCTTGGAATCTCTAATAAATGGGTATCATAGGGTACAATCCAATTGGTCAAAGAAAATGGTTCTTTCATCTATTTCAATTAGAATTTATCATAACCCTTAATATATACTAATATTAACAATAATTATACAATGGATATATTATCAATGGTTATTATTCTTAACAGTGGTTTAAATCCAATAGGCTGTATATTATAATGGTCCAAAATAACTAAAGTAGTGCATGTGTTTTCTATAACTTCATTACTTAATAAAGAATTTATTCATTCAAAAGGGAATTAAATTATTAAAGTTTGAGCAATATAGAGCTATCACCTAGAGTACTATCAGTGGAATTCTAATATCAAAGGAGCATATATGGATCACTGCTAGAGGGTCTTTACTTTGGGTCCTTATAAATAAAATAAGAAATGAAACTGAATGGATTTCGTAGAATCAACACCTACATCAAAGAAAGAACTCAAGATTGAGATATTTATTCATGATATTAAATTAATTATAAAATTAATGTGAAAAATATCTTCTCTTGGTTTCAATGTTTTATTTTTTGATATTATTTGAAGAAAAAATCATTGGTCATGATGTTAACATATTGTACATTGAAAATGATCCATCAAATCTGATAAAAATGATTTATAATTTGGTCCAACACATTCTTAGACTACATCTAAAACCAATAAGTGGTATCAGATAGATATTACATTCAAATTTATAATTATTTATTTTATTTTTGATCATTACACATTTAAAAGTTAAATTTCATTTTAATTTTTATTCATTATTTATATAATCATCGAGATCACTTCTTCTTCTCTTCATTTATCACTTTTATAACCAATATCATTTAATTTTTAATGAAGATATCATATGAAGAGCCCATTTGGAGGTGTTAAGAACTCTAGTCAAATAACATAAGGTTACACTATGTGTACACCTTTGTTACATGTCATGTATCCTTGTTTGTTGCAATAGGACACCTATGTGGAATACGAGTTGTCATGTAATTAATACACGATATATGCAATAAATGAATCTCATATTGACCAAATCATGTAGCACATGGTTTTTTCGAACTATATACCATGTATATTTTCTATACACTGTGTAGTCTACATGTTTTCACAGCATAAAACACAGGGTCAAGATGCATCATGTAATTAATACACCATGTGTATTTAATACACAACGTGAATAGGCTGTCAGCCATGTAACTTGAATTACATGTCGTGTATCCTTTCCAAAAAAAATTTAATTCATAAATATATGCAAGGAGTACATTCCAAGTACCTAGGAATGTATTTTATATATCCTATGAAGCTAAGTACACATTGTGTGGTCAACCTGAACACGTCGTTTACTTTACCTATTTAAGTGTAAATATTAAATTTAATTTATTAATCCATAAATATCCTAATTATGTGTTCCTTGTGTTGTTAATTTGACTCATACATTCCATTTCATAGGTTTTATATGATATTAAATGATTAATTTATTTCCACATAAAAAGTTGAACTACATACTATGTATAGTCGCAATATGTTGAGTACTTCATGCACATTTGAAATCATTACACTCTATGTTAATTAACATGTTTTCCATGTGTCATTTTATTTAATTGTACACACCATGTAATTATATGATAAAATTTGTATACTAAATATGGTATGAGTAGACTATATGTGATCTCAATACATATAGAGTAGTTCAAACAGGCACTTTCCAATTTACTTCCAAGTACAAGGATGTGTACTATTTTATTAAATTTTAAATAAAATTAAATAATTGTTTTATTTAAAATCATAGTGGATGGGAATCTCCAAGAAAATTAGATGGAATAAGATAATTGAATTAATTGATTAATAAGATAATTAATTTTATTAATTTGTGTGAGTTTGATCTTATTGAAGAATTAATTGCAATGAATGCTAGCTAGATGTTTTAAATTCATGGTCTTTGCATGTGTATGACCGAACATGAGTTTTGACTAAACTTATGTATGTGTTGGTTTTATTTAATTTAATTTTCTTACATGGGTTTGGAATAATTTAATATTAAATTAAATATGATGGATTTTGTGTCATCCCTCCCTCCATTAATATATAGGGCATGCATGTACAAGGTTTTTATATATAGTTCCCATTAACCAATCATTTGGTTCCCCTCACCTGGATGTGATATACAAAACATATGTAATAAAAGGAGTGTCTAAAGTTGCATGGAGTCGGATCAAGGTAGAGCCGAGGTGGAGGTAGTTCAAGATGGAACTAAGGTGAAACTAACCTAGGAAATACATAGGTAGATAGTTGGGATACTGAAATTCATTCCAAGACTAGAACAAGGAGTTTTCCCTTAGGGTAATAGATTTATTTACTGTATGCTCAATAAATCAGCTATTAGATGAAGCTCATGATCATGCCATTTATTTATTTATTTTATTTCTATCTGTTGTATGATTTATTTTATGGGTGTAAGATCATAATCACATAAATAAATGGACTAATATGAAAATATAAAATTAAAATAAATGGATTATGTGTCAATTTTTTATAAAAAAATGGTTAATCCCTTAAGTAAAATCTACTTAATATTAGAAATACGTGTAAAAGATAAAATAAGAAAATTTACGTATAATAAAAAAATACATAAAATTAATATTAATTCATTAAGCCTTAGATCATCTAAATTATGATGAACTCATAGTTAAAATGTTATTTAAACCTCTGTTGGGATCACGTTTAATTATTGGGATGTCTTAACTAAGATTGTGGTCAGCTTAACCAAATATATATTAGGTTTAATGTCCTTTATCTATCTAGTAAAAATTTGGAGGGAAGTGTTGTAGGGATCCAAGTTAGGATTTCATGATTGGGAAGTCCACTCAATGGTTCAAGGAACTTCTAGTTTTTAGTTCATAAAGTCGTCTACCTAAATACTTTCTTATAATTTTCATGACCTCTTCCAAGATTATGAGGAGAGAAATATGGAACATTACCAATTGAATTTCTATGGAGATAGTACATTCCGAGTTCAATGGTTAGGTTCATTTCGACTTGATAAAACAGTGGGAGACTAAATAAAATTAAAATTACTATGTCTCACAAAATTTATAATCAAGTAAATTAATAATATATAAATTTTAATTTTTATAAAAATGGAAAGTGAACCCATGAAAACAATGTGATCATTCTTTAACCCAAGGTATATCCTTATAAATACAAATTTTCAGATATGGTACAATATTTTATGTGATGAATTATTATTATAAATTTTGAATTATGTATTGGAATCCCATGTTCATATTCTGCTACCTTAGTTGGTGAGAAAAGGTAAAAAGGATTCCTACCAAATATATGTAGAGGATGTTTCTTATGTCTGTTGTATCAACTTTTTCCATAGAATTAATTATACAGCATAATTACGTGGATGATTACAACATTATATATCATCTTATTTGTCTTTATAAAGAGAAGTAAAGTCTTGAGGTAAATAAGATTTTCAATGAACTATATCTATGTAAACTGTAAGAAGGGGATTTAGCTACTGATCATGGTTTCAAAATAATGAGGTACATTGATCAGTTAGTAAAATTGGGCTTCTACATGGATAAGAAATTATCCATTAATCTTATTTTATTATCCTTACCTCTAAGTTTTTCCTTATTCATCCAAGTATAGATAAACAAAATGGATAAATCACTCATGAATTTTTTTTACTATAATTCACCAAGTAGATAAGGATTGGTTGAAACATGTTTCTTCACACCTTATAGTGAAAATTGTAAAAGACAAGGTTGAAGATATCATAGAAAATATAAATCCAAGAGATCTTTTACAGCTTACTTTAAAGCGAAAAAGTCATAAGAATGAACAAGAAGTTATTTTCTTATTATGTATAAGGAATGGAAATTAGAAAAGAAATTACAATGAATTGAAGAAGAAAATAATTGTATCCACTTTAGGTATAATCAGCAAGTTTATATTCACATCTTGAATATTAAAATATGATATTCTTATAATATACATGTATTTAAATATAGGAAATGAACAAGAATAGAAAGTTTGTGGAGTGAACTCGAAATGATCTAAGAAAATGAGATTCTTATGTCATCCAAGGAGAGATCACTACTTTTAAATTTCTAGAATGTATTGATTCAAGTTTGTAATGAGTGTTACTAAAAATTTTATCTTAGTTTACAACTTGAAACAACAAGACTTTATTTCACATTTTGGAATAAATTTTGTTATAGTAATTCATAGTAAACTAATGTTTTAGTAACTCTTGAATCACATATATCCACTGTAGTGAATTATGAATAAAAAATATATAAGACTCGTACTTGATAGTGGAAAGATAATTATCTGTCAAATAAAACTAAAATTATTTGACTTATTTATACCCAAGAAATTATTTTAGTCACTATTGGGATAAGATACTAAGTATACTAATAAATTACTTGTCATGTTTTTGATAAATAAACATTTATAAATAAAGGTATGCCTCAAGTCTTTTAGAATTAGTTCAATAAGGCCATGTAAACTATTCTAAATCTATAAGTGAATTCATATACTTAATAACATTCCTTTAAAATATTATAAATTCTTAGTGAAGTAAATGAGTTCCCTTGGTAATGATAGAGGAATCTCCAAGCTATCTTTTCAGAGAATATATTATCCAAGTAATCATTGATCAAACATGTTTACTAAAGGTTTCCCAAACTCACATTTACTTATATACATCACTATAATGATGGTAGTAAAAGTAAGATCAATGGTGAGTCTTATATATATTGAAAATCTTCCATAATTTATTCCAAGACATGTTTTTCAAATATAAGTGCTACAACTAAACATTTTTGAACTATATTGACTAATGAATATCATATAATTTTTAATATGGTAAGAATCTATTAGGTCAAAACCTCAAGTGTTTGTTGAAAATTGTTTGTTAAATTATAGCTTTAGTTACAAATGAACATAAAACCCTTTGTGAATATTGATTAATAATCCTATAAACACAAGGGATATTAACGTCTAGTCAAGACTGACTATGTTTACATAAACGAAACCTATCTCTTTAAGGATAGTGGGAGCAGATGTAATCTCAATGGATTAAGGATCTGGATGCACATGAGTTGATATAGGAATGTTGGAATCCACTAAGCTCGGTAAGAGGAGTAGTTCTAGAGACACATGTTGCATAGGAATTCATCACAAAAAATATGGTTTATGTTCACCGTGGTGATTGATATATACATTATTATTTCAAAATAAATATTCCTACAAAGAATTAATAAATGGAAACATGTTAAGTTTGAAAAGTATGTATAAATTCAAGTAATGGACTCCATGTATCAAGATTTAGGGACTTCATATTTTGAATGTTTCTAAGACTTGATACTGCTAGTGAGTATATAAGAGATACTGAATAGGGATGTTCTAAGACAGTGCTAATAAAGAATGATTGATTATTGAAAGGTTTAGTATATTAAAAAACATATACATCAATCATCATGACTAAAATACTTTTTGAATTATACTTTTCAAAGCATACTTATATGATCATCATATTGGGATATTGATTATCATGGCCACCTCATGTAGAGGAACCCTAATGGAAAATGCATATATGATATGACCAAAAGGGAGACACTATGGTATATATCTATAAGACATAAATAGAAAGGGTCGGTGACGTAAATAAATTCCAATAAGATATGAAAAATACATAAATTCATTTATGAATAAATCATGCATAATGATAATAGAATATTCATTAGGAAGAGAATGATTGACATGTTTCTCTAATATTTTAGTGGGAGTTCTATAAGTTTTCAAGACAGATATGTTGATAACATATGGAAAAAAAATTATTATTGAGTTGTCTCCTTGATCCAATTTATTTAGTAGTATTTTTAAACATTTAAATTGTAACATCTCACCCATTGGATTGGGAAGAGGTGGAGGTTTCCACTAGGTCTTAGGTGACATCACCAAGACACCAAAGGATAGAAATAAATACTAAGGGCTTCATAAAAAAATCAGGGGATGATTTTTTATTTGAAAATAAAAAACCACCTTAAGATAACCATAACCAATAATTCCTCTATATGATGTATGAGTACTAAAATAATACAACTCAAAGAGTATCCAAACCAAACCAAACTATATCATAGTACAATGAAAAATCTAAAACCAAAAAAACTCAAAGACATGGAATACATCAACTTAGAAACTTCAAACCTACTCTAATATCCAACTTCATGTGCCATTCTCATAGTATCATAATGCATCACTAAAGAAATGAGATACCTTTCCTTTACCTGTGTCTCAATATACAATATTTGAAAATTCAATAAAGTTACCAAGCAGGGGATGAGAATAAAACTCGATAGGATTTTCCCAATGACTTCCCAAATCACACCACTAGGATAGTACATGTTATTACATTTATATAAAACAGTTTAAAACAATTTAAAATGTTTTATATAAAATCCAAAATAGTTTTCAATACTAAATAGTTTTCATGGAAAGAAACCAAAAAAGCCTTTGAAAACATTTCACATTTCTATTTATAATACCCATTACACATATCCACATATACACACATACATGCCCAGGTGACAGTTCCATACTCATGAGTGGTATCTCATCAATCTACCAAGTCGTCACAAGGTAACTATATACCAAGTTCCCCATTGGAACATTCCCCTTCCACAAGGTCACGTCAATTAAAATGAACTCAAGCCAATAATATATACTAAAACCTATACCAAATCATGTCAATCCATTTCAATAAAATATTTTTTTTATTGAAAAAAAATTCACAAACATTTTTCCATGCATCAAAAACACACTATAATTTTAAAATCATCATTTTAAAATCATAAAACAAATACAATTTCCACATAAAAAATCAATTTTCACAATTTTACAAAACCATAACTATAGAGGTTTTCTATTAAGAATTACACATAAATTTAAAAATTCAATTCAAGAAATTCAATCAATTTGAAATAAATACTTAAATTTTTAATCAAGAGTATTTTAGAGTGAATCCACCTACCTCCCAAACTTAGTCGAAAATGAAGAATGATGTAAAACTTCAAAAACCCATCTTGAAGCTCAAAAAACCATACTAATATCTTGTTACCTATCATCAACACAATAATATCTCAACCTGATTTGTGTAACATAATGTAGATTTATCCCTAAAGGAATAAATATGTGATTTCAAGAGAGGGAAGAAGAATAAAACTAAGGAAAATGACAAATAATGATAACTTACCAATGAAGACTACCTCCAATTCACTTAGATTCAACTAAGAATTTCTCTCGGGTTGAAAGGAATGGTCTCCACAACCTTGGGAGGAAGTAGAATTTGAGTTATGGTATGTTTAGGGTAAAATGAGGGATTAAGGAGGGGAATCGGGTTAGATCCAAAAAATTCGGATCTAATTTTTAATTGTGCATGTCTAGGGAACAGGGCTAGGAAAACCATGTGGTAATCATGTGCTAGTCACTACCTCCAAACACCCATTTCATGATTTCTTTTTACAGTTAGAAAAACCATGCACCAACCATGAAATTCCCCTCTATCTATCCTTTCATAGTTTCTTCTGGGAATCCTCACGGTTTGACCAAACTATGTGTCTACCCATGAACCTACCCAGTTCCCACTGTTTTTGTTGCACAGTTTCTTGGGAGGTGTTTCACGGTTTGTACTAACTATGCACCTCTATAAAAGACCCAAAAACATGACAAAACTCCTCTAGACCTCCTGAAACTTAACCCAAATACTTAATATACTTAAAATACATAATTAAAGGGTCAAGTACGTGAAACCAGGGGTGATACATTTTCCCCACCATTGGTATTTCCATCCCTAGAAAGTTGAAAAGTACCATTGGATTGAAAGTGTTTCATCCATTGCTTGACCATTCCCTTTTCACACTCTCACATTTCTTCTTGAATCCAAATATGTTTCCATAAAACCCACACTATACCAATAGTTTTTTCCACATAAGACTTTCTCTTAACTATCCACAATTTGCACTGAAACATGAACTAACATAGCATCTAGCTCTAGGTCAATTTGATCCCATCAAATCACTTTTTTGGGATCTATTTGATACTTCTTCAATTGAGATATGTGAAAGACATTATTCATAGAACTAAGCTTTGGTGTAAAATCCAACCAATATGACACATCACTGAACCGTTCAAGTATCTCAAAATCACCTATGTATCGATGAGATAAATTTCCTTGATTCCCAAAACAATGATTTCCAAGCCTTAAAGAGATTATCAATAACACATGATCGCCCACCTCGAATGACAATGGTCATTGATGATAATATGCATACGATTTCTGAAGATTTTGAGTTGTCCCCATTCTCTTCTAGATCAACTGAATGTTCTTCGTTGTCTGTTGCACAAGGCTTGGTCCTACCAATGAATTCTTTCATTTTTCCATCCAATAAAGTGGAGAATAGAAAGGACACCCATACAATTCATAAAAAAGATCCAAATGTATTGAGTCCGGATAACTGTTGTTGTACGATAACTCCACTAATGGTATATTCTCCTCCCATGAGCCACCAAAATCCATTACATAATCTTGAAGCATATATTCAAATGTTTGTATCATCCTTTTTTATTTTCTATCCATGAGGATAATACACCATGTTCATAGTCAACTGAGTTCCAAGGGATTGCTGTAAGGATTTCCAAAAATGAGATGTAAACCTAGGGTCTCTATCTAATAAAATTGATACTAGAGCACCATGCCTCTTTATAACTTCTCAAGTATAGATTTTTGATAATTCCTACACCATATGAGATTCACAAAAAGAGATAAAATGGTCAGACTTTGTGATTTGATCCATAATTACCCATATATCATCATCTTTCTGAACTATCCTTAGTAGACCTATCACAAAATCCATGGTTATCTGCTTCCATTTCTATAGAGGAATCAGTAAGGACTGAAACATACCCATTGGATATTGGTGCTATTCCTTAACCTACTGATAGGCGAGGCACCACTAAATAAACTTATCCAATTTTATTTTCATGCTAACCCACCAAATTTTTTCTTTCAATTACTTATACATATTTTTTATTCCATTATGAATAGACCATATCGAATGGTGGTAATCATGAAGAATTTTTTTCTAACAAGCCACACGTATAACTATCCAATCTCAAAAACACAACACAGATTCTCAACTAAGCTTCCATACCTCAATGGTCTCCCCACCATTGAGTTTTGACCTCACAGTAACACATTTAGAATCATATTTCTATTCCTCTTTAACCTTCTCTACCAAATTAAGAACAAAATAAACTGGAAAGAAAATCACAACACTACATTAGTATTTAAAATATAAGTACATATCAGCTATCACTGACATCAGTTTCCATTGATCTAAAGCCTATTTTTCCAATTAACTATATAACTTCCTTCTTAATGAATATTCCACAAAATTTCATTTACCCAGTGTATACATCAAGTCAAACTCAAAGATTTGGAGTTACTTCATCCATCTTCTTTGTCTCAAATTCAAATATCTTTGTGAGAAAATGTGTTTCAAGATCATATGATCTGTAAACACCATAAATTTCTCACCAAATAGGTAATGATTCCAAGTCTTCAAAGAAAGGACTATAGTAGCTAATTCTAAATCATGTGATGGGTAGTTCTTCTCATTCAACCTTAACTTTCATGAGCTATAAGAAACCACATGTTCTCCTTACATGATAACACACCCCAACCTAGATCCTGTATCATCACAATACACCATATAACCTTGTCCTGATTATAGAAATATCAAGATCAATACTAATGTGAGGATAAATTTAATATCTTGAAAAGAATTATGACATTTATTATTCCATTGGAATGGAACATTTTTCTTTTTCCAAATTTTCATTAGTGTATATATTTATAAAAATTTATAAACAAAATGTTGTTAATAACTAGCTAGGCCAAGGAAAATCCATATCTTGAAGACATTATTTGGTGGTTTCTAAGATATCACATCCAATATATTTTATAACACCTTTTTCATAGATAACATGGCAAAGGAAACTTACTTATTATATCCAAAAATCACACTTTTAAAGTTTATCATACAGATGATGATCCCACAAGATAACCAAAACTATCATCAAGTTTTTCTCATTATCAACCTTCATCCTAGAATACACCAGTATGTCATCCACAAAAACTGCCATAAAATAATCCAGATACCTTTGAAATATTTGATTCAACAATTCCATAAAGATATCTGTTGAATTAGTAAGACTAAAAGGAATAACCACATACTCATAATGTCTATATCTGCTCCTAAAATATACCTTTGGAATATCCTCCTTCCGAAATCACAACTGGTGGAATCCTAAAAACAAGTCAATTTTAGAGAACCACAGGGATCCCCTCAATTGATAAAACAGATCATCAATGCATGGAAGAGGATACCAATTATTTATCGTAACTTGGTTAGGTTTATAATAATCCACACAAATCCTAAGAGTTCTATATGGATTTTTCACAATCAAAATGGGTGCTACCCAAGGAGACATACTAGGATGGATGATGCCTTTGCTTTACAACTCTTCTAATTGTAATTTAAATTCCTTTAATTTTGTTGGTTCCATATGATAAGATGGAAGTGAGATAGGACTGTCCCTAGTAAGATATCAATCTTAAACTACACTTATCTTTTGGGTGGAAACCCTTATAAATTATTGAGAAAAACATCAGGAAATTGGTCGAATATGGTTGGAAAATATCTACTCCTAGTCTCATCCATAGATTCCAAGTTCAAATCTACCAACTGGTATAAGATAGTTCTAACCACTGGTGTCAAAAATTCTGTTCCACCTGCCTTTACATTCTGATCTCCTCTAAATAGATTCTCGACGCCATCATCAGTTGTAAAACTAACCCTTCAGGTATAATTGTCAATGTGATCTTGGGACATTGTCAACAAATCTATACCTAGGATTATGTCATTGAAATACATTTCCAACATAGAGAAATCCCAAATCAATTCATCACTATCAGTAGTTATAGAACATGATTTTCAAATAAATGCTCAATATTATCTGTAGCCAAGAGGATTTTGAACTTTCAAAATAGAAAGCATCATCTCGACATGAAAACCCAGAAGATAAACATTAAGAGAATAAATAAATGAATGGGATTCACCTATTTTAAAGAAAACTTTCATAAAGGTATAATTCAAAAGAATCATACCTCTCACCATTGAAGTTCTCGATTGATCATTCATGATCACTTACTCAGGTCTATACAATTTCTTACTCATTATATTTTTCTCTTTATTACCATGTTGAGATTGTAATGGTTGAGGATTAAAGGTATTCCTAAAATTACCATTGATGTATCGGTTCTATTGATGAGAGTTATTCTACCATGCTCTTTCCTTTGAAGCATGCGATGCCTAAGAAACCTGAGATGTTTCCCTATAATCTGACTTTGGAGAATTTCAACAATAGCATTAAATATTTCCCATATAGTTGCAATTCTGTCATGATATCGGTGGTTTCATACAATCCCATTTCATATGATCAAAACAACCACACTGAAAACATTTCATCTTACTCTTTGATTTAGAAGGAAGATTCATTGATCCCACTCTTTGATTTTGAGTCATACCACCACCTTGGAAATAGGTGTCCCTATTCCTCTTATTCATAGCATTTAAGTTACCACCATTTCTCATAGGTATAAACATTCTTCCTCCACCCATAGTTTCTGAGATGTCCCTTTATGCCACCATATCTCTATTTACCATCTCTATATAATTTGTTATACAAAGAACACTAATCTTTGAGTGAATATCCGGCCTCAACCCCGATTAAAAAATCTATGCCTTTAAGGATGAACTTGCAGTAACTTTAGATGAAAAGAAAACTAAATCCATGAATTTAACTGTATATTCTATTATCAAGAGGTTCTCCTTCTTCAAACTGAAGAATTCAATTGTTCTATAAATTCTTAATGTGTGAGTATGGAATTTTTTTTTGAAATATTCTTCAAAATCCTCCCAGACAATGACTTGGTCTAATTTAGCTTGAACTGATAAATCCCACCATTGGCATGAAATATCATCCATAATGTACATTTATAACTTGACTTTCATATTATATGGTATTCTAAGGAAATCAAAGATTTGATTCATTATATCTAGTCACACCTCCAACCTTTCTGATTCAGAATCACCCTGAAAGATAAGTGGATTCTACTTTTAAAACTGAATGGAATGATCCAATTACCTTGGTTAATCCCTTATGTTCCCTCTATCCATGGATTGAAACTCCTATAAAATAATCTAAACCATTTTTTAGTTCACATGTGGCTCATGTGCAACCACATTTTCAGCAGCCTCTTTTGGTTCATTTCTATAATGCCTACCCAGTGTCATTATCTATAACCAAAATAAAATCCATTTAATCTCACTCACTAAAACTGAAGCCTTATCAATTTTAAATTTAACATGTCATACATATACTAACAAGGATTTAAAAAATTAAACAATTTTTGTTTTCAAGCCATTTTTAAAAATTCCACCATTTTTTTTGAAAATCAAACCATTTTAAAGTATTTTGAAAAATCAACATTTTTCACCAAATCGTAAATTATTACTCAAAATTAATTATAAAGTCCTAGTGGTAAGTAATTTATATCAATTAATTTCATGATATTCTCATCAGTTAAACCTGTGATGATGTAGTTACAGCTTTTAGAAGTGACTCAAAACACTCATGTACCCAAACTCCCTAGTAACTTGAGGTTCATCATAAATCGGTTATATACTCCTCTTTATACTCTACATTTCAAGTTATGATGATCCTACGTCTTGATACCAACCCAACTAAAGGAATAAACAATAATGATATTCCAACACTAGGACTGAACAAATTGATACCATTTGTAACATCATTACCCTCACCCATTGGCTTGGGAAGAGGCGGAGGGTGCTACCGGGCCTTAGGTGACATCCCCAAAACACCAAAGGCTTAAAATAAATGTCAATGTATTCATAAAAAAATTGGGAGATTATTTCCTATTTGAAAATAAAAAAACCACCCCAACCTAACCATAACCACCAATTCCACTATATGATGCATGATTACATAAAAAATACAACTCAAAGAGTAGCCAAACCAAACCAAACTATATCAGAGTACAATGCAGAAATGAAAACCAAAAAAACTCAAAGACGTGGAAGACATCAACTCAAAAACTCCCAACCTACTCTAAGCTCCAAATACATGTTCATGGTATCATGATGCATCACTAAAGAAATAATATACCTTTCCTTTACCTATGTCTCGATATATAATATCTTCAAACGCACCAAAGTTCCCAAGAAGGGGGAGAGTATAAAACTCAGTAGGATTTCTCAAATGAATTCTCAACTCATGCCACCAGGATACAACATGCTAGAAACTTTATATAAAATAGTTTAAAACAATTTAAAATAGTTTATTTCAAATCCAAAACATTTTTCCAAACCAAACATTTTTCATGGAAAAAAACCAAACAAGTCTTTGAAAACATTTTAGATTTCTATTTGGCATACTCATCCCACACATCCACGCATCCACACATGCATGCCCATATGACAGTTCCATACTCATGATCAGTCTCTCATCTATCTACCAAATCATCACAAGGTAACCATATACCAAGTTCCCCAATAGCACACACCCCTTTCACAGGGTCACATCAATGTAAATGAACTCATGCCAACCCTGTATATCAAAAAACATTCCAAATCATGCCAATATATTTTAATAAAACATTTATTTTATTGAAAAAAAAATAACAAACATTTTTCCATGCATCAATTACATGATATAATTTTAAAATAATCATTTTAAAATCATAAACCAAATTCACTTTCCACATAACAAACCAATTTCCACAATTTCACAAAACCATCACTAAAGAGGTTTTCCATCAAGAATCACACTTCAATTTCACAATTAAATTAAAGAAATTAAATTAATTTAAAATAAATACTTCATGTTATAATAAATATTGGTTTATATTGAAGCCACCTACCTATCAAACTTAGGCAAAAATTTAGAAAAACATGAAACTTTAAAAACTCGGCTTGAAACTCTAAAAACCATCCTTAGATCTTGTTTCCTACCATAAACATAATCATATCTCAACATGATTAAAATCACACAATGTTTATTTATCCCCAACAGACTAAATTCATTATTCCAAGATAGTTAAGAAGAATAAAACTAAGGAAAACAATAAATAATGATTACTTACCAATAAAAACAGCATCCAGCTCACTTAGATTTTCCTAGGAATCACTCCTGGATTGAAAGGAATAGTCTCCACAGCCTTGGGAGGAAGAGGAATTCTATTTATGGTATTTTTAGGGGGGAAATAGGTACTAAGTATGTGAATTTAATTAGATCCACAAATTTTGGATCTAATTTTTAATGGTGCATGGTTAGGGCACACAGTTAAGCAAACCATTCTCTAACCGTGTGATAGTCACTACATCCAAACACCCCTAGCATGGTTGGATAATGCAGTTAAAAAAACCATGTTCTAACAATTAAATTCCCCTCTATATATCCTTGTATGGTTTCTTTTGGTAATCTTTATGGTTTGGACAAACCATGCACCTACACATGCACCTACCCAATGCCCATTGTTTCAGTTGCACGGTTTCTTGGTAGGTGTTTCACAGTTTCTAATAACCATGATCAAACCATAAACCTCTATAAAATCCCCAAAAAACATGTCAAAACTCTCATGAACCTCTTGAAACTTAACCCAAACACTTTATATACTTAAAATATATAATTTAAGGATTAAGTACCTGAAACTGGGGGTGCTACAATAATAATTCTAATTTCTTATGCACTATAATATGTTTCATTTTTGATTTTTTACATATTATGGAAGTGAACTTGAGTAAAGTAGACATGAGTGAAAATTTGATAAAGTCTATAAGTTACCTTGAGTAAAGTGATCATGAGTGAAAAATTTATAAATTCTGTAAGTGACCTTGAGTGAAGTGATGGTGAGTGAAAATTTGACAAAGTCAGGAAGTAACCACATGGGAAAAAATGAAGTAACCACATAAAAAATGAAGTGACCTCATGAAAAAAATTGAAGTAATTACGTGAAAAAAAAATTAAGTGACTAAATGAAAAAAAATGGAAGTAACTGTATGAACAAAAAGTGACCACATAAACAAATTGAATTGACCACATGAAAAAAAATAAAGTAACTGCATGAACAAAAATGAAGTGACCACATAAAAAAAAGTGAAGTGAACACATAAAAAAATGAAGTGAATGAAATATGAAAAATTAATTGACTGTAAGTTGAAATTTGTAAAATTATTGAACTTAATTTATTACCTATAATCACTTCATACTTTTTTCATATTTTAGCTTAAAACATGCTCTAGTTTATTTATTCTTCCATATTTCAAATTACTACATGTTTGTTTCACATGTTTATCTTGATTTAATTATTCCTTAAATACTTATTAATTAATTTAGTACTAAAGAATTATATTTAGAAGAATTTTATATAGGATTAAGTTCCCATCACATGGGTTGAAGTTTCATGCTATTTTATTAGGAAAACACAAGTTCCAAATTAAATATGGTTTGAATTTGAACGGTTTATCTCACACACTTTATGGGAGTTTTCCAAGGGAATTTAATATTGATTATAATTATTTTTTGATACTATATTAATAATTATAACATGTTATAACTATAAAAAAATTAATATTTCATATTATCGAAGTAACCCATGTGGGTATGCTTTTCATGCCCATTAAATAGAGAAATTGCATGTTGCATTGGGAAAGATGAACTAAAACAGACTTCTTGTTTTGAATTTATTGTGTATAGAATAACTCTATATAAGTATTTATATAGATATAGATAAATATATATAAGGTGTATGGTATTATATAACTATATAAGTGATGTATACTTTAAATATAATCTAATGCTCTCCACTGAAGTATAATCATTTGATTCTTTATTTCTAGAGAGTGCATTGCTACCAAAACACTCAAATCCTAAATTTTCTATTTGTATATGTGGTTTTAATTATTTATTTTCTTTCTATGTTCTTAATTATATTGTGTTATCCTACCCCTTTAAAATTTTTGTGTTTGTGGGTTGAGACAGCCCCCAAAAAATTCAGTTTGGGTTGTGCCTCCAGGGGAAAAAGGTAGAACTGTTTAGGTTGGGTATTCATGAGAAAAGGGAGGAATATTTGGGTTGTGACTCTAAGGGAAAAAGTCAGTAATGTTTGGGTTGTTCCTCAAAGGTAAAAAGGAAGGAATATTTGGGTTGTGCCTCTAGGTATAAAAAGGTAAGTTAGTTTTGGGTTTAATCCTCCATGGGGAAAAGGATTTATAATTGGGTTATGATTCTAGGTGTAAAAAATTCAGTATAATATTCCATAGTTAGTGGGTATTATATCTCTCTACATTTGATAGGGTTAAAGATTAAAGTAGAATCAATTTGATCCAAACTACTATAAAAAACTATTGTGCTTGTTTATTTTATTTCCACTTCATTATCTTTAAAACTCTAATATAATCTTTAAATTTATTTAAAAAGGATAGTTCACCCCCCTCCCCACTCCCTATTTTCTATTCAGAAATATTCCTTTTGGGACCAGAAATTTATATTAGATCTTGAACTATATATTGATATATATTTTTACTTATGATAACCATTTTTTGACTTAACCTTCATTAGAGAAAATATATATTTAATATGTTATGAGAAAGTTTTATTGATGGATTTATATATCAAAGACCACCTCATTTTGATGGTATTTAATATAGATATTGGTAATCTATGGTGGAAGCATTCTTATAAAAACTTATCATTGATCATTGTGAAATCATAAAAAAACCATAAAAACTGCCTGAAGGTGAACCTAAATCATTAGTTGGTAATGATTCATTAAAGTATCTGTTGAATTATAAGGTGATGAATATTTTATTTTGTTAAATAAATAGAAGTGTGTATAGTTAGGTATCTACATGTAAAAATACACATAAAATTTTAAAAATCTTGCAAGTTACACATCTTAGCTTGGATAATCTCTTTAGAACTAATTTAGGAATTTTAAGAGAAAAATATAAAGAATTTAAAATTGGTGAATAAGAAACTATTAATAAATTGTTCCATATATTTCATAGTATTTTAAATGGTATGAGTTATTTAGGAGAAACTTTGGAAAAACCTACTCTTATTGAAAGAGTACTTAGACCATTTAATAAGAAGTGTCATATTAAAAAAAATTCTATAAATAAAAGTAAAAACTTCAAAGAATATACACTTGATGAGATTATTGGATCATTATTACAATATGAGTTAGATCTTAAAAAACTTACTGAAGAAGATAATACAAATAATAAGGTAATTGAGTCAAATGTATCTACTTAATCTTTTGAATTTTAGTTATAGAGAAATGAAATAAATGATACTTCATGTGTCACAAAGGGAGGATATAGAATAAATAAATTCTATTCAAGAAGATTTCTAAAAGACTACCCTAAAAATGATTTTGAGAAGAAGAAAGGTAATTTTATTTCCAATTATGATCAAGATATAATTTGTTATGAGTTCATAAAAATGGGGAATATAAAGCCTATTTTTCAAATATTAAATAAGGAAAAAAATAATAACCCTAAATATAAAAAAAGAAAAGAAATCAATAGCATATAAATAGAGTTTCACTAGGGATTCAAGTTATGCTGAAGAATATAGTTTAGAAAATGATGTGGAAAATTTGTGCTTAATGGATTCATTAAATAAATTGAGTGAATCTACTTATTATTCTCACACTTAATATAATAATTAAAATACCACTATAGAGAAAAATCTTAAATTGGTTGAAAAACTTGATCATAAAGTTAAAAAAGAACACTAGATTATATAATAACCTTAAGAGACAACATAAGGATGTTCTTAAGAAAAATGAAGGACTAAAGAAATATATCCAGTATGACTTAAAAAAATTCACATACAGATATGAAATATACTCAATAAAATATAAAAATTTCCCATGCTATAAAAATGAAAAATTAAATAGAGAAATTGATTTCATGTCAAAATGACATGAAGATGAAGTAAGGAATTTGTATATTGTTCTTAAAGAGAATAGACAACACAGATTTGAAATTGAAATTTTAAAGTCAAATCAGTCCACTTTTGTTCAAGGTAGATAAACCTTTAATAAAATTATGAGTTTTAATAAAATGAACAAAAAAAGATCAGGTATTCGCTATGAAAATAGTTTATGCAAAATGTATAGGACTTTCTTTGTTTAGATAACTAATAGAAGTAAAACTACTAGTACAAGTTTTTGATGTAAAATAAAAGGTCATTATGAAAATTGGTGATCCTTAATATTTAAACAATCTATTACTAAGGGTTTCATTTCTAAATATTTATATTCTAGATTACCTATAAACAAGTGTTTGAAATCAGTTTAGATTCCCATGAATTCATATGCTAATCCCATTGGACCTAAATTTTCATGGGTACCAAAACTTTCTTAAATATTTTTTTGTAGTAAATGTGTCTTAGAAGCATCAAAAATGATTTTTGGTACATGTATAGTGTATTATCATGAAATATGATTGGTTATATATCAAACTTTATACTATTCAATAAATGTGAAAGAGGTAATGTTTATTTTGGTGATAATTCTAAAGGAAATGTAAAAGGTTTTAGTGGGGTTAAAATCTATAATTTTATTATTATTTATAATTTTTTATATGTTAAAGGATTGAAACTTAATTTAATAATAATTTTACAAATATGTGATGATATAATGTTTGTTAACTTTCAAAATGATAAATTCATTTTATTTAAAGATAAATATTTTTTTATGAAAATAAAAAAAGACAACATTTATTCAATTAATTTTACTAAATTAACTGATCAAAATGTAAATTGTTTAAACTTTATAAAATATGATAAAATATTGTGGAATATTTGATTGGGACATGATAATTTAAAGATAATTAATAAGTTTTCCAAGAATGAAATAGCTCTGAAGTCACCTGAACTTAAAGAGGGAAACACCTTTTTTTGTGAATCCCACTTGAAAGGTAAACAACACAGAAGTTGTTTCAAGTCAATTAAAGAAGTAAAAAACTATAAGGCATCTTAATATTATTCATTTTTATTTATTTGGACCTATCAACCCTACTAGTTTTTGTGGAAAGGGATATTTTTTTGTCATTGTTAATGATTTTACTAGATACACATGGGTTTATTTTCTTACACTCAAATATGAAACTTTATCTAAGTTTATCAATTTTTGTAAATTGGTTCAAAATTAAAAAAGAAAACTTAATTTAATAAATTAGAATTGATAATGGTTATGAATTCTATAAATTGGTATTTATCCAGTTTTGTGAATAAAATGGGTATTTTTGTAACTTTTCATCTCCTAGAGCACCACAACAAAATGGTGTAATATAAGAGAAAAATAGAAATCTTCAAGAAATGTCTAGAACCATGTTAAATTATTTTAATATAACAAAATATTTTTAGTTATAAGCTTTGAATACATCTTGTTATGTTACCAACTATATTATCTTAAGAAAATTGTTGAAAAAGATTCCTTATGTGTTTTAGAATGGGAGAAAACCTAAAATTAGATATTTTAGAGTCTTTGGGTGTAAAGTTTTCATTATCAATACTAAGTATTATTTATATAAATTTGGTGTAAAATATAATGTAGGTATTTTATTAGGATATTCAAAAAATAGTAAGGTATACAGAGTATATAATAAAAGATTCATGGTTGTTGAACATTCAATTCATGTTAAGTTTGATTAAAAATATTTTAATAAGAGGGATGATGATATTAATAAACTTGAGGTTGAATTTAGAGATTTAAATTTTGAAGAGGAAGAACCTCAAGATAAATATGCATATATTAAGGGGACTATATTTATTATCAATCTAAACCTATTCATGAAATATATTGGAAGACTCGTAGGGATCATCCTGTAGATAATGTGATTGGAAATGTTGATTCAAATGTTTGAACTAGAAAATATGTTATGAATATTTATTCTTGTCCTGATTTAATTTCTGATTTTATACCTAATAATATTAAAAAATATTAAAATGATTCTAATTAGATCTTGGATATGTAATATGCATTAAATCAATTTACTAGAAATAATGTGTGACTTTAGTTGTTCCACCAAATAATTCTCATGTTAATGGAACAAAATGAATCTTTAGAAAAAAACTTGATGAATCTAGAAATATAGTTAAATATATATATATATATATATATATATATTAGTTTATCAATGATATTCTCAAAAACAAGGTATTTATTTTGAATAATATTTTTCTTCTATTTCTATATTAGAAGTAATTATAATATTATTAGCTTATGTTGATTTTCATAGATTTAAATTATTTCAAATGGATGACAAAAGAGATTTTCTATATGGTTATATTTCTGAAGAAGTATATGTTAGATACACCCATAGTTTTGAAAATTAAAATAATCTTAATTATTTTTTAAAACTATCTAAGGATTTATATTCTTTGAAAAAAGAACCTTAATCTTGGTATGAAATTTTAACTAGTTTTCTTTTGAAAATTAATTTCGAGAAGGGAAAGTTTGATCCTACTTTATTTTTTAAGAAAGGTTTTAATCATATATTTATTGTGAAAATTATTTTGATGATGTTATTTTTGGATTTTCATGTGAAAATATTTGTAATGAGTTTTCATAATTAATGAATTGTGAATTTGATATGAGTATGATGGTATAATTGAAATTATTTCTTGGTCTGCAAATATTTCAAAGAAATGATGCTATTTTTCTAAATTAATCTAGGTATGCTAAAGAGAATGTTAAGAGATTTGGTTTAGTCCCTTTTAAAAGCGAAAATAATATCATGAGTACTATCTTCAAATTAGATTTAGATAAATATGGAAAATCTATTAATGTTAAAACTAATAGAGATATGATTGGAAGTTTGTTATACTTATCCACTTCTAGGACTGATTTAATGTTTTCAATTTTCATGTGTTTTATATTTAAAATTTACCCTATGAAAATTCATATAAATTATGTTAAGAGGATTATTAGATATGTTAAAGGGTATTTTGATCTTGGATTATATTACCCTGGTAAAACTAATATTTATTTGACAAGAAATTATGATTCTAATTTTGGTGGATGCATGATAGATAGAAAAATAACTTCGAGTATGTGTCATTTATATGGAAAATATTTAGTTTCTTAGGCTTAAAATAAAAAATATATTACTCTTTCAACTGTTGAATCTGAATACATAGTTGTTGTTATAAAGACCCGAAAATTTCAAGGAATTTTTTTTTAATTTCTTTGGAATTTTACGAGATTTCGGCTTCTGACGACACCTCATTCTGAGGCCCGGTGTGCCCGGAATCAATTTCCGAAGTTTAGCTCGGGTACGTTCACCGAATGAACAAGCGGGTTTTTCTAACTTTTGAACTGGTGCTCGGAATCAAAATCTGAGGGCACCGTTGAAACCGCAACGCCAATATTTTCTTAAGAAGACATTTTTCAGAGTTGTGTTTGATCGAGAAGAGTTGTTTAAATTTTTTGGATTAAGACTACAGAGAAATAAAATTGTGGTACTAATTTTATTTATTTTAAGTGATTAAATCATAAGGATGGAGGTTGGGTGGAACTAACCAACCATGTGAGGTTAATAGTGAGTTCGGGCCCACACGAGCCCTCACCCCTTCAAATCCCCTAAACCCCCTCTTTAATGTTGGCAACCCCCCATATGTTTATGACCTTCTCTCTCTCTTAAATTGAATTCCAACACACCCATTCAATTAATTGAATCTCGTTAATTAATTAAATGAGGTTTTTGAATTTTAAAAATGTTGGCAATTGTGGATAAATTAAGACAAAGTCTTAATTTGTTTTTGGTTGGTTCGTTGTGTGGAGTCTGGGGAGTAAATAACCAAGGTCTCGAAGAACATCTTCTTCCACGTTAAAGAACACGAAGAACGTCATGAACTCAATGAAGAACACTGACACCGCAAAGGAAGATGGTCGTGCCGACTTCTCTCCTCTCTGCAGCCGATGAGAGACGCCTTTTCCGGAGAACGACAACATGCCATTTTCTTCATCGGGTGAACACCGACGATGCTTATGGAGCATCAATCCGCGACTCCGTCTTCCGCGACACCGTTTTCCACAACGTTCTTTTCCTGCAACGACCCTCGTTCGACAACTTCATCAAGGTAGGGGTTTGGTTTTGTTCATGAATAATTCCATGCATTCTTCGTTTAATATTTGGGCCGCCTGTTATCAATTTAATGGGAGGAGGTCGGACCACCCGAACACGGTCGATCCTCCTCCCCCCTTTGATGTTGTGTTCGTTGTGGCTCAAACAAAGGTGCACGGTGCAACGTAACCGCATAGAAACTTGGAGGAATGCGGCGAAGAAGCGCGGCGCCGGCGCACCCCTCCGTTGAGGCCGAAAGAAGCTGCGGTCGGAGTGGGGCCGCGGCAAAGGGGTGCGGCGCCGTCGCACCGCGCCAGAGAACAACGAAGAGACCGTGGCCGAAGCAGGGCCGCGGCGGAGGGGAGCGGCCCCGTCACGCCGCGCCGGTCAGACCAAGGACGTGGCCTTTGGCTGCGGCAGAGCAGGGAGCGGCGGCTAGAACCGCCGGCCACCGGCGCATCGGAGGGGCGGGACCGCGGGGTCCCGCGGTGGCACACCGTCCGGCCAAACCAGCCAGCCGGTTTCCGAGAAATCCGGGGGTCGTAACCCCCGGCTGGCAAAGGGCGGGCCCCACATGTGGGTGGCCGTTTCTCAATCAAGGGGAGGGGCTGCACCCCCCCCCCCCCCCTCCATATCCTGCTCGGCCAATTGGCCAAGCTGACTGGACGCGCGGGCCGCGCCCGCGCCAGGCCAACCGGCCGCACCCAGGCCGGGCCGCGCCCAGGCCTGACCGGCCACACTGGGCTGGTCCGGGCCGCGCCCTAATGGGCTGGACCCGGACCCGGGTCGGGTCGACCCAGGGGGTCTTGGGTCGGGTTGGTCCGGGCCCAAAACCCCCTAAAACCGGTCAGGTTCGTTAAAATGCCCGTATCTTGGGCTACGGTCCTCCAATAGATACACCGTCAGTTGAGGTGAAATCCTTGGATCGAGACGGTCATTTCAGTATATTACACTCAAGGTTTCGTTGAACTTTGGGTATGGTCGGGTTGGTTCGAACACGAAACCAACCGGGCCCTCAGAGCGGAAACGCTTATATCTTGAGCTCCAGACGTCCGATTGACGTGTCGTCGACTTTGTTGGATTACTCTTAGTGAGACGGACCTTTTGGCTTACTCCGCTCGAGGTTTGGATGTAGTTGGAGTGCGGTCGGGTTGGTTTTGACTTAAAAACCAACCGGGCCCCTGGAACGAAAAATCCAATAACTCTCAGACTGGGCGTCTGATTGACACGTCGTCTGTCACGTTGAGTTCCTATTGATGTGACGGAACTTTGTGATACATCAACTCTGGTCTACGTGACAGTTGATGCATCGACCTCTTGGCTCGTGGAGCGGACCCTCCCGGAACGAGCGTGCTATGTGCGGAAACCCTAAAGCTGGCTGAGACTTGACGACTGTTGATCGATCGACTCGGAGTGTTTCAATAGCCCAGTGGGGAGCGCTTGGTTGTAGTGGCAGACCCACAGTGGAGGAGCGCTTGGTTGTAGCGGCATACTCGTGGTACTCAACAAAAGGAGTACCTCTGTAGGCTATGAGGGGGAGCGCTTGGTTGTAACGGCAGACCCATGGTGGGAAGCGCTTGGTTGTAGTAGCAGGCCCACAGTACTCGACAGGTGGAGTACTACAGCAGTCCAAGGTTAGTGGGAAGCGCTTGGTTGTAGCGGAAGGCCCACTGTACTCGATAGAGGAGGAGTTCCCCAGCAGCTATGGGTTCGACGGTGAAGACTTTCGTACTGGAATCCTCTGTGGGTTCAACGACAATGACAATCATATTGGAATCCTCTGTGGGTTCGACGGTGAAGAGTTTCATACTGGAATCCTACATGGGTTCGACAATGATGAAAACCGTATTAGAATCCTTCGTGGGTTCTATGGTGAAGACTATTGTACTAGAATCCTCAGTGGGTTCGACGACGATGACAACCGTACGGGAATCCTCCGTGGGTTCGGCGGTGATGACTACTATACTTGTATCCTACATGGGTCCGATAGTATTGAACTCTATTGTAGTATCCTACGTGGGTCCAATAGATTAGCTGGTCTAGTATCCTACGTGGGTCCCAGCTTAGATGAATCAGTGGATACATCTGATCATCTCTATCACCTTACGAAGAAGTATACCTGTGTGAGCTAAGTCTTGACTTTCCATCATTATCTTCGATATGATTGACTTGCTTCCTTTGTGGATTGGGTTATGTTATCCTGTGTGGATTGGGTTGTACTTTCCTGTGTGGACGTGATCGAACTTGGGCTCGGATGTTGGAGCCGAATTGGAATTGATGACTTAGGTATATGTATGGGCATATACCCAAGTAGTGTTGGATGTTACTTCGTGATTGTATCTTTCCTTTGTGGATTATCCTTTGTGGATTTTAGGAGACCTTCGGGGGTCTCGGGGTCCCTACTGAGTAGTGTACACTCAACCCTGCACGGGCTATGCCCGCACTACGTTGTGTTGGATGCAGACGACGGACAGCGCTGATCGTGGTTGAGGCTTGTGGAGCAAGTCGGTACCTATAGGTGGATCACTAGGCGGGACGTACATGGAGCGGACGGCTTGACCTGAGGAGTTGAGGAGGCTATATGTACCCACCCTTCAGGTGGGACTTCTAGTGGACGGCTCAACGTTGTTGCTTTACTTTCAGTTGTTGTACTTTCTTTCTAGTTGTACTTTACTTTTAGTTTGGGTTTGTATTCTGGCCCACTTACTTTTCCGCACTACTATTGTACCCAGTTTTACTTAGTGTTTACTTCTGCTTGCTTACTCTGTGGTGTTTGTTTACTTTATAAAGGCAATGCCTTCCCCTTTTTGTCAGGATTTATGCCTTGGTGCTAGTCGCCATCCCCTGGCCTATGGGAGGTGGGCTTGGGGTAGTCACGGCACGGGTCCCGAGGACGGGTCGTGACAGTTGTATCTTTTTCTGCTCAATAATTATAGATTTAACGAACACTTTCTAATTTTGGTTTTGATTTTTATAATATTCTTATATTATATGAAAATAATTATGCTATTTACATTTCCAAAAATCCCTTACAATGCTCTAGGACTAAGCACATTTATATTAAATTTAATTTTCTTATGGGTTGTTTTCAAAATGGAAATATAAATCTAGAATTTATTTATATATAAAATCAGATTATTATTATCTTTACTAATCTATTGAACTTTAATAAGTTTGATAAATTCAATTTTGAGCTTTTAATTATGTAAATGTAATCATACAACATATATTTAATGGTAATTTAACTTAGATTTTGAGCTAAAACTAGAAATGTGTTCCTTTTGGCTAGTGTGCATACTGCATCTGTTTTATTTTTTGGGCTCACTGGAATGTGCTTAAATAGTTGGTTATTATTTAATTCATTAAAAATCATTAAATATTTCATTGGAAATATTGAAATGTTTTCATGTATCCTTAATACTTCTATAATATCTTTTTAAATGAATTTATACTATTATACACAATTAGATTTTTAATTTTGCACATATTGTTAGAAAATGTATAAATTTAGGGGAAGCCTAGTTATGTGTTCAATATAACTTTTACGGTTAGTTTCATTCCAAATAATAATTTAGTGATATCTTTGTTTGATTTTAACTTTAGAAGGGTTAGTTTATTTCCTAGTAATGAAAATTTATCTTAGGGAGTCATATTTAATCCTTAAATTATTGGTATATTGAAGAAGACATTGAAAAATATTTTTTATAAATTTCAAAAGGGGGGTTAAATTTATTGGAATTGAAATTTATTTTTCAATTATCGAAAAGGGATATAATGTTGAATTGTACCATTGATCTAATTTATTTATTGTTATTTTCAATAAATACAATAATTATAATTTCTCATACCTTGTAATATTTTTTTTTTTTTTGAGTTTTTACATATTCTGGAAGTGACCTTGAGTGAAGTGACCATGAGTAAAAATTTGAAAAAAGTATGGAAGTGACATTGAGTGAAGTGACCTTGAGTGAAGTGACCGTGATTAAAAATTTAACAAAGTATATAAGTTTCCACATTAACAAAAATGAAGTGACCTCATAAACAAAAATGAAGTGACTACAAGAACAAAAATGAAGCGACCACATGAACAAAAGTGAAGTGACCGCATGAAGAAAAATAAAGTGACCACATGAACAAAAATGAAGTGATTACATGAATAGAAATTAATTGATCATGTGAAAAAAAATGAAGTAACCATATGAACAAAAGTTAAGTGTCCACATGAACACAAATGAAGTGACAGCATGAACAAAAATGAACTGACAATATGAACAAAAGTGATGTGACCACATGAAAAAAAAATGAAGTGACCACAAGAAGAAAAATGAAGTGACTGCAAGTTGAAATTTGGAAAATTATTTAACTTACTTTATAACCTATGGTCAATTAATTCATATGTTATACTTTAGCTCAAAACATGATTTATTTTATTTATACTTCTATATTTGTAATTACTTCATGCTTGTTTCAGATGTTTATCTTAATTTAATTATTCCTTAAATACTTATAAATTATTTTAATACTAAATAATTTTATTAGGAGTAATTTTATATAGAATTAAATATGTATCACATAGAATGAATTTTTACACTAGTTTCTTGGGAAAACGCAAATCCTAAATTAAATGTAGTTGGAATTTGAACAATTTATCTCACATACTTGAAGGGAGTTTTCCATGGGATGTTAATGTTGATTATAATTATTTTTTGGTATTTTATTACTTATTATAACATGTTATCACTATAAAACATTTTTTTTAATAATAAATATTATAAAATTAACCAACATTGATATGTTTTCATGCACATTCAATTAAGAAATCACATGTTGTATTGGGAAAGATGAACTATAAGAGGCTTCATGATTTGAATCTATTATGCATAGAAGAACTCTATATAAGGATTTATATAGATCCAAATCATTATATATGATTTTGAGGATATTATAGAAATATACAATTGCTTTATACTTTATAGATCAGTTAATTCTCTTAACTAATGTAAAATCATTTGATCCTTTTTTTCTAAAGAGATAATTACTTCTTCGACACTCAGATCCTAAATTTTCTATCTGGTTCAGTGGTTTTGGTTATTTATATTCTTTTTTGTGCATTTAATTGTACCGGAATATACTACCCCTTTAAAAGTTACATTTTTGTGGGTTGTAACCCCCCCAAAAAAGTTAGTTTGGGTTGTGCCTCTAGGGAAAAAAGGCAGGACTGTTTAGGTTGTGCCTCTAAGGGAAAAAGATGGGACTATTTGGTTTGTGCCTCTAAGGGAAAAGGTAGGAATGTTCCGTTTGTGTATCCAATGTAAAAAAGGCAGGATTATTATTATTTCACCTCCATGTAGAAAAAGGTAGGTTAGTCTTGGGTTTAATTCTCCAAGGGAAAAAGGATTTGTAATTATTTTGTGACTCTAGGTGTGTAAAATCCAATGTAATATTCCATAGTTAGTGGGTGGCATCTCTCTCTGTGTTTGAGAGGGATGAATAATAGAGTGGGATCAATTTTATATGAACTTCTATAAAAATATATTATTCCTATTTATTTTATTTTTCTACATTAACTTTAAAACTATGATATAATCTTTAAATTTATTTATAAAGGCCAATTCACTCCCATATTTTCTATTTTATCATCTTCCCTTTGGGAACAATAGTTATGTCTTACCAATTTTTTAAGACTAAGGAATGAATTTATAAAGAGTAACTTAAAGTAGAAACCATGTTCTTGGGAATAAGATCTATTAATATAGATCTGGGGGTTTGTTGAATCTAGTCATAGTATATATATTAATAATGTATTGAAAAAAAGCTAGAATAATTCAAGACTAAATTATTATTGTCATATAATCTTTCCAGTATAACATTAATGGCCATAAGTCGAGATTATTGAGATTAAAATAATTTTATAAGCTTAAGTTCTAGGAATTTATCTCATATTCTATGATATGTATTGATGTTTGATATTACATATGCATGGTGCATAGTGGGTGAATATCAAACAAATCCAATAAAACTACATCGAATTGTGGTTAAAACTATCCTACAATACTTGGAAGTGTAGATCTGGATGAGTTATTGGTGTCTAGAAATTTGGGAATACAAGAGATCAAGTGAATTGAACACTTGTATTCATTTAGTTCAATGTGATCTAGTATTGCAGAAAGGATAAGGTAATATGTAAGAAAAACTTATTATAGCCAGTGGTTTTCATATCTATAATATTCGAGTATGTTGCGGCTTCTGATGCAGCTTAATAAGTAGTTTAGAAAAGTCATGTTACTATTTTGGGATAGATCAAAATAAATAATTTTATCATTATTATGATAATCTTGGACTATTGACTTAATCAAGATGTTAGGTTTCTGACATGGGAACAAGAGGTGGAAACTCGATAATATCATAACTCAAGATATTTTCTCAAGGCAGTGATGTAGCAGTAAGCATATTCACCACATAGGAATGTTCCTTTATGAAGACTAGTCATGGAAATGTGGTATTCCTAATAGTTGTAGCCATACTCAATAGAATCATGTTTAACATGTGATAACTAACCAATCGTTAGTAGTTGGATATAGTGCAATTGGGAGTCTATTGGAGTTAGTTCCCTAGAAGAAACTACTTTTTACTTTATATTGCCTATAAGTATTCATGGATTTAAATATTAATTCTTATCACACCTTGATCATTCTTCTGCATGACATTATATGTGATATTTCTAAAGAGTACTTGTTTCAATAAAAGGTAAAATCATTTCCCCGCATGATGAGAACCTTCAAGTGCTATAATAATATTATTAAATATATATTCTATGTCTTCATGACATCATATGAGGGACACATGTGATACAGACCATCAAGGATAGGAGGATTGTAATACGTTGAGTCTTCTTCTCGTAAAGTTCACCCTTACCATTCTCCAAGAGAGGGGATTGTGAGAAAAAATCTGCTTGTAAGAATTTTTCATGTGTATGTATCACTGTACATTCCTATATGTGAGCATATGTAATGATCCTTAGACTTTAAAATTATTATTAATGCATTTCATGACTCACATGCTTTGATGTATTGTCGTAAACCATTATGATACAGTTCATGGAAAATTTGGGTACGTTGGGTGAATCACGAATGATATGTTATTAATAAATAAGTAGAGGAGTGATTTATCCCTTATATCTTTATAGAATTTGATATATCTTCCTTTTGATTGAAATGGAACTGTCACATAAAATTTTATGTCCATAGTATAATGATAAGTTTATTTCAGATAGTCAAAGAAAGATATATCAAGCATATCAGTTGATTACATGGGTGTGAAATTTTTTTTATGAGATGTCATGATAAAGAGATTATATTACACTGTGAGAATTTTTATGTGGTTATTGTCATTAAAATATACCTTATTACTCTATGGGTTCCTTGATCTATTGCTAGGCAGTAATCTTGGACTTTAGACGACCCATCTTAATGCCACTGTGGAAGAGGCGTAGAGGGTCACACACAATGTGTTTTCACTGGTCATAGTTAACATTATATTTAACAATTGGAATAAATATTATTCTATAGAATGAGAGTTGATATTTATTCCATACAT
Source organism: Viscum album (assembly GCA_963277665.1). Lineage (NCBI taxonomy): Eukaryota > Viridiplantae > Streptophyta > Magnoliopsida > Santalales > Viscaceae > Viscum > Viscum album. The sequence goes on along the minus strand of OY728150.1, from coordinate 1,676,511,895 downwards.
ATTACATGATCACAAATATTAAATAAATATTTATTCACAAGGTAATTTTTTAATTACAAAAATATATAATATTTATTTATCTCTTATTATTTACACCGTAATAAATAAATATTTAGTTATTTAAATATTAAATAAATATTTATTCACCCAACTATGAATAAAATATTTATTTATTTATTAAATGAATAAATATTTAATAACAATATATTTATTTAGGTATTTGATACACACTGAGGAAGATTAGAGGACCAAGAGTAGGTTTGATGATAAATATTAATTTGTGAGACCATAAAATAATATTTATCATTACACCAGTTGGAACACACCATGAAATAAAATAGTGATATTATTATTCTACATGACATGAGGTTCATTTTGGGTTTAACATATTATTAAGATCCTTAATTAATTAATATGAAACCCAAACCATGGGTCTATAAATATACTATTATGAGAATTGTGACCTGTTAATCGTTGTGTGTTGCATTATCCTCCCCAGATAATTCTTTCTCAATGAATAATGTCTATAGGTATTTCTATTAAACTAGGAATATTCTCTCTTCCTTCATTTAACTCAAGCCTAAGAGATCAATAGATGATCCTTCCAGACTAAAGGGGTCACAATTTTGATCAAGGGAGCGACACAAGACAAATGGCACCACTGCACTAGCACCCAGAGTATCATCGATGAAATTCTAAGATCAAATGAGAATGTGTGTATCACCACTAGAGGGGATCTACTTTGGGTCCTCATAAAACTAATGAAAAATACAATTGAATGGTCTTAAAATGATCAACAGCTACATCAAATAAAGAACTCAAGATCAACATATTTCTTCATGTTATTGAACCAATTATAAAATTGATGTGAAAAATATCTTCTCTTGGTTTCAGTATTTTATTTTCCAATATTATTCATAAAAATTTGTGTTTTTCATGATGTTGATGTCCTGTACATTGTGAATGATTCATCAAATCCAATTAAAAAATTGAGTATTCCATTGGCCCAACATGTACTTTCACTACATCTGAAACCATCAATGTTCACATGATTGAGCATGGACATGATGCAGTTAGCTATGCTCACAAGATTGTGTGTGGACATGATGCAGCTAGTTATGTTCACAATATTTTTATTTCCTATACTTATGTTTTTTCACATTTCTATGTTATATGCCTATGTTATGATTCATGTATCATGATTATTGTCTCATGATTTCGCACTCTTATGTCATAGTATATGTTTGATCATTTGAGATTACATGTTCTCCCATTGTGAGAGCTTTCTCTCCTAGGAACTCCTATGGTTTGCGTTTCTGCCTCCCGCTTGGACCGTGGTGGCGTGTGGCTAAGTGGAAACGGCGTTCGTCGCCCTCCTCAGAATCCCATGCTTTGGCTATGGACCCCTCTTCCACCTTTCGATCCATCAACCGTGGACCCGGCATTAACTGGCTTCATCGTCATCCAAATCCTTTGTGTCGTGGAAGCCCCTGACTCTGACACCTTGGGTTTGAGCTCGAGTTTGAACTCGTTCCCTCAGCACCTGCAATTCAGAGGGGAAAGAGAAATGACATATTATTTATGGCTTCAAAGAGCGGATGTTCTTCATTCCCGCTTCACGAAATCGATTTCTTCAAGACCTGGATTACAGCAAACCAGATCTGGCACATCGGTAACCAGATCCACAACCCATTCACGATTTTGAAATTGATCCATCGAAATAGATCTAGCACAGTGAAGTCGGAAATAATATCCACAAACCTCATTGGGTCTAGTTGCCATCGTTCAAATTTGTCTCTTGAATCTGAGTACGTTGGTAGTTTCCCAACCAGATCCACGGAGACACAGGTGTTGATCCACCGGCGCGGTGTGAACCTGGTTCGCAAGTTTGTTTTCACAGAAAGTTAGTGAGGGGAGGAAGTAGGATCATGAAAGGCCTTGCTCGAGAGTCCGTTGCCTCCTTCTTCATGAAGGACTGGCCGTGAGAGACGTTTTTTGCAAAGCCTCGTCAGGAAGACCGGTCGCAGTTCTCTGGCTGAGTGGTTGGGCTGCGGTCGAAGTTTGCAACGTGGTGACTCTCGGGCCACGCCTGGCCGGAGGTCTTTTGGGCCATGCCTGGACTAAAGGGACCTTGGGCTGGGCTTGGATGGTATTTCATTGTCATTGGGTGTGTGTGGACATACAGTTCGCTGATCCTTGGAGCGGAACTGAAAATCAGATTCAACGTGACCCGCACCATGGAAGCGGATCTAGTGTACCAATGGAAGAATTTTTCCTTGATGGAAAAAGAAAAACTGTCGATTGAGGATCAAAGAAATGAAGATATGCTACTGGAAAAATGCATGTCACTGCTGGTTGTCGGAAGATTTGTTGCAAAAATCACAGTCAACCAGGGGGGCCTAAAAAATACTCTTCAGAATTTATAGAAACTGGAAGCAGGAGTGGCCATTCGGGAAGTGGGGAACAATCTCCTAGTATTTGAGTTCTTCAATGAAAAATATAGAGATAAAATCCTCAAAGGGAGGCCATGGTATTTTGATAACTAGCTCCTCTTAATGGAATAATTTAAAGGTGGGGATGATATCCAGCACATTAATCTTACCTGATCCCCCTTCTGGATACGCATTAAAGGAATCCCATTTCATGGGAGAACGAAACGGGTTCTAAGAGAAATTGGTGATCCCATTGGCCAATTCATTGAGTGGGACTATTCAGACCCAATCCAATGGGTACCTGTGGTTCAGATTAAAGCTGAGGTCGAAGTGTCAGAAACTCTGATGAGGGGAATGTTTTTGAAGCTCAATGACGCTGACATTTGGATCTCATTCGAGTTTTAGAAACTCCCAATTTTCTTCTTCTTCTGTGGGAGTATTGGCCATCTGGAGAGAACATGTGATGCAAATAAAAGGAACGAATCAGGCAATATCATTTTACAATATGGTCCCTAGCTACGAGCCAAAATGACAAAAATTGTCTTTATCCCTGAGGCGGAAAAACAAAAGGATCGAGATCGTCTCACGATGGCTCACATGAGGTGGGAAGAAACTAAACACACTAAATTCATCATACTTGGACCTCCAGAGTTCCCTGAGACAGCCCAATTTTCCAAAGGGAAGCCGGTAGACCTTCCCATATCATAATCACCATGTGCAATAATGAGGTTTTCCAGGAGAGTCGAATGAAGAAGCAAGACATCGAATCAGGCACAGATTCTACCCCCATGAAAGACAATTTCCCAAATTCAGAAAATCCATTGCCAAAACTAAAGAAATCACCAGAACAATGCTCGAACCCAAAGAAAATGACCACTGAACCACCAGATCCCTACCCTGGTCTAGAAATGGCCATGTTAGACATCTGTCTACAAGGTGAATCTAGGATGATAGGTTTAATGGCACCAGGACCCATTACTCGTCAAACTTGGAAAAGGGCGCACTGTGATAACAGAGAAGGAAAAGTAGTTAATCCAAAACCTAGGGAGCTGAAACGATGAATTGAAATGAGTACGTCAGCTAAAAATAGCCCAAAAAGATGGAAAGCGGTGGGTGACAAAATGATCCCAGAGGAATCAAAGGCGGAGGCGGGTACGTCCCAGCCCCGCCTAGAGCAATGATCATTTTATGTTGGAACTGTCGTGGGCTTGGAAACCCACAAACGGTTCAAATTCTCTAGCGCCATTGCGCTCAAAGTCACCCTGATATGGTTTTCCTGTCCAAAACCATATTGGAAAACAAGGACACCACTGGCCTTGCACTGAAATGCGGCTTCCAGGGCTGCCTCCCAGTTCCCCGACAAGGCCACTCAGGGGATCTCTGTCTCCTATGGAAGGAGAATTTTGACTTTAGGATATTATCCTTCTCCTCACACCATGTGGTGGCGGCCATTCATGATTCCCAAACCCCGTTGTGGACCTTTGTGGGTTTATATGGCTGGCCATCCCACACTGAAAAGTGGAAGTTGTGGGATCTTCTTTGTAATCTACTATGTGATCTGCCAAGACCTTTTCTCTTTGGAGGTGAATTTAATGAGATATTATATCAGAAGTAAAAATGTGGAAAAGCTCTTCGACCCTCCTCGTCGATATCTGACTTTAAGGATGCAATTACCAGGGTAGATCTGGTCGATCTGGGATTTGCGGGTAATCAATTCACTTGGTTTCGAGGCAACATGGACGAAACCCATATTGCGGAGCACCTTGATAGATTTCTGGGCTCAACAGATTGGATGAATGTTTTTAGAATGTTTCACATTGAGCACTTATCGCTCAATTGCTCGGATCACTATCTGATTGTTATTGAATGCACCTAAGGAGACAGCAACAATAAAGTCAGAAGACCCTTCAGATTTGAAAGCTTATGGTCTAAAGAACTCGAATGTGGAGATATTATCCATTCAGGCTAGAAGAGTGGACATGCAAACATTGGGTCCAATCTTCAACAGATAGCATCCGATCTGAGGATGTGGAGCACTAACAAATTCCGTCAACCCGACAGGCACTGTGATTTCCTCAAAAGAAAATTGTGCAAACTTCTCAGCCAACCCCCATCCAATTGCACTATTTCCAAAATCAACGCCATTCAAAGGGATCTGGATGCAGCCCTGCGAATCAATTAAATCTTCTAGGATATGCGGGTGCGTGATACCCACATCAAATAAGGGGACGCTAACACCCGCTATTTTCATCTGAAATCCTCAGCTAGGCGCCACAAAAATTTTATCTCTTACATCTCGCATTCGGATGGTACCAAAGCCTTAGACAATGGTGGAATCCAAGATGTTATCTCCAATTATTTCCATAATCTCTTTTCGGCAAGAAGACTTAACATCTCTACTAAAGTGGAGGACTACATCAGACCTGTGATCACCGAAAAAATTAACAGGAAACTTACCAAAGATGTGACGGACGATGAGATTCATCTAGCCCTGAAACATATCCACCCTACTAAGGCCCTGGGCCCGGACGGCTTCCATGCCCTCTTCTACAAACAATATTGGCACATTATTGGTCCTGACATCTGCAATCTGATGAAGAAGATCTGGGTTGGGAAAACAAGCCCTTCTGACATTAATGAAACTACCCTCATCCTCATCCCCAAAATCAAGAAACCCCTCATGCTCATATTTTCTCACATGTTTATAATCTAAACTTTGATGACATGTTGATAATTTTTTCCCTTATTGAGCATTTGAGATCACCCCTTCTTATGGTTTCCCATTACTTGGGATATAAAGATGAGTATAACATATGATATGTCTATAAGGAATTCTAGTATGGTGAGATTATGGAGAAATGTTCAAAAATATGTTAAATAAGTTTTTTATGTATCCAATCTTCAAAGACTCTAAACCTTTGGGTTTTGGGAATGTGCAATAATTTGTGAGATGGAATGTTTATATTCTAGAAATATATGTAAGTGTGTATTGAGTTGAATTACTTAGTATAAAATCCAGAAATTAAAGTATTTTTTTAGCACCAGATCTGAGAGTATAAGTCTGGGGAATCTCAAGGATTGAGATGAAATGCTACAAAAAATCCACAGCTTTTAATTCATTTAAACTTCTTCCATGTGCACATGGTATTTTCCTCACAATGTGGCACTTATTTCATGACATGGAACTCCCAAAATTCAGAATGAATCACAATGCACTTATTGTAAGTTATATTCAATGAAGAACAACACCAAATCATCATCTAATTTAAATATTCTTTTCTTCAAAATATTTATTCAGAAATTCCTCGATAAATTTTTTGAGTAATTTCACATTTCGCTGAAATTTCACAAAGGAAAGGAACAACCTTACGAATGGAACCTTGAAAAGTTCCCCGGCCTTAAAAAGTCTAAAGGGACCTTATGAAGTTTTAAGGAACCTTATAAAGTTTCAAGGAACCTTATGATGTCGAATTTTCATAAAGGTGGGACCTTATGAACTTCAGGAACCTTACAAAGTCTCAACATGTAGCTTATGAAGTTCCAAAATAACCTCACGAACTCAATATAAACCTTATAAAGATTTTTAAATTAACTTATGAATTTGGAAATCAACTTTATGAAGTTGATAGGAACCTTACAATGACTTTCAAATGAACCTTACAAATATCACAATGAACTTTATGGAGATTGCAATTAACATTACAAAGTATTCCTTTTTTTCATTTTCCCATGCTTCAGCCCAAATTCTACCTTACAGAGTTCTTTAGAATCAAACTTACAAAGATTCTTGGACAACCTTATGAAGTCCATCATTGTAAAGGATTTCCAAATTTATAATAAACTGCATATTTCAGAATGGATCCACCACAACTTTAACTTTCACAAAACCTTTTCTACACTTCAAATCACCTCAAACTCATCTCAAATCACTTTCCAAATATTCTTCCACGTGGTTTAAAACAAATTAAACATTGTTTAACAATTCCATAGAGTACTCACTATGGGAAAAGTTGGCATTTACGACGGTTCATATGCGACGGGTTAGTGTCGCGTCGCAAATAGTCCATTGGAAGGGCTTTGTTGCGACGGGAGCACCATCCCTTTGCAAGTAATAAGGTTTTTGCGACGAGGCGATGGTTCCTGCCGTAAAAGGTTTGGTGCGCCTTGCACGCCAAACCGCAGGAAAGGGTGTTTGCGATGGGTTATAATAGCCCGTTGCAAATACTATGTCATCAGGTTGTCTTTTGCGATGGGCCCCTTCACAAAAAACTTTTTAACCACTGCCCCTAATTAATAGGAGTAGCGGACATTTGCGATTAGACCCATCACAGATAATCTCGTTGCAACTAATATAACCTATATATACCCTCACCCGTTTTTCTTTTCATTTCTCTACTCCTCTCTCTCTCTCTCTTTAGTGGAAAATTTTCTCTCAAAATTTTTCATAGTTTAAAATTTTAATTTGGGGCATTATTTGCAGCTTATATCCTTCGAAAGCTTCAGTTTAAAGGTATTTATCTATATCTTTTATTTTTTAGTTGATTCATTTTATTTTATTTTAGTTATAATTATTGTTAATTAGTTGCAGTTAAATTAAATTAGAATTAGATAGTTTTATTTATCATTGTGTATGTTTATTTTTACAAATAATTATGTGTGATTAGTATGAATTGGTATTAATTAATAATTATTATATTATTTATTATTTATTAGTAACAATTAGTATTAAATTTTAATAATAAAATAATAAATTGTAATAATTAATAATAAATTGTAATAATTAGTAATAAATTGCAATAATTAGTAACAAATTACAACAATTAGTAATAATTAACAATAACTTCTAATAATTAGAAATCAATTGTAATAATTAGAAACAATTAGAAATAATTAGTAATAATTAGTAATAAATTCTAATAATTAGTAACAAATTGTAATAATTAGTAATAAATTGTAATAATTAATAATAAATTGTAACAATTAGTAATAATTATTAACAAATTCTAATAATTAGTAATAAATTGAAACAATTAGTAATAATTAGTAATAATTAGTAATAAATTCTAATAATTAGTAATAATTAGTAATAAATTCTAATAATTAGTAATAAATTCTAATAATTAGCAATAAATTCTAATAATTAGTAATAATTAGTTATAATTAGTAATTAATTCTAATAATTAGTTATAATAAGTAATAAATTATAATAATTAGTAATAAATTCTAATAATTAGTAATAAATTTTAATAATTAGTAATAAATTGCAATAATTAGTAATAAATTGCAATAATTAGTAATAAATTGCAATAATTATTAATAAATTGTAATAATTAGTAATAAATTGCAATAATTAGTAATAAATTGCAACAATTAGTAATAAATTGCAATAATTAGTAATAATTAGTAATAAATTCTAATAATTCTAATAATTAGTAATAAATTTTAATAATTAGTAATAAATTGTAATAAATTCTAATAATTAGTAATAAATTCTAATAGTTAGTAATAAATTGCAATAATTAGTAATACATTTTAAGAATTAGTAATAAATTGCAATAATTAGTAATAATTAGTAATAAATTCTAATAATTAGTAACTAATTTCTAATAATTACCAATAATTACTAATAATTAGCAATAATTAGCAATAATTAGCAATAATTAGTAATAAATTGTAATAATTAGTAATAAATTGTAATAACTAGTAATAAATTGTAATAATTAGCAATAAATTGCAACAATTAGTAATAATTAGTAATAAATTATAATAATTAGTAAAAAATTCTAATAATTAGTAATATATTTTAATAATCAGTAATAAATTCTAATAATTAGTTATAATGAGTAATAAATACAAATAATTAGTAATAAATTATAATAATTATTTATAATTAGTAATAAATTCTAATAATTAGTAATAAATTCTAATAATTAGTAATAAATTCTAATAATTAGTAATAAATTCTAATAATTAGTAATAAATTGTAATAATTAGTAATAAATTGAAATAATTAGTAATAAATTGCAAAAATTAGTAATAAATTACAATAATTAGTAATAAATTGCAAAAAATGGTAATAATTAGTTATAAATTATAATAATTCTAATAATTAGTAATAAATTATAATAATTAGTAATAAATTATAATAATTAGTAATAAATTGTAATAAATTCGAATAATTAGTAATAAATTCTAATAAATAATAATAAATTGCAACAATTAGTAATAAATTGCAGCAATTAGTAATAAATTGTAATAATTAGTATTAAATTCTAATAATTAGTAATATATTGAAACAATTAGTAATAATTAGTAATAAATTCAAATAATTAGTAATTAACTTCTGATAATTACAAATAATTACTAATAATTAGCAATAATTATTAATAATTAGAAATAATTAGAAATAATTACCAATAATTAGAAATAATTAGCAAGAAATTGTAATAAATTGTAACAAATTGAAAAAAAATGGCACAATTTTCAGGGGATTGGAGAATCCCTTTTTCCTGATGCCTTATCTCCTTACAATTTTCTCTCATTGAAATCACTAAGAAAAAATTATCCTCACATATTGATATCCATTTTTGTATGCACAATAATGGAGAGAAGCGTGGTGAGCCCTTCCTACTCTCTATTCTCGTGCATATGAAAATAGATATGTGTACATCGGAGCAGATTTTTTATACTGATTTCAGTTGGAGAAAGTTGCAAGGAGATGAGTCGTTGGTCAAAACAGGCTCTTTTTTCTGACAGCTCATATCCTTGAAAGTTTCTTCTATTGAAATCACTCTGAAAAATCTCCTCTGACGTACGAATATTCATTTTCATATGCATGATAATGGAAAGTAGTGCATTAAAGCCTCCTTTCTCTCCATCCTCATGCATACATAAATGGATATTCGTACATTGAAGTATATTTTTCATAGTGATTTCATTCAGAAAAGGTGGAGATGAGTCATTGGGCAAAAGAGCTACCGTCAATCCACTGGAAATTGTGTTTCCAGTTATTAGAAATTATTAGTAAAAATTAGTTGTAATTAATAATAATTATTGGTAATTAGTATAAATTATTATAAGTTAGTTTAGATTAGTATATAAGTTTAAAAAATGCTATAAATAAGTTTGAATTAATAGAAATTATTATAATTTGATAGAAAATGGAATTTAATTATCTTCTCTTTTTTGAATAGTATTTTTCTTATATCAAATTATACAAAAAAACTAATTATTTTATATTTTTTAGAGAAATATGGAACAAGGAAGTTGAAAAAAATCATTATTAGATGATCACGTGTGGATAAATCAACGCAAGAATCTAAATAGTTCTGATTTAAAACCTATATATATTGAGGGTGTTAAAGATTTATTATCATTTACATCATCAAAAACATAATTTGTTTCAGAAGGGATAATTAAGTGTCCTTGTAAAAAATATGCTCTGAGGACGTTTGACACATTTGAAAATGTTTGGGGTCATTTATTTTATTTTTCTTTTCAACCAGATTATGTTTTTTGGTATCAAAATAGTGAACGCAGTTCTAGATAACATACTAATAATTTGATTCTGGATCCATCATAGTTTCAAAATTTAGTACATGATGTGGTAGGTCTATATTTTTAACAAGATAAAACTTAGGGTGATATTAATTTAACTCCTGAGTTGGAACCATCTCATTTTTATGAGTTTTTGAGGTCCACTGAGGATGCCTTATATCCTGGTTTCAAGATAAGTAAATTTAAAGCAGTTACTAAATTTATGTCTATTAAATCATATAATGGAATATTAAATAACTATTTTGATCAGATATTATCTTTGGTAAAAACACTGTTATCTGAAGGAAATGTGTTGCCTATAAATTTATATGAGAGAAAGAGGCTAGTTCGTAATATGGGTCTTGGTTATCATAAGATTCATGCATGTTCAAATGATTACATCTTATATTATGGAGAAAATGAGTATTTAGATAGTTGTCCCGCATGTTGAAATTGAGGTATAAAGAGGCTCAACAAGGGAAGTCTAGATTGATTCCTGTAAAAAAATTTGAGATATTTTCCACTTACACCCAAATTAAAACATTTATTTATGTCTTAGAACACATAGGCCTTGATGTCATGACACAAAACCAATATTATAATTGGTAAAACCTTAAATTATCCCTCTGATAGTGATTCATGGAAACATTTTGACCAAGTGCATCCATCTTTTTCTTTAAAAGTTAAAAACATGTGATTGGGTCTTTTTACTAACAGTTTATGTATATTTTGTTCTTACGGTGGTCAGTATTAATGTTGGCCTATCTTTATAAGTCCATACAATTTACCTCCTTAGATGTTGATGAAGGAACCATATATATTTTTGTCCTTATTAATTCCAAGACATCCAAAAAATAATATTGATTTTTATTTGAAACCATTGATTGGTGAGTTAAATTCTTTGTGGAGTAATGGTGTCGGTACATTTGATGTTGTTGTGAAACAAAATTTCTTGTTGAAAGTTGCATTGATGTGGACAATTAGTGACTTCACAGCATATAGAATGTTATTTAGAGGAAGTACACACGATCCAAAATCATTTCTGTTCTGTGTGAGAGACAGCAAGGTGTTTATGTTCGTCAATGTAAAAAAACCTTGTTTCTTCGACTGTCATCACATATTTCTTCCAACTGATCATTCTTTTTTTAGGAACAAATATCATTTTAGAAAAGGAAAAATTGAAAGATATGGACCTACAACAATGATCTTAGGTATAGAGTTAAAATAAATTATCTCTTCATTACTTCCCATCATATTTAGACCAATAATAAACCAACATAAAATTGATGGCTTTGGGAAAGAACACAATTGGACAAAACGGATAATTTTTTGAGATCTATCATATTGGTCTGATTTATTATTCCATCACATGTTGGATTTCATGCATATTGAGAAGAGCTGTTTTGATAATTTATTTCATATAATTTTGGATACACCATGTAAGACTAAAGATAATGTAAATGCACAATTTGATATTTCCCAAATTTACAGGTGACCAGAACTTGAACTGTTTGAAAATGTCATATAACATAATTTAATGAATCCAAAATAATCTTATACACTCTCCAAAGAGAATTGATTATTATTTTGTTAGTGGATTGCAAATTTTATACTTCCATATGGTTATGCATCCAATTTGTATAGATGTGTCAGAAATGGTCATATTACCGAATTAAAAAGTCGTGATTTTCATGTTATAATGGAAATAATTCTACCGATTGGATTAATAGGTTTTTTGAATTATATTATTTTGGATTCTCTAATAGACATATCACATTTTTTATGAGATATTTGTGTGGTGACAAGTGACTACAATGCATTAAGAATACTGCAAGAAGATATTGTTTTAATATTAAGAAAACTGGAAAAAAATCTTCTGGCCGACTTTTTTTACTCAATAGAACATTTGATATTACATTTGTTGCATAAAGTGAAATGTGGAGGTCTGGTATAGTTTTGATAGATGTACCCATTTGAGATATACATGTAGAAATTAAAGAAAAAAATATATAACAAATCATCAGTTGAAGGTTCAATTAAATAAGCTTATTTATAAGAGGAAATTTCTTTTTTCTGCTCTCATTACTTTTAATTTGAATATCCCTCAAAACACAACCATATGTGACATAACAAGGGAAATTTTGATAATAAAATG